>JAUDYJ010000003.1:14131824-14731824 GCA_030761175.1 Masticophis lateralis | reverse complement strand
TCCCCCGCCATGCCCACCAAGCCATGCCACGCCCACCAAGCCACACCCACAGAACCGGTAGTAAAAAAATTTGAAACAACTGAAGGGATCACTGGTATCACAACTGGATGAAAAGGACGTGTTTGGATTAGAAATAGAGGAATATAATTTTGTTGGACACTGCAAGGTTAATTAGTATTGTGCCGTGTCCTGGGTTCCGGTTGGAATTCTCAGTGTGAATATTTAATGGTGTAAGTAAGTTAAATGTCTATGGAGATTCTCAGTCATCCAGGTTGTCCCAAAGGTGCTTTTTTCAAGAAGCAACTGGACTTTCTGGTTTTTCTTTGAAGACATTTCGCTTCTCATCCAAGAAGCTTCTTCAGCTTCAGCTTCTCTTCAGAACTGGAGAAGCTTCTTGGATGAGAAGCGAAACATCTTCAAAGAAAAACCAGTTGCCTCTTGAAAAAAGCACCCTTGTAAGTAAGTTGCTTTAGTTTGACAAGATTCCTGTCTATGAGTGAGGAACAATAAAGGACACTGCTTAGAAGAACCTCAATGTATCTTTCCTGTTTTTTTGAAGCCCAACACATTAAATGAAACTCTTTTGCAGATGGAACCTCTTCCGCTGGACCTGATGGGATGGGCATTGGATAGATCCCTCAAATAACCCAGTTCCATGTGATGAAAGGCTTGAAAATGCTCAATATCATGTGCAGGCTTGTGCACCTACCTATATGACAATATTGCACATGTAATCCATGTTTCCTCTGTCCAACAAACCAGTTTTTTATTAAAAAAGAAAAAGAAATATTCTTATAACAAGAGATGATCAAAATGGATAACTGAAGACAGAAAGTCCAAAGATGCTTTTTCAGGAGGCAACTGGACTTTCTGTTTTTTTCTTTGAAGACGTTTCGCTTCTCATCCAAGAAGCTTCTTCAGCTCTGAATGAATGGTGCGGAAGGGAAAGATTTACCGTATTTTTTTGGAGTATAAAACACATCTTAGTTTTGGCGGAGGAAAATAGGAAAAAAAAATCTGCCTACCAGTTATTCATCTGTCTAGCGTCCTTAGTCTGGTCAGCTTCAGCACATTAGTTCACTGGTTTTGAGCATTGGGGATAAAAAACAGCTCTAAAGCATAGCTGATCTTCGGAGAGAGAAGCAATGAGAAAAGCAGGCTAAGCGCGGAAGATCGCTTCACTTGTTAATGCCTCATTAGGGCTGAAAAAAAGATTCTAAAGCATAGCTGATCTTCAGAGGAGAAGCAATGAGAAAAGCAGGCTAAGCACGGAAGATCGCTTCGCTCGTTAGTGCCTCGTTAGGGCTGAAAAAAAGCTTCAAAAAAGCTACATTCGGAACATTAAGACACACCCAAATGTTCAGCCTCTTTTAGGGGGAAAAAAAGTGTGTCTTATACTCTAAAAAATACGGTATACTCCTTGCAGACAGCTGGTCATTTGCATTCCTTTAGAGAGTTGTTGAGGCCACTTGGAGATTTATCTGCATCCTCAGGGTCACCTGAGTAGTGTAAATGGGTGTAGAGCTTTCTTGGCTGCAGGTTGTTTTTTGGCCCTGTGTTCCTTCACCGTTGAAAACAGGGGCAGGCAGTTGCGGATGAGTCTGTGTTGTCTGAGTTTTGAACTGAAGCGCAAATGGTTCCTGTAATCTGCAATTTTTTTTTTCTAGAGATTCGTTCATAGTCAAGTCTGAAAGCTTTCCTGAACATCTGCACCACTGGGCAGGATTCAGCATCTCTGTGCCAGAGATGCTGTCTCAGCAACTACCATAAGCAAGGAGAACAATCCTCTTAAACACTGCCCTTCAGGCAGATATCAAAGCAGAAACACACGTCCAGATAACTCCCCCGTAAAAATTTCTAGGGAAGACACACCTTGCTTTGGTTACATCGATAACAACTTTTGCCTCCAGCTCCCTTTCCTCCACATGAGTGGCTTCATCAATTGCATCTTTCTCCTAGCAATGTCTGTACGTAACCTATGAGATTTTGATGGCTAGGTATGGAAAGCCGGTGGGCATTTTAAAAAATCAGTTTAGCCTGATTTAAGTGGATGTCTAAGTTCATAAAAGCTTAGTGGTGACCCTTCGGGGACAGGAATATGCTAGCATCAATTTGACATGATCTGATAGCTCCTTAGTGAGACTGCAGTGCATGGCATGGGCTGTTACCTTTGAAGACACTTAAAAATCCACAGTTAATATAATAGGGAGAAGCAGGGTGTGAGACTGGCTGATACAATCATTGGACGCCTTTCCTTGTTCACCTACACTTACAATCTCTCACACTATTAAATGCAGGTAGGGATATTAAGATAGTGGCCTGTTTATATTTTGATTACAGTCTTCCAGTGTCGATTATTTTATTACTTACTTATTTGTTTAGGGTTAGGGTTGATTCCAGCAGCTCAAAAAAAATAAATAAATTCTAAATTAAAAACATGGAGAAAATGAATGTACTTTATAGAGCTGTGATGGCGAACCTATGGCACACGAGGCACATCGGTGGGCATGCGAGCTCAGCTCTGGTGTGCATGCGCGTGCTGGCAAGCTGATTTTCGGGCCTTCTGGGCCTACCAGAAGTTGGCAAACAGGCCGTTTCTGGCCTCCGGAGGGCCTCTGGGTGGGGGGAGAGGCCATTTTTGCCCTCCCCAGGCTCCTAGAAAGTCTCTGGAGACCTGGGGAGAGAAAAATACAGGACTTCTGGTCCCACCAGAAGTTGACAAATGGACCTTTTACGGCCTCCGGAGGGCCTTGGGGGGGAGGGGGGGAGGAAGGCCGTTTTTGCCCTCCCCAAGCTCCTAGGGAGAGAGAAAAACAGGCCTACTGGGCCCACTGTGCCATTGTGTGCCAGGAGCTGGGGGAAGAGGAGGTCACGCGTGGGGGCGGGCGGCATAAAATTATGGGTGTGGGCACATGTGCACACAACCCCCCTCCCTCCCGGCATGTGATGGCAAAAAAGTTAGCTATCACTGTTATAGGGTTTTTTAAAATAAATGATTTAAGATGTGGTATAATTTTTCCCTACGACTTACGTTATTGATCACGGAGTCTCCTTTCTCCTACCCTATCAGGATCTTCAAACTAAGCACAGCTATTATGGAAGGCACCAGAACACAGTGTAACAATTACGTTGGCTTATTAAATCAAAATTGAAATGCAGTGGTCCCTTTAGAACGTTTCTCAGTTTCAGCGCAACTAATTAGAGGTTCACATCGATGATCAACACAGTTTTCCTAACTAATATAAGCAGAGGTATGATCAGAATTAGTAATCAAATAGTTATCAAAAGTTCTTTTGTAGCTCCTTGATTTCAGAAAGATTTCCCAGGGCAAAAAAAAAAAAAAAAGAGATATTTAATAGCATGTGGGAAAGACTTTAGGAGATGGGGCAAATTAATATGTCTCAGAGTTATCCTGTTGTGAGATGGGAAGCCAATAAATTTGATAAAGAAATGCAACCTAGGGAATGGTCAGATAAGAGAGAGCATAGCCCATAGTTGGATACTGGACAGGGGAAGAAGCTCCGAAGAAACCCTATCTAGTTTCTTGGGTTGTAAAGGACTTAGCAGGGTAATTGTACTCTTAGTCTTCCAAGGTTCAAACCAGGGGTGGGTTTTACTTACCTTTACTACCGGTTTGCAACGGGATCGCGCTTCTGCACATGCGCAGATCACTGATGACAACATCCGGGGCGGTGGGCAGAGCCTCGCGCCAGTTTTACTACCGGTTCTTGCGAAACGGTCCAAACCGGGGGCAACCCACCACCAATCAGAATAGAGATGGAAGCGACCTTGGAGGTCTTCTAGTCCAACTCCTTGCTCAAGAGGAGACCCTATACTATTTCAGACAAGTGGCTGTCCTTTCTCTTCTTAAAAGCCTCCTGTGATGAAGCACCCACAACTTTTGAAGGCAAGCTGTTCCATCGGATAAGTGTTCTCAGAGTTAGGCATGTTCTCCTTAATTCCAGGTTGCTTCTCTCCTTGATTAAGGAGATTCCATCCTTAATTCCATCCATTGCTTCTTCTCCTGCCTTCAGGTGCTTTGGAGAATAGCTTGACTCCCTCTTCTTTGTGGCAACCCCTCAAATACTTCAATACTGCTAGCATGTCACCCCTAATTCTTCTTTTCTTTAGGCTAGCTAGCCAAGGCCAAATCCTGCAACCATTCTTCCTCAGGAAATTTCAAGGCACCTGGGATGATTTCACCTCAGCCACACCCGAAACAGTTAGCCTTTTTAGACATGAAATTATCACATTGAAATTCTATGGCTCCATCGTACAGGGGTTTTAATACAGTTTTGTCTTAATTTAGTATATTAGTATATTGTTGCCTATATTGTATAGGTAGTCCTCAACTTACAACAGTTTGTTTAGTGACCATTCATTTACAATGGCCCTGAAAAATGTGGCTTATGACCATTTTTCACACTTATGACCATTGCAGCATCCCCATGGTCACGTGATTTACATGGGGTGGGTTCTATTTACCTTTCCTACCGGTTCGCAATGGGGCCACACGCTCACGTTCACACGCGTGTACGCTCTTCTACGCAAGCGCAGAAGCATTTTTGATGACATCAGGGTCAGTGGGTGGAGCCTCCCGCCGGTTTTACTACCAGTTCTATAGAACCGGTGCAACCCACCACTGATTCAGATGCTCGACAATTGCTTCATAGGTCAGGGTTCCAAGTAACACCTCCAACGAAAGACAACGGTTGCAGTGTCCCAGGATCATGTGATCATAGTCTGCGACCTTCTGATAAGCAAAGTTAATGGGGAAGTCAGATTCACTTAACAAACATGGCAAGAAGTGTCTTAAAACATGGGCAAAACTCACTTAACAAACTTCTCACTTAGCAACATATATTCTGGGCTCCATTGTGGTCGTAAGTTGAGGACTATCTGGATTGTCCACCCATCCACACACACACACACACACACACACACACACACACATAAAACTGCTGACACTTTATTTAAACTAAATTTGTATATCACTGAATGCATGACCTCTGCAGATGTCACACAGTAAGGAAGTAAATAAACAAATGTATTAATTAATTTCCTATTCTATTATTTTTTAATCCTCCCTTCCTCCTCTTCTTCAGTTGCCCAAGTATGCGAACACTTACACATTGATGGTGGGAGGAAAAAAATCAGTATCAAACTTCAGACCCAACAGATCGAGTTATGTCTGAATTGTACAGAACGTTCATTGTTTCTATGTGCTGTGAAGCAGTTCATTGAACGATGAGATAAATAAAACTTTCTCCAGGGAGTCATAGGGCTTGTTTTGGATCACGCATGATTAAATGGAAAAAAGTGACGTTTCTCAGAGGGTTTAGATGCCTAGCACTAATTAGTACAAGCCTGGGGGCACAATCAGGTTCACTCTGGTCTGGTAACTTAACTCCACTGGCTGGAAACAACCAAAATTGGTTTTACATGGAAAATTCACTTTAATCAAAGCTTGAATATTACAGGGCATTATAAACTAGATGTACAGTATAGCATGGGTTATTAATTATCACATTATGTGATATATATTATTACATTTTCATACACTCATAGATATGTGACTTATTTGATAGGTTTTAAAAGAATTTTTTTAAAAAGAAGAAGTTAGTCCTCTCTCCTTTCAAACAAGTTGACTGTGTATCCTTCAGATCAGTAGTGGAATTCAAGTTTTTTTACTACCAGTTCTGTGGGTGTGGCTTGGTAGGTGTGGTGTGGCTTGGTGGGTGTGGCTTGGTGGGGCAAAATCTGCAAAATCTCCATTCCCACCCATTCCAGGGGAAGGATACTGCAAAATTCCCATTCCCTCCCCACTCCTGCAGGAAGGATATTGCAAAATCTCCATTCCCACCCTACTCCAGGGGAAGGATACTGCAAAATCCCCATTCCCTCCCCACTCCTGGGGAAGGATATTGCAAAATCTCCATTCCCACCCATTCCAGGGGAAGGATACTGCAAAATCCCCATTCCCTCCCCACTCCTGCGGGAAGGATATTGCAAAATCTCCATTCCCACCCCACTCCAGGGGAAGGATACTGCAAAATCCCCATTCCCTCCCCACTCCTGGGGAAGGATATTGCAAAATCTCCATTCCCACCCCACTCCAGGGGAAGGATACTGCAAAATCCCCATTCCCTCCCCACTCTTGGGGAAGGATATTGCAAAATCTCCATTACCACCCCACTCCAGGGTAAGGATACTGCAAAATCCCCATTCCCTCCCCACTCCTGGGGAAGGATATTGCAAAATCTCCATTACCACCCCACTCCAGGGTAAGGATACTGCAAAATCCTCATTCCCACCCCACTCCTGGGGGAAGGATATTGCAAAATTTCCATATACCCCCCCCCCACTGTGGAACCAACCAGAGGTGGTATTTGCCGATTCTCTGAATTACTCAAAATTTCCGCTACCGGTTCTCCAGAACCTGTCAGAACCTGCTGAATTTCACCCCTGCTTCAGATCGCATTCAAGATCCATTGGGGACAGATGGTCTCAAGAACACCTCTATTAGAAATAGAAAAAAAAGAGGGAGAAGATAGATTTTTATATTTTCTTGAGCTCCAAGATATCACTACAGATGGTGAGTGCAGACACAACATTAAAAGATGTTTGTTCTTTGGGAGGAAAGTTATGGCAAACCTAGACAGCATACTAAAACAGCAGAGACATCACTTTGCCGACAATCAGTCCATATAATCATAGCTATGGTTTTCCCAGGAGCAATGCATGGCTGTCTGAGTTGGACCCTAAGGAAGACTGAGCGCTAAAGAATTAATGCTTTCAAATTCTGGTGTTAGAGAAGGTTCTTGAGAGTTTGTTGGTGTTGTGGCCTGCCAGCTGGCGGCAAACTCAGATGATAAGGAGGTTGGGGAGGATCTTGGGCCAGTTCTGGAGACTGCGGAAGGCTCTGATGGATGCTCTGCATCAAAAGCAGAGATAGAGCGAGGGCCGTCTGACATTCCCCAGCCACCAGAGAGGCAGCTGCCTTTGGAGGCGGAGATAAGTGGGGAGGAAGAACAGCTGGGGCCTGTTCCAGATGCGCGCATGCGCAGAGCTGTTAGGTGAGGAGAACAACGGAGGACAAGTAGTCAACTCAGGAAGAAAGGCACAGGTGGATGCTGAATGGTCCCTCCCTGGCTGGGGAATAAATAGAAGGAAAGAGGAGTGGTGGTTGTAGGAGACAACTGTTCGGCTTTCGGAAGATTTGGCTCATTGTAGTTCATGCCTCAGAGACCGCTTGCCAGAACTTAATTTACAGCTTTGTGGCTGGAAGCTCCCAGCCTGGCAATTATCTCAAGGAACTCATAAGGTCTGTTACTGCAGTTAACTTTTTGAAGGATTATTGCTTGGACTTTTCAGTGTGTGAATGCCATTCATTCACAGGAGATAAATAGAGATGGGTTTTTCGGGACAAGGAGTCTGTTTCTTATTTCTGCTAAGGCTGGGTCAGAACACATGGACTGCAAGGAGATCAAATCCATCAATCCTAAAGGAAATCAACCTTGATTGTTCTTTGGAAGGACAGATATTGAAGCTGAAGCTCAAATACTTTGGCCACCAAGTGAGAAGAGAGGGACTCCTTGGTAAAGACCCTGATGTTGGAAAAGATGGAAGGCCAAAGGAGGACAGCAGAAGATGAGATGGTTAGTGTCATTGACACAATGAAGATGAATTTGGGCGAACTCTGGGAGGCAATGGAGGGCAGCAGAGGACAGTGAAGGACAGGGGGGCCTGGCGTGCTATGGTCCACGGGGTCACGAAGAGTCGGTCATAACTTAACAACTGAACAACCATTACATCACTAGAATCCAGATTACATCACTAGAATCTGATGTCAAATCACAGATTTCTGCAGCACACATTTCCATTTGGGTGGATGAAAAAGAAATGTTTTACCTCTTAAAAGCTTGGATTTCATACCATACCCTTCAAATAGGTCTGAAAACATCCGTTATTCAAAGATGACATCATGTCACCAACTAATCACTCTGTGGATCTTAAGAGATCTGGAAAAAAATGAAAGACTAAACGGGTGTCTTCCCATTCCCCTCCCTTCTGTGTTTGTGTGTTTCTGTGTGTCTATGTAGGTTGCTTAAAAAGCTGTTCTTGCTTAAACATGAATTTTAGCAGCCTCAATAATTTTAGCACCCTGGTGCCACCAGTAAGATTTCTACCCAGTGTGTGCCCTTGCAGGAATATCGTCAACTGATCTGTTCCAATCAGCTCCATAATCCTTTCCTGTACTATAAAGATCCCATTGTTCATTTATGCAGAGAGTGCTTCAGAATCTATTGTAATATAAACTCCCTTGATAGCTTACTCTGCGTAAGCTCCTCTCGCTTTAACTTTTAAATTGTTTTGTCCAATTCTAGGAAATACAAGACTCAAAAGAAGAAGGAAAAAAAAATGCCCAAGAGAGTGTATCTGAAGAAGGTGTATGCAACGTGTTTTAGCCTTTGAATAATAAACAGCCTCTAATATATAGCAATAATTTCCCAGTGTGTTTACCCAAAGCGAAGGGTGTTTAATTTCATTCTGATTTTATGAGCCACTGGCTTTTGATATTAAGCCGATGAACTCCAATCAGATAACTGTCAATCATGGTTTGAAAAAGGAATCCGAAAAGAAAAAGGAAAAGCACAACTCGTATTGTAAGGTTTGGGGGCTTTTATTTTTTAATCTACTCTTCCATGCACACAAAAATAGTTGTTTTATGTGTTCTGCCCTTTACAGGAACCCGCTATGTAAAATCATTTAGACTGGGGGAAAAAAAAGAAAGTGATATGAAAGCAAGAGAACAATGGTTGATATTCAGCCAATTTCCATAGCTCAGTCGTTGTAAGTAGACGTCACACTGTGAGAATGAGTAGGGGAACAGAAACATTATGCTTTCATCTGACAAACCCGGAGAGATATCAGAAAGTTCTTCCAGCAATGTTTAAAGAGTACAGGATCTTTAGAACACCAGGTATCTCTGTAGACCTTAATTGTAAAGATGTTTAAAGTGGAACCAGAGTAGATGCTTATTAAAAGATCACAACATGATTCAGAATAATTGGTGCCTCTTGTATCTATGGTCTTGGTATCTACAGTTCTGGTCTATCCAAATATGAGAAGGAGCCTATTGCTTCCTTTCACCTTTTAGCCCCAATCTCAGGTAGTTACATTCACGACAAACCATTTTGTGTTAAATTTTTATTTACTGACAAAAAAATAAAGGGAGACTAGTATAGATCTATTTCAAGCTATTTAGCTCTCATCAGCTAGCCATACTCTTCTGGGATTCGAACCTGGCCTTGTCTGCATGTTAGGCAGATGTATTAACCTCTAAGCCACAGGTTCTCCTTGCTTTGTCAGTTTGTGCCAGGGGAGATTAAATGGGTTTTCTCTCGAAGCAACTTGAGGGTCCCTGGATTGGGGCTGAAAGGCAAAAGGAAGCAGTATGCTCCTTCCCATATTTGGGAGACCAGGTCATGGTCGGGGTGGGTTATACTTACCTTTACTACCGGTTCGCAATGGGGACACATGCATGCTTGCTTTGCTTGCATGTGCGCTTCTGCGCAGAAGCTTCCTGATGATGTCAAGGTCAGTGGGAGGAGCCTCCCACCAGTTTTACTACCAGTTCTTGCGAACTGGTCCAAATCGGGGGCAACCCACCACTGGTCATGGTAGAAAACCAAGACAGAGGGGGAGAATGAGCATCAAACAGCATGATTTAGAGGTTCTAGATCCATGATGGCGAACCTATGGCACATGTGCCACAGGTGGCACGTGAAGCCATATCGGTGGGCACGTGAGCTCAGCTCCGGCACACATGTGTGTGCTGGCCAGCTGATTTTCGGGCCTTCTGGGCCCACCGGAAGTTGGCAAACAGACCATTTCTGGTCCCCAGAGGGGGTGAGGAAAGGTTGTTTTTGCCCTCCCTAGGTTCCTAGAGAGGCTCGGGAGTCTGGGGAGAGCGGGCCCCTGTGCCATCGTGTGGTAAAAGCAGGGGAAGCGCGGGGGGATCATGCGTGCATACGCGAGGGGCGGGGCACATAGAATTATGGGTGTGGGCACCTGCATACATGACCCTCTCAGGCTCCCTCTGCTTTTGGCACATGATGGAAAAAAGGTTAGCCATCACTGTTCTAGATCATAAAAGAACCACATGGATTAGGCAAGCCGACATGAACACTATTATATGAGTAAAGTGATTCCTCCCATCAACAGTTGACCCTGTTGCTCTAAACAGGAAGAACAGCTTCTGGAAAGAAGCAATGTGGATCCTCACAACTAGATCGATCCAGCACAATCGGCTGCAACTCAGCAAGGAGGAACAAATACAGATAAATTGTGTAGATGACCTATGAAAGACAAAGAGGGTAAAACTGCTTTGGGGACGCAAAGGAAAATCATAATTTCTGGAATTTAACCCTCAAATTCCCATAGACGCAAAGATCATTATTCACAGTTTCATTATTTGTTATTATATGCAAAGATAAACCCCTTGGAAGGTATTGTATTGCATATACATTTGTATCTAGGTGTTTTATCTTTGGGCAAGATTCTGCTAAGACGCTGAGCTTGTCGATCAGAAAGGTCGGCAGTTCGGTGGGTCGAATCCCTAGTATAAGTCTCCTGCGTGAGCAAGGGGTTGGACTAGATGACCTCCAAGGTCCCTTCCAACTCTGTTATTGTAATGTACACTGAGAGCATAAGCACCAAAGACAAATTCCTTGCGTGTCCAAACATACTTGGCCAATAAAGAATTCTGTTCTGTTCTGTTCTGTTCTGTTCTGTTCTGTTCCGTTCCGTCCCGTCCCGTCCCGTCCTACTCTACTCTACTCTACTCTACTCTACTCTACTCTACTCTACTCTACTCTACTCTACTCTACTCTACTCTACTCTATTCTATTCTTGGGCTTAAAATGTACAAATGTGATGTTAGCTGGAAATCCTCCTGAGCTTTTCAGATATTCCAACAACATATGGAATGGCAACATATGGAATCTTTTCATTTCTGCCCCTCCATTTTCCTTCCCACCAACTAATCTCAACTGTCAATAACTGTCCTTCCATCTCACACAGCATCCAAAACAACTGATGAAGCTTCAAGGATAGGAAACAAAACGTCTTGCTTTTCCTCAAAAAAACAAAAAAACAGTCCAGTTGCTTTTTTAAAATTGGAAAACCACTTTTTGATACAACAGTGACCTAGAAAACTGAAAATCTTGGTAGACAATCGTACTGTGATGTCAAATTCATACTGTGAGCTTGTTTGATCACTGCAAGGCAGTAGATGTTCGTAGCATTGTTCGCACTAGAGAAGAATCAGGAAAATACAGAAATGGTCAAACCCAGGAGGAGCTTTTGTCCTATAATTTTCTCATCCATCCTCAAAAGCCTGCCTACCAAAATTAGATCTTTCTGTGCCTCTATGCATGTGGATAGATCTCTCAGAGAAATTGCTGGTGATCATGCTACATAGGAAGAAAATTCTTCCCAATTATTCTAACTTTTAGGCCAATAAAGCTTCCGATGCCTGTTCCTTCTTTTGCCCTTTTTTCAGGGGTGAAATGCTTCCGGTTTAGTCTGATAGTAGTAGTAGGCTGGTAGTAAAAAAAGTTTTTTAAAAAAGTTCCGAAGATCAGCTGAGCGATATGCGACCATTGGAACCTTTTTTTTTTTTTTTTTTACTTTTTAAAGCATTTTAAATGTTACCGGAGAACCAGTAGTAAAAAAAAAAAAATGCTTAAAAAGTTTTTTTTAAAAAAGTTCCGACAATCACATATCGCTCAGCTGATCTTCGGAACTTTTTTATTTTTACTTTTTAAGCATTTTTTTTTACTCAAAAATGCTTTAAAAAGATTTTTAAAAAGGTTCTGAAGATCACAGCTGTGGTGTGCAAGCTTGGGAACCTTTTTTAAACTTTTGAAAAGCATTTTTTACTACCGGTTCCAGAACCGGTAGTAAAAAATGTTTTTCAAAAGTTTTTCAAAAGGTTCCCAAGCTCGCACGTCACAGCTGATTCCCGCCCCATCCCATCTGCTGTCTACTTACCTTCCCAAGCCTCCTTTTGGCACGTACGGCAAATGCGTGTGATGCAGCATGTGTTTGGTGTGCACTGTGCATGTGCGGCCATGCGCAGCCAGCAAACTGGTGGCAAACCGGTTCAGATTTCACCAGTGCCTTTTTTCATTAAAATATCAGCCCAGCAATTAGCATTACTTATTTTAACCTTCGCCTGTATCCTTGAGTAATATTTACCTTACAACCATTTTCAGGATTTCCGCTGGTAGAAAGTAGTTAAAATACTAATTAATCCCTTCCTGGAATGCTTAGCTTATAAGATCAACCACAAGAGTTTCTCACATGGAGTTACAGAGGAAGTGTAACGTGGGTGGGATTCACTTACCTTCCCTACCGGTTTGCAAATGTGAGCGTGCGGATGCTTGGCCTTTTGCGCATGCTCTTTGCTTGCAAGCGCCTCCCACGCATGCGCACAGCCTCCAAAACATGGCTAAATAAGACAGCATTATGTCTGGGCCGGTGGACAGGGCCTTGCGCAGTGGGCGCTACCAGTTCGCCCGAACCAGACAGAGCCAGCTGAATCCCACCACTGAGTGTAAAGGGCAATGAGAATAACCTTGGGAGACAGGAGGAAGAGCTACAGCCTTGACAACAGTCTGATAAGAAAAATCTGAACCCAAAGCAGGAATGGTAGTGGAGCAAGTATCTCAGAATTGACCCAGTTCTTTGGAATGTAAAGACGGGGATGGGAGAAGCACTTTCAAATTTGGAAGATTCTTTACTGCATCTTTAAGAACCAGTTTGGTCTAGTGGTTAAGATGCAGACTAGAAACCAGGAGACTGTCAGTTCTAATCCCACTTTAGGCATGAAAGCCAGCTGGGTGATCTTGGGATAGTCTCTCCCTCTCTCTCTTTTAGCCCAAGTCACCTCACAGGGTCGTTGTTGGGAAAGTCAGAAGAGGAAGGAATATGTTCGCTGCCTTGAATTATTTATAAAAATAATAAAGGAGGGATACAAATAAATACTTAGCTATCTTACAATAATGGTAGTAGTATTAGTATTCCTTGATTTTGCTTTCCTGGTCTGGACTATCTTAAAGGAAGTCTAGAAATAGAATGCTGGTTTTTCAATCCATGATCCCCGTGTGATTTCTACAAGGCAGTCCTGAGAAAAAACACAAACCATGAGTACTAATAGCACTTCCATTGTAAGGTTTCAGTAACACGGTCTTACAAGTCTGATAGGGTGCTCCCTTTTTCAGTAAACTAAAGAGGGTCTTTTCCCTCACCCCTCCATCTGTGGGCTGCAATACCTTCTTTGCCTGATAGTTGCCTAGATTGTGGTCCTTCCTCATCTGCCAAGGTCATTTCCACATACCATTATACCAGTGGTGGGATTCAAATAATTTAACAATCGGTTCTCTGCCCTAATAACTGGCTCAGTGGGTGTGGTCATGGTGGGCGTGGCCAGGGGTTGTGACAGGCAGCACTCAGCCTCCTGCACCCCCTTGGAGCAAAAACAGGGAATGGGGGGGCGCCACCTCCCACGCCCCGTTTTGGGCCTAGTAGGCCTCCCTGCAGCCTCCTGGGAGCAAAAACCGGTTACGGGGGGACTCCTGGAAGGGGTGGGGCCAGGAGAGGTGGGGAGGGGCCAGCTAGAAATTTAACAACCGGTTTGCCCAAACCATCCCAAACTGGCTGGATTCTACCACTACATTATACCCAGATACATTGGATCTCAAACTCTGTTCTGTAATTCCTACAGCCTTTTCTCAATTGGCACCAGCCTGTGGATGGAGCACACTATAACTGTGCTATAAAATCCACAGCATCGCTCAATAGGATCAAGCAGAAATCACTGTTTGGTGATTTTCCAGTTTTTGCAGTTCAGATCCGGAACACCTACTGCGTATGTGTTATCAGATAAATAATTGGAGCTATGAATAGCAAGACAGCCAGTATTTATTCTGTGATGTTTTGCAAGAATGCAGCAATCACTCAAAGAAAACAATGGTTTGCAGTGGCACTATGATGTGCATGAAGAATTGTGGCAGTTTTGAAAGTCTACTCGCAAGCATCTAGCCACTGGCATAGCTCTCTCTGCCAGATATTCAAAGGGCAGAAATGTTTAAGAGCTAGCCATGGCAAACAAATATAGCCCACAATATAACCCATACCTGGTCTGATTAAGTAGAGCAACATGTATAGATAAATATATATGTGAATATGATAATCTGGAGCAGGAGCGTCAAACTCAATTTCACTGAGGACCACACCAGGTTTTTTTTAAAAAAATTTGTTTATATGCCGCCCTTCTCCGGAGACTCAGGGTGGCTTACAATGCGTTAAGCAATAGCCTTCATACTTTTGTATATTTATACAAAGTCAGCTTATTGCCCCCACAAACTGGGTCCTCAATTTACCCACCTTAGAAAGGATGGAAGGCTGAGTCGACCTTGAGCCTGGCTAGGATTGAACTCACAGAAATTATAGGCAGCTGGTGTTAATTGCTGCCTTTAGTAGGAGGCATTAGCCCCCTACGCTACACAGGCTCCTTGTGCTTGACATTGCAGAGCTGGGGAGGGCGTGGCCAGGGCAGGTGTGGCCAGCTTGACATCACTTGGGTCGGGGGTGCCTGCGATGGCCCAAGTACTTTGCCAACGAAAACGGGTTCCTGAACTCTGTTTTCAGCCGCAATGGCCTCCTGCAACCCGCTGCCAGTGAAAACAGAGCTCGGGTAGGCCATGGGCGGCTCTTGCAAGCTCCGTTTTCGGCTGTGACAGCCTCCTTCAACCCTCGGCTAGTGAAAACAGAGCTTGGGAGAGCCACACGCAGCCCTCCGAAACTCCATTTTCACTGGCACTGCGGGCTGGTCCTTCCCTGTTTCCAGAGCAGTCCCATGGGCCAGATCTAAGCATCTCATGGGCCAATTCCGGGCCCCAGGCCTTGAGTTTGACACCCCTGATCTAGAGAGATGTACACACATATATGCCCATATATACTGTTATGACCCAGGTGGTCAAAGCAAGGCAGTCCTCTGGAGAGTTTATTTCTCTTAACAAATGTTCCAGCCAACTAACCTCCAATGACAGGTGAGGCTTTAACCCCATGCTACCTGAAGGCAGCCACCCTCACTCTCCCACAGAGGAGGAGCAAGCTCACAGAGCAAGGTCCAGGGTTCCAAGTCCAATCCTCAAGACAAGGAATAGGTCCCAGACAACAAGCAGTACCATAGGTACAATAATAGTATCTAGTATATACTGTTTTTTATACTCACAGTGAAGCAAAGGCCAAACGGACAGGGCTGATGTGAGAAAACAGGAGTAGGAAGAAGTATTAAAAAGCAGTGAAGGAAGGATAAAAATCTAATAAAATCATTTAGTAAAATTAAAAAAGGAGTTTTTATGTTCACTGTTTTCTTAAATAGATCCTTTTAAGTATTGGTTAACTAAGTTTAACCAGGTTCGAATCCCTAGTGCCGCATAACGGGGTGAGCTCCTGTTACTTGTTCCAGCTTCTGCCAACCTAGCAGTTCAAAAGCAGTAAAAATGCAAAGTAGAAAAATAGGGACCACCTTTGGTGGGAAGGTAACAGCGTTCCATGTGCCTTTGGCATTTAGTCATGCTGGTCACATGACCATGGAGACTTCTTTGGACAGCACTGGCTCTTCGGCTTTGAAACGGAGATGAGCACTGCCCCCTAGAGTCAGGAACGACTAGCACATATGTGTGAGGGGAACCTTTACCTTTACCTTTACCTTAAGTATTGAACCAGTTATCTCCTGTAACTTTGGGGTTTTGTTTTTAGACTTCCAAACTCATGTTCAGTGTGTTGCTTGTAGGCCTATAAATTTCCTTGATTATAGTGTAGCAAAGCTAGACCCAGTAAATAATCTAATAAATATAATGCTAGGATGAGCATTATTTATTTATTTATTTATTTTAAAAAATGAAGGATGCTTAGAGTCAGATGAAATTAGTTTTTTTCTAAAGGTTAATAATATTTGTAGATTTTTTTTCTTATGTTGAATGCTAAAAAAAACCTCTGTGATTATTTAAGGAAATTGGCTTGCAAAGCCCCATGCATATCTAGAATGTTCCTTGATAGCAAGATTGCTTTACCTGAGAAAACATATTTTGAGATTTTTGGCCTCCATTCCCTGTCTTTAAAATGTCTTTCTTCCCAGTTGCACTCATTATTTACATTTTAGTTAGCGTCTTTTCATCACCTTCTTTATCTTCTGTGTTTGTGCTATAGAAAGTGGTATTTCTCGGTTCTTCTAAGCTGCAATTCAACCTGAGAAGGTATTTCAAAGTAGAAATGATGGCACAGAAGTTAAGTAAATAAAAATAAGCTCTCTTTCTGATCAGAAATGATTAATTAGCGGACCAAATTATCAAAGCAGCTTCTTTGTCTGCTTTCTGTGAGAGAAGTGGGTGGGCTACTTCTCTTAAAATAAATAAAACTACATTTTATTCAAGTGTAAAGAAACCTTTGCTCACAGCTTCACTGAAAAGGGACAATAAAAGTCCAGATTCATTTATTTTATTTTATTTTTTTCTCAAGCAAGAGAGCAACTTTTTGGAAAGTTCCATTCTTTTCTTTCAGTCAAGCAGAGGTTTCACCCAGCTTCTTCAAACGATGAATTGCACGTGACTAGAAAATCAATCCAATTTTTCTTTAAAATGACTTTGAATAAAATAATAGAGTTGGAAGGGACATTGGAGATCTTCTAGTCCAATCCACTGTTCAAGCAGGAGACCTTATATCACCTCAGACAAATGACTGTCTAATCTCTTTCCTAAAAACCTCCAATAATGGAGGCAAGTCGTTCCATTCAGGGGCGGGTTCCAAATCCCATCGCCACTGGTTCATTCGTGTGTGCTCGCACGCTCGCGTGTGGGGTGCTTCTGTTACCTGAACCGGTGGCAACCTACCACTGGTTCCACTGATGAATTGCTCTAACAGGAAATTTCTCCTTAGTTCTAGGTTGCTTCTCTCCTTGATTAGTTTCCACCCATTGCTTCTTGTCCTGCCCTCAGGTGCTTTGGAGAATAGCTTGACTCCCTCTTCTTCGTGGCACCCCCTGAGATATTGGAACACTGCTATCATGTCACATCTACTCCTTCTCTTCATTAAATAGATATACCTCCAACCATTCTTCATATGTTTTAGCTTCTAGTCCCTTAATCATCGTTGCTCTTCTCTGCACCCTTTCCAGAGTCTCATTTCACCCATGCCCTCCATGTTTATTATTATTAATTTGTACAAGACAAAAGTATATTTTCAAAAAATATGTTATGAATGGACACATTGCTAAGCTTGTACAATTATAACACTCCGTATAACATTAGCCAAAAAAAAAAAAGTAGAGTGGTTTTCATAATAGAAAAAAGAGGTATAAATTTTTGAGTGGAATGCCAAAACTTTCATTGTACTATTATTTATACATCTTAAAAAAGAAAAAAAAATATTGAATGTAATATAATAAATATTTGATTTCTGACATCCTCCTTCATTGTGGTCCAACTGATCTGCAATATCTGTTATCATAAGGTTTAAAAAAAACATATTCTAAATGTTTGTGTGATAAATAATATATACGGAAGCCATTCTTGCTTAAATTTATTTAAACCTCTGCTGTGTACATACACTGTTAGTTTTGCCATTGCTGCATATTCTTCAAATTTAAGTTCCCAGTCAGATATTGTCAGTATTATGTCTTTATTCCAATGAAGTGCATCCTCCAGCATTATTCAGACCAATTTATTTCAGCTCGATTCTAATTGGAGGGACAAATATAAATCACATTATTTTATTTATTGCTGTTGCCTTATGCATGTGCAATGTTAAGAAATCCGTCATTAAGACTGGCACAAACTGAGAAGGAAACCAAGGATGTGCAATTTTAATTAGCTGGGTTTCTCCTAAAACAAATGAATAAAATCTTCCTTAACTGACAATTCTGTATTATTATGAGCCAAAGCCGTCAACTTTATGTTTTTGCCATTATCTGTTGACAGGGCCCTGTACGTATCGTTGCTCAATGATGCCATTTAAATCCGCATTTTCAAAAATTCTAAATTGAAATGTAAATCCCAAGTGAAAACCAGCTCTGATTTTTCTTAGCAAGGATCGTACGAGCTCTTAAGAATTCCGTCAAATAGTTTTCGGTTGGCTAAAAAATAGGCTGAGGGAAAGTTCAAAGAAATACCTGCTGGTATCTGAAAAGGGATAATTAGCATAGTAGTCCTCAATTTACAACTGTAATTGGGCCTGGCAATTACAGTCGTAAGATGTGACGATCGTAAAGTAGGTTATCACATGAGCGACCTCATTTTATGACCTTTTTTGCAATGGTTGTTAAATGAATATCACGGTTGTCAAGTGAGCCCATCGCTTGCCATGGGTGGTTTTGCCAGAAACTGGAGGTAAACGCTGGTTTTGGGCAAAAATGTTGTAAATTGGGATGCTACAAATGATTGTAAATGCAGACTGGTTGCCGAGTATTCAAAATGCAGTCATGTGACTGGGAGGGTGTGCGCCTGTGGTAACTTTAAATAGTTGCTAAGAGACCAGTCATAAATTGAGGACAATTTATGGAAGGACAAATCTTCCTCTTTTTTTTAAAGTTTAAGTATTTTTGCAGTAAATGAGCACTTTGTGCTGCCCGTATTCACCCACACGTCAGGGTTGGTGTAGAGAGCTTTATTCAGTCTGTTCCCTCAACAGTTCCATTTCAGGTTTTCAGCGAACCCCCAGCTGCAAGCTTAGCACAGTAATTGGCTCGTGACCAAATAGATAAGCCAAAAGCGAAACAAACTTACAGCCAAACCAAAATAGGTCTTGAAATTAAAGGTTTTGCCTGGATAGGTTCCAAAAGCAAACAGCTCAAAATCCCCTCCGAGGTTAGGGCTCTCCATTGAGGTTTGTCAACAAGTCAGGTGGTCCGAGTTTCAGGGCTTGCAAGGAGAAGTCACAGGAATAGTCCAAGTCTGGAGTTCAGTGGGCCGTTTTCATTGAAGCCAGACACAAACAAGCTCTAAACCCGTGATGGTGAACCTAGGTCACACGTGCCACCTGTGGCACACAGAGCCATATCGGTGAGCATGTGAGCCTTGCCCTAGCTCAGTTCCAGGGTGCATGTATGGCCCGGCCAGCTGATTTTCAGGCCTTCCGGGCTCCCTGGAAGTTGGGAAACAGGCTGTTTCCAGCCTCTGGAGGGCCTTGGGGTGGGTGGGGAAGGCCGTTTTTGCCCTCCCCAGGCTCCTAGAAAGCCTCTGGAGCCTGGGGAGGATGAAAAATGGGCCTACCGAGCCCACCATGCCATCGTGCCAAAAGCGGGGGGAGCGCAGGGGGGTTATGCATGCATGTACAGGGGATTGCGCGCACATGTGCCCGGGGGTGTGGTGTATTGAATTATGGGTGTGAGCATGCACATGCATAACCCCCCCATGCTCCCCCTGCTTTTGGCATGTGACGGCAAAAAGGTTAGCAATCACTGCTCTAGACTTTCAGGCAATGGCCAATTAGTCTACCCAACAGATAACGGGCTGCTCGAAACACGAACATAAATGCTCTTCACAACTGAATTAAATCCATGAGCTGCAGAGTTCCAGAAACACAAACAACCATGTGGCGTGACCCACACACGTTGCTTCCAGCAATGCCTCCCTCTGCCTGCCATGCTAAATAGCCCCTCCTAATGCAACCCATTAAGAGGGGTGGGGCCTTTTCCCCATCAATCGGGCAGATCTCCGCCTCTCTGCCCTGCATGGTCTAGCATCTACCTAGGCTGGGAGCTCCTCCCCCTCTTCCTCATTGGCCTGCCTCTGCCTCTCCCAGTTGAGGCATGTTCAGCCAACAGCTCAGGGTCAGCAACACTGGACATGCCAAGAATGCTCTCATTCTCCCCCGAGGCCTCTGAGGAAGGCATGGTTTTCACACACAGTTTTCCCAAATGCAGATAGTTTCACAGCTGTTTCCAAACCATGTGAAAAGCTATAACCATATTGTCCCAAAGGTGCTTTTTCAAGAGGCAACTGGACTTCCTGGTTTTTCTTCTGATCCAAGAAGTTTCTTCAGCTTCTTGGATGAGCTGAAGAAGCTTCTTGGATGAGAAGAGAAGCATCTTCAAAGAAAAACCAGAAAGTCCAGTTGCCTCTTGAAAAAGCATCTTTGGGACAACCACGACCTGGATGACTGAGAATCTCCATAAACAAATAACTGTATTATTATTTTCCTAATTAAAAGACCTAAACTTTCATGGGCTCCAGATCACTTCATCAGGTATGTGGATTGGCTAGACAGATGAAGGAGGTAGCCAATTTTGAACAGTTTAAATCCATCCATCTAGCCCCTCTCTGCATCTGGTGGAGTGAACTGCTGTTCCCCAAAGCTTCGGCCTTTTAATAAAATTGGTTATTTGGTGCTTCCAGGGTTCTTCTGCTTGCATGGGGAATAGCGATCTGATCAGGGGCAGGTTCCAAAACTCATCGCTACCAGTTCACTTGTGGGCGAGCGTGCGCATGAGCAGAAGCCTCTTTGGCAGAACCTCCCATCGCCACCGCTACCGGTTCGTCTGACCTGGGGCAAACCGGTAGCAACCCACTACTGCAACTGATGCAGGGGTCACCATCCCATACATTCTTAACTTTAACTTCAAGATATGCTATCAGACTTGCAACTACTTAAACCTCTAAATGAAAATGACCCTTGGCTCCATTTGCTGAGAGAGGCTATTAGAGATCAAATGCATTGCAGAATTTCAAAGCCAGAACTGAGAACTGTGCACCAAAATCCCTAAATTCTACTTTTTCCTCCCTTAGAGATGTCTCATTGTCCACTCCAGTATCACCAATCAGGCAAGATGTTTTCATAATGGTCAGACCAAGTACAGTTTGGTATGTGGCTCGCTCCTTCTACCTGGGTGACCTTGAGGCAGCATCCCAAGGAGGCACAGCACTTACTTTCATTTCCCCAAGCATTCTCCCCTTCATTCCCCATCCCTACAGCTTTTTTAAAAAATTTGATTTATATGCCGCCCTTCTCTGGAGACTCAGGGCAGCTTACAATGTGTTAAGCAATAGCCTTCATACTTTTGTATATTTATACAAAGTCAGTTTATTGCCCGCACAAACTGGGTCCTCATTTTACCTACCTTAGAAAGGATGGAAGGCTGAGTCAAACTTGAGCCTGGTGAGATTCGAACTTACAGTAATTGCAGACAGCTGATGTTAATCACAATGCTTTAGTCTGCTGAGCCACCAGACAGTTCACAGCAGTCTGTCACTGCATAGCAGTGAAGAACAAGCAACCTAAAGGTAGAAGTTGACAGATGCTGGAGAAAGACTTTCGAATACAGATATCACAGTTGTTGAGGGCCGAAGCATACGGTTTATTGATATTGCTGTACCAGGAGACACCAGAGTCGAAGAAAAAGAACTGGAAAAAATCATGAAATATCGCGATCTGGCCATCAAAACTACATGGCTATGGATGAAACATGTAATAGTGATACCCATTGTCATCAGGGCACTTGGTACCATGACCAAGACTTTTATAAGTTACATCAACAAATTGCAGCTTCCTGCAATAACACCAGCGGAACTGCAAAAAACTGCACTATTTGAAACATCGTACATCTTAAGAAGGTACTTGGTTGATACCTAGAATGCTGGCAGCAACCTGTATAAACCATTAGCACCAGTCAATGGCATTTGTGATTCATTCTTGAATGTTCAGTTGACTGAGTTTCATGTTTAATGAATGAAGTTAATCATCATCATCATCATCATCATCATCATCTGACCAGAAACTAACTTGGAACTGGTTAAGATCAGGAGTACTAAAAAAAGAAACAGAAAGCTTTATTTTGGCAGCTCAAGAACAAGCCCTAGTCACAAACTGCATGAAGGCAAAAATTCAACATGTTACCACCAACAGCAAATGCCGCCTCTGCAATGAGAAAGAAGAGACAGTCAACAACCTGATCAGTGTGTGCAGCAAAATTTCACAAACTGACTACCTACAATGCCATGATCGCGTTGCTAAGATCAATAACTGGAAATTGTGCCAGAAGTTTGGATTTGAGTACAGCAAAAACCACTGGGAACATCAGGTTGAGAAAGTTTTAGAGAATGAGAAACTCAAGATCTTGTGGGACTTTAGGATTCAGACTGACAGGCACTTGGTCCACAACACACCTGACATAACAATAGTTGAAAAGAAAAAAGTATGGTTCATTGACATTGCAATACTTGGTGACGCACGGATTGAAGATAAGCAGCAAGAAAAAAATCACAAAGTACTAGGACTTGCAAATTGAAGTTGAGCGATTGTGGAAAAAGAAATCGTGTGTTGTCCCGATTGTAATTGGAGCCCTTGGAGCAATACCCAAAGGACTACCCCGCTATTTAGAAATTCTAAATTTACCGGACTTGAACATTTTGACTGTACAAAAAACCAACTTACTCGGAACAGCTTATATCCTCTGACGATACCTTAACAGTTCCTAGGTTAGGACTCGAGCTGCTGAACCAGCCTCAAAGGCTGTGAATCTCACTACAGATATAATAATAATAATAATAATAATAATAATAATAATAATAATAATAATAATAATAATAATAATAATAATAATAATTCAGTATAAACATATACCAGTTTCTAAAAATATTTCTTTTATTTTCAGAAGTGTAGCATAGAAGTCAATGGTCAAATTTACTATCCACACCTACTGCAACCTGTTGACAGAGAAGGGGAAGAAAAGATTATAAAAAGTAACTTTAAAAAGACATCACTTCTCCCAGTTCAATCACTCTCCAAATGACTTGAATGGTTTCCAAGGTGAACCTCATGCTGTTTTCCCTCAAGGTGAAGACCTACACATGATGATAGATTTTATAAACTTCCAGAAGTGCCTTTCCAATTCCGTTATTTATCAAGCCTTTGTCTCCTGTTCATTAATGAGTAGCAGAAAGAGGAGTCCTGATGGTTTTAAATGAGGTTGTACTTGCACGGCCTGATTTTGGTTGATTTATCGGTTCACGTCTAGTCATTGTTGAATTATTCCTGCAAGAATGGTGAAGGAGCCGTTTCCCAGAATGGCTACTGATCTCTTTTGACCCATTTCCCCATCTGCCTTCCCCAGTTGTGAGAAAGATTGCAGTTCTCAGAATATTGTGCCAACAGCATGGAACAAACTTGATTTTCCTGTGGGAGAAAGTGGCTTTCTGCAAGCCCCCACTTTTTTTTTTTTTAATTTGATTTATATGCCGCCCTTCTCTGGAGACTCAGGGTGGCTTACAATGCGTTAAGCAATAGCCTTCATACTTTTGTATATTTCTACAAAGTCAGTTTATTGCCCCCACAAACTGGATCCTCATTTTACCTACCTTAGAAAGGATGGAAGGCTGAGTCAACCTTGAGCCTGGTGAGATTCAAACTTACAGCTGATGTTAATCACAATGCTTTAGTCTACTGAGCCACCAGGCCCTTATATGACAGGTAGTCCTCAACTTACAACAGTTCATTGAGCGAACATCTGAAGTCACAATGGCACTGAATAAAGTAACTTATGACTAGTTTTCGCACCATGCCAGCATCCCCAAAGTCATGTGGTTAAAATTCAGATGCTTGGCAGCTGACTCACATTTATGACGGTTGCAGTCTCCTGATGATCCGCTTTTGCAATTTTTCTGACAAGCAAAGTCAACGAGGAAGCCAGGTTCCCTTAACAGCCATGTTACTAACTTAACCGTTGCAGTGATTCACTTAACAGCGGTGGCAAGAAAGGTTGTAAAACAGGATAAAGCTCACTTAACAATTGTCTCACTGAGCATCAGAAATGATGGGCTCAGCTGTGGGTCATAAGTCGAGGACTGCCTGCAGTGCAGGGGTGTCAAACTGGATTTGTTTGAGGGCTGGATCAGCCTTGTAGTTCTCCTCTGTGGGCTGGCTGGGGGGCGGAGATGGGATGGATGCCTCCTGCGGCACTTTGCTAGCCAAAATGGGGCATGCCCCCCCCCCGTGCATGGCCCATTTTTGGCCTGGAGGGCCTCTTGCAACATTTTGCTGGCCAAAAGGGGCAAGGAGGGGGGGCGTGTGCAGACTCCCCGAGCCCCGTTTTGACCAGCAAAGTGGTGCAGGAGGCCCGCCAGGCAGTGGTGGGATTCAGCCAGTTCGCACCTATTCGGGAGAACCAGTTGTTAACTTTCTAAGCAGTTCAGAGAACCGGTTGTTGGAAGAAAACCTATATTGTTTTTTTTTTTCCTTTACAGGGCTAATCCTGTAAGGAAGGCAGGAAGGAAACATTCTGGTGGTGTTTCTAGCCTAATCTTTATTGCCCTGCTTACAGAAACTGCCTCTCTAGTTAACCCTTATTACATTGTAACAGCTAAGGCGAAGCACCCATCGATGTGAGTGATGTTGAGTTGGCCACACCCACACGGTCACATGACTACCAGGGATGGGTTCTACTTACCTTTAGCACTGGTTCGCAGCGGGGCCATGTGCACGTGCTTGCATCGCTCGCGCCGAAGCATTTTGATGACGTCGGGGTCGGTGCGTGGAGCCTCCCACCGGTTTTACTACTGGTTTTATAGAATTGGTATGTGAACTGGGGGCAACCCCCCGCTGATGACTACTGAGCCATGCCTACCCAGCTGATCATTAGGGCAGAGAACCGGTTGTTAAATTATTAGAATTCCACCACTGTCGCCAGGCCAAAAAATGGGCCGTGCACACCCCCTCACACCCCATTTTGGCTGCCAGAGACACCACGGGCAGGTCCTTTGCTATTTCCAGGCCAGCCTGGTGGGCCAAATTTAAGATCTCCGCAGGCCAGATGCGGCCCATGGGCCTTGAGTTTGACACCCCTGCTGTAGTGGGTTGTTCAGTTTTGTGAAGCAAAAGAGTTAACAGTGGAATCGGAGATATATAAGCTACCAGCCACTGGTGTTTTATTCTTCAAGCCGTATCAGCTTAGATTTGCTCAGTAAACCATGGCGGCTTAGAGGTTTATCATTGATACAATCATATTTGGGATACCTCATAAAGTCCTTTCTTTCTTTTTTTAAAAAAAGAAAAATCAGCCTGTTTCAATTTGGTGCATTTCTACCTTCCCCTCCTAGCCAGAGGTCACCTTTGCTCTTGAACAGATGTCTTATTAGGCACTTCTTGTCCATCCCCAGAATTCTGTGCAGCCCAGCAAACCAAGATGGATGGAACATAAAGAGGTTTTGCGACAGTTGTGTTTCTTTCTTTAATTGATGGATGATGCCAACTATTTCTGGTAAATCAGTTAGCTTACCTGGATCAAAAGAAGCATCCCAGACTGTTTTTCCCCAGAGGCCTTACCTGTCTCTCCAACGGCTGCTGCTGAACTGAACATTTCAATTAACAAAAACAGGAAGTATTACAGAGGTGGGTTTCAGCAGGTTCTAACCAGTTCTGGAGAACCGGTAATGGAAATTTTGAGTAGTTTGGAGAACTGGTGGTAAACATGCTGACTGGCCCTGCCTCCCGAGTCCCAGATGATTGGGAGGAAATGGGGATTTTGCAGTATCCTTCTCCCAGAAGTGGGGAGGGAATGGAGATTTTACAGTATCCTTCCCTTTCACGCCTAAGCCACACCCACCAAGCTATGCCACACCCACCAAGCTATGCCACACCCACAGAACCGTGATGAAACCCATCACTGAAGTGTTATATATTGGGAGAACAGACACATTATGCATGTTAATTCAATCAAAATTAGTTCTCATCCTGGCTTTCCAACTTCTTTGTCTTTGCCCTGTCCATTTTGGGGGAGTGCATTTTTTTGAAACAGGGAGGGGGACAGGAGTGATCAAAAAAAAAGAAAAAAAAGAAAAGCTAAAGTAGAAACCAAGACTGTGTGACTGAAGCTCTACTTTTTTTTTATCTCAGACGCCATCTTGGTTTTCTAACATCCTATCTCCATGGATCAACCATTCCAGGATGCTATCGAAAGTCAAGCAAGGCCTTTAGTTTGAGGAAACTGTCACTTACTGTATTTTTAACAGATTAACAGAGTTGGAAGGAACCTTTTAGGTCATCTAGTCCAACCTCCCACCAAGCAGGAGATCCTACATTATTTCTGATGAATGGCAGTCCAATTTCTTCTTGAAAGCTTCCAGTGATGAAGCTCCCACAACTTCCGAAGGCATCTTCTGTTCCATTAGTTGATTGTTCTCACTGTCAGAAAATTTATCCTCATTTCCAGGTTGAATCTCTTCTCTTTTTTTTATAAAAAGTGTTTTTTATTAATAATACAAATTTTTTAAAAAAAACATTGGACATAGATATGACATCACTGATTCCAAACATCTTCTGTCACTTTACAATAATATTAGTACTCATATAAACATATAGTTCTTAAGCTTTGTTCACTATTTAAGCATAATATGATACGATATTAATACTTTCCCCCTTATTTCTGTATATTTATTTATCTCTTAAACATACATTTATCTATAATAACATATATTTTGTTCTAACATTGTACATTTGTCTTGGCTACCCTCTTGTTATCTATCCAATCATAAAATTGTTCCCAGATTTTGTAGTACTTAGTTTCACTTTTATCCTTGATTTCCAAAGTGAGTCTGTCCATTTTGAATCTCTTCTTGATCAGTTTCTATCCATTATTCTTTGTCTGGCCCTTGGGTGCCTTAGAAAATAGCTTGACCCCTTCCTCTCTGTGGCAGCCCCTGAAATATTGGAAGACTGCTATCATGTCTCCCCTGGTCCTTCTCTTCACCACTGGTCTGAACATGGGCAAGATACCCACTATCTCAAATTATATAGATTATTGTATTTGTTTGTTTGTTAAACACATTTATATGGCTGCTCAACTCACACACAGGTGACTCTGGATGGCCATCTTGACCTACATGGTTTGAGGACACGGCTGTCTTTAGACGATCATATGACGCCTGTGGCCAGGGAGGTTCGCCTGACTGCCCAGTTGTGTCCCTTTCTGGACTGGGATGCCTTACGCACAGTCACTCACACCCTCATTATTTCCTGTCTGGACTACTATAATGGTCTCTACATGGGGCTCCCCTTGAGGAGCACCCGGAGGCTCCAACTGGTCCAGAATGTGGCCGCACGAGTGATTATGGGGCGACTCGTCACTCCCACGTAACACCTCTCTTGCGTGAGCTGCACTGGCTTCTGGTGGTCTTCCGGGTGCATTTTAAGGTGTTGGTCACCACCTTTAAAACGCTCCATGGCTTAGGACCTGGATATTTGCAGGACCGACTTCTGCCACCGATTGCCTCCCACCGACCGATACACTCTCATAGAGAGGGCCTCCTCAGGGTGCCATTGGCCAAACAATGTTGACTGGCGACCCCCAGTCACGGTGAGTGACCGTGCATAAGGCATCCCAGTCCCGAAAGGGACACAACTGGGCAATCAGGCGAACCTGATAAAAAGCCTCCCTGGCCACGGCTGTCATATGATCATCTAAAGACAGCCGTGTATATAGGTTGGCCTCAAACCATGTAGGTCAAGATGGCAGCTGCAACAGTACCTGGCAGGGTTCCAAGTAACATACCCATAGCAAACAAAACTCCAAGGCAGGCAGTTTCCTCAAAGAATTGGTTTATTGGAGATGTCATATTGGCACAGGCTGGTGCATGGTTTTCACCTAACTAAAGTAAATGTTTTTCACTTTCTCAAAACAATCAGTCACATGGTCCAATCAGGATCCTGTCCAGTTGCTAAGTGACTCCAGTCCCCTCCTTCCAAGCACCTGCAGGAATGTCCTTGGTTCCCAAGAGAATGCATTTTGTTTTGACAACAACACCCCAACTATCTCTATTCCCCCCCCTCTGTCCCTCTTCTCCAGTGTATCAGTGCCGAAGTCTCAAAATGGCCTCAGTCAAGCCAGCTTCAGGGGTTGACAGCACCATTGAAACTCTGCCTGCATCTCACATATGTGAAAAAAATGACTTTTTCAATCATACCTTCTGGCCATCCCTCACCACCAGAGGTTGCTGACCAGTTCTGGAGAACCGGTAGCGGAAATTTTGAGTAGTTCAGAGAACCGGTAATAAAAATTCTGACTGGCCCTGCCCCCTCTGCCTCCCAAGTCCCAGCTGATTGGGAGGAAATGGGGATTTTGCAGTAACCTTCCCATGGATTGGGGAGAGGATGGAGATTTTCCCTTCCCCTGCCACGCCCACCAAGCCACGCCCACCAAGCCATACCCACAGAACTGGTAGTAAAAAATTTTGAAACTCACCACTGCTCACCGCCCTCCAAACAATCCCTCAAAAGTGAGCACCGTAACAGAACATTAGCCAGTAATTCTGTAATGGAAAACTACTCTGGGTAATTTCTGGTTTATTCTGTACCCAGCACATTCTCCATCTCCTAGCCTCCATCTCTATGGGTCATTGAACCCATATATTATTAGGAACTTTTCTCTAGCATTCAGCAGGGTTGTTATTTTATATTTGGGCCGCTAAGATCAGGTATGACCTTTCGCGTGCAAATATGAGGGGCCCCGGGATATTTAAAAAGTGTCTATTAAATTTTATTGTTGCTGTTTTTTTAATATATATAATATATATATAGGAAACTGGCTGAAATAACAGCAGGTGGCAGCAGCTGGCTAATCTTGTCTAGGCTTGAAAATGAAAGGATCTCTCCTGGTTAGGTGGGCAGGAGAATTTCTGGACTGTAGCCAACACTCTGAATAAGATTAACCAGAAGAAAGAATTGGGTTGAGCTCAGCTCAACAGAGCTTTTATTTTACTTATTTTATTATACCTTTCTGAGAAGCATCCTTTAAATAAACATTCAGGAACATCCTATGCGCAATTACAGTTATGTTAGTGAGGAAAAAATATCTCCCCACTAATCTTGTAGATTATCCTGCTTTATTTTTCTTTTAAGGAATGCAAAATTGATGGCGCAACATGTAAAAAAAACTGCAAAAATGGATTTACCAGAAACTTATTTGCAAATCTTTTTTCAAACTCTTATCTCACCGGGCTAAAGGTTGATTCAGCCTTCCATCCTTTCAAGGTAGGTAAAATGAGGACCCAGATTGTGGGGGCAATAAGCTGACTTTGTATAAAAAAGAACACTGCTTGGGGGACCCGAAAGCCCTACTAAGCAGGTATATCCAAAAGTATGAAGGCTATTGCTTAACGCATTGTAAACCGCCCTGAATCTCCGGAGAAGGGCGGCATATAAATAGAACTAATAAATAAATAAATAAACTGCAATCCGAGGGAATGCAGAAACACGAATCATTCAAACTAACTCATAATAATTCCAGGGTTTAAGGATCAATAATCTATTCACAACCTTTTTCCAAAGAGTACTTTGGATATATTATAACGGCCGGTCATAAGAGCATCACCAAATTGATTTCCTGAGCTTCAGCCACGCTGTCATACCCAGCATATAACTTTTATATACTGTTGTTGCTCTCTAGCCCCATCTAGTGGCTGGAGGGACAAATACCAAATATATTGCTTGAAGCTGACCCCACTTCATTACCCATCAGCCCACACTCTCAAAACAAGTGCATGTTGGGAAGCCAGACTTAATTTCCTTTAGCATTTGGAGAAGGCAGAAGCATAAAGAATAATCCATCTTAATCTGCGGCACATAGTCCTCCAAAGACCCACATCCCACACACAGAGCATTACTTACTTGCTATGTAATTGTTCATTGTTCTGTTCAGCAGTAACTCAATACTGACTTTCTTGTATTTGGTTCTCATTGTATGTATTCCTGTTTTCCCCAGTTTCACCATATCCTGTTCTTTCAATAAAGCATTCAGATCTACGCACACGGTTTGTTTTATTGGCGGATAGGTGGGTTTAGCTGCATGTTGAGCTGCATGCAGGCTAATGTGCAATGAGGACAGGACACACACGATTCCTTTACTAAGCAGATGTAGGAGAGGCAGAGGCAGAGCTTGAAGGATGAGTCAAGAGAAGAATCAGCCTAGAGTAGTAGTAGTTGTTGTTAGTTGCAAAGTTGTGTCCGACCTATCGCGCCCCCATGGACAACGTTCCTCCAGGCTTTCCTCTCCTCTATCATCCTCTGCAGTCCATTTAAGCTCACTAGAGTAGTTATACAAATAGTTGTACAAGAGCCTGGTGGCGCAGTGGACTATGTGTTGTTAAAGTAGCACTTAGTTGCCAGCTGCCTGCAATTATTGCAAGTTCAAATCTCACCAGGCTCAAGGTTGACTCAGCCTTCCATCCTTTCGAGGTAGGTAAAATGAGGACCCGGATTGTGGGGGCAATAAGCTGACTTTGTATAAAAAAAAGAACACCGCTTAGGGGGGCCCAAAAAGCCCTATTAAGCAGATATATACAAAAGTATGAAGGCTATTGCTTAACGCATTGTAAGCCGCCCTGAGTCTTCAGAGAAGGGCGGCATATAAATCTAACTCATACATAAATAAATAATAAATAAATAAGAGTCTGCCACAAAGAAGAAGGAGGGCAACCTATTTTCCAAAGCACCAGAAGGCAGGACAAGAAGCAATGGATGTAAACTAATCAAGGAGAGAAGCAACCTAGAACTAAGGAGAAATTCCGTGATGGTGAAAAAAAATAAACTAATAGAATGCCTTGTCTTCAGAAGTTGTGGGTGCTCCTTCACTGGAGGTTTTTAAGAAGAGATTGGATAACCATTTGTCTGAAATGGGATAGGATCTCCTGCTTGAACAGGGGGTTGGACTAGAAGACCTCCCAGGTACCTTCCAACTCTTGTTATTCTGTGATCCCTATCCTACCTTTGGTATAATGCTAGTAAATGCTGTTGTCCTTAATACCATGTACAAGGCCCATTAAGAAGAGTTATTAGCACATTTTCCTCTGCTTTCTTTCCCTTCCCTCCAAGCATATGTAACTAAGCCGGGAAAAATTGTCCACCAATCACTTTCCTAAAAGTGAGATGGATCGGGAAGATAATAAGTTTTGAAAAATGGCTAGACTGGCAGGTTTAGCTACCTGCCCAAACTTGTCAGGTAGTTCTCGTTTAGCAGTTGCTGTGCTTAGTGACGGTTTGCAGTTTATGAAGGTATGAAAAAGTAACTTGAGAACCAATCTTCACAATCATGACCTTTAGATCGATGTAAAGAAAAACTGAAGTGATATCTTAAATAGAGTTGCGATTTTCCTTAGCAACTGCATTACTTAACTTTTTTGGCTCCCTGACTTATTCACAGTGACTCTGGGTGGCTTACAGAAATAAAACCGCAATGCTAAACCCAGTGAACCACACACACCCCCCAATGGCAACAATCAAACCAACTACTTGATGGGCTCCATATCACCCTGAGGCAGGGGTGAAATCCAGCAGGTTCTGACAGGTTTTGGAGAACCGGTTGCGGAAATTTTGAGTAGTTCAGAGAACCGGCAAATGCCACCTCTGGCTAGCCCCAGACTGGGGTGGGAATGGAGATTTTGCAGTATCCTTCCCCTGCCATGTCTACCAAACCACGCCCACCAAGCCACACCATGCTCACGAAGCCACGCCCACAGAACCGATGGTAAAAAAAATTGGATTTCACCACTGTCCTGAGGTCCCCAGGCCTGCTAGCAAAATGGTGGCATATAAATCTAACTAATAAATAAATAATAAATAAATAAATATATGGTCTAAGTCCAATCCCTCTTGAATTAACTCTTATATACCACCAATTTATGTAGTCCTCAACTTACAACAGTTCATTTAGCGACCAAAGTTACAACAGCTCTGAAAAAAGTGTCTTATGACTGTTTTTCACACTTATGACCATTTTGCAGCAACCCCAAAATGCAACCGGTTCATATTTATGATGGTTGCAGAGTCCCGGGGTCATGTGATTACCTTTTGTGAACTTCTGATAAGCAAAATCATTGGGGAAGCCAGATTCACTTAACAACCATATTACTAACTTAAGAACTGCAGTGACTCTTTTAACAACTGTGCCGAGAAAGGTTGTAAAATGGGTGAAAACTCACTTAACAGCTGCCTCATGTAGTCTCAATTGCGATCGTAAGCCGAGGACTATCTGTGTAGGCACGAACCGTAAATTAGCTTAACTGGAACTTAATATGTAATCCTGATTCTTTGTGCCAGACAGCAGATGGCAAATACTACTTGCTAAGTAGGAAAAAGATTCTAAGATTTTGACAGTGGAGCATGCCATTCACATGTGCCATGAACTAGTTGTTTTTTTTTATTATTATTATTAAATGTAGAATGCAATAATTTAATGAAGTTATTGGACACTATATGATTGCAGCACGGATTAATTTTATTATGCTTCTAATAGGAATAATAATAATGACAGTAACGAAAATAACTTCTAGTTCATTTGTATGCAGATGACCCTGGAGTTCCTTTTGCAAATGATAATAGCTTCATAATTAATAGCCCATAAAAGAAACATATTTAAAAATGAAGTTTGGGGGCATGGGTGGGAAAGGGGGGGTTAATTCCTGTCTCTGGTAAAAAGATGTGAATGTGAAATTATTCTATTTAAAATCAAATGATCTAACTTTATTTTATTCTCCTTACCTACCCCTGTCAGTCAAAATTCTGTGACAAGAAAGTATATCCATCCATTATTGAACTACTTTGGCAGTCCCAATTTTTTTTGGTGACCCTAGTTTTTGCAGACCCTGTTTTTGGGGTTCCTTGAATGTACCAAGATCTGTCTATTGTGTCTGGATAGGATTGTTTTGTCAGCCAAGTCAATCTGAGCTTCGGTGAGCAGATTAGAAAATCCATAAAGGCGTTTTATTCTGCATCAAAGAGAGGAAGGGGGTGGAGTGAAATACTTCTGCTAATTTGCATGTTTAAATTCCATCCAATTAATACCACTTGGATGTCGTGCTTATGAACCTGGCAGCTGTCAAAATACATCTCAGGAACATGTTGAAGTTATTCTAAAATATCTTTAGAATCTGTTTTCCTCACTTATGAAACACTTCAACGTGCCAAAAAGAAAAGAGAATGTACATTATTGTAGCTGGACCAATCCTAATAGTTGAAAAATCACCTATCAATTTTTATTTCCTTTTTGTCAAAAAAAAAAATTGTGGAAGGGAGATATCATATGGTTTTAAATATATGCGTAACCTCACTAACTTGGACCATAAGAAAGGCTGAGCGCCAAAGAATGAGGCTTTTGAACTATGGTGCTGGAGAAGACTCCTGCGAGTCCCTTGGACTGCAAGGTGATCAAACTGGTCAGTCCTAGTAGAGATCAACCACGGCTGCTCTTTAGAAGGCCAGATACTGAAGATGAAACTGAAATACTTTGGCCACCTAACGAGAAGGAAGGACTCACTGGAGAAGAGTCTAATGCTGGGAACGATTGAGGGCAAAAGAAGAAGGGGACGGCAGAGAACGAGGTGGCGATGGAGTCACTGAAGTAATAGGCATGAGTTTAAATGGACTCCAGAGGATGGTAGAGGACAGGAAGGTCTGGAGAAATGTTGTCCATGGGATTGCAATGGGTTAAACACAACTTCGCAACTAACAACAACAAACCTCACTAACGGGGACCTGAGAGGCATTCACCACTAGAGGTGAATGACAGCGTAAGGAGGCCTCATTCTTTATCCTGTCCACCTCTAAGCTCTTTTAATTTCACTGCTAGTATCGTTTTTAAATAATATTTTCATCTGTGTAGTTTTGATGTGTTAATTTTTTACTTGTTTCATAGCCTGTAAGTTACGCAGAGTCACCCTGAATGGATGATAGGTGGCATAAAAATTTAATTAAATAAATAAAACAGTATCTCATTATTCTTTAGTCTCTTCTTTCCAACCTTGGTCCCTTCCAGGAAACTTGATAATACGGTTCTGTTGTGGTCCATCGGCCCCTCCAGCAGCCAAAGCAGATGAGGAGGAGGCGTGGGAGTTAGGACCAGCATCAAGGCAACCTGAGAGCTCCAAGGGAGAGGAGGAAATGGAGCTGGCAGAGAAAGAGAGAGAGAGAGAGAGGCAGAGCTTAGGCCATCCGTCAGCCCTCAGATGGAGAGTCAACAGCCCCCAGGTCTGGACGTGACTGATGAGGAAGAGGAGGAACAGCTTGGTTCAGTGCCTGATGCACAGATGCACAGAAGGCAGAGGAGAGGAGAGCAGTGGAAATCTGTGGGCTGATTCTTGAGATGGAAGAGCCACCGCTGCTAATGAAGCCCCACCCTAGCTCTGGGAATAAAAGGCAGGGGGCAGAGATGAATAGATGTGGCAGACAACTATTCATCTTCCGACTGGATGGACTTGTTAGCCTTAATTGAGAGAGAAACCCTTTTCTGGGGCTGCTGGCACTCCTAATAAAGGAATCTTTACGTTCACTTCAGAGGGTTTGTTGTATTTGGAAAGCTGGGTCAGAACAGGTTCCTAGAATTGCCTGGGTATTGTAGTCCTAACACAATAGAAGAGAACCAGGGAAAAAATGAAACCACCTGCTTAAAACTCCTTCAAAGGATTCTATAATCATGACACCAGCCTAAAAAAAAGAATCCAAAAATGCAGTATGAGATTTCCTTCCACAATCTGCAGACATCCATGTACACAACTTCAGGGTATGCACTAAACATAATATTTTTTTTTATTTTTGCACTCATGTCAGAAGCGCGGAGGAACTTCCGGAATGAAAAGATTAGCCAGTGACATCACTGTTGCCCTGGGGATGCCCATTTGTGGGCTCTTTTCATGACCTTGACAGGAGCTGGAGTGAAGGACAAGAGCTCAATCCTTCCCCATAGCAACTCTCAGGTCTTGAACGTGGGCTTGCTAGCCTCCTGCCCAGCATTCCAACCATTTGAAACACTGTGCTCCTAATATGATGATACTGGTTGTTTACCTGGCTTAAAGCCTACAGATATGCTAGTTCCTCAGGTACAGGCACCATAAATGTGAAAAGAGGATCCGTACATTAAATAAAAATCTGTGGAGGTCCTCAGTCATCCAGGTCATGGTTGTCCAAAAGGTGCTTTTTCAAGAGGGAACTGGACTTCCTGGTTTTTCTTTGAAGACATTTCACTTCTCATCCAAAAAGCTTCTTCAGCTCTGACTGGATGGTGGGGAATGGAGGGATCCTGTCTGCAAGGTGTATAAATCAGTGGTGAAATCCAAATTTTTTACTACCGGTTCTGTGGGTGTGGCTTGTTGGGCGTGGTGTGGCTTGGTGGGCGTGGCTTGGTGGGCATGGCAAGGGAAGGATATTGTAAAATCTCCATTTCCACCCCACTCCAGGGGAAGGATATTGCAAAATCTCCATTCCCACCCCAGTCTGGGGCTAGCCTGAGGTGGCATTTGCCGGTTCTCTGAACTACTCAAATTTTCCGCAACCGGTTCTCCAAAACCTGTCAGAACCTGCTGGATTTCACCCCTGCGTCAGGGTGATATGGAGCCCATCAAATGGTTGGTTTGATTGTTGTCATTGGGGTGTGTGTGTGTGGTTCACTGGGTTTAATATTGCGGTTTTATTTCTGTAAGCCACCCAGAGTCACTGTGAATAAGTCAGGGAGCCAAAAAAGTTAAGTAATGCAGTTGCTAAGGAAAATCGCAACTCTATTTAAGATATCACTTCAGTTTTTCTTTACATCGATCTAAAGGTCATGATTGTGAAGATTGGTTCTCAAGTTACTTTTTCATACCTTCATAAACTGCAAACCGTCACTAAGCACAGCAACTGCTAAACGAGAATTACCTGACAAGTTTGGGCAGATAGCTAAACCCGCCAGCCTAGCCATTTTTCAAAACTTATTATCTTCCCGATCCATCTCACTTTTAGAAAAGTGATTGGTGGACAATTTTTCCCGGCTTAGTTACATATGCTTGGAGGGAAGGGAAAGAAAGCAGAGGAAAATGTACTAATGGGCACATCTTCTTAATGGGCTTTGTATATGGTATTAAGGACAACAGCATTTACTAGCATTATACCAAAGGTAGGATAGGGATCACAGAATAACAGAATAACAGAGTTGGAAGGGACCTGGGAGGTCTTCTAGTCCAACCCCCTGTTCAAGCAGGAGATCCTATCCCATTTCAGACAAATGGTTATCCAATCTCTTCTTAAAAATCTCCAATGAAGGAGTACCCACAACTTCTGAAGACAAGGCATTCTATTAGTTTATTTTTTTTTCACCGTCACGGAATTTCTCCTTAGTTCTAGGTTGCTTCTCTCCTTGATTAGTTTACATCCATTGCTTCTTGTCCTGCCCTCGGGTGCTTTGGAAAATAGGTTCTCCTGCTTCTTCTTTGTGGCAGACTCTTATTTATTTATTATTTATTTATGTATTAGTTAGATTTATATGCCGCCCTTCTCTGAAGACTCAGGGCAGCTTACATTGCGTTAAGCAATAGCCTTCATACTTTTGTATATATCTGCTTAGTAGGGCTTTTTGGGGCCCCCTAAGCGGTGTTCTTTTATATACAAAGTCAGCTTATTGCCCCAAAATCTGGGTCCTCATTTTACCTACCTCGAAAGGATGGAAGGCTGAGTCATCCTTGAGCCTGGTGAGATTTGAACTTGCAATAATTGCAGGCAGCTGGCAACTAAGTGCTACTTTAACAGCACTTAATTCACTGCGCCACCAGGCTCTTAAATAGTGGAGGACTGCTACCATCTCCCCCTCTAGTCCTTTTTTTCACTAGACTAGACATACCCATTTCCTCCAATTCACCACTGCAATTCACCAATACAATTTGCCAATGCAATTCACCAATGGGAGCAGCAAATTATATGCTTTTATAGGTTTCTGCCAGGGGTGAAATCCAGCAGGTTCTGACAGGTTCTGGGGAACCGGTAGCGGAAATTTTGAGTAGTTCAGAGAACCGGCAAATGCCACTCTGGCTGGCTGAAGAGTGGGGTGGGAATGGAGATTTTGCAGTATCCTTCCCCTGCCATGCTCACCAAGCTACCCCCACCAAGCCACCCCCACAGAACTGATAGTAAAAAAATTTGGATTTCACCACTGGCCGATACCAGTGGTAATTCAGTTTGGCTATGAGGAATGTATCAAAGAAAAGTGCAAGTAGTTCTCACTTAACAGCCAATCGCTTAGCAACAGTTGGAAGTTTCTCCTCAAAGGTACTTACGACCTGCACAAGCCACCTATAGTCATATAATTGCATTTGGGATGCTTGGCACCCACTGCACATTTATGATGATTTGAAGCATCCTACAATCATGTGACCATGATTTTTAACATTTTTTGCCAATTTCCAGTGTTCACTTCCGATTTCCAACAAAAATATCCGTGGGTATAATGGATTTGTTTGTTTGTTTGTTTGTGTGTGTGTGTGTTTATTTGTCAACAAGTACAAGGAAACAAGTAACATTATAGACATAGACATGGACACATGAAAAAAAAATGGCACAAATAAAAGGATATAAATAGGCAAAACAGAGCCATAAACACATAGAATGATTACATACAAATGGGGACAGTAGGACAGGGACGGGAGGCATGCTGGTGCACTTATGCACGCCTCTTTAGGGACCTCTTAAGAAACATGAAAGGTTCACGGTAGACAGTTTAAGGTAAAAGGTATGGGGGTTAGAGAGACTAACAACAGGATCAGGTAGAATGTTCCAGACATTTACTACTCTATTGCAGAAGTCATATTTCCTACGATCAAGATTAAAGCGAATTACATTGAGTTTGAATCTACTGATAGCTCTTGTGTTATTTACAGTTGAAATTAAAGTACTCATTTATAGGTAGGACTTTTTGGTAATCAATCTTATGAACTAAGCATAGGTTGGAACCTAGACGGCGTATTTCGAGGCTATCCAGACCTAAAATTTCAAGCCTGTTGGTATAGGGAATTTTGACTGCCACCTTTGCTTAATGACCACAGTGTTCAATTAATGATCACCACAAAAAGGTTGTAATTCAGTACCAAATTAATGACTGCCATGACTTATGACTGCAATTCTGGGCTCCGTTGTGGCCATAAGCAGAGAACTATTCATAAGTTACAGAAGTTGAGAAATCCAGGGCAAGGATACCATCTTAAGACCTTCAGACATGATGGTCTACTTTGCTTTGAAAATGATACCTCTTCCAAAATGGCTATATTACTGATGAATTTTCCTTGGGCATTTAATCGATGGTTGCATTGTAAGTTTTAAGGAGAGGGGTGAAAAAAATTATTTAAAACACTAGAGAATTCTTTTAGAAGTCCAGCGGCATAAAAGGTTGCCACTTTCAGCTTTTAAATAGATTTGTAATATATAAAGTTGGCTGGTTAGTAAGTTGGTGCAGATATATATATATGTTTCCTGAGGTTTTCGCGGGTGTTTGTATGTAGGTCTTTGGTTATTCGGGTCTTCTCCCGCGTAGAATTGGAAGTATCTTGGCGACGTTTCGACGAAGTCTCATTCGTCATCTTCAGGCTGGTGTTCTCGGCTTCGTGCTTCCAGGAGCAATGTGAGATTGCAGCTGTCTCTTCCTTTTCACTGCTAGTGGGGGTGTGAGCTGATTGGGTGGGAGCTTGGCTGTGTTCTGATTGGGTGGAGGTGTGTTCTGATTGGTTAGGGGCTTGGCTTATGCACGCCTCTTTAGGGACCTCTTAATTGATTGTATGGGGGGTTGGTTGTGCTCTGATTGGCTGGGGGTGTGTTCTGTTTGGGTGGGGGCTTAGTTGTGCTCGGCTTAGTCTGAGTTGCAGGGGGATTTGAGCTGGTGAGCTGCGTTGTTGTTTGGCTTCGTGCAATATATATATATATATATATATATATATATATATATATATATATATATATTACACGGGAAGAAACCCGAGATATCACCTGTACACACACACGCACACACACACACACACTCACTCACTCACACACACACACACACATATACATATTGAAGAGGCAGCTCAATATTGCTCCAAGGAAGCCTCAATGTCTGAGTCACCAATTCCAGCAAGAGTCTTAAAACTTTAAAGTCATGTTTAGCATTCACTGTGTAGCTAACTGGAAGGTCAGTGCATACTTTAGAAAGGTTACGCCACAAATATGCCACCTTAGTCTCACAGCCTGAACCGGGGTGTTCAATAATGCAATAGGATTGCGGTAATAATTCAGTTTTATGTCTTCTTGAATCCCAGCAGAACCCAAATATTCCTCCCTCCTCAAACAGGGTGGGGTGTTATTTTTCCATTCTTTTCAACTCAATAGAAGGTTGAAAAGCAATTATGCAAACGGTATTGTTATTCTGTCCATCAGCATAATAACTTTATAAAAAGTGAACAGAATGGGACCAAATTTGATGTGCATGGAGAAACCAACAAGATATATGGTTTTTCGTCAAAAATGGGCCAGACCCATGGCTGGGAGAAAAGTATTTTATATATATATATACATATATATATAATGATAGATAGATAGATGATAGCTCAAAAGATAGATAGATGATTGATCGATCAATAGATAGAGATATGTAGAGATAGATAGATAGATGAGAGATAGATAGATGAGAGATAGATAGATAGAGATAGAGATATGTAGAGATAGATGATAGGTAGGTAGGTAGATGATAGATAGAGATAGATAGATAGATAGATAGATAGATAGATAGATAGATAGATAGATAGATAGCTGATCGATCAATCAATAGATAGATGATAGATAGATAGTTAGAAATAGATAGATGATAGATATAGATAGTTTAGATAGATAGATGATAGATCAATAGATAGAGATAGAGATATGTAGAGATAGATAGTTGATAGGTAGGTAGGTAAGTAGGTAGATAGATGATAGATAGATAGACAGACAAACAGACAGACAGACAGACAGACAGATAGATAGATGATAGATATAGTTATATATCAATAGCTAGATAGAGATAGAGATATGTAGAGATAGATGATAGGTAGGTAGGTAGGTAGGTAGGTAGGTAGATGATAGATAGATATAAATAGATAGATAGATAGATAGATAGATAGATAGATAGATAGATAGAGAGAGAGAGAGAGAGAGAGAGAGAGAAATAGATAGATATGATAGATAGATATGATAGATTGATCGATCGATCAGTGGTGGGATTCAAATAATTTAACAACTGGTTCTCTGCTCTAATGACTGGCTGGATGGGTGTGGCCAGGGTGTGTGACAGGCAGCACTCAACCCCCTACACCCCCCTGGAAGCAAATATGGGCTACGGTGGGGGGGGGATACGCCACCCACCTCACCCCGTTTTGGGTCTAGTAGGCCTCCCTGCAGCCTCCTGGAAACAAAAATGGCTGCAGGGGGAGCGCATGCCGCACTCCATTTTGGGCCTAGGAGGCCTCCCTGCACTTACCTGGGAACCAAAATGGGGTGCGTGAGGACTCCTGGAAAGGGTGGGGTGGGGAGGGGTGGGGCCACCCAGCAATTTAACTACTGGTTCGCCCAATAATAGAGATAGATAGACAGACAGACAGATAGATGATAAATAGGTAGACAAACAGATGATAGATAGGTAATTAGATAGATAGATAGATAGATAGATAGATAGATAGATAGATAGATAGACGTAGACGTAGACGTAGACGTAGACGTAGACGTAGACGTAGACGTAGACGTAGACGTAGACGTAGACGTAGACGTAGATATAGATATAGATAGTGGTGGGTTGCCCCCATTTCAGACCAATTAGCAATAACCGGTAGTAAAACCGGTGGGAGGCTCCGCCCACTGACCCAGATGTCATCATAGGCCATCTGGGCATGTGCAGAACCCACCCCTGGATATAGATATATCTGCATCCCCATGGAGAGAAAATTGTATGATGGCTTAGAATCCTTTCTAGTTCCTCCCAACAAATCATAGGCATCCTTCTTACTACACAGACTACACAGAAACATATGATCCCTGGACAAAGAGGCAAATACTGTGGGGATTTGCAAGATGTGTGCCATATTTGGCTTGTTAAGTGAACTTGTTTTCCCCAATGAGCAGTTTTTGTTTTTTGCTTGAAACTGGAAGCAAATGCCGTAAAGTAGCCTCCCCCCCCCCAAAAAAAATGCTGAAAATTGCAGTCACGTGACTGCTGGATGCTACAAACGGCTATAAATGCGAGCCTGTTGCCAAACACCGAAAATGCAATCATGTGATCACAGGCCATCTTAACCTTGAAAATATGCCACAAGTAGTTCTGGAAAGGTCTGACATAACTTCAGATGGTTGCTAAGTGACAAGCAAGGACTACCTGTAAGGGAGATTCCCCCCCGCCCCCAGACTGTAAGGACTATTAAGCAGTGGAACAGTCTTCTTTCTTGGAATTGTGGGTGCTTCAAATTGGAGATTTTCAACAATGGTTGGACAGCCATTTGTCTGGGATGGCTCCTGAGAATTCCTGCCCTAGGCATAGAACGAGATCAGAAGGTCTTCCAATCAGGGGTGAAATCCAGCAGGCTCTGACAGGTTCTGGAGAACCAGTAGCGGAAATTTTGAGCAGTTCGGGGAACCGGCAAATACTACCTCTGGCTGGCCCCAGAGTGGGGAGAGGATGGGGATTTTGCAGTATCCTTCCCCTGCCATGCCCACCAAGCCATGCCCACCAAGCCACGCCCACAGAACCGTTAGTAAAAAAAATTGGATTTCACCACTGCTTCCAATCGTATGATTCTATAATGCTACACTTGGAATATGCATAGACTTCCTGTTGCATTGCTTATTGATTTTACCATCTGTATGTTCTCATTTAGTATTCCAAAGGTTTTATAGATTTGTACAATTAACCAGTAATGATGATCTAAGAAGTATTTCACACAACAGGTTGTTTCATTCCCTCAATCGGGTTTTTTTTTAACCCCACAGTTTCATTAATAATACAACAGTCAGAGTTTGACATTATCTTTTTCATTTATGAAACTTCACATTTTTTGTCAAATCTCGAATACTTTCCATTACTCTAGGAAGCCATCAACGTTTTTGTGATATTCTAAGAGCCATGACATCCAGTTTAATTAATTCAACCTTGGATATCAAAGAAAAGTCAAAAGGTTGCTCAGAGACATCAAGGGAAAGAATGAAGAATAACTTTAGGACTCCAGAAGGAAACACCAAGAATCGTAATGCATGATCTATTAGACCGAGAAAGGGATCTGAAGAAGATCTGTGACTCAGTATAGCTACTGAACTTAAATCTATCAAGTCCTAGGAGATAACTAATGGGGAATTTCTTGGAATATTTATATGTAAACTGTTCTGCTTCCTAAAATAGGATTAATTAATCCCTAAGCAATGATGCTACTTAACGTTTCTAATATTCATGTATGCATACAAAACAGGTAAAAATCCAAGCGTTTACATAATATATATATATAATCCATATGAGGTTAAAGTTGATTTAACTACAGAAGCTGTGCTTTAACAAGAGAGAAGGGGGAAAAACATTAATTAAACCGAAGCTAATCCTGCCTGCTGTTAAATGTTTTTATGAAGACTTAATCGCCCTCAAATATTGTATAAGTATGCCCTCAAATAGCGTGTGAACATACATCTGTTATAAGAGATATTAGAACCATATTAAAGAAAGTCTGACGGTTAAAGGCGAAATGCTGACACCTTCATTACCAAAACGACAACAATAAAAGTGAAATATGAGTAAAAAATGGTCCAGGACCCCTAAATCTGCAACACTTTGATAAAGTCCACCAGAAACATCAAATACCCCTTCTAGGAGAGGGGGCGGGGAGAGGGAAATCAGAGACCAGTATTCAGATTCCTTTTATGGGGCAGTCATTATAGGGGCTCTGTGCAGGGATGAAATCTAGGACGTTCTGACAGGTTCTGGAGAACCAGTAGCGGAAATTTTGAGTAGTTCGGAGAACCGACAAATTCCACCTCTGGCTGGCCCCAAAGTGGGATAGGAATGGGGATTTTGCAGTATCTTTCCCCTGGAATGTGGTGGGAATTGAGATTTTTTTTTAAAAAAAATTTGATTTATATGCCGCCCTTCTCCGGAGACTCAGGGCAGCTTACAATGCGTTAAGCAATAGCCTTCATACTTTCGTATATTTATACAAAGTCAGCTTATTGCCTCCACAATCTGGGTCCTCATTTTACCTACCTTTAGAAAGGATGGAAGGCTGAGTCAACCTTGAGCCTGGTGAGATTTGAACTTGCAGTAATTGCAGGCAGCTGATGTTAATAACTGTTAATAACTGTTAATAACTGTTAATAACAGTGCTTTAGTCTGCTGCGCCACCAGGGCTCCTTCCCCTCCTTCTTTTGCAGTATCCTTCCCCTGCCACACCCACCAAGTCACACCACGCCTACCAAGCCACGGCCACAGAACCGGTAGTAAAAAGATTTGGATTTCACCACTGGTTCTGTGTAACCTAATCTGCAAATATTAGCTAAATTTGAGGTAGAAAAGCAGTGTGATTATACAGTTGGTTCTCGGTCTGAAAAAGATCCAGTCAACTATTAGGTAAAATCAGCTGTCTTTTTCAACAGTAAAGAGAGGTTGTTTTTCATCAAATCTGGTAATTATACAGTAGAGAATGGTGAGGGGAAAAAAAGCTTAGAAGGCTTCATTTGGAACATATACAAAGGCCTTCCTGGCAATCGTGGCCAGGAGAGCCTTTGCCCAAGTGTGGGTTGTATACCAGTTCCTGTCAGGCCTGGAAGCCATCTTTTGCGTTGGGCCTTCAGACCTGCCACATTTACTACGGTGGGAAACTGGGAGGGGGGATTGTAGGGAGCATGGGCGATATATAGTCATAATAACATTCCTTTCTCAGGGAGTCAAGGACATCTTGCCCTGCACCTGGAAGCTGGAACTGGGAGACTTCTCTAGTTGGGATGGTGTTTTGATTGGACCATGTGGGTGCTGGGCAGGGACTTGGACTTTTCTTTGGGTGGGGAAAATCTGGAAGCGTTCAGATTTGGGTTTTCCCAGATGTGCCAATATGACATCTCTAATAAAATGGAACTTTGAGGAACTTCAAGCTTTTTTTGTTGAGGGTGTTACTTGGAACCCAGACTGTTAAGCCCTTTCCTGGACCAACAATCCCTACTCATGGTCACTCAGGCCCTAGTCACCTCCCGTCTTGATTATTGCAACATGTTCTACATGCGGCTGCCCCAGTGGTGGAATTCAAATAATTTAACAACCAGTCCACCCAGGGTCAGGTTGGCTGTCGTGGGAGGCATGGCCCATTCCCATCCTTCAGCTCCACCACACATGCAGGACGAGCCTCCCACAATGGTCAACCTGGCCCTGGGAGAATCAGTTATTAAATTACCCACCCCCTGCTATTGAAGTGGATCCTGGGCGCTGCACTACAATGGAGAAACAGGCAACGACCGGCCAGTGTGAGAGAAGAAGAAGGAGCAGGGAGAAGAAAGAGGGAAAGCAGCTTTCTCCTTCCCTTGGCCGGTTACTCCATTTCCCATTTCTCTATTGCAGCGCAGCGCCCAGGATCCACTTTGATAGCAGTGGGGTGGGTGGGTAATTTAACAACCGGTTCGTCCGAACTGCTGCAAACCGGCTGAATCCCACTACTGGGCTGCCCTTGAAAAAGCATCTGGAAGCTCCAGTTGCTTCAAAATGCAGCAACCAACATGGCTTTGTGCAGTCCTCGGTGTGATATGTGTCACCTCTTCTGTGGGAGTTGCGTTGACTGCTGATTTGCTTCCAGGTGCAATTCAAGGTGCTGAATTGTCACCTTTAAAGCCCTCCATGGCTTGGGACCAGGTTATCTGAGAGACCATCTCCTGCCAGTCACACCCACCCGACCCACTACAGCAGGAAGGTAAACAATGTTGCTGGTCCCATCCCCTAAGGAGGTATATCACAGAGAAGGACCTTCTCTTTCGTGGCTCCCTCTCTTTGAAATATCATCTCTTCAGAAATTAGATTGGCCGCCCACTTTGACACTCTTTCGTAAGACCCTGAGGACTTGGTTTTGCCAGTAGGTCTGAGGAACCCAGAGTAGGATGGAGCCTATCAAATGCCTCATTTCACTATGTGTTGTTGCTGGGGCTGGGTGGGTATTGTTTATTTTTATTTTGTTTTCTATACTGTGTTTTTATTGCTTGTAAGCTGCCTAGAGTTGCTATGAGCAAGAAGGCGGCTGAGATAAAGAAGAGATGAGATAATAAAAATCGAATGTGGGCATTCATAAAGGTAAAGGTAAAGGTTCCCCTCGCACCTATGTGCTAGTCGTTCCCGACTCTAGGGGGCGGTGCTCATCTCCATTTCAAAGCCAAAGAGCCAGTGCTGTACGAAGACGTCTCCGTGGTCATGTGTCCGGCATGACTAAATGCCAAGGGCACACGGAACGCTGCTACCTTCCCAGCAAAGGTAGTCCCTATTTTTTCTACTTGCATTTTTTACATGCTTTCGAACTGCTAGGTTGGCAGAAGCTGGGACAAATCACAGGAGCTCACCCCATTACGCGGCACTAGGGATTCGAATGGGATGAGTCAAAATGTCAAGATGAAGGGTACAAGGTTGACTCAGCCTTCCATTATTCCAAGGTGGATAAAATAAGGGCCCAGATTTTGGGGGGCAAGATGCTGACACAGTAAACAGCTTAGAGAGGGCTGTAAAGCACTGTGAAGCAGTATATAAGTCTAAGTGTTATTTCTATAAGAACACACTTAAAGGCCTTTTTCTAGATATTATAATACATATGAAAAAAGAGACAGGGGCTTCATTCACAGGTATTCAATTATCAGCTGGTCTTTTATGCCGCACCCCATAGATTCTCCTAAGTATATTGGATCTCAATTGAAAAATTAACTTCACTTCCTGAACGTTTTTTCCCCAATCCTCCTTTTCATCTTCACAATACTTTGAAAGAGAAGGCTGTGAGATTTGAAAGAGAAGGCTTGAGAAGGAAAAAGAAAATCATTTTCACTTCAGGAAGTTGCCCGAAGGCCTGACAACTGTCAAAACCACCTTCTGAAGTCCAAGAGAAACATCAAGATTTAAATTAGAATTAAGAAGAACCCTGGAGTTTTTGTTGGTTGAGAAGTCAGTCAGTGAGTCAAATATTAATTCGGAATAAGAGCATTGGGGTGGTTGGATTTCAGGAGCTACTGTAGAACGGAATGGCAGGCCTTCCCTAATGCTAAAGGTGTAATTAAAGGTAATTATTATTTTTTTTTTAATGCTTATCATTAGAGCAGTGTTTCTCAACCGTGGCAACTTCAAGTTGTATGGACCTCATTTGCTGGCTGGGGAATGCTGGAAGTTGGAACCCATACAACTTATCGTTGCCATAGTTGAAAAACTAAAGTGTCCAATCTTGGCCACTTTAATAATTGTGGACTTCAACTCCTAGATTTCCCCAGCCAGCATGGCTAACAGGGGAATTCTGGGAGTTGAAGTCCGCAGGTCTTAAAGTTGCCAAGATTGGACACCTCTGATTTAAATTGTATGCAATCTTCATTTTAATAGAACAGAATAGAATTCTTTATTGGCCAAGTGTGATTCGACGCACAAGGAATTTGTTTTTGGTGCATATGCTCTCAGTGTACATAAGGAGAATAAAATACGGTACATTCATTGAGAATAAAAAGATACAACACTTAGTGATAGTCAAGGTTACAAATAAACTATCAAATTGTACTAGGAATCAAATAAAAACAATATAAATTGAAAGATATAAGCAGCATAGTTATAGTAATAAGTGGGAAAAGATTTATACTAGTAAGGAAGAGAAGAATAATAGTAATACAGTCTTAATAAATTATTTGACAGTGTTGTGGGAATTAGTTGTTAAGCAGAGTGATGGCGTTCAGGGAAAAACTATCCTTGTGTCTAGTTGTTGTGGTGTGCAGTGCTCTATAGCGTCGTTTTGAGGATAGAAGTTGAAACAATTTCTGTCCAGGATGCGAGGGGTCTGTAGATATTTTCACAGCCCTCTTTTTCACTCGTGCAGTATACAGGTCCTCAATGGAAGGCAGGTTGGTAGCAATTTTTTTCTGCAGTTCTAATTATACATTGAACTTTGTGTTTGTCTTATTGGGTTGCAAAGCCAAACCAGACAGTTATATAGGTGCATATGACAGACTCAATAATTCCTCTGTGGAACTGGATGAGCAGCTTTTTGGGCAGTTTGAGCTTTCTGAGTTGGCGCAGAAAGAACATTCTTTGTTGTGCTTTTTTGATGACGTTTTTGATGTTAGGTGTCCATTTTAAGTCTTGAGATATGTTAGAACCTAGAAACTTGAAGGTCTCTACTGTTGATCCTGTGTTGTCTAGTATTGTAAGAGGTAGTAGTATGAGAAGTTTTCTTCTAAAATCTACCACCATATCTAGGGTTTTGAGTATATTTAGTTCAAGATTGTTCTGGTTGCACCACAAGGCTAATTGTTCAACCTCCCATCTGTATGCAAGTATTACAACATTGTATATCTTACATTTTATCCTGTATCTTATATCCGATTGTGACTAATTTTTCTTTCTCTAATGTGAGCGTCCAATTTTAATCAGCCCAGCTCGCCATATGATGTACCTTATGTTTCTTCATTAGGATTACAGTAGAAGTGGCATCATTTTTCTTGACTGTCATTGGCTCAGTCTCCTCAGCCATGTCCACTAAAGTGGTGTGAGCTGTTTGGCTCAGTGTCCTCCAGCTGCTCAATGTGTTCATTAAAGATGCTAATCCAGATGTTTATGAAGAGTCTTCACTGCAGCACATGGATTCATTTTAATACCTAGTAAGTAAATCAGAGGTGGTACTCAGCAGGTTCTGACCAGTTCTGGCAAACGGGTAGCGGAAACTTTGAGTAGTTCAGAGAACCAATAAATGCCACCTCTGACTGGCCCCGCCCTCATCTATTCTCTGCCTCCTGAGTCCCAGCTGGAAGGGAATGGGGATTTTGCAGTAACCTTCCCTTGGAGTGGGGTAGGAATGGAGATTTTACAATATATTTCCCCTGCCATGCCCACCAAGCCACGCCCAAAGAACAGGTAGTAAAAAAAATTGAATCCCACCACTGAAGTAAATGATATAAAAATATGAAAGAAAAGTGAGAACTGCAAGAGAATTAGGAGTAAACATTTACAAAATGATAGCAAAAAGAGAATTTGGCAGATGAATCTGGCATACTGGTCTTTTACCACTGATGCCTTTTGTTGTGGTCCTTTTCTATTCCTGGGTTCATTGCAGCTTTTCAGCTTTTTCTGTTGTGAACCCAACTGAGTTGTGATTCCCACCAACAAGGAAGGAAGGAAGGAAGGAAGGAAGGAAGGAGGGAGGGAGGGAGGGAGGGAGGGAGGGAGGAAGGAAGGAAGGAAGGAAGGAAGGAAGGAAGGAAGGAAGGAAGGAAGGAAGGGATTTTTTTAGGTTTAACCAATTTCAAAAATTTTAAAAGCAAAGACTCATTGAGCTATCAATAAAAAAAGAATGTGTCATCTATCAATGCATTTTGAAAACTCAAGGTTTCAGAACATGTTAAAAATAGTTTCTTTCTTTGAAGCATTTTCTCTGTCACAATTCTACCTCTTTCATTTTCAAATCTAATTTGAAAAACTGGAAATACTGCGATAACAAATATGATGCTTATTGAAGGATCTGGTCTAAGAGATTGTCCGGATTCAGCACTATGTTTCTCAAGTACTATCAGGAAATATTTTATTATGCAGGATAACCCACGTTTCAGAAATTTCCTTCACCAAGGATGCTCTTGACAAAGAGATTTTCTGAAACACATGTAGCTTCTATATAATAAAATATTTCCTACTGACACTTAATGTTCTCCCTCATATTTTGGCTCAGCACTACCTGGAGAAATCCAAATGTTAGCAAGAACTCAGAATGTTCTCCACTGATATCTAGAGTTATCTATCAGCTATGTTCCTAGTTGGAAAAATTTGAACACCCTCCCCCCCCCCCCCCATTGTCTATATGTAAATAATATCCAGACTGAACTCCTGGTGTTTCTAAGTATGGCTAAGAACGACCCTTCTCTGAAGACCTGGAGAAATAATATAAATATACACAGATGATCCTTTCCAAATGTGATGCCCTCTGCGCAGGTTGGGCTACAAAATCCATTATTCCAAAGCAAAATGTATGAAGGCATTATGGAACTAGAATGGTCCTAGGTCTAACCTGATCTTGGCTTTTGTCTATGAAATTCCTAAGACATAAATTTCTGTTTTTGATGGGATTTGGTGCTAGTCCAGGGGTCTGCAACCTTAAACACTCAAACAGTCATTTGGGCTCATTTCCCACAGAAAAGAAAACACTGGGAGTCACAAAACCTCACACAAAACCTGGCTGGGCGTGGCCAACTCAACGTCACACCCATGCAGTCACATGACAACCCCAGCCACGCCTACCCAGGTTTTGTGGCTCCCTGTGTTTTCTGTGGAAAATGGGTCTATCTCTCTCTCTGTCCTTCCCTCCCTCCCTCCCTCTCATTTCTGTTTTTCTCTCTTTTTCCCCACCCTCCCTCCCTCCCCCTTTCTTCCTTCCTTCCTTTTTCCCCTTCTCCTCTCTCATTTGTTTCCCTCTCTTTTCCCTCTCTCTCATTTTCTCCCTCCAGCTCTTATATTTCTCTCTCCCTCTCCTTTTTCCTTCTCCACCTTCTCTCTCTCCTTTGTTTCTCTCTCTTTTTCCTCTGCCTCATTCTCTCCCTCCATAATTTTCTTATTTCTCTCTTTTTTTCTCTCCCCTTCTCTCTCTCTCTCTCATCTGTGTGTGTGTGTGTGTGTGTGTGTGTGTGTGTGTTTCTTCTCTCTCTCTCTCGGAAAGCTGAGGCAAGCTCTCCTTGGGACTCTTTGCTACTCCTTTTCTTTCTTCTTGGCAACTTTTTGGAAATCTGAGCTGGCTGAGGAGCGAGCAAGAGCTGCAGTGGCAGCTTCCCCCTCCTTCTCCTCATGCAACCCCCTGGCTGGCTGTTGCGGGGCTGGGAGGGCACGCACGAGCGGGGATACCCTCCTCAAACGAGTGGCCGGGCTTTCTCCAAGTCTGATCCCTGGGGTGGGCCTGCAAGCAGTAGTGGGTTGCCCCCGGTTTGGACCGGTTCTATAGAACCGGTAGTAAAATTGGCAGGAGGCTCCGCCCACCGACCGGGATGTCATCAGAAAGCGCAAGCAAAGGGCGCACATGTGCATGGCTCTATTGCGAACCAGTAGTAAAGTTAGTTAGTTAGTTAGTTTATTAAATTTGTATACCGTCCTTCTCCTAGTGGACTCAGGGTGGTGCAGAGCTAGGAATAAAAGACACTTCAATACAAAATTTAAAATTTGTAAAAGAATTAAACAATTTTTGGCCCACAAAATTTAAAAAACCCATTAGGCAATTTAAAATTTAAAACCCAATGACAATTTAAAAACTAAAAGAGGGGAGGGGGTTACGCCAGCCCAGCCTGACAAAATAGAAAAGTTTTTAGGGCACGGCGAAAAGCCCGGAGATCAGGTATCATACGGATCTCAGGGGGCAAATCGTTCCAGAGGGCTGGTGCTGCCACAGAGAAAGCTCTCCCCCTGGGCGTCGCCAGCCGACATTGCCTGGCTGACGGCACCCTGAGGACACCCTCTCTGTGGGAGCGTACTGGCCGGTGGGAGGCTATCAGTGGCAGAAGGCGGTCCCGCAAGTACCCAGGCCCTATGCCATGGAGCGCTTTAAAGGTGGTAACCAACACCTTGAAGTGCACCCGGAAGACCACCGGAAGCCAATGCAGCTCACGCAGGAGAGGTGTCACATGGGAGCGCCCCCTTGCTCCCATAATCCCCCGCGCAGCCGCATTCTGCACCAGTTGGAGCCTCCGGGTGGACCTCAAGGGGAGCCCCATGTAGAGATCATTATAGTAGTCCAGGCGGGAAATGACGAGTGCCTGAGTGACACTTAAAGGTAAGTAGAACCCACTCCTGCCTGCAAGGTTTGGTGGGGTCAGCCCCCTTTTCCCACTGCCCTGCTCAGAGAAAGCCGTAGTGCCCTCACCAAAGATGCTCACCCGTCAGCCAGTCAACCTTCCAGCTGCGTGCGCCTTTGTTGCACTTTGGCTGAGCTCGGCTGCTCACTTGGGGAGGGTATCCCTGCTCGTGCATGCCCTCCCAGCCCTGCAACAGGTGCCCAGGGGGTCGCGTGAGAAGAAGGAAGAAGTCACCGTTGTCGCTTGTGCTCGCCCTTTAGTTTTTTTTTTAAAATTTGATTTATATGCCGCCCTTCTCCAGAGACTCAGGGAGGCTTACAATGCGTTAAGCAATAGCCTTCATGCTTTTGTATATTTATACAGAGTGAGCTTATTGCCCCCACAATCTGGGTCCTCAATTTACCTACCTTAGAAAGGATGGAAGGCTGAGTCAACCTTGAGCCTGGTGAGATTCGAACTTACAGTAATTGCAGACAGCTGGTGTTAATCACAATGCTTTTAGTCTGCTGAGCTATCCAGGCGCTTGCCGGATAGTTGCCGACTTGTCCCCCTTTCCATCATACCCTCCTCCAGGATCCCATTCCCACCCCGCCAGCCCTCGTGTTAACAAGGTTGGCATCGGCCATGGCCAGATTGGGCCAGTGTCTCGGAGTGGAAGCAGGTCATGTGACTGGGTTGGCAGGGAGCCGCAGGAGAGGGGTCAAAGAGGCACATGCACCTCGGAAACCTCGGGTTGCTGACACTCGTGCTAGTCTTAAAGAGCTGTTCAGCACAGATTTTGCTTATCTTGTCAAAAAGGCTGAAATTCTTTGGCTGCTGTTAATCTTAAAGCTTTCTTTTGAATGGTTTGAATTCATTTCAGCAGTAATTCTAAGTAGAAGAGATGCCATCCAGATAAAAGGCAATTACACGAACAACTCTTTAAAGATGAAAAGCAGGGAAAGAGGAACACAGATTGCAAGTTTTGCAGGAGCGATTAAAATCCTCTTCCTGTAGAAGCCAATATTTGTAGCTCAGGGTTCAACTGTCCCCTTTCTGCTATCTTCAACTAATCCTGTGCTTGCAATTTAGCTTTACTTCCAGAGTAAATTTCATGGACTACTAGGATGTGATGTGATGCTATGTCAGAAACGCCTCAAGTTCTTTGAACTTAAGTTTCACAAACCCCGATAACTACAAAGTTCAAGAGAAATGGTTGATTGATGTTGCAAACAAAGACTTAATCGCTTGTTTACCTGAAACCAAGAAAGCCAGATTTATAAGCAGCTTTGATCTTCTTCATTCTTCCATGATTGACAGAGAGAGATAAAGTTGCCTGGCTAGCTTCTGACTTATCTGTCTCTTCAGCCTTTTACAGTATAATGGAGTCCATCAGAGATATGATTCATGATTTGGATAAGTTTTGAATATAATCCTGGGGAAATGACTGAAGACATGACAAAATAATCTAATATTTTATGGAAGAAACTGAGTCTTCAGACTCCTATAACAGGAATGAGTTCATTAATACAAAAGGAAAACGTGAGCTAGACCTTTCAGATTCTAGATTAGGAAATGTTAAATTCTGGAACCCGTACACATTTTCTGCAATTTATTTAGATCATTGTTATGGCAGTTGTCGCTGCTGCTGCTGTTATCATCATTTAAGAGTGCACTGTTTAGTTAAGTTCAGGGATGGGCTGCTGGTGGGTTGCAGGGGTTTGGGAGAACCTCTAGCTGAGATTCTGTGCAGTTTGGAGAACCCCCAAATCCCAGTCCTGGCTGGCCCTCCCACCCCACCCACCCCACCCCTCCCAGGAGTCCCCACGCGACCCATTTTGGATGCAGGTAAGTGCAGGGTGCGCATGGAGGCTCAGGAAGGGTGAAAAATGGGCCTACTGGAAGTTCAGAAACCGGCCCGTTTCCAGCCTCCAGAGGGCCTCTGGAGCCTGGGGAGGCCATTTTGGCCTTCCTGGAGGCTCAAGGAAAGCCTCTAGAGCCTGGGGAGGGCAAAAACACACACACAACCCACCACCATGGTGCAGGAGGCCGACTAGGCCATGCCCACCATGGCCACGCCCGCCCAGCAACTGGGCAGAGAACCCCTTGCTAAAATTTTTGAAGCCCACCCCTGGTTAAGTTGTGCTATCTTTTTAAAGCCAACTGAGATTTAAGCAGGCATTAAATACCATTTCTGAGAAGCTTGAGAGCTAAAAGCACAATCAAAATAATATGGACCGAACTAAAAGCCAATTTGGTCTAGTGGCTAAGGTGTCAGGCTAGAAATCAGGAGACTAGAAGTTCTAGTGCTGCCTTAGGCATGAAAGCTGCCTGGGTGACTATAGCTCAACGATCAGTTCTAGTCTAACCTTAGGCATGAATGTGACTATGGCCCTTTCATCAGGAGACTGTGAGTTCTAGTCTCATTTTAGGCATGAAAGCTGGTTCGGTGACTTTGGGCCACACCAGGAGACTGTGAGTTCTAATCCTGCCTTAAGCATGAAAGCCAGCTGAGTGACTTCTGATCCAATCACCAGCAGACTGAAAGACTGAGAGTTCATGTCCCACCTTAGTTGACTTGGGACCAGTCATTCTTTCTAGGCCCAACCCACCTTAAAGGTAAAGGTTCTCCTCGCACCTATGTGCTAGTCATTCCCGACTCTAGGGGACGGTGCTCATCTCCGTTTCAAAGCCAAAGAGCCAGCGCTGTACGAAGACGTCTCCATGGTCATGTGTCCGGCATGACTAAATGCCGAGGGCACACGGAACGCTGTTACCTTCCCAGCAAAGGTGGCCCCTATTTTTTCTACTTGCATTTTTTACATGCTTTCGAACTGCTAGGTTGGCAGAAGCTGGGACAAATCACAGGAGCTCACCCCGTTACGCGGCACTAGGAATTTGAATGGGATGAGTCAAAATGTCAAGATGAAGGGTACAAAGTTGACTCAGCCTTCCATCCTTCCATGGTACATAAAATGAAGGCCCAGATTTGCATTTTTTATGTGCTTTCAAACTGCTAGGTTGGCAGAAGCTGGGACAAGTAACGGGAATTTACCCTGGTACGTGGCACTAGGGATTTCAACTGCTGAACTGCCGACCTTTTGATTAGCCACCGAGCCACTATGTCCCTTACAGGTGGATAAAATAGGAGGAAGGCATACCAGATATGGTCACTGCCTTGAGTTATTTATAAAAATAATAAAGGTGTAAAAATAAGTAAAAGCTGATAGTTTAAGAAAATCGAATCCAATACTTCATCTCTTTTTAACTTATCTCAGGAGAGTTGGGATCGTCTTCCTAGCCATCTCTCATAAAAACAAACTAGAGTTTTGAAAAAAAGCTGAGTAAAATTTCCATTAATTTCAAGGGGCCAATGCAGGACATAAATAGTTATTGTCTTTTCCTGTTCTGCACTCCATCTTGAAGGCAGTGAGGAATGAGGCTCAGTTACAAGACATGCTAAAAGTGTTTGGTTCACCAGTCTTCATATTGTTCTCTTTTTTAAATTAGTACCAGAAAGTAAGTTTAATATGGGTGTTTGGGGGAAGCGAGGCAGACTAGAAACATTTATCTACTTCCATTTTTTTAAAAAAAAAATATGATCACTGGAGGAAAAAAGAAGCAAGGTTAATTTTCTTTCCCTTTCGCATCAAAGCATTTTGATTTTTCAAAAACTGTACATTTCTCTTGACAAGATCATTAGTTTAAAGCTATCGTGTAAGGCTCCCCTTTAATAAGATATTTTATTTGGTTAAGAGCCTAGCTAGCCCACCCTTCTCGATGATAATGGCAAGTTTAAAAACGTTGCCTTTAAAAATTTATGATAATGGCAAGTTTAAAAACGTTGCCTTTAAAAATTTTGAAGGAAGCCGGTTTGGTTGTAATGGTTAAGAAACCAGGAGACTGTGAGTTCTAGTCCTGCCTTAGGCACGAAAGCTGGCTGGATGATTTTGGACTAATCACTCTCCATCAGCCAGATTCACCTCACAGGCTTGTTGTGGAGAAAATATGAGGAGAAAGGAATATTATGTATATTTGCTGCAATAGTGGGTTTCAATTTAGTTTGCTAGCTGTTCGCTCATGCACGCACCAGCGTTTGCACATGCACAGAAGTGTCCGGGCGGGTGGGCGGAGCTTCCCTCCACTGCCACTACCTGTTTGCTTGATCCAGGGCGAACCGGTAGCAACCTACCACTGGTTTTCTGCCTTGAATTATCTATAAAATAATAAAGGAAGTATAAAAATCTAATAAGTAAATTACAAATGAGCAATGGCACCTTTTACTGGCAATCCCAAAGGCGCTTTTTAAAGAGGCAACTGGACTTTCTTGTTTTTCTTTGAAGACGTGTCGCTTCTCATCCAAGAAGCTTCTTTAGCTTCAGCTTCTCTTCAGAACTGAAGAGCTTCAGAAAGAGTGCAGAAAAAACAACGAAGATGATTAAGGGCCTGGAGGCTAAAAGCTTATGAAGAACAGTTGCAGGAATTGGGTATGTCTAGTCTGGTGAAGAGAAAAATTAGAAGTGACACAATAGCAGTTTTCTAATATTTGAGGGCTGTCACCAAGAAGATGAGGTCAACCTATTGTTCAAATCACCCGAGGGCAGGACAAAAAGTAATGGGTAGAAACCTACCAAAGAGATATCCAATCTAGAACTGAGGAGAAATTTTCTGACAGTGGGAACAATCAACCCATGGAACAGAAGTTGCCTTCGGAAGTTGTGGGAGCTTCATCACTGGAGGCTTTCCAGAAGAGACTGGACTGCCATCTGTCAGGAATGGTGTAGGGTTTCTTCCTTGAGCCGGGGGTTGGACTAGAAGACCTCCAAGGTCCCTTCCAACTCTGTTATTCTGTATTTTGTAATAAAGATACAGCTGGTACTTCTCATTCTGCATCTAGTCTGGATTTATAGGTTAACAGAGTTGGAAGGGACCTTGTAGGTCATCTAGTCCAACCCCCTGCCGAAACAGAGAACTCTACACACCATTCCTGACAGATGGCAGTCCAGTCTCTTCTGGAAAGCCTCCAATGATGAAGCTCCCACAACTTCTAAAGGCAACTTCTGTTCCATGGGTTGATTGTTCCCACTGTCAGAAAATTTCTCCTCATTTCCAGGTTGAATCTCTCCTTGTTCAGTTTCCATATCCATTATTCCTTGTCAGGTCTTCAGGTGCTTTGGGAAAATGGATCCCGCAGGGATAAGGGGAAGAAAATTCGCAGGAAGAAAATTCCAGGTGAGTGAACAGGCAAGGCTGCCCTTCCTGTGCCAGCCAGGAATGAAATAAGCAGCTTTACTCCATACCTGGCTGGCTGAGAATTCGCCATTCCCTTAAGGAACAAAGCCACCATCATAGAAATAGCTGCTTTGCTGAAAGCTGAGGGCTAACCACATCTAGAACAGTGATATGCAGGCTGGTAACTATTGTGTTATTGTTTACAAGGCCACTTTTGCTGCGGGTAAGCTTCCAATATGTCTCTTTGGTGGTTTAAGCTGCACAAGGGGGGGGGGGGGTTGTGAGATTCACACACTTTGTTTACAGGACTTCTAAAGTCATCGTCATTACAAAGCAGTTGCCATGGGGATAACTTGACTGGGAAGAATGGAATGCTAAAGGTCTGACATGCAGGTAAGGAAACATTTTTTAAAGGATAAAGAGATAGCGCCGATTGTATTTTTTTTTGTCTCCCCCACTTCCATCTGTTGAGAACTTGGATGCTGGCTTTTAAAAACTCCTGCAAGTTTCTTTGGCTTGCTGCTAAAACTCTTTTCTGTTTTTGCTGCAGAGTTAAGAAGAAACATTTCTTCTGTCCCAGAAGCCTCCCTCTGCACCACTCCATCAAAAGAAGGTTACTGGGAATTGAAAAAAAAAAAAAAACAACAAAACACTTTCCCATTTTTTAAAAAATTGCACTGTTTTTCTTTTGTACTGTAGGAAGTTAGCACCCACCCCTCTCCTAGAAGAATGAAACATTTTAGGAAATACTAAAAAGGCAGAATATTATATTTCCCTGGATGAGAAAGGGAGAAACATGTTTTAAAGACAAAGCAGCTCCCTACAGCTTCCTCCCACCCCACACCTTTGTCAATGGGCCATTAAGGCCTCAGCCAAGCTCACTCATTCCTCCCCACCTTTGTCAATGGACCATCATCTGCAACACAATAGGACCCATCCAGCAACAGAAACTCCCCACATGGCACCTGGGAAGATTACATCAGCCAACAAGGCTAGCTGAGACCCCTACCCCCTGGGAGTCTGCAACCAGTCAGGATACATTTCTTATAAAGGAACAAGAAACTCTGAGGTGGGGCACAACAGAGGGCATAAAACCAAGGCACTCCCAGCATCTTCCCCCTTTTTTCTTACTCAGGAACTCAAGCCATGTGCTCCTGTTCAGGAACTCAAGCCATGTGATACCTGTCCACCATTAAACCATCTTTCCAAGAAGTTTCCATGTTTCCAGTGTCTTTTTCCCCACTTGGAACTGAACCAGAGGTGGGTTTCAGCAGGTACTGACCAGTTCTGGAGAACTGGTAGCAGAAATTTTGAGTAGTTCGGAGAACCGGTAGTAAAAATTCTGACTGGCACTGTCCCCATTTATTCTCTGTCTCCCAAGTTCCAGCTGATTGGGAGAAAATGTGGATTTTGCAATATCCTTCCCCTGGATTGGGGACAGAATGGAGATTTTACACTATCCTTCCCCTGGAGTGGGGTAGGAATGGAGATTTTACAATATCCTTTCTCTGCCATGCCCACCAAACCACGCCCCCCAAGCCACACCCACAGAACCAGTAGTAAAAAAATTTGAAACCCACCACTGAACTGAACCCAGATGGACATTTTGTCCAACAGCACTCTTATAAGGTAAAGGTAAAAGTTCCCTTCGCGCATATGTGCTAGCCATTTCCGACTCTAGGGGGCGGTGCTCATCTCTGTTTCAAAGCCAGATGGGGAGAAACAGGCTTCGACTCAACCCCTCCAAGACCGAGTGGCTGTGGCTGCCGGCGTCCCGATATAGCCAACTGACTCCATCGTTGGTTATTGGGGGCGAATCATTGGCCCCCATGGAAAGGGTGCGCAACTTGGGCGTCCTCCTGGACCCACGGCTGTCTTTAGAGGATCATACGACAGCTGTGGCCAGGGGGGCTTTCTATCAGGTTCGCCTGATACGCCAATTGCGGCCCTTTCTAGATCAGGACTCCCTACGCACAGTCACTCAGGCGCTCGTCACATCTCGCTTGGACTACTGTAATGCTCTCTACATGGGGCTCCCCTTGGGATGCACCCGGAGGCTCCAACTGGTACAGAATGCGGCCGCGCGGGGGATTATGGGAGCAACGGGGCGCTCCCACGTGACACCTCTCCTGCATGAGCTGCATTGGTTGTCGGTGGACTTCCGGGTGCGTTTCAAGGTGTTGGTAATCACCTTTAAAGCACTCCATGGCTTAGGATCAGGGTACTTACGGGACCGCCTTCTGCCACCAATTGCCTCCCACCGGCCGGTTCGCTCCCCCAGAGAGGGCCTCCTCAGGATGCCGTCAGCCAGACAATGCCGGCTGGCGACCCCCAGGGGGAGAGCCTTCTCTGTGGTAGCCCCCCACCCTCTGGAACGATCTTCCTCCAGAACTGAGAAAGATCGCTGACCTCCGGACTTTTCGTCGAGCTTTGAAAACTTATCTTTTCCAACTTGCCGGACTTGCCTGATCCCTTCTATTTTTTAAAATTTTTAAAATTTTTTACAGTTTGATTGACCTATTTTAATATTTATCTGTTTTTAAACTTTCAGCCAAATTTATATTTGTTTTTAGTATGATTTTAACTTTTATGTATTGGTTTTTTAGTCGGCTGTTCACCGCCCTGAGTCCGTAAGGAGAAGGGCGGTATATAAATCTAATAAATAAATAAATAAATAAATAAATAAATAAAGCCGAAGAGCCAGCGCTGTCTGAAGACGTCTCCGTAGTCATGTGGCCAGCATAACTAAACGCCAAAGGCACACAGAACGCTGTTACCTTCCCACCAAAGGTGGTCCCTATTTTTCTACTTTCTTTTTTTATGTGCTTTTGAACTGCTAGGTTGGCAGAAGCTGGGACAAGTAATGGGAGCTTATCCCGTTACATGGCACTAGGGATTTGGACTGCTGAACTGCCAACCTTTCAATCAACAATCTCAGTGTCTTAGCCACTGAGCCACCGCATCCCTTTTTTGTATTCTTATAAGAGGCCCTAATACGAATGTGCTTTGTGCAACAAAATGCCCCAGTAATCTTCATCTAAATCTGTTGTTTTAATCCGAAATAATGCAAAGGCTGATTTTGTATTGAGCATTTCCCATTTACTTTCATTGTCGGTTCCTTTTATTATATGAGGTAAAGTTATTTATCTCTAAATTTTGAACTGGGATTGGTTTAAAACAGTCTGGAACTTTTTTAAAAACATATGTCGGCCCTCTCAGCTTTCAGTATTACAGACTGCGGCTCTTAAACTGTTGCGATAACACACCCTCCTAGACAAAGACACAGTACATTATGACTCCTTCTACAAGAGGAGAATGCCTCAGAGATCAGACACAAAGAAGACGTCATAAATCTTTTATTTTTTTTAATAACGAAGCCATACCCTTCATTTTGAAGGAAGTGATACAATCAGAAAACTTAATGTTTTTCCCCCCTTGGAAAGAACTGATGGTTTATGACCTACGGAGGAACGGATGACTTATTGATGATTTGAAACTGTATGGAAGAGGATATGATTTGTTCCATAAGTACCGAAGGGGGGTTCTTTACACAGTGCGTTTAGATGCACAGACCAGTGGTGAAATCTAAAATTTGTTACTACCGATTCTGTGGGCATGGCTTAGTGGGAGGGGGGGTTAATGTGACTGGGTGGGCATGGCCAATATTTTTTTTTTTACTTTTAAAACCATTTTATCTACAATCTCTTCGGCAAAGAGGTTGTAAAAAAATGCTTTCAAAAGGCTCTGACGATCCCAGCTGAGTTGCCTGATCGGTAGAGGCTTTTTTTTCTTTTAAAAGCCTCTGCCCATCAGACAACTCAGCTGGGATCGTGAGAGGCATTTAAAAGAAAAAAAGCCTCTGCCGATTAGGCAACTCAGCTTGGATCGTCAGAGGCTTTTTTTTTTACTTTTAAAAGCATTTTTTTGCCCGAAGTTGTAGGAAAAATGCTTTAAAAATTTTTTTTAAAAAAGTCTCTGATGATTGCGCAGCTCAGCTGGGCATGGGGGGGGGGCAGGGATTTTTGCTACCAGTTCTCCGAACCTCCCGCAACCATCGCTACTGGATCGGGTGATCCGGTCCGAACCGGGAGCATTTCACCCCTGGCACAGATCCCTTTACAACTCTTAAATTCAGAATTATCTCTACTTAGTCGTTACTAGTCCTGGATTTAGGCAGCAAGTCATCTCCAGGAACTATGGCTAAACACCCAGGATTTCCCAATAACATCCACATTATATGGGTAATCTCGATTAACGACCACAATGGAGCCCAAAATTCCTTTTGCTAAGCGAAACGTTTGTTATGTGAGTTTTGCCCCATGTTACGACCTTTCTTGCCCCAGTTGTTAAGTGAATCACCGCAGTTGTTAAATTAGTAACACGGTTGTTAAGTGAATCTGGCTTCCCCATTGACTTTGCTTGTCGGAAAGTCGCAAAAGGTTGTCACGTAATCTGAAACACTGCAACCGTCATAAATATGAGCCAGTGGCCAAGCAGTTGAATTTTTATCACGTGACCAAGGGGATGCTGCAACAGTTGTGTGATAAATGGTCATAAGTCACTTTTCAGTGCCTTTGTAACTGCGAACGGTCACTAAATGAACTGTTGTAAATTGAGGACTACCTGTAATCAAGAAGAAAGGGGGAAGTCTGTCACTCAGAATGCACACATCGGATCCCCGAGACACCTAAAGCAATGAAGAAGCCAAAATGCCCTTGAGAACTTCTGGTTTCAACTAGAACCAATAAACTTCTCGGAGTTTATTGGTTCTCCGAGAACCAATAAACTCCGGTGAAAACTAATCAAGGAGAGAAGCAACTTAGAATTAAAGAGAAATTTCCTGAGAGTTAGAACAATTAATCAGTGGAAAGGAGTTGCCTCGAGAAGTTGTGGGTGCTCCATAACTTTAAGAAGAGATTGAACAGCCACTTGGCTGGAATGGTATAGGGCAGGAGTCGGCAACCCGCAGCTCTAGAGCCGCATGTGGCCCTTTCATCCCTATGTTGTGGCTCCCTGTCACCCGTCAGCACCACAATTGTGAGAGGAGCTTCTGATGGGGGGGGGGGGAGGAAGCACAGAGCACCAGGAGGACTCTATGGTAAGGGGTGAGTTTTCCAGTCGGCTCCACAATTGATAGGTCTTTCAGTTAGGACAGGTAGAGGAAAAAGGAGAAGACTCTATGGTGGGGGAACTAACTTCTGGTCAGCTCCACAATTAAACAGCGGGGCTTCCAGTTAGGACCTTTGTGGCTCTGAGTATTTAAGGTTGTCGACTCCTGGTATAGGACTTCTTGCCTAAGTAGGGGGTTGGACTAGAAGATCTCCAAGGTCCCCTCCAAATGTGTTATACTGTGAAACACTTAATTACAGAGGGGCTCTTGACTAGTGGAGTGAAGAGAAACATCACCATCACAAAATGTTTACAGCTATTGCTCATACAGGCTGTAGGCAACATAACAGTAACTTCTCAAATAATATTATAAACACTTTTGCAGGTGATACATTGCAGCGTTCATTTGCAAGATGATGGCCATGGATTAAAAGTGGCCCTTCAACGACACATTTCCATGGTGGCAAATAGGCGTCCCTTGCACTAAAACAATGCACTGCAAGGAGAACAATGGAAGAACAGGACAGCTGGTTGCAATGCGCGCATTAATTTGCTCTGTCTGAATGTGTGCTTTCAGAAATATTTGTTCCAAGACTCTTGCTGTTAGAAATCGTTAATTGTCTGAGAGCACAGGTGACAAAGCAACCGACAAACAATTTTCTATCACTCTTGGGAAAACTCTTATGCCAAAGAGGGCATGATGTGCTGGTTTGAACATTCAAAAGACAAAGCACGACGGTTTATTTAATTCGAGCGTGATTGTAAGTAGTTTACAGCTAACGATAAAATCTTGGATAAGGCTCCTGGCGACAACATGGTTGTTTGGGGCAAAGCAAAAGTCTTTGTCCTCTCTTCCAAGATGCTTTTTCAACTTCCTAATTATAGATGGCAGCTGATGGATTTCTGACGATCTTCTGTCTAGATCAGGGGTCTCTAACTTCGGCCATTTTGCGACTTGTGGACTTCAGTTCCCAGAATTCCTCAGCTAGCCAGCTGAGGAATTCTGGGAGCTGAACAGGGGTGAAATCCAGCAGGTTCTGGAAAACCGGTAGAGGAAATTTTGAGTAGTTCGGAGAACCGGCAAATACCACCTCTGGCTGGCCCCAGAGTGGGGTGGGAATGGGGATTTTGCAGTATCCTTCCCCTGGAGTGGGGTGGGAATGGAGATTTTGTAGTATCCTTCCCCTGCCACACCCACCAAGTCACACCAAACCCACCAAGCTACGCCCACAGAACCAGTAGTAAAAAAAATTGGATTTCACCACTGGAGCTGAAGTCCACAAGTGGACTTCAAGACCAAGATTGGAGAGCCTTGATCTAAGTCACCGACCCTTCACTTTGCCAAATCTTACTAAGCTACATTTGGTAGATAGCACCACCATCCTTGATCATGTTTAGAGTTCAGGGTTTCTGATATACATCTTTTTTTATACATAAACACAGACGTGTACATATGCTGTAAAATGACACTTTTTAAAAAAAAAAATTGATTTATATGCCGCCCTTCTCCAGAGACTCGGCGGCTTACAATGTGTTAAGCAATAGCCTTCATACTTTTGTATATTTATACAAAGTCAGCGTATTGCCCCCACAAACTGGGTCCTCAATTTAGCTACCTTAGAAAGGATGGAAGGCTGAGTCAACCCTGAGCCTGGTGAGATTTGAATTTACAGTAATTGCTGGCAGCTGATGTTAATAACTGTTAATAACAATGCTTTAGTCTGCTGTGCCACGAAAGCTCCTTTTACCAGCTGACCCTTTTGAGTGACCATCCTAAGGGATGTGGGTGCAAGTAGTCCTCAACTTAAAACCAGTCACTTAATGCTCATTTGAAGTTACAACGGACCTCACTACTTAGAGCTACTTAAGACCTGTTTTGGAAGCTACACCCTGCCCTGCAGTCATGGGATTGCATTTTGGGTGCTTGGCAATTGGGCCCAGTTCTGTGCTGTTTGCAGTCTTCAATCTGCAGCTCTTTTGCCGTTTTCAAGTGTTTGTTACCAGTTTCCAGCAAAAAAAAAAAAAAAAAAAAATCCACTGAGGAAAATAGATTCATTTAACAATTGCAATGCTCACTTAAGGTCTGGAGTCAGGGGTGGGTTCCACTTACCTTTACTACTGGTTTGCAACAGGAGCGTGCATGTGCTTGCTTTGCTCACACACACACGCATTTCTCTGCATGCGCAGAAGCTTTTGCGCAGATCATCAGTGATGACATTGGGGCGGGTGGACGGAGCCTCCCGCCGTCATTATTACCGGAGCAACCCAGCACTGGCTGGGGTGTTTATTTAACAACTGCTGCAAAAAATGTCAAAAAAAAAAAAAAATCAGGTCCAGTCATGTGCCACTTTGACTTATGACCACAATGACTTACAACCATAATTCCAGGCTCGGTTATGGTCGTATGTAGAGGACTATAAATTGTGTGTTTATAACCTTCTGCAAAGAAAGGGCATCGGCTTGCTCCTATAGCCGATACAAGAACAGCAAAGATCTCACATACACTTTTTTCCTTTGTTCACATAGGATGGGAAAAAAAAATAAGGGAAAAAAGCACAATAAGAGAGAGTAATTTATATAACTGAAAGACAGTTTACCTGCTCAAGGTCAGGTTACCAGTGTAAAATCCTTCTGGATTCAGAAAACTAGTATTTTGAAACGTTGATTCAGAACACATACGTTACCTTGGGGATAATCTAAACTAAGAGCAAATCAAGGGGTACATATATTCCTGCAAAGAATTAGACTGACTAGTCAACAAACCAGGATTTACACATCATGGTCAATCCTAGCTTGTTGATTTAGTCATGGTCAGCATGGCTGCATTATAGAATGTGGTTTATTGACAACCATGGCTGTGTTTAGACAATACACAAGACATCAAATAAACTCATAATTTGGTTTAATGTGATGTCTGGACCGAACCTTATATATATGTAGTGAGTATAAGGGAAAGGTTTTATGATTATGTACAAAGAGCATGAAAATGTAAATTCAAAATAGAAACATTAAAAACTTATCTACCTAACCCCTCAATCTCCAATGCTGGCTTTCTCCATGAAGATATTCCTTACGGAGGATATGGATATGGATGTGATCTATTATATTTTATCATTAGGGGGATTGATTTTGATATATAATTAGTAATGTTAATATCAATGGATTAGAGAAAGGTATGATTTCTTTTAATTGGGTTTAAATATAAGCATGGTATTGATTGATAAATGAATATTGATGATTGATGGTTGATTAATGAGGTAAATCTTATTATTATTAGTCTCTTTTATTACAATATTGTTAATTTTAGGAAAAATTTTATTACTTATAGGTTTATTTGTTATATTATTTTGTTATATGTATTTTTTTTTGTTTTGCTTTTTTTAACTTGTAGCGGAAGTCAAGGGGGGGATGGGGGGAAACGGGGGGGAAATGGGGTGGGGAGGGGGGGAGGTATGGGGGGAAGGGGGGGAAATGCAAACATTTTGTATTGTAAAACTTTTTCAATAAAAAAAAAAAGATATTCCTTACACCTAAGAACACTCATCTGGCTATCTTGTGAACTTTTCTACCTACTGTCTAGTTGCCCACCTACTCTTAAAAATCCAACCACTCTTTGCAACTTAATAAAGTACACAATCTTGGAGCGAAATGGAAAGCATGGCCAAGTTTAAATGAGGATGCTTAAGAGTATGACTAGGGGACTGGAGGCTAAGACATATGAAGAATGGTTGCAGGAACTGGGCATGTCTAGTCTAAAAAAGAGAAGGATGAGGGGTAACATGATAACAGTTTATCCAGGAGAGATCCAACTTAGGAGAAACTTTCAGACAGTGAGAACAATTAATCAGTGGAACAGCTTGCCTCCAGAAGTTGTGAGTCCTCCATCACTGAAGGTTTTTAAGAAAAGACTTGAAAGCCATTTGAAATCAATCAACCCATTGAATAGCTTGCCTTAAGAAGTTGTGGGTGCTTCATCACTGGACGCTTTCAAAGAGACTTTACAATCATTTGTCTGAAATGGTGTAGGGTCTCCTGCTCCAGCAGGGGGTTGGACTAGAAGACCTCTGAGGTCCCTTCCAACTGTATTATTCTATGTTCCATTTTTCTGAAAGAGTATAGGACAGGGGTCTGCAACGTTAAACACTCAAAGAGCCATTTGGACCCGTTTCCCACAGAAAAGAAAACACCGGGAGCCATAAAACCTTTCCTGTGCCTGACTATTTCTTGAGCGGCCACAAAACTAGCATATATAGTTGAATTATATGTTCTGTTTTCTTCTGAAACTTTTCTTTTCTTGGATTTATCCATGGTTGGCCTATCAGGGATTGAAAAGCTCAATAAATTGCATGCCAGTGGGTGTCGCATATTGGCAGTTGTGACGCATATTTTGAATGACAGGGAGCCGCAGCAGAGGGGTGAAAGAGCCACATGCGGCTCCAGAGCCCCAGGTTGCTGACCCCTGCTATAGGCTCTCCCTGCTTGAGCAGGGCTGGTCTAGAAGATCTTCCAATTCTGTTATTCTGTTATTAAGTGGCATATAGAGAAAGTCTCTTCACCAATAGCTTTACCACTTATTCATTTAAGCCAGCTATTTCTTTTAACAAAGGAAATCAATTGCTGAAACACGACCCTTTTAAAACTATTCTGAAAAGTTGAATAGAAAAGTTACCTTTGGCCTACATGAAAATGTAAATTTTCAAACCATTGGTGAGTCATCTTTTTAAATGCTACCCAAAACTGTGTGAAAAGGAGAGAAAAGTAAGGTCAATGTCAGCTCGATAATTTAAAATCAAAAGCCCAAACTGACCCATATATTGCAATCTTTTCCAACAAAATGTGTTCCCGTTTTGTTAAGACTTTGGTTATTCTGAACCTTGGCTGCATTTCTTTTTGAGATGATGAGAAATAAATCCTTTTTTAAAAATGAAGAACTGCAAAAATAATTGCATTTTTTTAAAAAAAAAAATCCCACAGCTTATTTGAGTAACGCCTAGATAGGGATAGGGATTTTTGTGGCTTTCCAACTGTTGCTGAAGAATTTTCAGTATTAACTGTGCTGACTAGGACTTCAAGGAACTATAGATCAACAATATCTGAAGCGCTTGTCCCAAAGGTGCTTTTTCATGAGGCAACTGGACTTTCTGGTTTTTCTTTGAAGACGTTTCGCTTCTCATCCAAGCTTTTTCAGCTCCGATTCCCACTATCCAGTCAGAGCTGAAGAAACTTCTTGGATGAGAAGCGAAACATCTTCAAAAACCAGTCCCTGATGCTCAAAGGATTGGGGCCGCTGTCCTAGACCCATGATGGTGAACCTATGGCACACATGCCACAGGTGGCATGTGGAGCCATGTCACCTGGCACACCAGCTCAGGTCCAGCGTTTTCAGGCCTTCAGGGCCCACCAGAAGTAGGGAAACAGGCTGTTTCCTACCTCCGGGGGGCCTGGGGGGATGGGGTGCGGAAGGCCCATTTTTCTTTCTTACCTGGCTCTAAATCCACTCTATGCATCTGGGGAGGGTGAAAACAGCCTTCCACACCCCCTCGGAGGCCCTCCAGAGGTCAGAAATTGACCGTTTTCCAACTTTCGGTTGGACAGGAAGTGACGTTTTTTGCTGTCCCCAGCCTCCAGAGCCTCTCCAAGAGTCCAAATGCATAGATAGGATATGGAGCCAGGTGAGAAAGAAAAACAGGCCTACCGGGCCATCACGTGCCAGGAACGGGGGGAAGGGGGGTCACGTACGCATGCGTGGGGCAGGGCGCATAGAATTATGGGTGTGGGTGCACGTGAATCTCCCCCCCTTCCTGGCACATGATGGCAAAAAAGTTAGCCATCACTGTCCTAGACCATTCCTCTTCAATCTGCATATATTTAGAATTATGGCTCCATCATCCCAACCCTTGGTAATGCTAAGATTAGTGGAGTTTTGTGGCCCAAAATATCTGAAAAGGATCAAGTTAGGGAAGATGGTTGCTATGACTTACATATGTTCAAGTGACTCACATGCAGTCAGATGCACAGTTTATTAAAGAAATATTATCTGCACTTCTAGAAAATTAACAATTTCTCCTTGAATGTCTGGATAATGTGATTCTGTGAAAGCTGTAATATCATTTATCTTTGCCAAATGATGGTTGCTTTTTTGGGATTCTTTGCAAGAATCCACGAGACTTATCCAAGGGTAAGAAGTTTTTATAATCAAAAGTATATAATTATCAGCCCTACTGTTCTAGGTTGGTGAGGAAGAGCTCAAATGAGAGGGGGCAAAGGTGAATTGTAAATGGCACATCTAAACATGGTTGTTTCAACATTGTCAACTGCAATGGATTTAGGCAGTAGATACCCATTCTTTCATGAGAGCATCGGCTTTGAGGAGGTCTGTCCCATGCTATGAAATCATGAGATACTATATGTCTTTCTACTGCACTTAAAACTGAGCTTAGCAGAAGGAAAACCAATGATTGTGTACGTGCGTATAAAATAGTCCCTCCATCCAATTAGCAGAATATCCAGCTAAAGACATAAAACTCCATCAAGGCGTTCCAAGAACTGGTAGAGTTCTTGTTGCATACAGCAGGTGTCTCCAAACATTTAAGACTTGTGGATTTCAACTCCCAGAATTCCCCAGTCAACATGGCCGGCTGAGCAATTCTGGGAGTTGAAGTCCACAAGTCTTAAAGTTGCCAGGTTCGGAGACCCCTGGCAAATAGTGATGCTGTATGGCAAGCTTCTGTACCAGTGGTGGATTTCAAATTTTTTTACTACTGGTTCTGTGGGTGTGGCTTGGTGGGCGTGGCAGGGGAAGGATACTGTAAAATCTCCATTCCCTCCCCACTCCAGAAGGTTACTGCAAAATCCCCATTTCCTCCCGATCAGCTGGGACTCGTAAGGCAGAGAATAGATGGGACGGGGCCAGTCAGAGGTGGTATTTACCAGTTCTCTGAATTACTCAAAATTTCCGCTACCGGTTTTCCAGAACTGGTCAGAATCTGCTAAAACCCACCTCTGTTCTGTACTAACCTAACATTGGGAAAAGGAGGAGCTAGAAGCTAGGAGGATCTTGTAATGCTTGTTGAGTTCTTTCCTGATCTGTGCCCAACCTTGAGGATGATGTCACAATTTGAGAACTTTTATTTTTAAACAAATAATTCCCCATAGAAACACAAATCACAGTTCGATGGTAGGAAAAATGCTGTTGTAATCACCTGCATGGATTATTGTGTTTTTTTTTAAAGTGCTCCTTTTTTAACAAGTTGAGGGTGGAATTACATCTTGTGACACTTCACATAATTTTGTGACCAAGAATGCAAACAGAAACCTTTTACAAAGATAAGATAATGTTCTGATGTTCTTCCACGATGTCTGACCTCATCAACATCACCATGGGAGCTACTTAATAATAATAATAAAAAACCTCAGAATGCCTGAATTATTTGTGTAACTATACTTCAAGAAATAAATTTGATTTGAATTTGACCAGCCTTCCAGCAGTGAACAAATATTCAGATTTTGCCTTCAGGAAGAAAAATGGTAAATTAGTTTTTTTCCCCTTTAACTATCTCTAATATTCTAGACAGAGAAAAAATATTTTCAGTTACTTTACAATTTAGTACCAAACAGATAGATTTGCAATGTTTGACAGCTATCATTTCTTGTACACTTTATTTATGAGCTAGAAAATACTTTTAGATTACCAATGACAAAAATAAACAAAAGTTGATTTGGAGGATATATTTCTCTGTGAAAATAATACAGCTTTCAAAAAATGTAAATATTTTCATGATGGAATTCCTTTCAAAAATACTTGTAAGAAAATATCATTTTACAACCACTATTACATAGCGAAATAAGTTTTGTTCTCTACAAAATTCAGAATCATTAATAACTAAATATCAACTCTGAAGCTAGGATCCAGTTGCTGGATTTAACAGGAAGAACATCTTCTTGGCCTCTTTAATAACAGTAAACATTTTTACTATTTTGTAATGAGTTCTCCATGCTGATCAGTCCTAAAATGGAAGCAAGGTCGTGCTTATTGTGTATTCCTGGGAAATATATGCAGAGTTTTTTTTTCCACTGCAAATTTTCCTCTTACTGTGACAGCTGTAGAAGCTTTGATGAGCATCCATCAGAAGTACCTCCAGATACCCTCACCAGCACTGCTTAAAGGACCTGTTCTGCTTGTCAACAGCCAAGTTCGGTACGTTCAGATTTTTGTGCTTAAAAACATACAATATTGCATATGAGCTTGACAATCAAGGTATGCAGAGCACATACCTCAGAATAACATCACGTTCCTAAAAAGACACCGTTTCCAACACAACAGGTATCTCCTGGAGACCTTTATCAACTTCGCTTATCGCCAACTTCTGAACTCTCAGAAGCAAAGAGAGGAAAACCAAATTAGCGCTGGATTATCTCACTTTCTGCACGACTCGCTTCCCTCTTCCTGAATGCAAACAATCACACAGTGCATCAGCAGAATAAACCAAAGTTCTTGAAGTTAAGCTGGTCCTTGTTTGGTATGCAAGACATTTATGGGTTGAGAATGGCGGGTTATACCTTCAGCAGAATACAGTACAGTAGCAAATTGCCTGGATTGCACCACTTTAATCTATAGGTGAGGAATGGGGGGAATTAACCTGATTTGGGTGTCCCAATATATAGGAAGCTAAAGCGAAGATAAACTAAGCAGCAATAGGTAGAAGGAATCGTATAACTGTGCATTTTTCTCTGCTAGGCATTTTTCAAAACACAGGAAGGATTTTTTAAAAAAAGGGTGGGACTTTTTGATAGATAGCGAAACAGCCTTTCGTCACGTGATTACTGACTTCTGGCTGAATGTTACAAAAAAAGGACAACGGAGAATGTTTCTTTATAAGATCAAGGACCTCCGGCCTAAGCTCATTTCAGATGATCAGTGATTTGTCTAAAGTGATTTGTGGCACCGTCTAGCCACCGCTGGAACAAATGAAGTACGAAGTGAAAAAGGAGCAAGACTTTATATCACTGTCTTTCCCTCACTTATCAACCCACAATCCAATGTTGCTTACTCTCAAGAGCAGGGATCTGCAACCTTAAATGCTCGAAGAACCATTTGGACCCATTTCCCACAGAAAAGAAAACACCGGAAGCCACAAAACCTGGGTGGGTGTGGCCAACTCGATGTCACTCACTCCCACACAGTCACATGACACTTCCCCAGCCATGCCTACCCAGGTTTTGTGGCTGCCAGTGTTTTCTGTGGGAAACAATTATCTCTCTCTCTGTGTCTCAATCTCCATCCCCGTCTCTCTCTCTCTCTCAGGCCAGGCGAGGAGTGACTGGAAGGGGAGGGTGACAGATAGGAGTTCAGCCGATAGGAAGCCACAGCAGGGGGGCGAAAGAGCCGCATGTGGCTCCAGAGCCACGGGTTGCTGACACCCATTCTAGAAGAATAACCAACAACCAGAACATTAACTCAACCCTCTGCAAAAGATGGTAATTGGATGTGTGCGGTTGAAAAGCACCCCTTACATGGTTTTGCAATGAAGAGGTAGCAGAGAATATTGTCTGCTTTAAGTGGTGGTTAATAATTGCTAAGCATGTTTTAAAATGCTGCTTAGTTACACCAAACACCTTTGCTTCCAAATGTGCAACTTTACTATTTAAAACAAATCAGAGGCTTTTATGACAAATCAGCCATTAGCAAGGAAGTTAACAGTCTGTTGACCAAAACACACAATTCTTGCTTCTTCTATTTGCTGATCGGAATGAAGATAACAAATTCCTAGCTACAAAGCAACTCCTGAAGCACAGCTCCTAGCTAATGCATGCGGAACAGTTTTTTTATAGGACTGGCAACTACACAGCTGCAGTTTCATGTTAGCAGCAATAATGCCCAAGCAGAAATTTTTTACCAGTTCTCTTTTTTATAATTGTGACTTGCCAACAAGGCAAATCTTTGAATCTTCTCCATTTCTACAAAGGGGAACGGCTGCTTTCTCTTCCTTGCGTTAACAATATCCCTAGAGAAGCAAAAGTCCACCAAGAAAAAAGAAGGCATCAACAGAGATCAGCTTGAGGGGCTGAAGACAGAAATTCCCTAACCTGAAAATGAACAATACGTACCGTCCCTTTCCTTTTTTTCCCTATTGTTAATGGGGAGGATGTGCTTTGCTGACTTACTATACAGAATGAAACCAAACAAATAGACTGAAAAAAATGCACAGAAGATGCCAGGCTTCTCAAATGATTTTATACATAAAGAAATGATAAAACAGACTGAAAGAAAAAGTGTTTTTTTTTTCCAAATGCATAACAGCCTTGTCCTCGGGCATTTAAGAGTAAAAATAAGACAACCAGCTTCACTGCCTAGGAATAAAATTCATTTTTAAAAACATTGCCTGTCTCTTGTGTCACCTTTTCCAACAATACATAATGTGCCCAAACAGTGCTTGGATTTGTAGCAAATTAATCCTGCTGTAACCACTGGTGCTAAGAGGGTTTAGCTGCCTTCCCACTAAATTTCAATAATTGATAAAAAGACTGGCTGGCCATGGCTTAACTCAACTTCACACTGTAATTAAAGGGGAAAAGTTTCTTGGTAGCTGGTTCCTAATGAAAAGCTGAAGCCCTTATTCCAGGGTAATTCCACTTTGTAATCCCACTTCTGTGGAAACAAGTTACATCCCTCCACAACCATCCAGAAAATGCCCTCCGGCCACAGCCAACAAATGCTACTTCTGCTTTGCAACTTTGCCAAATCCTTCAGCACAAGCAGGCCAACCAAATGTGACCCCCAAATGCACCATAATTTAGCCATTTAAATCCTCACAGAGATATCCAGGGACAGGAAGAATGGAAGGCCATAACCGGCAGAATGAAAGGGAGATTCCAGAAATGCCAAAACAGGGTAGGAGGTAAAGGGGGGGCGGGGGAGTGAGGTGGGGGGAGGGGAAAGAAATGACTTTGCTAAAACATTGAATCCTGTTAAATTCACTGACGCTGGATCTCGTCCAATTTAAAACAAGCCAGAAGCTCAAAGCAGGAGGAACAGGGGTGCAATTTGGGAAGAGAGAGACTTAATGCATAAAACAGCGAGTGAGGAAGGTCTTCCTGAGATTTAACCCTCAACCGTATAAACTTGCTGGTTTTAAGCAAGCACCAAAGGAGTTAAGTGCTGAAGGACCGATGCTTAATCAGCTTTGCCCCTTTCCTTCACATGGGATTGGAGTCAACCTGCACTGGAAGAGCCCAAAGGGCTTATAACAGCTCAATTTCGCAGGATTCAGTTTTAATCCGTCGCCAAGGTTAAGCAGCCAGACTGTGCAAGGACTGCTACTCAGCAGCAGTCCAGGCACCTGGTTTGCCATTAGCACCACGGTCTTCATTGTCGGCCTCGGCTGCCTGGAGATGGCTGGACAATTCTTGGATGACGGCCACTTTCCCGATTTGATCGTTCCTTCGTTTTTCCATAATGAGATCTTCCAGGCTCTGAAACTCAAGCGTGTGACTGCGTTTATCTCCCAGCTGGATCTGCAACCGGTAAGGTTGCTTCCCTATGCGCAGTTCGCCCCCAATTTTGAACTCGCGCTTGCCGTAACGGCACCAGGCGGCAAAACATTCGGAGTTCCTCCAGCTGAGATCTTGGTCTTTGCGGCCCACCTGATCCAGGGCGTTTCGTACCACGGTGGCGGGATTGAGCGGTTTGTAGCGGTACAAGTGGTTCGCGATGCGCCCCCGTCGGCCCTGGCTGGCGTCGGTGAGAAAACTGTTCACCACTTCAAGTCTGTGAAGGTGTACAACTTGGAAGTCTCCTACGTACACTGCCCAGTGAGGGTACTGGGCCTGGCACACAAATTCTATCAGATCGCCAGCTTTGCACTTGTTCAGTAGGTTTTCTGGTGTGTAGGTGGTGAAATGGCCCCCTCCTCCTCCACCACCCCCCACCTCACCAGATGAGTTGTGGTCGCTAGAAAAACTCTTCTGATAGATGCACTCGTCCCGGTAATAAATAGAGCATTCCACTTCGTGAAGTTGCGGATCATACGGTTGTGACGCAGGATGTTCCCCACCGAGCTCTGCTGGGTCTTGTTGAGGCTCTACATCATCATCATCATTGGAAAATATGTAAGAAACTCCAATTCGGGGACCCTCATCTCGGTCCATGCCGGCTGGGTCGGCTGTGGGAACCTCTCTGTAGTTTAAGTGGGTCAGTTTTTCTACCTGATTCCCCATGCCTGCTGAAAGAGAACCAAACAGGTATTAGTACAGGTATAAACTAATGAGGAATAAATCAAGTAGATATCCCTAAGTCAATCTCCTGGCAATCTTTTTGGCAGGGTTCCATCAATGGCTTACGAGTGCCTTCGTACTGATTTTATTTTAACACCTAACTTTTTGATATAGCTTATAGCAGGGGGATGTCGTGGCTCAGTGGCTAAGATGCTGAACTTGTTGATCGAAAGGTTGGCAGTTCAGCGGTTTGAATCCCTATTGCCGTGTAACGGGGTGAGCTCCTGTTAATTGTCCCAGCTTTTGTCAACCTAGCAGTTCGAAAGCACGGAAAAATGCAAGTAGAAAAATAGGGGCCACCTTTGGTGGGAAGATAACGGCGTTCCATGCACCTTTGGCATTTAGTCATGCTGGCCACAGGACCACAGGAATGTCTTTGGACAGTGCTGGCTCTTCAGCTTTGAAACGGAGATGAGCACCGGCCCCTAGAGTCGGGAATGAGTAGCACATATGTGCAAGGGAAACCTTTACCTTTACTATAGCAGGGGTGTCAAACTCTATTTCATTGAGGGCCGCATCAGGGTTGTGTTTGACCTCAGGGGGCGAGGGTGAGCATGGCCAGCTCGACATCACTTGTGTCGGGGGCACTTGTGATGGCCCGAGCGCTCTGCCAGCGAAAACAGGTTCCCGAGCTCCATTTTTGCAACCCTCCTGCAACCCTCTGCCAGTGAAAACAGAGCTTGGGAGGGCCACACATGGCGCTCCCGAGCTCCATTCTTGGTGAGAGAGGCACCATAGGCTGGTCTTTGCGGGCCAGATCTAAGCACCCCATGGGTCAGATCCGGCCCGCAGGCCTTGAGTTTGACACCCCTGGCTTATAGCAATGGCACTTAAGACTTATATATCACTTCACAGTGCTTTACAGCCCTCTCTAAGCGGTTCAGAGAGTCAGCCTATTGCCCCTTAACAATCTGGATCCTCATATGGGTATATAGGACCTCTTATAGTCCGGGGGGGGGGGGTGTCTCTTAACTCTTAGATTTTTCCTGATTCCCTCTGCTGAAGGTGTAACACAGTTTAAGCAATGCCAAATAATGTCTTGCACCTCACTTGGGATTAGCCTTCCCTTCCTGTTTTTTTAAAAGGCAAATTCATATACCATATTTGTCAGAGGATAAGACGCACCCTTTCCCCCCCTAAAAGGGGGTGAAAATTTGTGTGTGTCTTATACACCGAATGCAGCCCCGCCCACGCACTGGTCCCCACCCTATGGCCTCTGCCTCCCAGCAATTTACCTCCTTGCAGCAAGCAGCAAGAAGAAACAGCTCATTTCAGCTTCAGCCCAGCCTAATTAGCACAAGTTGATTGTCAGTTGGATCGGCCTCCCGACTCTCAGCTGTTTCAGGCTGCAGGGATTGCCATTGCCTATTGTTGCGTGGGCCTCTGCTGCTTGCTGCAAGGAGGTAAATTGCTGGGAGGCAGATTTTTTTTTCTTGTGCTAATCAAGCTATGCTGAAAACGAAAATGAAAGTACAGCAGGCTGTTTGCTGCAATGAGGCAAAATTGTTGGGAGGCAGAGGCAGATTTTTTCTTCTTCTTTTTCTCACCAAAAAAGGTGCGTCTTATAGTCTGGAGCGTCATATACTCCGAAAAATACGGTAGTTAAGCAATCTCATCAGTGACAGAACTGAACAAATGTTCTACCGCCTCTCGCCTTAAAAGCCCCCATCATCTTGCTTGAGCCCCACTGCACATATATGTCCCCAGGACGCAGCTCTGAAGTACCTTGAAAAGGGACCAGTGTGGATCACGCTATATAATACACAACTTGACTATTTTTCTTAATAAAAAGCAGCTGGAGGGGGCAGTATTGAATAGATGAAGAATCTCATTTTTTTTAACGGGCTCTCTTTTTCAATCAAAGTTGCCAGCTGAGGAAAGGGAGAAACCTTTAAAATGAGGAAACACCTACAAAAGCCGAAAAGTCCCTTCCTGCATCCTTACAACCCTTTCATCCTGAAGTGCAGGACAGCTCACTAGCTCAGGCATTACATCCTCGACTTACGACCACAACTGAGACCCAAATTTCGGCTGCCAAGCAAGACAATTCTGAAGTTGAGTTTTGCCTCGTTTTACAACCTGTACAACCTGTCACGGTTGTTAAGTCAATCGCTGCTTAAGTTAGTAACATGGTTGTTAAGTGAATCTGCCTTCACCCGTTTGACCTTTGCTTGTCAAAAGGTTGCAAAAGGGGATCACGTAACTCCCGGGACACTGTGACGGTCATAAATATGAGTCAGCTACCAAGCGTCTGAATTTGGATCACGCAACCACGGAGATGCTGCGGCAGTCGCAAGTGTGAAAAACGGTTGTAAGTCACCTTTTTTCAATGCCATTGTGACTTTGAACGGTCACAAAACAAATTGTCGTAAGACGAGGACTACTTATACTGCAGAATAAAAAATTATGAAGGCACCACTGCTGTTAATCTAAATTACTAGGCTGTCCAAATCTCTTGGAAGAGATGATTTAGACCACTGATGGCTAACCTTTTTGCCATCGCGTGCCAGGAGCGGGGAGAGGGGGGTGTCACATGCGCGCATGCCCACATGCATAATTCTATGCGCCCCGCCCCTGCGCATGCGACCCCACCCCCCAAGTTCCCCCTGCTCCTGGCACACGATGGCCTGGTAGGCTCATTTTTCTCTCTCCCCAGACTCCAGAGCCTTCCTAGGAGTCTGGGGAGGGCGAAAACAGCCTCCCGCCCCCCGGGAGGCCAGAAATAGCCCGTTTGCCAACTTCTGGTGGGACCAATATGGCTATGCCTGCCACCTGTGGCACGCGTGCCATAGGTTCGCCATCACGGATTTAGAGTATGCAGAAGCTGTACGAAAACATCTCCCACCCCCGATAATTATAGCGTCTGGATTTTTCCCCCCTTCTCCCTTCAGACTTGCGTAGCTGCTTTGAAAGTCTCTTTCCTGGCTGTTTTCACAAGTGAAAGGAAATGCGTGGGCAGACAGACAGACAGACAGACAGAGAAGCAGGCAGGCAGGCACCAACAGCTAAGAGCAGCTTCTGAAAGCCACTGCAAAAACCTGGAAAAAAGTCAACACCGAAAGCACCATTTCTTACAGACCGCAAAGCACACACCCATTTTCTGATAGGAGATGGGAGAGCTGGTTCTACCATCCTGTGCAGGGAACCTGGAATTCATCTAATCGCGATCCAGACTTTTGTGGAAGGCATTTGGGTCGGGAATGCTTGCTTGGATTTTTATAATGTTGGCCTGGGGCTCTGGAGTTGCCCACACACGGGGGAGTTCATCGTTGGAGGGGGGTGGGGGGAAGATAGGCTGAAATTCTATACTTGATTAGGAATGAGTCCTCTTGAATGAGAAGCATATAGCAATAGCAATAGCCCTTAGACTTATATACTGCTTCACAGTGCTTTTACAGCTCTCTCTAAGCAATTTAAAGAGTCAGCATATTGCCTGGGTCCTCGTTTTACCCATCTTGGAAGGATGGAAGGCTGAGTCAATCTTGAGCCGGTGAGAACTGAACTGCTGAACTGCCGAAAATAAATAAATAAATAAATATATATATATATATATTTACAGTTATAACCTTTGTAGCATCCCCACGGTAAGGTGATCAAAATCCAGATGCTTGGCAACCGGTTCATACTTAGGAGGGTTTGTCCTGGGTCATGTAATATGATCTTTTTGAGACTTTCTGACAAACAGATTCACTTAACAACCGAGCTACTAGCTTAACAACTGCAGGGATTCACTTAACAACAAGAAAGACAAAAAAGGTGGTACAATGGGGCAAAACGCCCGTAACAAATGTCTCACTGAACAACAGGAATTTTGGGCTCCATTGCGGTCGGAAGTCGAGGACTACCTGTAATATATCCACAGAGGTCTTTGTTAGCACCTTCCTGACTTTTACGCCCATTTGATTTTTTTTTTTTTTTTGGTAACTGGTCATGTAATGAAAACATGGATAAGTGAATGGGAAGCCCCTCCCCTGACATGGCACCTATGCAGCCCATAATATGCCCTGAAAATTGGGCATATTACGGGCTGAGCCTGGATAGCTCAGTAGACTAATGCATTGTAATGAACTCCAGCTGTAGCTCAGCAGACTAATGCATTGTAATTAACTCCAGCTGTCTGCAATTACTGTAAGTTCAAATCTCACCAGGCTCAAAGCTGACTCAGTCTTCCATCCTTTCTAAGGTAGATAAATTGAGGACCCAGTTTGTGGGGGCAATAAGCTGACCTTGTATAAATATACAAAAGTATGAAGGCTATTGCTTAACGCATTGTAAGCTGCCCTGAGTCTCCGGAGAAAGGTGGCATATAAATCAAATTAAATTAAATTAAATCAAATTAAAAAAAAATTCCAGATGTGCTTGTAGAGCCACAAGGATAGCCGACTTCTCTTCTCTGTAATTTTTATTGACCTCTGTGTCAGCGAGGCCAATACAGAATAACAGAGATGGAAGGGCCCTTGGAGGTTTTCTAATCCAACCCACTGCTCGAGCGGGAAACTACAGGTAGTCCTTGACTTACAACAGTTCGTTTAGTGACTGTTCAAAGCTGCAACAGCACTGGCAAAAAGCGACTTATCACCGTTTTCTCTCACGACCTTTGCAGCATCCCCATAATCAAAATTTGAATGCTTGGCAACTGGCTTGTACTGATGACAGTTGCAGTCTCCCAGGGTCATGCGATTCCCCCTTTTGCGACCTTCTGACAAGTCCATGGGGAAGGCAGATTCACTTAACAACTGTGTGACTAACTTAACGGCAGCGATTCGCTTAACAACCATGGCAAGAAAGGTCTCAATTGCGGCCGTATGTCGAGGACTACCTGTAATATATTCATGCTGGAAATGAGGCCAATAAACATTTGGTTTAAAGCCACCTGGAGGATTCTCAGCCAAGGTAAAGAGTTGGGCCAAGGGTATTTTTGGATCATAGCTCTGTCTCCTTCATGCTGCATCAGAAATTATGAGAGAACTATTCCCCAAGAACTCTCCTGAGCTACAAATTCATTAAGGGCAGATATTTTCATAGGCTACATTAGGAGGCAAGGAGCTAACTTAGTTCCAATCACAACATTGTAGGCCATCTTAAAGAGGGAACACTGCCTTTTGAATGGGAACAAGTTGGAAACTTTATCTAGTTTTTATCTAGTTTTGCTACTTAGGATTCAGTAAACCCTGATGATTAAAACAGGGATCTGTCTGATAAAGGAGAATATTTGAAGCTCCAGGTGCTCTCTGAGTTTGATTGTTTTTTTGTTTTTTTGTTTTTTGCAGATGTTTCGTTACCCAAACTAGGTAACATCATCTCTACATGGGGCTCCCCTTGAAGAACACTTGGAGGCTCCAACTAGTCCAGAATGCAGTCGCGCGGGTGGTTATGGGCGTATCTCGTTACGCCCACTTAACACCTCTCCTGCGCGAGCTGCACTGGCTCCCAGTGGTCTTCCGAGTGCAATTCAAGGTGTTGGTCACCACCTTTAAAGCGCTCCATGGCATAGGACCAGGGTATCTATGGGACTGCCTTCTGCCTTCCACCGACCAGTTCGCTCCCACAGAGAGGACTCCTCAGGGTGCCGTCAGCCAAGTTATGTCGGCTGGCGACACCCAGGAGGAGAGCCTTCTCTTTCGGAGCTCCTGCCCTTTGGAATGAATTGCCCCCAGACATTCGTAACATCTCTGACCTCCGGGTCTTCCGTTGTGCCCTCAAGTTCCTACTGTTCCGACAGGCGGGGCTGTCTAACTGAATGACTTTAAATTGGGTTTTAATTTGGGTTTTAAAATTCAGCCAAAACTATTTAATCATTTTAATTAATTTTTAACTATGATATTTGTATATTTATGTTTTAATCTGGTTGTACACCGCTCCGAGTCCCTTGGGAGAAGGGTGGTATATAAATAAAATTATATTATTATTATTATATATTATTATATTATATTATTATTATTATTATTATTATTATTATTATTATTATTATTATTATTATTATTATGCCCATCAGGAATCCATCTACCACAGAGGTATCAAACTCAAGGCCCGTGGCCTAGATCTAACCCACTGGGGCGCTTAGATCTGGCCCAGAGGGCCACCCTGGAAACAGAGAAGGATCAGTCTGGGATGCCTCTGCCAGCAAAAATGGAGTTTGGGAGGGCTGTATATGCCACCCTCCCCAGCACTGTCGCGGCCAAAAATGGAGATTGGTAGCCCATTTTTGTGCCCGGCCCTCCCAAGCTCCATTTTCATTGGCGGAAGATTGCAGGAAGCCGTTGCAGCTGAAAATGGAGCTTAGGAGCCTATTTTCTCTGGCAGAGTGCTCAGGCCGCCACAGGTGTCCCCAACATGAGTGACATCGAGCTGGCCACGCCCACCCCAGCAACATCCACCCCACCCTCCCAAGTTCAAAGACAACCCTTGATGCGGCCCTCAATGAAATCGAGTTTGACACCCCTGATCTACCATGAGCCATTGGTAGCGCGGTGGTTAAAATGCAGTACTGCAGGCTACTTCTGCTGACTTGCTGGCTGCTGCAGTTTGGCAGTTTGAGTCTCACTGGTTTGAGGTTGACTCAGCCTTCCATCCTTCCGAGGGCGATAAAATGAGAACTCAGATGTTTGGGGGGAAGGGGGGGGCACGACGCTGACTCTATAAACCGTTTACGAGAGGGCTGTAAAGCATTGTAAAGCAGTATCTAAGTCTAAGTGCCATTACTAGCCAAAGTTAGATGCCTGGTTGCCCATCTATCAGGGGTGAAATCCAGCAGGTTCTGACAGGTTCTGGAGAACCGGTAGCAGAAATTTTGAGTAGTTCGGAGAACCAGCAAATACTACCTCTGGCTGGCCCCAGAGTAGGGTGGGAATGGAGTTTTTGCAGTATCCTTTCCCCAGGGGTGGGGAGGGAATAGGGATTTTGCAGTATCCTTCCCCTGGAGTGGGGTAGGAATGGAGATTTTACAGTATCCTTTCCCTGCCACGCCCACCAAGCCATGCCCACCAAGCCACACCCCACCCACCAAGCCATGCCCACAGAACCAGCAGTAGAAAAATTTGGATTTCACCACTGCCGTCTTATTAGTTCTGAACATTAACCAGGAGCCAGCGAGGAGAAATGTTTTCATCCCGCTGATGTCTCAATCAACAACCTCCCTATAAAATTGATATTTGCGGGTAGCCAGTGGGGGAATTACTTCTCAACAGGAATGCTATCTTAATCGGATGCACTTTTCTCAGGAAAAGGAAAAACAGACTCAACTCGTCTTCTTCCAAACCAGCTGCCATCCTTCCGATTGATCCACTCCAGCGGGAAGACACTCTCTGCTTTCCTTTTAGTAAAGAAACCCCTAAATGTCACGAAGTCCCTGTTCCCTGGCTGGACAGACACGGCATGCAGGTACACACAGTAGCTCAGCCGGCGGAGATTGCCACAGAGACGAGGAGCAAAGAGAGAGAAAGGTACACACCGCCTCGGGAGACACAGGCAGCAGTGGGGTGGGAGGAGTATTTGTCAGGCAAATAGCAGGAAAGTCTTTAGGGTAAGTTGCACGTGGCAAGCTGGGAAAGGGAAGGAGGGAGGGAGGGAGGGAAGCTGACACCACAACAGACTTTTCCCACCTGTTGATGACAACGAAGCAGCACCACAGACAACAAGGAAGAAGATAGAACTAGGCAATAGGACAAAGCCTACAGAAGCTGAATGAAAGGTAAAAAGCTTGATGAAAAATCAAGCAGGAAGCAGGAAACCTATTCTCCACCTTTCTCAATAGTTTCGCTTTGCCTCAGGGGGTGGAGGCGTATTTTAAAGCCTTTGAAGCTATGGGTGAAGGCAGCCTGAACCTTACGGGAGATTACAAAAGGAAGGAACGGAGGTGTCATCTGTCCTCACTTCCTCTGAGGCTACCAGGTGCAAAATGCCACCCCCACTTCCAGAATACGTTAAGCGAATCTTTGAGCGGCTCAGCAAGTCACATGGAGAGCAGGCAACAGAAGGCCGCCTCTACATACATGTAGAGATGTATGTTCTACAAAGGAAAAACAATGAGGCTTAAAGTAGCATATCCTTCAGCCGAGGAGGAAAGTTACAGTGAGTTTTACCGGACTTGGCTATCAAATAAGCAGGAGAACAGTGAAGCTTTAAAATCACCATCTTAGAATAGACTTAAGACTATTCTAAGTTATTCTAACTTAACTGTCACTTTAAATGTACGCCAACAGGCATACATTCAAATGAAATTTCGTTGCAGACAAGCTCTCAAAGGGCCACCACCTCCAATATACACTACATAAACATGACCAACAAACAAACAGACAAATAAATAAATTAGATAGATTATACCCACATATATTATAATGACACAGAGAAACAACAGCCTAGTTCAGATGTATACATGTAACATGGCGAGAAAAACGAATCTCGTGAGTTTACCAGACGGGATAGCAGAGGGAACAAAGAGCTGTTACAGAATCTGGTAGTCTTGCTAGAAATACTTTTAAGAAATCTGGCTGAAAGGTAAAAAAAAGATTTCTGCAAAGAGGATCAAGGCAGAACGAGTTTATAGTTGCGTGCCTTTTGGAGAGTAAATCCTATAGGACAGCAGAGGTCATATTTTTGAGGAAAAACAATCAGAAGCCTGTTAACCAGGTTCCCAAGCGGTACAAGTATGTACCATTAAAATGAAAGGCAAAGAACATTTTCTTCTTTAAGCAAGAACCTTTAAGAGAAGCCATTCTAGAACCCTGTTTCTCCCAACTGCCAAACAGTTGTTTATAGAAGACACAGAAACAGGTCAAGACAGTATAAAAATAATATGGAAGTGAGAAAACCACAATAAAAAAAAAATCACATTTTTGTTTTGCCGGACTGGCGCAAAATCTACTTTACCTATGCTTCCAGCTTGCCACATGTTATCACAACCCTGTGCAGTAGGCCCTTATTAAAGGCCAGTCAATGTTAGTCTGGGACAAAGGCCAAGAATAAAGTCGAAGGCCCCAGGATCCCAGGAACTCTTGCTAAAGGCCAAAGAAACATTGCAAATAAAAACTACCAAGTTCAAATGGAAACTCATGGAAGCTTTATCCCCCCATGATAAGAGCCAATTTAGTGGTTTAGGCAACAGGCTGGAAAACAGGAGATCCTTGCTTACTCGCACAAAAGCCTAATTGGCTGCCTTTGGACTCCTTCCCTCCCCCCACCTCTCTCTCAGCCCAGTCCAACCTCACAGGGTTGTTGTGGAGAAAATAAGAAGGGGAAGGAATGCTGGATACGTTCACCGCCTTACATAGTTTATAAAAGCAATAAAAGGGATACTGTATAAATAAATGAACACATCCATAAACCAACACCTGTTTTGAGTCCAAAGCAAAAAAATTAAAGAGGCACATCGGAAGGGGCTTTTTAAACAACTATTTGAAAGAATCGAAAGCCTTGTCCAAAGCTAAACCAAAGCTTCCTAACCTTTAACCAGCTAACATGTTAACCAGACAATTAACCGGTGGAAGGGCTTGGCTTGCCTTCAGAAATCGTGATGGGGGCTCTATCACCAGAGGGTTTTAAGAAGAGACTGGACAGCCACTTGTCCAACAGGGTATATAGGGTCTCCTGTCAGAGCACGGGGCTGGACTAGAAGACCTCCAAGGGTCCCTTCTGGCTCTATTCTATTTGCCTACCTCCTTTGTTTTGAAAGCAGGGAGAGGGTGTTGGTAAAGGACATTTTACGCCTGCAAATCCACCCCCCCCCCCGCCCTTCAAACGCTGGCTCGATTTCCCCGGCCTTTCATTGACTCCTCGCGGCTCGGAAACTTTCTATAACGGCGACTCCCTTCCTCCCTCCGCGGCCCTCCTCCCCCGTTTCTCCATCAGTTTCTTCGTTCAGCACCTGGGCTCCATATAGGCGGGGGGGGGGGGGGGTGAAGAGAGAGAGCGAGAGAAGGAGGGAAGGGCTCCCGCAAGCCCAGGTGAGTCCCACTCACCTGGCCGGCCGCCTCCTCAGAACAAACAACCCGTCGACCAGCCCAGGTGCACCGGGTTGCTGCCGTCACCTGATCCACTCCCCATACCTGCCCCCGCCTCTCCTTCTCTTTCCCCTCCTCCTCTTCCTCTTCCTCCGTCCTGAGCGGCTGATCGATGATGGGAGGCGGACGGCGCTGGAAACTTACCAGGCTCGGCGGGGGTTGCTCGGTGGGGCTGCTGCGGCCGGGAGGAGAGAGAGAGGGGGGATCGAGGATCGGACTCCGGGGACCGGGAGTAGGGACGGACGGACGGACGTGGAGCCCCGCAAAGGCTGCTCGCTCCACTTGGCCGTCCCCGTCGGGCTCTTCTTCAGCCGCCGATCGCGGGCAGCCCCGAGTTACCGCTCGCCTCCTTCATGGTCCCTGGTGCTCCTTTGGCCGGATCGTCCCGACCGCCGGCCTGAGCAACAAGCGAGAGAGCCCGGACTGCGGGGTGGGTGGGTGGCCCGCCGGCGAGAGGCACCCACCACCCCTCCGCGGCCGTGGGAGCGTCCCCCTCCCCCCTCCCACGCCTTTCAAAGGCAGCCCCGCTCGGCTTCTCTCTCGCCCCTACAGTCCGCGGCGGGCCACGCGCTCCAGCGGCAGAGCCCGGCGGCGCCAGGCGCTTCCCTCCGCCGCCGCCGCCGCGTGCCCCGCTCTCGACGCAGCGCCGCTCGCAGCCAGCGGAGGGAGCTTTCCTTCGGGGGCGGGAGAGGAGGAGTTAAGTCCGTCCCGTCCCCCCCACCTTACACACACACACACACACACACACACACACGCATAACCTCCTTTTAGGGGAGGGGCGTTGTGGCCGAGCCGGTTGCTGTCCAACCCGGGGTGGGAACGGCCAACTTTTCTTTATGTTAGCCTCCTGTGCCTTTTTTAAAAAAATAGGGGGGGGGAAGCAGATCGCTTCTCGCCAGGCCTTTATAAGGAGAGATCCGGCGATCTCTTCGGGCTGCGGATCGGGTCCTCCCGCCGCTCTTTTTCTCCTTCCCTCTCTCATTTTCCTTCCTTCCTTCCTCCTTTTCTTTCCTTCCTTCCTCCCTTTCCATCATCTCCCTCCCTCTCCTTCCTTCCTTTCTTTCTCCATCCTTTTCCTTCCGTCCTCCCTCCCCCCCTCTCCTCCCTTCCGTCCTCCCTCCCTTCCAATTATCTCGCTCCCTCCCTCCCTCCCTTTCCTTCCTCCCTCTCCTTCCTTCTGTCCTCCCTCCCTCCCCATCATCTTCCTCCCTTTCTCCTCTTTCATCTCTCCTTCCTCCCTCTCTCCCTCTCTCTCCTTCCTTCCTTCCTTTCTTTCTCCATCCTTTTCCTTCCTTCCTTCCTCCCTTCCCATCATCTCGCTCCCTCCCTCTCCTCCCTTCCGTCCTCCCTCCCTCTCCATCATCTTCCTCCCTCCTCTTCCATCTTTCCTCCCTCCCTCCCCTTCCTTCCTCCCTCTCCTTCCTTCTATCCTCCCTCCCTCTCCATCATCTTCCTCCCCTTCCATCTTTCCTTCCTCCCTCTCTCCCTCTCTCTCCTTCCTTATATCCTCCCTCCTTTCCCATCATCTTCCTCCCTCCCTCCCTCCCTCCCTCCCTCCGTCAGTTGGAAATCGTAACTGTGGAAATTGTAACCGTCATAACTGTGAACAATGGGAGCTGGGTTTTTGGTGCTGGGGATTGCTGGTGGTGGTAGGGGAGCAAACCTAGCAGGTTGCCCCATTCCTCGCTGTGCACCATGGGGAGCGGGGGAGTTCTGCCAATTGCAGGCAGTTTGCTTCCTTCCCATGCTGGTTGACAAGCCTGGTTTTGGTGGCTGAATTGGGTGGTCTGGGCTCGTGGCTGGAAAGCAATTCTGCTCTCTTAGCTTATAGAAACTTCTGCTAAGATAGCGAAAAACAGATCCTCTCCCTATTTGGGCTGTATCTATGGTATAAACAGACTAACCTGGGTCTAGCGGTTAAAGCACCAGGTGAAAGATCAGGAGATGGTGAGTTTTAGTCATTCCCCCCACCTCCTGTTAGGCATTAAAACTGGCTGGGTGACTTTGGACCAATCTCCAGGAGGCTGTGAGTTCTAATCTCTCCTTAGGCTTGAAAATGGGCTAAGTGTCTTTGGGCCAGTCATTCTCTGTTTGTCCAATTCACCTCACAGGGGTGCTGTGGGGAAATAGGAGAAGGAAGGAATATTAGATATGTTCACCACATTGAGTTGTTTAAATAAAATAACATAGGTACGTTACAAATAAACAAACCTGGGATAAGGCAACTTTTGGTGCTGGAGAAAACTCTTGAGAGTCCCTTGGACTGCAAGGACATCCAATCAGTCAATCCAAAAGGAAATGAACTCTGATTGTTCTTTTGGAAGGACTGATATTGAAGCTGAAGCTCAAATATTTTGGCCACCAAATGCAAAGAGAGGAGTACTTGGAAAAGACCCTGATGTTGGGAAAGACAGAAGGCAAAAGAGAAAGGGGATATCAGAGGAAGAGATGGTTAGATAGTGTCGTTAACAAATTCAAACTCCAGGGGACAGTGGCGGCCTGGTGTGCTATGGTCCGTGGCGTCACGAAGAGTTGGACATGACTAAGCAACTGAAACACAACAAGGAGGCCACTTTGTCTCCGTGTTTGTTTTACTAAGTGGTTTGGGATTCATTTTTTTTTTCAAAAAATTAGACATGTCTTAAATACCATTGATTGGTTTGCTGATTGCTCTTTTCATCATCTTCTTCTAATGACTCCATAATCCAGAGGTGAAATGCTACCGGTTCGGGCGAATCAGTCCGAACCGGTAGTAAAAAATGCTGCTGGTTCGCCAAACCGGTAGTAAAAAATGTAAAAAAAAAAAAAAGTTCCAACAATCAATCACAGCTGTGCTGTGTGATTATCAGAACCTTTTTTTTACTTTTTAAAAACATTTTTTACTACCTGTTCGCCCGAGCCGGTAGTAAAAAAGTTTTAAAAGTTTTGAAAAAGTTTCCCACGCGCGGCACAGCTAATCACTCCCTCCCCCCGTGCTGTTCTACTTATCTTCCCAAGTCTCCTTTTGGTGAACACTATGCGTGCATGCGTGCAACTCACATTTGGTGCACACAGCATGTGTTTGGCGCATGGCGCGCATGGGCGGCCTGTGAACCAGTAGTAAATTGGTCCAGATTTCACCACTGCCATAATCCCTTGTGGGGGTGGAATCCTGGCAACTGAACGGAGCCAAGTGTTTACTGGCTGGATACCCTTCCTGTCACCAATGCGGAGTTTTATTCAGCAGATCTAATCTCATTGTGCCCAGAGAGAGAAATATATCCCTCTACCTAGGATTGAACTCACAGCCTCCTGATTGGGAGGCGAGAATTCCACCTCTAGGCCACCACACCACTCTGCTGGTTGCTCTTTTAAGTTTTTTTTTAAAAAAAAGAGACACCAGTGCTGTAGGCTCATATAGGGCCGCTGCCGCCATCTGTTTTAGAAGATTCACTTTGTGATTCTAAATGCATGGAATATGGAAACGTGGCTGGTGTGGAAAAGAAAGGAAGATGATGTTTACACACTCGGGGGAATCCTTAAGCATCCGCAGATTTGTTTGGTTCTTAAAGATGCAAGAGGTTGCTGTCTAGGAGATTTTTTTTAAAAAAAGAAAAAAGGAAAAGAAGATGGAAAAAACTATGTCAGTCTTTGAACTCGACTCCGTATCATTCAGACCATGTTTCTATAGACTCCCAGAATTTGACTGATGTTTAAAAAACTTTGGATCCCCCCCACCCCCACCCAAACTGGTGTTTGTGGTATGTCCCTCGCCTGCCTGCCTGCCTGCCAGGATTCTGTCCCTTTAGATTTTCTTTAAAAAGAGCTTTTAAAAATAATACTTTTCCAGAAAAGGAATTAGGAGGCTGTCATGCTGCAAATCCTGACATCTTTGTTTCTCCCACGGGCATTCTTAGGAAATAAAAATGTGTGCCATTTGTCATTTATTTATTTGTGTGTGTGTCAGCTTGATAACATGCCTTTTGCACAGGAGATCATGGAGTTATACATAGCATTGCGTCCTCCGGTGTCACAACCCCAGAGCAACAACCTTGTGATGGAGATTGGGGTGAATGAGAAAGAGAGAGAAAGACTGGACCAATGGTGAAATCCATTTTTTTTACTACCGGTTCTGTGGGCGTGGCTTGGTGGGCGTGGTGTGGCTTGGTGGGTATGGTAGGGGACGGATACTGCAAAATCTCCAGTCCCACCCCACTCCTGGGGGAAGGATATTGCAAAATCTCTATTCCCAACCCTCAGGGGCCAGCCAGAGGTGGTATTTTCCAGTTCTCTGAACTGCTCAAAATTTCCGCTACCGGTTCTCCAGAACCTATCAGAACCTGCTGGATTTCATCCCAGGACTGGACCAAAGATCACCCAAACAGTGTCCATGAGTGAAGGTGGACTTGAACCCAGGTCAACCTGATGCTAGTTCAGTGTCTCCAGAACTATGCTCTTGAGTTTCTGAAGTTTGGAGCGGTAGAAAGCATCCCTACTAGCCCAAAGGTGTATTTCCAAGAGGCAACTGAGCTTTCTGGTATTTCTTTGAAGAAGTTTCACTTCTCATCCAAGAAGCTTCTTCAGCTCTGACAGGATAGTGGGGAATGGAAGGATTTATATATTCAACAATGAAGGGCAGAAAATATCCTGCAGTCAAGAAGGCTCCACACCAGGGGTGGTATTAACTTACCTTCGCTACCGGTTTGCAAATGTGAGCGCATGCTCACAGGACCTCCCGTGCATGTGCAGAGTATCAAAAACGGGACGTGATGATGTCTGGATGGGTAGGCGGGGCCTTCTGCCACCGCCACTACCAATTCGGGCAAACCGGATAGAACCAGCTGAATATCACCACTGCTCCACACCCATTTGCACCACTCAGGTGACCCTGAGGACACAGATAGAGCTCCAACCACTCTCTAAAAGAATGCAACTGACCAGCTGCCTGCAAGGAGTATAAATCCTTCCATTCCCCACCATCCACTTAGAGCTGAAGAAGCTTCTTGGATGAGAAGCGAAAGGTCTTCAAAGAAAAACCAGAAAGTCCAGTTGCCTCTTGAAAAAGAAAGCACCTTTGGGACAACCATGACCTGGATGACTGAGAACCTCCATAGACATCCCTACTGGCATGTCTTTTAAGTAGCCAGTATACAGGTGGTCCTTGACTTAACAACCATTCATTCAGCACAGACTCTCCATAGACATTCATTTAGCAACCTTTCAAAATGGCATCAGCGCTGAAAAAAAAGTGACTTACAACCACTGACATTGACCGCCATTGCAGCATCCCCATGGTCATGGGATCAAAATCTGGTCACTGGGCAACCGGCATGCAGTTACGACGGTTGCCACATCGTGGGTCCCGCGGCCGTCATTTGTGATTTTCCCAGCTGTCTTCCAACAAGTAGCGTCAATGGGGAAGCATAATGGCACGACTGATTTCAGAACTGCAGCGATTCACTTAACAGCCGTGGCAAAAAGTCATAAAATTGGGCACAACTCGCTTACTAAAAGTTTGTAGAGATTCTCCACTCCCCTCCACCATCCTGCCAGAGCTGAAGAAGCTTCTCGGATGAGAAGGGAAACGTTTTCAAAAGAAAAAAAACAAACAAACAAGAAAGTCCAGATGCCTCCTGAAAAAGCACCTTTGAAAGTGGTAAGGACATTAGTTGTTCCAAACGTGCTTTAAAAAAAAAAAAAGGCAACTGGATTTTCTTTGTTTTCCTGGAAGATGTTTTGTTTTTTCCTTGAAGAAGCTTCTCGGATGAGAAGTGAAACACCTTTAAGGAAAACAAAGAAAAGCCAGTTGCCTTTAAAATAACAATAATAAAAAAACCACCTTTGAGATAAGATCTATCAAGCCTCCCGCTTGAACAGAAGGTTGGGTTAGAAGATCCCTTCCAACTCTGTTATTATTCTGTTTTGATCTATCACTGGAGGCTTTCAAGAAGAGATTGAATTGCCATTTGTCTGCAATAGTGTAGGGCAGGGATGGCTAACCTTTTTGCCATCGCGTGCCAAAAGTGGGGGTCGTGTGCATGAGTGCCCACACCCATAATTCAATGCACCCCGTGCTCCTCCCCCCACTTTTTGCACGTGATGGCAAAAAGGTTACCAGTGGGCCCGGTAGGCCCGTTTTTTGCCCTCCCCAGGCTCCAGAGGCTTTCTTGGAGCCTGGGGAGGCCTTCCCCACCTCCCCGGAGGTCATCCGGAGGCCAGAAATGACCTGTTTCCTGACTTCTGATGGGGCCCGGAAGGCCAGAAAATCAGCTGGCCGGTGCGCGCATGCATGCTGGAGCTGAATTAGGGCAATGCTCGCGTGACCACTGATATGGCTTCGCGTGCCACCTGTAGTACGTCTGCCATCGCTTCGTCATCATGGGTGTAGAGTCTCCTGCTTGGGCAACGGGTTGGATTAGATGACCTCCAAGGTCCCTTCCAACTCTATTAATCTGTTACATCTGTCATTTCCATATCAGTGTTCCCAGCTCCCTCCAAGGGAGAAGGCCCACAGCTCCCTCCAAAACAGAATACAAAAAGGTGCACAAATTCCACACGGTCAATGTGCTACTCCTGATTGCAGAACTGGGGCCCTGGACTGGAAAAGGCTGCATTCAGCTCAGAGTTACACTCAGCATAAATTCCAGGATCTGTTGGCATAGAAATGCAACTTCTGAGGTAAGCTTGGTAATTTTCCGGCACTCTCAAATTCCTGTGCAGGGGTGAGATGTACAGCTGCGATAAAAACATTTGATCTGACTTCCTGCACGTGAAATTCCTGGCGAAAGGCAGACGCCGAGTGTTTCCCTAAGAGTCTTCGATGCATTTTTGTGCCAGATCACCAGGATCTGAGGTCTGCGTCCTCGGTGGCAAGTTAGTCCCAAGGTGGTCGTAGGGTGAGGACAAGTCCTCAATAAATGGGAAACAGGTCATCTCAGCGGCAAGGAGAGCGAGTGGATGAATAACAAAACAACAGAGTGGGAAGGGACCTTGGAGGTCTTCTAGTCCAACCCCCTGCTCAAGAGGAGATCTATTTCAGACAAATGGTTGCCCAATCTCTTCTTAAAAACCTCCAGTGATGGAGCACCTTAATAAAATGAGGGTAAAATAGCCTGATTTCCAGGTTTGTAGAATTCGTTGAATTATAACATTTGCCTTTGCTAAGCCAGGACAAAATCCTAATGAAAGCAGCAGACTCAATCTTTAATGTGACTTGAGGTGACTATGGCCAGTACTGCCTCCCTCTTTCTTTCTTTCTTTCTTTCTTTCTTTCTTTCTTTCTTTCTTTCTTTCTTTCTTTCTTTCTTTCTTTCTTTCTTTCTTTCTTTCTTTCTTTCTTTCTCCCTTCTTTTCTTTGTCTTTCTCTCTCCCTCCCTCCCTCCCTCCCTTTTTTCTTTGTCTTTCTCTCCTTCCCTTCCTCCGTCTCCTTCCTTCCTTCCTCCCTCCCTCCATCTTTTTCTTTCTTTCTTTTCCTTCCTTCCTTCCTTCCTTCCTTCCTTCCTTCCTTCCTTCCTTCCTTCCTTCCTTCTTTTCTGTTTTTCTCTCTCTCCCTCCTGCCCCTTCCTTCCTTCCTTTCTCTGTCTATTTCCTCCCTCCCTTTTTTCTTTGTTTTTCTCTCTCCTTCCCTTCCTCCCTCTCCCTCCTTCCTTCATTCCTCCCTCCCTCCCTCTTTCTTTCTTTCTCTCTTTCTTTCTTTTCTTTCTCTCTTTTCTTTGTCTTTCTCTCTCTCCCTCCCTCCCTCCCTTCCTTCCTTTCTCTGTCTGTTTCCTCCCTCCCTCCCTCCTTTTTCTTTGTTTTTCTCTTTCCTTCCCTTCTTCCCTCTCCTCCATCCTTCTTTCTTTCTTTCTTTCTTTCTTTCTTTCTTTCTTTCTTTCTTTCTTTCTTTCTTTCTTTCTTTCTTTCTTTCTTTGGTTTGTCACCCATCTTGCCACAAGGCAACTCATTGCAAATTGCAAGATTAAATGACTAAAACCATAAAAAAGTAAATATTTCTAATAGCAATAAAATACACAAATTATAATTAAAAGATGGGGAGAGCTGGAGCTAGTACACAGGGGGGAGGTGGGATCTTCTGTTCTTCCATCAATCACCCCCAGCATGATACTCTGTTGTTGGGGCCCCAAGCCAGCCAGCAGAGCCAAGTCTTTAGGCCCTTACAGAAGGTCACGAGGGTGGGACTAGATCTTATTTGAGAGGACAAGACATTCCAAAGGGAAGGAGCCATGGCAGAGAAGATTCTTCTCCTGTATCCCACCAGCCAGAATTCCTTGACCAATGGGGTCCTCAACATACCTTCTCCATTAGCTAGCTTATCCATCCTTTTTTCTATCCATTGACCAGCAAATCTGGCTTGCATTCAGCTTGCAAGTAGAACTGGGGAAAAAATGGAATCCTCTTTGCTTTGTAGTACTGAACTATAATTCCCAAGAGCACCTGCCTGCAGAAGAAAGAGTGCTAGGCCTTGTAGTTAAGGGATGCAACATTCTACTTATTGGAAACTTCTGGCCTGATTTCTGCCCAACTTTACTCTTGCTTGTTCCGCTTTCTCAAAAAATGTGGTTACAGGTAGTCCTTGACATATGACCGGTTGCTTAGCAACCCTTTGAGGTTCCAATGGACCTACCTTGGAGGGTATTTAACATCCAGATTCAAAATTCCAATGGTCTCTCTCACACGCACACACAAACACACACACCATCATGTCTCTGGAGTTTGGCGCTTGGCAACCAGGCTGCATTTACAACTACTTGCAGTGCCCTACGGTCATGTGATCATGATTTATGATGATTTTGCCAAAACTACCAGTTTTTACTACTGGTTTTCAGCAAAACTGGCCAATAGTGAACCACGGGGTTCATTTAATGACAGCATTTGCTTAACAGCTGGGCGCTGCTTTATGATCTTGACACAAAAAAGATCGTAAATTCAAACCGGTCATATGACCTGCTCTACAACTGTCATGAGTTACAACTGCGATGGGCAGGTTTCCTTACGGTCGTAACTCGAAGTCTTAACTGTATTTGTTTTGATTTGAATGCCAAAGTTCTTTGCCTTTGGCAATCGGCCCTGAGCTTCAGCGAAAAACTTGTTAGAACGCCTCTCTTGCCTTAACGTAAATTTAAAATGAATTTATAGTAAGATTTCAAACTTCCCTCAGCTTTAGTTCTCCTGAGCCCGTCAATCCCCTCACTCCTGCTATAGGCACATACACGGATAAATAAAGCTTCTGAAAGTGCAGTTGTTAGAATAGCAGCTCTTAAATATTGGCTTCCTTCATTTGTATCCAATGCAGGCTAATTGTCAGCTCAGTGTAGTATAATAATAGTAGGAACAGGAGCAACCATACATGATTGTTGGCTGCATTTGCCCATAGCGTGCTTGACTAGATCAGTTAAAGACCGTGTAGCTGCATTTGGACAATATATGGAGCTGGATTGGGCTGTTTTCTTAGTTACCTTGTCTTATTTATTTATTTATTTATTAGTTCAATTTATATGCCGCCCTCCTCCAAAGACTCAAGGCAGCTTACAATGCACTTATAGCAATAGCCTTCATTCTTTTGTAAATACCTGCTTATTAGGGCTTTTGGACCCCCATAAGTGGCATTTCTACAAAGTCAGCTTATTGCCCCCACAATCCGGGTCCTCAATTTGCCTACCTCGGAAGGATGGAAGGCTGAGTCAACCTTGAGCCTGGTGAGATTTGAACTCGCACTAATTGCAGGCAGCGGGCAGCTAAGTGCTACATAACAGCACTTAGTCCGCTGCACCCCCAAGGCTCTTCCATAAGGGCAGACTGTTTGACTGCTTTATGGTACAACTGCTTCACCGCAGTTGTTACATAGAATAGGCTATGCAATTTGGGATGAACACCAGTGGTGAAATCCAATTGTTTTTACTACCGGTTCTTGGTGGATGTGGCAGGGGAAGGATACTGCAAAATACCCATTCCCTCCCCACTCCTGGGGGAAGGATATTGCAAAATCTCCATTCCCACCCCACTCTAGGGCCAGCCAGAAGTGGTATTTGCCAGTTCTCCGAACTACTCAAAATTTCCGTTACCGGTTCTCTGAACTGCTCAAAATTTCCACTACCGGTTCTCCAGAACCTGTCAGAACCTGCTGGATTTCAGCCCTGATGAACACCCTTCGAATGGTGTGGGAGTATGAACAGATTTCCAGAAAGAGAGAAAAAAAAAATATTCGGACTACAGGAACCATTAGCACCACTCCTGACCCTGAAGACACAGATAAACCTCCAAGTGGCCTCAACGACCCTCTAAAAGGATGCAGATGACCAGCTTTCTGCAAGGAATATAAATCCTTCCATTCTCCTCCATCCTGTCAGAGCTGAAGAAGCTTCTTGGTTAAGAAGTGAAACGTCTTCAAAGAAAAAAAAAACCCAAGGAAGTCCAGTTGCCTCCTGAAAAAGCACGTAGAACATGGATTACAGATAGTCCTCAATTTACAACCATTCATTTAGTGGCTGTCCGAAGTTGCCATGGCACTGAAAAAAGTGACGTATGACCTTTTTTCACACTTACAAGAGTGTGAGAAACTTTGCAACATTCCCAGGTTGCATCATTCAGGCGCTGGATAATTGGTTCATACTTATGACCGTTGCAGCGTCCCAGGGATCATGTGATCCCCTTTTTGGGATCTTCTGACACGTAAAGACAATGGGGAAGCCTGATTTACTTAACAACCATGTTGCTAATTTAACGACTGCAATGATTTATTTAGCATATGGCAACTACAGAGGTCATGCAATTACTCATGTAAAAATTCAGTTTGCATAAAGCACGAACCATAATAAAAATCACCGTAGTTTAGAGGCACAGAATTGCAATGGAATAGGTGTTATAATTCGATAGCTAAGGTAGCTAGCCATCTACTATACTTTTCGGAGTATAAAACACAATCCATCCCCCCACCCCCCAAAAAGAGGGTGGAAATGTTGGTGCGTCTTATACACTGAATATAGCTATTTTTGGCCTCCTGAAATCCCACCCCGTGTGTCCCGTTTTTGCAAAAAAAGCAGGTCCGTTTTTTAGAAAAACGGGATGCGCAGAGGGTTTGGGAGCCCTGCAAAGGGCTCCTGGGGGCTGGGGAGGGCAAAAACCAGACACGCGGAGGCGAAAAACTATTTTTTCCTCTTTGAAATCTTGGTGTGTCTTATACTCCGGTGCATCTCATAGTCCGAAAAATATGGTAACTGTTTTTGGTGTGTCTGCAATGAGATCATTCCAGGTGCCTTGAAACTTCCTGAGGGAACATTCTTCAACAGTTTATCTAGTATAAACTATCTTCAATAGTTTATCCTATATTCTATTCTATTCTATTCACCACAATTGCATTGCTGCCTCTCGGACATTCCCCGCTTGAAAGATCTTTCCCTTTGATTCTCGTTATTGTGGCTTTTTAAGTTGCATATGTTAAACACATTCCTTAAATTTTAATTTTGTTTTGAGGGAGTGAAACTTGCTATGACATCCCCCGGAGAGTGGGTAGAATACAAATGTTTCAAATGAAATAGGTTTTAAAAGTCATGGGCTGACAGAGAAGTATTTAAAATGAGGACTTCCTTCCAGGAGCACAGCAGTTTATGACAAAGAAAATCTCATTGATTGGATATATTTTCAGTGGGTTTCTTCACCAGCTGTTGGCAGACTCTGGTCCGGAGAGAAGAGAAGAGAAGAGAAGAGAAGAGAAGAGAAGAGAAGAGAAGAGAAGAGAAGAGAAGAGAAGAGAAGAGAAGAGAAGAGAAGAGAAGAGAAGAGAAGAGTTGGAAGGGACCTTGAAGGTCTTCTAGTCCAACCCTCTGTTCAGGCAGGAAGCCCTATGCCATTTCAGTTGTCCAATCTCTTCTTAAAAACTTCCAGTATTGGAGAATTCACAACTTCTGGAGGCAAGTTGTTCCACTGGTTAATTGTTCTAACTATCAGTAAATGTCTCCTTAGTTCTAGGTTGCTTCTCTCCTTGATTAGTTTCCACCCACTGCTTCTTGTCCCACCCTCAGGTGCTTTGGAGAATAGCTTGATTCCCTCTTCTTTATGTCAGCCCCCGAGATATTGGAACACTGCTATCATGTCTCCCCTAGTCCTTCTTTTCTTTAAACAAGACATACCCAATTCCAGCAACCGTTTTTATGTTTTATCCTCAAATCCCCTAATCATCTTTGTTGCTCTTCTCTGCACTCTTTCTAGAGTCTCTTTTTTTACATCGTGGTGACCAAAACTGGATGCAATATTCCAAGTGTGGCCTTACCAAGGCATGATCAAGTGGTATTAACACTTCACATGATCTTGATTCTATCCCTCTGTTTCCCTCTTCCCCTTCCTTCTTTCCTGCAGCAATCCATTCCCAGAAACAAGTTTCTCATTGCATCTCTTGGAACGTGACTGATTTAGCTGAATCTTCATTCTTTCAAGTGAGGCCTGGCTGAGTGAAGTGGGAAGACAGCCAGGGTTTTTAACTGTCTGAACCGACTCAGTCAGAAATAAGTGCCATTGACTTCAGTGGGTGTTACTCTCAGATAATTATATCTTGATTGCTGTCAGATTCATTTTAATAAATTGTTATTATGGTAATCCATCTTACATGTATGTGTGTGTGCTTAGATATATTCTGATGAGCGGCTGTATTTTATTTGCAGTCTTGAGATGAGATTTTGGATTCCTTCCAGATATGGAAGGTAAAAAATCAGTGCTTCAGTTTCCTACTTTTGAGAAGTGAAAGGCAGACCAAAATATAAAAAAAATTATTCTAAGTCTTAAGCTGAATCATGGGAGGCCTCGATTTATTTACAAGCACTCTTGAGACCCATGTTTCTGTTGCTAAGTGAGACCGTTATGAAGTGAATTTTGCACCATTTTATCAGATTCCTTTCTGCAGTTGTTAAGTGAATCATTGCAGTTAAATTAGTCACATGGTTGTAAAGTGAATCTGGCTTCCTCACTGATTTTGCCTGTCAGAAGAACACAAAAGGTGATGAAATGACCTTCACTGCAGCCGTCATAAATATGAGTCAGTTTTTGAGTGTCCGAATTTTGATCATGGGAAAGCTGCAATGGTTGTGAGTGTGAAAAATGGCCAAATGTTACTTTTTTCAGTGCTGTGGTAACTTTGAATGGTCACTCAACAAAAGTTTGTAAGTCTAGGACTACCTGTACATTCTTTTTTTTAAAAAATGAAATTTTTCAGAATATTGCAGGGAAAGAGAGAGAGAGAGAGAGAGATTGATAGATATTAGATGATAGATAGATTTAGATATAACAATAGATAGATAGATAGATGATAGATAGTAAGAGCCTAGGTGGTGCAGCAGACTAAAGTGCTGTTAAATAGCACTTAGCTTCCAGCTGCCTGCAATTACTGCGAGTTCAAATCTCACCAGGCTCAAGGTTGACTCAGCCTTCCATCCTTTCGAGGTAGGTAAAATGAGGACCTGGATTGTGGGGGCAATAAACTGACTTTGTATATATATATAAAAAAAGAATACCACTTGGGGGGGGGCAAAAGCCCTACTAAGCAGGTATATACAAAAGTATGAAGGCTATTGCTTAACGCATTGTAAGCTGCCCTGAGTCTCCAGAGAAGAGTGGCATATAAACCGAACCAATAAATAAATAAATGAATGAATAAATGAATAAATAAATAAATACTGTAAATAGTAGATGATTGATAGATAGTAGATAGATAGATTTAGATTTAGATCTAGATAGATAGATGATAGATACATTATAGATGATAGATACATAGATAGTAGATGATAGAAAGATGATAGATAGCAAATGATTGATATATAGTAGATGATAGATAGATGATAAATAGATGGATAAAGAGGTTGATTGATTTAGATATAGATATATAGAGAGAGAGAGAGAAAGAGAAAGAGAGATGATGAATGATGGAGATAGATATAGATAGATAGATAGATAGATAGATAGATAGATAGATAGATAGATAGATAGATAGACAGAAAGATAGATAAATAGAAAGATAGATAGATACAATGGTGGGATTCAGCCAGTTCGCACCACTTCAGGAGAACTGGTTGTTAACTTCCTGAGTAGTTTGGCAAGCTGGTTGTTGGAAGAAATCATATGGGCAGAGAACCGGTTGTTAAATTACTTGAATCTCACCATGAGAGAGGGAGACAGACAGACAGACAGACAGACAGACAGACAGACAGTTAAATTATGGCCTCACCCACTTTGCAGCTCATCAGCTGGTGACTTACAGTAGCTCCATCGCTCCATCTTAGAGACAGGATGGAATAAGCCTAGAAACTTTAAGGGGGAGAGAAGGAAGTACGAAAATAGATCAAAAGCAAGGCAAAGAACATGGAAGCTTTCCCAGAATGATAGGCTCACAGAATAAATAGACTGCAGGGGTTACAGAGAGCTGTGGAAATGTCTGCCTTTCAGGACTGTTGACTGGTGGATCTCTTTTTTCTTTTGCACATTTTGGGTTATTGAAAAAGAAATACAAAAAAACCCTGAGCAACTGGGTAAGGTTTTCTGCTTTGTCGTACAGGTAGTCCTCAACTTATGACCACCATTTGGGCCAGAATCTCTGTTGCTAAGCAAAGCAGTTAAGTGAATTGCACCTGATTTTGTATCTCTCTCCCCCCCCACACCCATGGTTGTTAAGCGAATCCAGCTTCCCCTATTGACTGTGCTTGTTGGAAGTTGGCTGGGCAGAAGCAAATGTCAGTCACATGAACACCCCCCGCCCCCCGATATTGTAAATCCATTCTGGTTGCCAAGTGTCCAAGTTTTGACTACATGACTGTAGGGATGCTGCAAGGGTCGTAAGTGTGAGGACTGGTTCTAAGTCACTTGTTTCAGTTGTCATAACTTTGAAAGGTCGCTAAATGGTTTTGTGTCAAGAACTACCTGTAAAGGGTTTGTGGCTACATATTTAATTTGTTAGAGCTACCTCCGCTCTTCCCTTCCCCAAAATAACTTGGAGTAATCTTTCCCCACAGAGTCTGTAGAGATTCTCAGTCACTCAGGCCATGGTTGTCCTAAAGGTGTTTTTTTCAGGAGGCAACTTGACTTTTTTCTGTGAAGACATTTTGCTTCTCATCCAAGAAGCTTCTTCAGTTCCCCACTATCCTGTCAGAGCTGAAGAAGCTCCTTGGATGAGAAGCAAAAGGTCTTCAAAGAAAGATCTTCTATCTTTGGGACTTTCCCCATAGAAATTACCTAACATTCTATAATTCTATAGGGGAATTATAATTCTATAATAGCAAATCCTTTTTTTTTTTTAAAAAAAAAGAGGAAATAGATATTTCCCCCCTCTCTCGTGGGTATATAATCCTTTTACTTGTGATGTGTGGCATTCTGCCTTTCACGCGCAGGTGCTTTTTCAAAAGGCCACTGAGCTTTGTTTTTCCTTGAAGTCATTTCGCTTCTCATCCAAGAAGCTTCTTCGCTTCAGAACTGAAGAAGCTTTTTGGATGAGAAGCGAAATGTCTTCAAAGAAAAACCAGAAAGCCCAGTGCCCTTTTGAAAAAGCACTTTTGGGACAACCGTGGATGACTGAGAATCTCTACAGACGTTTTACCTTTCAGTTTCTTCAAAGTTTTCTTTCCCTGCCAAAGCAGCTTTTGTCTCTAAAGATAATTTAGAACTGCTTTCAGATTTCTTGGGCCGATGTTGGAGAGGTTTGAGATTCACTGCTGAAGACCAGGGAAGATGCTGCTGTCTGCAGCTTGGATGTCTTCCTGGCTGCTGTCAGTACTCTGAAGAAGCTGAGGAATGCCCTCAAGAGTTTGGAAGTCAGAGAGGAGGTCAGCTGTTGAAGAGGTGATTGAGCAATGGAAGGGTGCAGGCTCATATCCCTTGGCTATGTTGCAGCTAAATCTCTTGGTTCAAAGAGCACATCAAACTCAAAGTCTGATTCCGTCACAGGCTGAGTTCCCACAGGGCGAGGATCCACAAACTACTCAGTCCTATTTTAGTTTATTTTATGTATTTATGTCAAGTGCCTGGGAAATCAGGAGATTCAGGCAGTTCAAATGAGTAGAACGATTTATTGCAGGTTTAAGCCCTCTACCAGAATCTGGCCAACTAACAGTCAAGGGAAATGAGCGGGAGATAAGAAGAGACATTCAAGGTGGGCTGGACTAAGATCTCTTGCAGGCGTGCAGGGACTCATGACTTATGACGTGTTTGATCCCTCCCTCCCTCGGGCTCAGCCTGGTCATCTCCTCCAATTTATTTCTTAAACAATTTTACTTCACCATTTTTTTGCCAAGAAAATTATTGGAAATGGATTTGTCCAAGTGGTTATTAGAAGTTGGCCTCAACTTGAAAGAGACTATTTAGCAAACCCAGCTATAAATTACAGGTAGTCCTCGATTTATAACCATTCATTTAATGACCGTTCAAGGTTACAACACTACTGAAAAAGTGACTTATGACTATTTTTCACACTTACGACTGTTGCAGCATCCCTATCATGTGATTAAAATTTAGACACTTGGCAAGTGGCTCATATTTATAACGGTTGCAGTGCCCTAGGGTCATGTAACAACGTTTTGCGATGGGGAAGCCAGATTCACTTAATAACCATGTTGCTAGCTTAACAACTGCCACGATTCACTTTACAACTCTGTCAAGAAAGGTTGTTAAATGGGGCAAAACCCACCTGACCACTGTCTTGCTTAGGAGCAGAATTGTTGGGCTCAATTGTGCCCGTAAATCGAGGACTAGCTGTACAAGAACACCGGCTTCTGATTTTCATTTTGTCAAGTTGAACAAAAGCAAAATCATGCAGGATAATTTTGTAGCACAGCATTAATTTCCAGGGCTGTTGCCATGAAGCTAAGTCTGCCCACTCCCACCGTTGGTTCCAGCCAATTTAATGAGACAATGAACTTCCTTCTTGACTCATAGCGGTTATATAAACTAAAGGATAAATGTAATGTACAAATCCATTGAACATTTGCTCCTTGTAATCCACGACCAGTTTGCAATCTCTTGGAGGTGGCTGTGCAAAATAGGCCACAGCTGGTCATCGGATAGAACTGCAGTGAAATACATAATGCAAGGTGGCTAAACACAATTGAATATTTCGGAAAGAAACATTTCTGTTTCTAGGAGTCACTATTTTTTGCTTGAAAGGCGCAGAGCTGGAGATTATTCAGATTATCAATGCTGTTACAACCGGCTTCTGAACTGCAGTGACTCTGTGTGTGTGTCTGTAGGGGTGTGTGTGTGTGTGTGTGTGTGTGTGTCAAAAAAAAAAATCAAGATGGCTGTTGCAACATGCAGTCAAAGATGGCTTCCTTCAAATGCCCCTTGATGTTTGCTTGCTTGCTTGCTTGCTTGCTTGCTTGCTTCCTCATTCATTCATTCATTCATTCATTCATTCATTCATTCATTCATTCATTTATTTACTGGGACTTTTCTACATGCCACTTGAGCCCAAAGCTCACTAAATGACTTTATTTATTTTATTTATTTATTACTTTAATTTATATGCCGCCCTTCTCTGGAGGCTCAGGGCGGCTTACAATGCGTTAAGCAATAGCCTTCATACTTTTATATATGCCTACTTAGTAGGGCTTTCGGGGGCCCCCTAAGCGGTGTTCTTTTTTATACAAAGTCATCTTATTGCCCCCACAATCCGGGTCCTCATTTTACCTACCTCGAAAGGATGGAAGGCTGAGTCAACCTTGAGCCTGGTGAGATTCGAACTTGCGGTAATTGCAGGCAGCTGGTGCTAGTTAACAGCACTTTAGTCTGCTATGCCACCAAGGCTCTTAATTCTTCTTCTCTTAATTCACCAACACTTCTAGGCCATCCTAAAGTAAAAAAAAAAAAAATTAAAAGCAAATGAAATAATATGATGAAAAAAATTATAACCTCTTGGCACTCAAGAAATCTTCAAAAGTTTTCAGAACTGTTGCATCCTCAATGCTCCTCAGAAAAGCCACAGTATAATGGCCTTCTTAAAGGCCTACAAAGTGAGGGGACAATTTAGTTTTGGGGGGTGAGGTGTGATATTGTGAGGTGAGCTGATACCTCATGGCATGGGCCCGAGGTATTTGCAGAACCACCTTCTACCGGCCTCCCACCGCCCTGTGAGGTCTCACAGAGCTGCCCTCCTCAGGGTGCCATCAGCCAGCCAATGTCAGCTGATGACCTCCAGGATGAGGGCATTCTCTGTGGCTGCAGTGGGTTACCCACTGAGCTCCGAATGGCTCCAGATCTCTGCACTTTCCATACTGGTTTGAAGACATGGCTGTTCCATCAAATTCTCTGACTGCTTACGGCGTTTTAAAATTGGGGATTTTAAATTTGGATTGTTTTAGCTGTTATCGTTGTCTGTTTTTACTATGTGAGCCGCCCCGAGTCCCACAGGAGAAGGGCAGCATACAAATTTTAATAATAAAATAAAATAAATAAATAAATATTCCTTTAAAGGTGGTGGCAGTTGAGAAGATGATTATCTCCGACAAACGGGATCTGGATGAAGCACTCTAACAGATCTCATTGGACGGAGAGAAGCCATCAAGCGAAGGTGATTGCATAGACATTCAGAACCAATCTTCCTTCCTTCCTTCCTTCCTTCCTTCCTTCCTTCCTTCCTTCCGCCTGATGTATGCAAGGAACAAGTTTTATTACCATGCCAAAATCTTGCCCTTCAACCTTCTATTTGAGTCCCAAAGGTGCTTTTTCAAGAGGCAACTGGACTTTCTGTTTTTTCTTTGAAGATGCTTCGCTTCTCATCAAAAAAGCTTCTTCAGCTCTGATTGAATGGTGGGGAATCAGAGCTGAAGAAGCTTCTTGGATGAGAAGCGAAACATCTTCAAAGAAAAGCAAGAAAGTCCAGTTGCCTTGTGAAAAAAAAAACAAAAAAACTTTGGGATAACCATGACCTGGATGACTGAGAATCTCCATAGATATTTAGCTATGTGCTTCTATTTCAGTGTTTATCAACCTCAGCAATTCTAAGATGTTTAGATTTTAACTCCCAAAATTCCCCAGAGAGTGTTTTGGCTGGGGAATTCTGAGAGTCAAAATCCATGCATCTTAAATTTCTTGAGGTTGAGACATACTGTTCTATCCATTGGTTGCAGCCTAAGAATATGTTTGGATATGAATAAAATTGGAATCTTCCAATGAGAACCAAATGCGAGGCTTCAAAAAAATTTTAGGAAAAAAAACTATCACTTTGAAGAGCTTCAGGAAAACAATACTATATGAGGATTTGTACAACATGCAAGGCCATCAATGGTGGGATTCAAATAATTTAACAACCGGTTCTCTGCCCTAATGACCGGCTGGCTGGGTGTGACCATGGTGGACAAGGGGTGTGACAGGCAGCACTCGGCCTCCTGCACCCGCCCCCCCTCCGGAGCAAAAACAGGTTGTGGAGGGGGCATCCTCCCACAACCCGTTTTGGGCCTAGGAGGCTTCCCTGAAGCCTCCTGGAAAGCGAAAACGGATCTAGGAAGCCTTCCTGAAGCCTCCTGAGAGCGAAAATGGGCCACGGGATGTGCATGCCACTACCCCCATGCCCCGTTTTGGGCCTAGGAGGCCTCCCTGTAAAATAGAATAATGAAATTGGACATTAAAAAAATGATATAAAACAGGGTCAGTCTAGATGATCTCTGAAGGACTCCTTTCTTTAGTATTGGGTTCAAAAGGTAAAACCACAGAAATAACTAACCTTTCTCAGCTGTCAAGCTCAGGAAACATTATCAGGATTAAAATATCACACTTAGCCAAGTAACCACAGATATAACCACAGAACTTAGATAAGGTTTGCAAGAACACCTGTGTTCCTCTTAAAGCGGGAATACACGTTAGTACACTTGTAGGAATTAGTAACAAGGAAATAGGGGGGTGAGTTTGTTGCGGTGGGCTGTCAGCATTGTAATCAATCATAAGATGTTAAAAGTATATATAAAAAGCTGCCCTAGGATTCTATTTTTCATTCCGTGTTTTTGCTTTTTATATTGCATTGAATCTGCGCAATAAACCTCTCTGATCACCCATGGAAATCTTGTGAGTTTTGAGTTCTATAACACCTGCACTTACCTGGAAGCCAAAATGGGGTGCATGGGGACTCCTGGAAGGGGCAGAGTGGAAGGGGTGGGAAGGGGCCCGCAACCAGTTTAACTACTGGTTCTCCTGAACTGGTCTGAACTGGCTGAATTCCATCACTGAAGACCATTATGTGTTTTATGTAGTTAACATTTATGAAATCTACCACTGCAGTTTCTAAGCCATGGTTTATAGCTTAATGTATTGTATGAGCTAACTCATTCTGCTGTATTCCGTGAAAGAGAGTTAAGTGTTTCTTAAATAACGTTAAGCCAAATGCCAATATTCCTCAAACAACTTTGAGGTTTTCTAAAATCCAAGATAAGAGTAATTGAAGGATCCATTTATCTCTATGCGTCAAACAAATGTGCCGGTGAATGAAAAGCGAGATCCTTCTTCACATGTCACATTGACATATCTGAAAAACCAACCGACAAAGAAAATGTGGATGGAAGTTCAGAGAACACTTGAGTTTTGAAAGTTCTATTACTTTTTTCCTGCGATTTACGTTTGAGAAAGAAAGAAAGAAAGAAAGAAAGAAAGAAAGAAAGAAAGAAAGAAAGAAAGAAAGAAAGAAAGAAAGAAGCAAACAGAGACACAGAGAGAGAGAGAGAAAGAAAGAAAGAAAGAAAGAAAGAGAGAGAGAGAGAGAGAGAGAGAGACAGAAAGTGAAAAAAGAATGAAAGAAAGAGAAAGAAGGAAGGAAGGAAGGAAGGAAGGGAGAGAGACAGAGACAGAGAGAAAAAGAAAGAATAAAAGAAAGAGAAAGAAGGAAGGAAGGGAACAATGGAAGGAAGAAAGGAAGGAGAGAAACAGAGAAAGAGAGAGAGAGAAAGAAAGAAAGAAAGAAACAGAGATAGAGAGAAAGAAAGAAAGAGAAAGAAGGAAGGAAGGAGGGAGACAGAGAGACAGAGAGAGAAAGAAAGAGAAGGAAGGAAGGAAGGAAGGAAGAGAGAGACAGAGAGAGTGAAAGAAAGAATGAAAGAAAGAGAAAGAAGGAAGGAAGGAGAGAGACAGAGAGAAAAAGAAAGAATAAAAGAAAGAGAAAGAAGGAAGGAAGGAAGGAAGGAAGGAAGGAAGGAAGGAAGGAAGGAAGGAAAATATTCAAGATTTGTCCCAAATCCAAATATTAAGGTAGACTGACTCTTAAAAGCTCTTTTGAAGAAATCTCACTGCAGACACTGATGAAATAGGCTATTGATGCAGCATCATACTGTACCTCCCATTAAGAGAGGTATAACTTCAAATGCAAGAAATAAAAATATAGTACAGCAATAAGCACTCCTAAGCAATACAGTGACAACGCTGCCGTTCTGTAGTCTTGAAAAGTTTAAGAAACGTGAGTGTGATGAGCAAACACAGTCTCTATCAGGGCAGGGTAGGGCAGGGCAGGTTCTCTTGCTGCACCTTGCTTTAGATACAAATCAAATTAGGCCCCCTTTGATTTGATCCAACTCTTCTGAGCAATTTCTCAAATCGTCAAATCAAGCCTGAACCACATTTTATGGTTTGTGCACATCGCTACTGGGTTTCTACACACTGACCTGGTTCTTGGCACACCCTTCTTTGTTTGATTTCAAAACTCCATCGTATCCAGCCCTGCTACTCTTCCTGCCAGTATGTAGATATCCAGGGTCAAGGATAGAGGTTGTAAAATAAGTGAATATTCTCCTTTATCGAGGTTGTCTTTTAAGATAAAAGCCTGACAACTTCTTGATCCAATACCTTGACTGCAACGTATCACCCATTGACAAAGTACGCCTGATAAAACTTCAGTCTACTTTATAGTCCTATTTTTAAAAAATGCACATTAATATCTCCTCTTTCTTTTTCCAGGAAAATAAACTGTTGCACCAAGGATGAAATTCAAAATTTTTCCCTACCGGTTCTGTGGGCATGGCTTGGTGGGCGTGACAGGAGAAGGATACTGAAAAATCTCCATTCCCACCCCACTCTGGGGCCAGCCGGTTCTCCAAACTACCCAAAATTTTCACTACTGGTTCTCCAGAACCTGTCAGAACCTGCTGGATTTCACCCCTGTGTTGAGTCATAGAGATGCAATTGTATCTGGTATTGCAAAATAGGGACCAGTTTTCCACCAGTGGATGTTAGTAGGAGGAGCTGAGGAAGAGGACTTAAAAAAGAGGGAGATAAGACTATAGGTAGTCCTTGACTTACAACCTTTCATTTAGTGATCAAAGTTACAAAAGCACTAAAAAAAAGTGATTTATGGCCATTTTTCACAATGACCGCTGCAGCATCCCTATGGTTGCTTGGCAACTGATTCATATTGATGACAGTTGCACCGGCCCATGGTCATGTGATTATCTTTTGTGAAGCTCTGAGAAGTAAAGTCAATGGGGAAGCCAGATTCACTTAACAACTGTGTCACTAACTTAACAACCGCAGTGATTCACTGTGGCAGGAAAGGCAGCAAAACACACTTAATAAATGTCTCGCTTAGCAACAGAAATTTTGGGCTCAATTGCAGTCATACGTCGAGGACTACCTTTGGACAGAAGCCCCACCCCTTTTATATTTATTGATGAATGTCAAAAAGGGTGGGAGTCCAGCCATGAGGGCATGGCTGCCATCTTCAGTTTTTCAAACTCATCCTTTCCCTCAAATGTCCTCTTTTTAAAGCGGATAATTATTATTAATTTTCAAACATAATATATATATAAAAAAGGAAAACATTTTAACATACACAAAGAGAAAGGAAAGAAAAACACAACAATACATAAAAAGAACAAACAAATAACTCCCTTTCCAAATCTAATTATAACAATATCCTGCATTCATCTTATTTTGTAAATCTTACAAAAAGAGGCCTAAGTTTTCAGTGTTGATCAAATCCATCCAAGATATTTTTTTTCCCAAGGAGAAAGATAATATGCCGCTTTCTGATTAATCTAACATAATTTTCTCAAAAATTGCCGCCTCACGCATCTCTGAAATCTAATCCTTTGTATCTGGAATTATGGTATCTTTTCATCTCTGAAGGATTATTCTTTTTGCTGCTTGAAGAGCACGAAAAACTCATCTTTGTTCCGAAGATGTTAAATTCCAAGTAGTGAGGATATAATTCAGTGCAATATATGTAACTTTAGAAACCAGAATTTTCTTAGTAATTCTGTCGATGTATTATAGTATATAATCTTATTCCAAAAATGGTGGTAAGGAAGAATGTGCTCTGTAATGGCATGTGAAAATAGATCTTGGGAGACAGAAGGAAAAACTTATCTAAAGTTATCTCTGCTCACAGAAGGAAAAGGCAAGGGGTGGGATTCTACTGGTTCGTAGCTCTGACAATCAGCTGGGAACGAACCAGTTTGCTCTAATGATCAGGTGGGCCCGCCCTCCGGCCCCTGCACTTTATTGACCTATATCTTCTTAGCTAATTCGCGCACCAGGGTGGATTGTTACTCCCCAGCAGTAACACGAAAGGTAAGTGTTTGTAAAACTGTGCAGGCTTGCGCAGTGCACATCAGGCGCATGCATGCGCAATCACCGAACCGGTTGTTAAACTGGCAGGATCCTACCACTGGGAAAAGGGATGTGAAAAGTAACTCATAAGAGACCCTCCCTTGATCCCCGAAAAGTAAAGGTAAGTAAGGGGAGATGTGTTTTCTGATTTGAAAAAATTGTGTAACTGTAATCTTACACTGCGGAGTTCTTGGTGCTTTCTGAACTTGGTTGTCCAACAGCCATCAAGAACCCTCACACCAACACTGCAGAGGTGGGTTATAAATTTTTTTACTACCGGTTCTGTGGGTGTGGTTTATTTTGTGGGTGTGGCTTGATGGTCATGTGACAATTATTTAGGATTTAGCAGAGGTACTGGTCTACCAGGCTTTTAACTGCTTGCAGAGCTGTACCGATCTACCCATTTATTTTTTGCAGGCACTGATCTCCTCATGTATTTTTGCAGGCACTGGTCTACCCATTTATTTTTGCAGGCACTGATCTACTCATTTGTTTTCTATTAACACTGATCAGCTGTAGGGCGGCCCTTTGAAGCCTCACTGCAAGAGTTTAAACAATTTTTTTCCCTCTAGCCATCAGCTGGGACTCGGGAGACAGCAATAGATTGGGGATGGGGCCAAATAAAGGGTAAGAATAACGTGGGGGTGGGCGGGGGTAGGGGGTGGGGTGGGCAGAACCGGTTCGGTGATATCATATTGTCATTTAGCACCGGATCGGACCGGACTGCCTGATCCGGTAGCGATTGTTTTCCCTGTGGTTCGAGGATCCAGTAGCAATCGCTGCCTGGGTGTCATTACTTCCTGGTTTTAACCAGGAGGTAATTTTTTTTTACCTTCTCTGCATGCGCAGAAGGTGTGCGCGCACACATAACATGTGTGTGGCATGTGCCCTTCCAAACTGGTAAGGAAGGTGAGTAGATTTCACCCCTGGCAAGGACCCCCTCAATTCAAGCCGGAGCTACAAATATTCTATTGTATCCTTACACTAAAGGTTGTGTCAATATTCATGATACAGATCTGTGAGTTAAACTGCCTTCAGGTTTCTTGCCACTCCAACTTAAAATAATCATTACTTCACCCTTTCCAAAATGTTACAGATGGTGACCAGGCGCAAATATCTCTGGTTTATAGGGAGAGGCATTTAGAATGCTGCTTTTCTTTTGGTTCTTGTTCCTCCAAAAGAAATTTCAATTTTCAGAGTGTGAGCGTAGCATCTTTTAGTTGACCTCTTTGCAATGGCAGACATTTTGGGAAGGAGCTCACCTCCCTCTCTCACACTCGTTGCTTCAGAAGTGAACCATGTTATTTTACATACTTCTAAATAGCTTTTCCACCAACAGACACCCAAGGTAATGCTGGCATTAATTAGAAATAACAGGCTAGAGTAAAAATTGTATTTTAAATGAATGAAAGGCAAACCTTTAGCCTCAGATAATGAAGAGGAAGGTGAGCAGAATGGCGTGGTGGCCTGGAGGTAGAACTCTTACCTCACAGTCAGGAGGCTGTGAGTTCGATTCTAGGTAGTGGCAGATGTTTTTCTCTCAGCACAAAGAGAAAATATCTGCTATGAACTCAGTATAGGCATCAGGAAGGATATCCAGCCAGTAAATACTCAACTCCGTTTAGTCACCCTGACTCCATCCTAATGCAAGGGATTTCAGGATCAATTAAAAAAAAATTGAATAGGAGGGTGACCAAAAAAGAGAAAGAAGAGAAAGAAAGTATATTAAATTATGAAGACATTGAGTTCAGAATGACTGCAGCTCAGTGTTGACAAGAAATCTATTACATTCCTTCCTTCTTAAAGGCGCCTATGACCTGGAAAATATATAAAGCTTAAAACAGGTAGTGAAACGTCTTCAAGGAAAATCAAAGGAAGTCCAGTTGAACTGAAAAAAAATACCTTTGGTGAGATACCATGACTGAGATGACTGAGAATCTCCATAGACATTATGGGTCATTGGAGAATTTTCTTTTGGAATCTTTTCCTCTGCCTCTGTGAACCAGATCCAGCCCACTTTTGAACTCAGTATTTATTTGATGGGCTTCTCCTTCCCTACTTGTCCCCTTGTCTGGTTTCTGGAGAGTTACTCTAGTGCGGCAGAGGTGGCATTCAGCCAGTTCGCACCAGTTTGGGTGAAGCAGTAGCAGTGATCGCGGATGGGCCCATCCACCTGACCTGGGTCCACGTCGTGCTATTTAGGCATGTTTTCGAGGGTGGGCGCATGCGAGGAAGGTGCGCAAATGAGCAAAGTGCGTGAAAGGCCTAGTGTATGTGCAGACAGCGCGTGGGCGCAGCGAACTGGTGATAAAGATAAGTGAAACCCACCTCTGTAGTGCGGGATTAGAGGGATGGAGGCCTGACCTCCTTTTCTTAATTCTAATGTGCTATTGGGTTGGAAAGCATAACAAGAAATGATATCTAGTCAGCTTTTACCAAGGCAGCCCAGGATCCTGACCGAGTTGGTTGCTCCAGATGTGCCTAGGGCTTCTTTGTCCTGAGCCAATCAACTGTTGTTGGTTCACCAGATAAGCTGTTTATCCTAAAGACCGCTGCCAACTGAGCAGACTGCAGAGTAGAGGGCTAAGGAAATTGTAGCTGAAGAAAGTGGTATGTGGAGTACAACTGATTGTCCTGACAAAAAGAGCACAGAGGAAAGAAACCTTAGACCAGCTGCCTTGGTGATGCCCTCGTGATGCCAAACCAAATATCACACTAGCAATAGCAAGCAGCACTTAGACTTATATACCGCTTCACAGTGCCCTCTCCAAGTGGTTTTACAGAGTCAGCATCTTGCCCCCAACGATCTGGGTCCTCATTGTCACTGCATCATTTTGCATTTGCCAGCTGAGCTCCCATTCTGAACATTACAGTAGCCTTGCCAGAGAACGTTATCTCTAAAATAAGCCCGTCCTGTGATTTTCTGAAGCTACTGCGCATGTCCACATTCTTTCTTTTCTAACTTCCTTTTTACTTTCTCTTCTGTCTGTCTCTGAGATAAATTGCCAGTAAGAATGTAGTTAGCTAAATTTTTACTTTTGTAACAATAAATATGTTTATTAGGATAATACATTCGGGTTTTCTTTCTTTGTGGGTATACACCATGGAAAACAAGATCCATTCACCTCTAATTAATCACAGTTTTCCCCAGGGGGGGAATGAAGCTGATTCACGCTTCGACACTCATTTTACCAATGGAAGGCTGAATCAACCTTGAGCCAGTGAGAATCGAACTGCTAACAGCAGGCAGTCAGCAGAAATAGGCTGCAGTACTGCATTCTAACCACTGCGCCAACACTAATTCTGATGATGTTACCTAATTTGTTTTTATTTTTTTAAATTAGATTTATATGCCGCCCTTCTCTGGAGACTCATGGCGGCTTACAATGCATTAAGCAATAGCCTTCATACTTTTGTATATTTTTTATACAAAGTCAGCTTATTGCCCCCACAAACTGGGTCCTCAATTTACCTACCTTAGAAAGGATGGAAGGCTCAGTCAACCTTGAGCCTCGAACTTGCAATAATTGCAGACAGCTGAATGTTAATAACAGGCTACGTAGCCTGTTGAGCTATCTGAGGCTCTTAGATTTGCGTAATGAAACATCTGTAAGAAAATAACAATGCTCAGAGAGCTGCAAGGATCTCTCAATTCAACCCTGAGCTACAAATATATTTCCTTTATCGGTACAGCCTGAGTATATGGTAGAACAGTGGTTCTCAACTTTTTCCTCATCAGGGACCTCGTTTAAATACCTTTCACAGCCACAGGCCATGGCCACAGATCCCCAAGACTTAACACAAGATTTCAGTCATAATGTTTCTTCAAGCCTTTGTGGATCCCTTGGGACAACATCACAGCTCCTCAGAGGTCAGCAGACCACAGGCTGAGAACCACTATTGTAGAAGGCTGGAAAAGATCTGGAAGCATGTGAAATAGGCTACTTAGAAGCAAGAGAGATAATAACTCAGAAAACAATAGCAATAGCACTTAGACTTATATACCGCTTCACAGTACTTTACAGACCCTCTCTAAACGGTTTACAGACTCAGCTTCTTGACCCCAACAATCTGGGTCCTCATTTTACCAACCTCGGAAGGATGGAAGGCTGAGTCAACCTTGAGCCAGCCAGGATCGAACTGCTGGCAGTGGGCAGAGCCAGACTGCAGTACTGCATTCTAACCACTGTGCCAGGTACTGTGTACCTGCAGAACAGGTAGTTCTGCACTTACAAACATTCATTTAATGATCATTCAAAGTTACAGCGGCACTGAAAGAAGCGACTTATGACCAGTTTTCACACTTATGACCCTTGCAGAATCCCTACAATCATGTGATCAAACATTGGGTGCTTGGCAACCAGCACTTATTTACAATGGTTGCAGCATCCTGGTGTCCTGGGATTATCAGTAGGCTTCAGTTGGTGCAAAATGCAGCCGCGCCGTTGTAATGGGAGGATCCCAATACTCCCATGTTACACCTCTCCTGCGCGATTTGCATTGGTTGCCAGTTGCCCTCCGGGTGAGATTCAAGGTGCTGGTGTTAACCTATAAAGCCCTTCATGGCTTAGGATATCTGTCGGACCATCTGCAACCAGCATCGACTTCCCACCGCCCGGTGTGTTCCCACAGAGAGGGCCTACTCAGGGTGCCGTCGGCTATACAATGTCGCTGGCGACCCCCAGGGGTAGAGACTTCTCTGTGGCCGCGCCCAGCCTTTGGAATCAACTTCCCTTCGGCTGGCCCCCGACCTTCGTACCTTCTGCCGTGAGCTTAAGACCTGGCTGTTTGAACGTCCTAGCCAGGACTGATAGGGTCTACTGTTTTAAATTGGTTTTAGTCTGTTTTAATCTGTATTTATTGGGATTGTTTCATTTGATGTGAGCCGCCCTGAGTCCTTTGGAGAGAGGGAGGTGTTAGGTTCAGCTTGTAGCTTACTCCTAACTTGTTGGTCAGGCAATATATCTGTTTCTTTAAGTAACAACTGAGCCAGGTAATCAGGGTTTGCTGAACCCTGTAATTAGGCTACAGTGCATAAATAAGCAGCGCAGAGAAGTGTTCTTTCTTTTTGTTCCTGATTGTTCCTGTTGCTTCCTGCGTCTTCCTGCTGATTGGTGTTTGACTGGATCGTTATATGGTACTGTATACCAAGAGTTACTAAAGTCTGTTTGCTTTGGTAAGGGAAGATACCTACTGGACTGATATTACTGTTTATGACCTTGGACTGTTTTACCTACACCGAGACTGCTTATTATCTTGTATATAAAGTATTTTTCTCACACGAGCTACACGTTTATCCTCTCCCCTGTGTGTTTCTGCTCTGCTTGTTGCACAAGCAACAAATACTTTTTACACACACCCTAACATTGGTTATGGGCCCAGCCTTTATGTTCTAGGAAATTAGCACTAGTGCTACACAAAACTTTTGTTGTTCCTTTTTCCCAGAACCTATAGGACCTATGGTTAGCCTCATAGCCAACAAAAATCATTTTCTTTGCTCTCTGTTGGTCCTTTCTTCTCTGACTAAATCCTAATAATAATAATAATAATAATAATAATAATAATAATAATAATAATAATAATAATAATAATATGCAACCTTCTCAGGGAGCTATCAACAAGCAAATTCAATGAGAGAAGCCAGATTCACTTAACAACCACATTATTCACTTAATAATTTCAGTGATTCATTTAACAACCATGGCAAAAAGGGTCATAAAATGAGGCACGGCTTACTTACCCCCTGTCTTGCTTAGCAGTGGAAATGTTGAGCTCATTTGGGGTCGTAAGTTGAGTAGGACAGGGAGTCCTTCACTTACACTCACAACTGAGCCCATCTTTTCTGTTGGTGAGCAAGACATTTGTTCAGTGAACTTTGCCCCAATTTATGACTTTTCTTACCAAAGTTGCTAAGTGAATCATTGCATTTGCTAAGTTGGTAACCCGGTTGTTACCTGAATCTGGCTTCCCCATTGATTTTGCTTGTCAGAAGGTTGCAGAAGGTGATCACACGACCCCAGGACACTGCGACCGTCATAAATACAAGTCAGTTGTCAAACATTGGAATTTTGGTCACATTGACCATGCAGATGCTGCAATGGTCATAAGTGTGAAAAATGGCCATAAGTAACTTTTTACAGGGCCGTTACAACTTCGAATGGTCACTAAATGAGCTGTTATAAGTCAAGGACTACCTGTATCTGTATAATATGTGGTCAGAAAATATGAAAAAGAAGTCTCAAGTAGAGGCCAGCAAAGTCCTTCCTCTCTGGATCAGGGATCTCATTTTCAGATGTAAAAGACAATGACCAATTAAGGCCATAATCCTTCTGCTTTCTCAGCTGATACTTAAAGAAATAAACTATGTCTCTGCAATGCACTAATTCCCATGTAGGTTTCATATTCTTCTGCTTCTATGTTTAGTATAATTTCTGTTTGCCACTAAACATCTTTTCTCTGAAGGTTCGTGCCCCCAGTAGATGTTTTGCTAATAATGGAGGGTATTGTTTCAAGAAAAAAAGATTTAAAATAAATCCTTTATTTTATGTATTCTAATCTTGCAAGAAAGCAAGATTAGATTAACAAAGTTGGAAGGGACATAGAAGGTCATCTAATCCAACCCTCCACCCAAGCAGGAGATCCTACACCATTTCTGACAATCAGTCTCTTCTTGAAAGCTTCCAGTGTTGAAACTCCCACAACTTCTGAAGGCAAGCTTTTCCATGGGTTGATTGTTCTTACTGTCAGAAAATTTCTCCTTATTTCTAGGTTGTTGGTCAGTTTCCATCCATTATTCCTGGTCAGTTTCCATCCATTATTCCTTGTCTGGCCTTCAGGTGCCTTGGAAAATAATTTGATCCTTTCCTCTCTGTGGCAGCCCCTCAAATATTGGAACGCTGCTATCATGTGTCTCCTGGTCCTTCTCTTCATTAGACTAGTCATGCCCAATTCCTGCAACTGTTCATTGTTTATTTTAGCTTCCAGTCACCTAATCATCCCGATTGCTCTTCTCTGCACTTTTTCTAGAGTCTCAACATCTTTTTTATAGTGTGGTAACCAAAACTGGATGCAATACTCTAGGTGTGGTCTTACTAAGGCTTTATAGAGTGGTATTAGTAACTCACCTGATCTTGATTGCATCCCTCTGTTAGTGCAATTTAAGATTGCGTTGGCTTTTTTGGCTGCCGCTACACACTACTCACACATATCGCACAAAAGAAGGACTAGGGTAGACATGATAGCAGTGTTCCAGTATCTCAAGGACTGCCACAAAGAAGAGGGAGTTAAACTATTCTCCAAAGCACCTGAGGGTAAGGCAAGAAGCAATGCGTGGAAACTAATCAAGGAGAGAAGCAACTTAGAACTAAGGAGAAATTACCTGACAGAACAATTAATCAGTGGAACAACTTTCCTCCAGAAGTTGTGAATGCTCCAATACTGCAAGTTTTTAAGAAGAGATTGGATAATCGTTTGTCTGAAATGATATAGGGTTTCCTGTCTAAGCAGGGGGTTGGACTAGAAGACCTCCAAGGTACCTTCCAACCTCTTCTCTTCTCTTCTCTTCTCTTCTCTTCTCTTCTCTTCTCTTCTCTTCTCTTCTCTTCTCTTCTCTTCTCTTCTCTTCTCTTCTCTTCTCTTCTCTTTTTAACTGGTTGTCCAGCAAGTTCAACCTTGGCCCACAAAATTAAAAAAAAATCAAACTTTCCCCCCCAAGGGCATGTGAATCAATGTCAGTGGAAATATTTGCTGTTTCCACTGCCTAGCGGTAATCAAATACAGGCTATGACTTGTGGATTGATGCTGGTTTTATGAATAGCTACCGAGCCAAAACTGTTTGTGTCAGGTGGAAGGCAAAAACTATAGTTAAAACCAACTCAACTGTAATGCATGCTTTGTTTCCTTCTACATCAGCTGGATGTATCTTCTTGGGTTATTACCAGCATTTCATTTCAATAGCTGTAATCCACAGCCATTAAGCATTAGTATGAAAATACATGATGCGTTTAGGTATAAATATAGGGGAAGTGTAGTTAATGATGAATAGATTGGCAGGCTTCTTTTGCTGGTGACGGATCATCTCTGTTGTGAGAACAAAATTTCAGGACAATATTGTAAACTAAGAAATCCACCCAGTTGCTATATATTTTGGCTCTTTCTCCACTCCAGCTATTCCCTCCCCATCCTTATTTGGAAATGAAATCCCAAGTTGATTAAAGAAAAACAAAACTGTAAAGACAGAACCATGAAAAGTCAACGTGTCGAAAATGCAAGTTATAAATCCAAGCTGTTAAAATCATAGTGCAAAGGGAAGCAGATCAAATCTGATTGAAAAAAAATAAAATAAAATCCAAGGAGTTAAAAAAAAAGAACTGGAAAGAAAAACAAGAATTGAAATCATGAGTAAAATTACAGAAAATTGAGTAAAGGATGTCACGTAGTCTTATTTAAATAAAGAAGTTGCACGGTGGCTGAGTGGTTAAGATGCTGGGCTTATTGGCTAGAAAGCCAGCAACCCAAATTAGAGCGCTCCTGTCCTCACCCCAACTCCTGCCAATCTAACAGTTCAAAAGGATGCAAATGCAGATAGATAAATAGGTACCATTTCGGTGGGAAGGTAACAGCGCTGCATGCTGGCTACATATCCGTGGAAATGTCTTTGGTTCAATGGCCTTGAAATGGAGATGGACACTGTCCTTAGAGTCAGCAATGACTAGCGGAGTAGTCAAGTCAAATAAAATATTAAATAAAATAATAAAATAAAATAATAAAAGTAAAAGTAATAAAATAATAAAGTAAAATAAAAGTAATAAAATAATAAAGTAAAATAAAATAAAATAATAAAAGTAAAATAAAAGTAATAAAATAAAATAGGAGATAAAGTCACACTTGAAGTGAGTGCAGCTTTTGGTGATATAACAGATGTGTTCTTATAGTTTTCTTGGCAACATTATGGAACTTGTCTGCTGCTACTTTCTCCTGGCAAAATTTTTCTAAATTCCCAATCTAGGCTACAGCCTGTGATTTCTTGGTTGCTGTCCCATCCAGACACTAATTAGGTCAAATGCTGCTCAGCTTCTTGAGATCAACCCAAGGTCGCAGAAAACACAACAGCCCACATATAAAAGATGTGCAAAAGGAAACTGGCTGTGGAGACAAGCGGGACTATTTTCTCAAAAGGATAGGAACATCAAAGAGATTGCCTTTGTAATAACTTCTTGTTTTGATTTTTGAATAAGATTACAAACAGGATGGACTAATCAGAAGACCGTACATCGGGAGAGTACCACTTGAATGAGAGGCAATTAAGTGTAGTGGTGAAGGCACCAAGATAAAAATTGGGAGACTGTGAGTTCTAGTCCCACCTTAGACAGGGAAACCAGGTGTGTGACTTTGGGCCAATCACCAGGAGATTGAAAGTTCTAGTTCCACATTAGGCATGAAGCCAGTGAAGTGACCTTGGGGCAGTCACTCTCTCTCTCTCTCTCTCTCTCAGTCTAGGACAGGTGTCAGCAACCTGCAGCTCCGAAGCCACATGCGGTTCTTTGGGCCCTCTGCTGTGGCTCCCTGTCGGGTGACCCCACCACTGGCTGGCCCCACTCCTCGCTCTCCCCTCCCAGTCACTCTTCGCCTGGCCTGAGAAGGTAAGGGTGATGGCAGGTGATGGAGAAGTGGCCGGGGCAGAGACAGAGACATAGAGAGAGGGGGAGAGAGAGAGAGAGAAAGATGTCAAAAGGGGTTGGTGGTTCCTGGTGTTTTTTAACAACCAGTTCTCTGCCCTAATGACCAGCTGGGTAGGCTTGGCTGGGGGGTGTGTGTCATGTGACTGGTGGAAGTGAGTAATGTCGAGTTGACCATACCCACCTAGGTTTTGTGGCTCCCGGTGTTTTCCTTTCTGTGTGAAATGGGTCCAAATGGCTCTTTGAGTGTTTAAGGTTGCAGATCCCTGGTCCAGGAAGAAGATGAAAGCAAACCACTGCCAAAAGGACTTGCCAAAAAATCTTCAGGGACTAATCTAGTCAGATTAGTCTAGTAAGTAAGTGAGTGAGAGAGAGAGAGAGAGAGAGAGAGAGAGAGAGAGAGAGAGAGAGAGCAAGCAAGCAAGCAAGCCACTGCTGGCCATATTCACCTAACCTGCATAATCAAGTCACATTAAAGATTTAGTCTGCTGTCGTCATTAGGATTTTTTCCTGGTTTAGCAAACACAAATGTTGTAATTCAACAGTTCACAAATGTTATAATTCAACAAATTCAACAAATGGAAATCAGGCTATTTTACCCTCATTTTATTAAGGTGTTCCATCACTGGCGGTTTTTAAGAAAGAAAGAAAGATCAGAATGTATTGTTCCCAAATCTAAGGAAGCAAGTCACAACTTGCCAACTGGCCTGAGTGTGGTTGTCAGGTTGCACCCACAATCTACCTGCTAAAACTCCAATGTCCCTAGAATGCTTTAATTGCTTGACTTTGGACATGCACCAGTAATAGTTATCAAGTCCTACTTGCTAAAGCCATAATCAGTGTAATTGGACAAAATGAGCCTTTCAAATGGGACTCAGAAATAAAATTACACCCCAATGGTAATACATATATCCCATGTGTCAATGAATCTTATTCTCTTTCCTTTTCCCTTGCATTGATTTCCTGCAAGGGTCTCCAACCTTGGCAACTTTAAGACTTGTGGACTTCAACTCCCAGAATTCCAGCAAAATGAAGCTGGCTGGGGAATTCTGGGAGTTGAAGTCCACTAGTTTTAAAGTTGCCAAGTGGGAGACTCCTGCTTTATTGACTCTGAGAGGAAGTCCTTTGGAAAACCAAAGGAAAGAAATAAAATATACTGAATTCTGGGAGCTTCAGGCCCATTGCAGTTTTTGGGCCCAGATTCCTATCCATGGTGACTAAGCTGCTATTGTGGCCTGGAATCTTAAGTATTCCCTGGCAAGCAGATTAATAATAAAGAAAAATAATTGTCAGTACAGTATGAAATCTTGGCTCATGCAGGGATAATATTCAGGAGAATGCAATTATAGGCAATGCCCTATTTTCTGAAGAGAGTGAACAATTTGGGTCATTTTTACCTTTGCTGATGTTTGTTTTGGTTTAAACGATGATGGGAGGCAAGACGTGTGAAATTATTAAGAAGGGAAAGATAAAAGGGGAATGTGTCTCTCTGCAAGAAACTCTCCCACCATCTTCCTTAAAAAAAAAAAAATACACCAAATGTTTAATATGGGAGGCCTTTGAATCACCACTGCTAGATGCTGCCCATTTGGAATGATTTAGCTGGAAAAGAACGAAAGATACATATTTATGACAGTGGTGAAATCCAATTTTTTTTTACTTCTGTGGGCGTGGCTTGGTGGGCATGGCTGGGGAAAGATACTGCAAACTCTCCATTCCCACCCCACTCCAGGGAAGGATACTGCCCCATTCCCTCCCTACTCCTGGGGGAAGGATATTGCAAAGTCTCCATCCCCATTCCACTCTGGGGCCAGCTAGAAGTGGTATTTGCCGGTTCTCCAAACTACTCAAAATTTCCACTACCGGTTCTCCAGAACCTGTACAAACATGTTGGATTTCACCCCTGATTTATGACCGTAGAAAGTTAGCACCCACCCCTCTTAGAAGAATGAGATATTTCAGAAAAATTAAAAAGGCAGAATATTATATTTTATAATACAGTATTTAGAAACATGTTTCTAAAGACAGAAACTCAGAGCCCCAGCTCCCTGCTCCCAGCAGTTATTTGGTGCCCATTGAGAAGGACTGGGCCAGCCTAACTACAAAACAAAAGACCTTCAGCTCCAGAGTGATGAGATTAAGACATGACCCTTCAGGACTGTGATGGTGAACCTATGGCACACGTGCCAGAAATGGCACAGAGAGCCCTCTCTGTGGGCACGCACATCACTCCCAGATGGCCTTGGCCCCATCTCTGCTTCCGAGGCAGAGCCCTCGTCGGGGCCTTCCCCAGACTCCAGGACTGGCCCATGTTCCTCCTCAGCCTCCTCACTGTCCGACTCCGCTGCCAGCTCCTCAGGCTGTTGGTGAACCAGAACATTTTTGTGTCTAAAAGGTGGAACTAAAACTCAAGGGTTCTCTCTTTCCTTAACCACTAGACAAAATGAAGAATTCTTTCATTGTTTACTTTTCTCTACTTTAGTCAAGTAGAACCCAAAACAAGGACTTTAAGGTTCCACGTGAAACTAAGGGATGGGATATGCCCAACCCTGCTGCCTTAGAAAGTAACAGTTTTAAATTATTATTTTCTAACTGCATTTTCTTTTGAATGTGGCCAGTTCAGGACAGAAAGAAAAAAAGTTGATGATAAAATAGACTTCCAGTTGGCCTTTGGCTCTGTAGCCATTCTGCCGTATTCATCATTTTTTTAAAAAATTTGATTTATAAGCTGTCCTTCTCCAGAGACTCAGGGCAGCTTACAATGCGTTAAGCAATAGCCTTCATACTTTTGTATATTTTATACAAAGTCAGCTTATTGCCCCCACAAACTGGGTCCTCAATTTACCTACCTTAGAAAGGATGGAAGGCTGAGTCAACCTTGACCCTGGGGAGATTCAAACTTACAGTAATTGCAGACAGCTGGAGTTAATTACAATGCATTAGTCTGCTGAGCTATCGAGGCTAATTGATCATTTAGATCAATGTTTATCCACTTTGACAAGGGGAATTCTGGGAGTTGAAGTCCTCAGATCTTCAAGTTCACAAAGCAGAGAAGGACTGGCCTAAATCATGAGTATCATGCTGGCTGGGGAATTCTGGGAGTTGAAGTCCGCACATATTGTTCATACTGCCAAAGTTGGGAAACGTTGACTTCGATAATTTGAGTGTCAACACTCTCACTGCCCAACTTGAGACACAGTAAATTGGAAGGATTTAGACTTAAATCTCCTCTCTCCTGTCTGCATGTGTAGCCAGGCAAGCCAATTTTGGCTAGTCAGCTTCTCTCCTGAAATCAAAGATTCTGTGTCAAAGAGGTGAATAAGGCAAAATGGTAATGGAAGGGAAATATACTGTGTATTAGCAGTTTTTTGTGGCATCTATGAAATGTACAGATGTGAGAAAAGCCAAAAAAAAGAGAGGCTTTTGTAGCATACTCGTCTCAGCTGGAAGCTGATCGCAGGCTGAAGCCTGCTGAGTGCTCAGTTATATTAGCCTTGCACAGGGAAGCCAAAGCTGAAATGTAATTTATTTCCTTGCTGGTGTTGTTATAACCTGTATTGCATTTGGTTGGAAAATGCACACGCTTGGTGTATTTTTTTTTTTAAAAAAGGAAAAACTATTTCTGCATCACATTTATAGTCAGTATTAAAAGAAACAACAAAATGTATACTAGTTTACAAGTCCTTGTTTCTTTCTTTCTTTATTCAGTTTCCATAGCTACTCATCTCAGCCAGGTGACTCTGTTGTCTTTAGGCCAGGGGTCAGCAACCTTAAACACACAAAGAGTCATTTGGACCCATTTCCCACAGAAAAGAAAACACCGGGAGCCACAAAGATCTTAACCGGAACCTCCCATTCAATTTTGGAGCTGAGTGGAAGTCCGGTTCCCGCATCATAGAGTCTCCTCCTAGAGTGGTGTCTTTTTTCCTCTGCCTTTCCTAACCAAATGCCCTATCAATTGTGGAGCCAACTGGAAAACCCGCCCCTCGCCATAGCGTCTCCTCCTGGCACGCCATGCTCCCCCCCACAAACTGGAATCTCCCCTCAAAATTGTGACGCCGATAGGGAGCCGCAGCAGAGGGATGAAAGAGCCACATGCAGCTCCAGAGCCGCAGGTTGCAGCTCCCTGTCCTAGGCATTACAGGCAGTCCTCGACTTACAACCTTAAATGGAATCAGCCCATTACTGTCGCAAGTTGTGACGGTTGTAAAGCAGATCATCACGGGACCGACCTTATTTTATGAGCCTTTTTCACAATGGTTGTTAAGTAAATCATTGTGGTCATTAATTGAATCTGTTGTTAAGCAAATGTCACAGTCGTTATCAATAGCAGTAACAATTAGACTTAAATACCGCTTCATGCTGCTTTACAGCCCTCTCTAAGTGGTTTACAGAGTCAGCCTCTTGTCTCCAACAGTCTGAGTCCTCGTTTTACCAACCTTGGAAGGGTGGAAGGCTGAGTCAACCTTGAGACGGTCAGAATCAAACTGATGGTAATCAGCAGAATTAGCCTGCAATACTGCATTCTAACCACTATGCCTCCATGGCTCCTCAAGTGAACACATTGTTCGCTATTGGGCATTTTTGCCCCAAATTGGAAGTAAATGCTACTTTGGAGCAAAAGCATTGTAAATTGCAAAAATGTGACCACGGGACTCTGGAAACAGCCATAAATGTGGACTGCTTCTCAAATGCCCAAAATTCAGTCTCGTGTCAGTGAGGGGTTGGGGAGGGGTGGGAGTCATTGAAATTTCAGAACCAGGTCATATATACTTATTTTGGATGTGTGTGTATGTGTGTCCATGTATAGCTAGAGAATGCTGGAAATTGAAGTCCATATATCTTAAACTAGCCAAGGTTGAAAAACACGGAGGTAAAATAATTAATATTTGTCACAGTGCTGTCCCCAATGCAATTTTTTTTCCAGTACAAAAATATAAAAAGTCAAACCAATTTAATTCAGGATTAGGAAATTGAACAGAAGAAAAAATAAACCAGGCACTGAATTGTGAAGTAGCATAATCGTTCTTACCTGAATAACAACAGTTCACATTTTTTCCCCTCCCCGAATTAGTGGCATAGATTCTGCTGTAGATCTTCCTCACTGCTGCAGTTAAGAGGAAGTAACTCAAAACCTCTAGGCCAGTTTTAGAGGACTTGTTTGCTGCTATAGTACAGTGACTATATAAAGCTTTTCTGATTGTTGATCTAAACATCTGACTTCCCCGGGATTTCCAAGGATTTAAGCAAAAGAAGAATAGTTTTTTCCCAGCTGAGAAATATCATGCAGGGAACTGCAGTCCAAAAGTTCATGGGCAGCTGAGATAGGAGCTAAACTTGATTTCATTTATATTTATAGTGAATTAAAAAAAGAAAAGAAAATTAGATTAACAAGAGAAAATTGAATTAAAAGGAGTGCTAGTTTGGGTGTCATGGTTAAAGACATCAGGCAGGAAACTCAGAGACTGAGTTGTAGTCCCGCCTTAGGCACAAAGCCAGCTGGGTGATCTTGAGCCAGACACGCACAGACAGCCCCTTAGGAAGGAGACAAACCACTTGTGCAAAACCTTGCTAACAAAACTGCAAAGATTTGTCCAGGCAGTCTTCAGGAATTGCACACGATTGAACAGAAGAAATTAAAACAAAATGCAGGGGTGGGCTTCAAAAATTTTAGCAAGGGATTCTCTGCCTAGTTGCTGGGTGGGTGTGGCCCAGTAGTGGGTTGTCCCCGGTTCAGACCGATTCTCAAGAACCGATAGTAAAACCGGCGGGAGGCTCCTCCCACTAACCCGGACATCATCATGCACAGAAGAGCGTATGTGCACCTGGGCCAGTAGTGAGCCAGTAGTAAAGGTAAGTAGAACCACCCCTGGTGTGGTCATAGTGGGCATGGCCTAGTTGGCCTCCTGCACCATGACGGGGGGAGGGGTCGTTTTTGCCCTCCCTGGGCTCTGGAGGCTTTCCTTGAGCCTACGGCCTCCCCAGGCTTCAGAAGCCCTCTGGAGGCTGGAAATGACCCATTTTTCGCCCTCCCTGAGCATCTGTGCACACCCTGCACTTACCTGCATCCAAAACGGACCACGTGGGGACTTCTGGGAGGGGCAGGGTGGGGTGGGAGGGGCCAGCCAGGAGTGGGATTTGGGGGTTCTCTGAACTGCACAGAATCTTCGTTAGAATTTCTCCTGAACCCCTGAGAACCCCCAGCAACTCACCCAGTGGTGAAATCCATTTTTTTTTAACTACTGGTTCTGTGGGTGTGGCTTGGTGGACGTGGCAGGGGAAGGATACTGCAAAATCTCCATTCCCTCCCCATTCCTGGGGGAAGGATATTGCAAAATCACCATTCCCACCCCTCTCTGGAGCCAGAGGTGGTATTTGCTGGTTCTCTGAACTACTCAAAATTTCTGCTAGCCGTTCTCCAGAACCTGCCAGAGCCTGCTGGATTTCACCCCTGAGCCCTCCCTGATCAAATGTAGCTAATGATGACCAGAGGGAACTGGACTTTCTGGGGGAGGGGGTTTGTGAGGGTTTTTTTGAAGACGTTTCACTTCTCATCCAAGAAGCTTCTTCAGCTCTAACTGAATAGTGGGGAAATCAGAGCTGAAAAAGCTTCTTGGATGAGAAGTGAAACGTCTTCAAAGAAAAAAACAAGAAAATCCAGTTGCCTCTTGAAAAAGCACCTTTGGGACAACCATGACCTGGGTGACTGAGTATCTCCATAGACATCTGTCACAGAAACTTAAAATCTGATAGCAATTTCTGGAAGTTTGTGAGAGGCTACAAAAATTGTCATCTCTGTCTCTAACATGGCTCAGGGCCAGGCTATCTTTGAGACCGCCTTCTACCACATAGCTCCCAGCGACCGGTAAGATCCCACAGAGTTGGTCTTCTCTGGGTCCCGTCAGCTAAACAATGCCGGCTGGCGGGCCCGCGGGGGAGGGTCTTCTCTGTAGCTGCCCCAGCTCTCTGGAACCAGTTACCTTCTGAGGTCCAGACCACCCCCACCCTATTGGCCTTCCGAAAAGCAGTGAAGACCTGGCTTTTCCGGCAGGCCTGGGACTGTTGACCTTGCTGTTGCGATCTTGTGAGATCCAACCATGAATGGTGTGAATGGGTTTTAATATTTTAATTTTAAAGGTTTTTATAATGCTTTTTTAAATGCATTGTAAGCCGCCTGAGTCTCCAGAGGAAGGCGGCATATAAATTTAACTAACTAACTAACTAACTAACTAACTAAATAAATAAATAAATAAATAAATAACCAGATGTTTTAATCAACTGAAGCATCTGCTCTGCTCCCTAGCTATGGTCCTTCCCTTGGCATTTAGATCTTGGTGGACTTGGATCTGGCTTGGATGAAGAAATTAAAGATCAGACTTTAAAGGAAACCAAAGATTCAAGCTTAACTCAAAGAAGAAGAAAGCCCATCAGTTTTCTTGATATAAACATATACCCAACATTTTCATAGAGAATATCAGGATTCATTTTGAAATACTGAACCTTATTGGTAGAGAAGCAGAAGAATTATAGAATGATCTCGGAGACGTCATTAAATATTTCATGTTCATCTTTGAGGACTTCTCTAAATTCATTCCCTAATGAAGGTGCCAAAAATGAAGAAATAGAAGAAAGCAAACTGAATGTCAAAAAAAAAAAAAAGAAAAAAAAAAGCCATGACAATTTCCAAGAAGAGATGCCAAAGCCAAGAAGGACAAAAATCTCAGAAAAGAACTTACCAAAGAGTTTCAGAGAGCTGTTAGAAGAGATAAGAAGCACATGGTCACAGATATTTCTATAGGGTTCAATTCAAACCCTCTATCAGGAATTGAACTCCTTGCATTCCTAGTAATAGTACATTAGCTTTAGGAGCTAAGGAAGGGATATATAGGAGGAGGAGGGGAGAGGAAGAGGAGGGGGAGGGGGAGGAAGAAGAAGAAGAAGAAGAAGAAGGAGGAGGAGGAGGAGGAGGAGGAGGAGGAACAGGAAGAAGAAGAGGAGGAGGAGGAAGGGAAGGGGGAGGAGGAGAAAGAGGAGGAGGAAGAAGAAGAAGAGGAGGAAGAAGAGGAAGAGGAAGAGGAAGGGGAGGAGGAGGAGGAGGAGGGGAAGGGGGAGGAACAGGAAGAAGAGGAGGAGGAAGAAGAAGAGGAGGAGGAGGAGGAAGAGGAAGAGGAAGAGGAAGAGGAAGAGGAGGAGGAGGAGGAGAGGAGGAGCTGTTACATTATGTCACGTCTTATCTGACATAAAATTATTTATTATTTATCTGAATAAATAAAAGCTCATATATCCATATGTAATCTAATTATGGAAATTCACAGTGTGATCATCTCAATCCAACCTACCTCACAGAAGTGCAGTTACAGGAATAAACAAAGAATAAACCCCCATCTAAGCCATTGATCGTTGGGGGAAATGTGGGATCTAAATTATGTAATGGGATGCAATTTCATCATTTTCTCTATATTAGAATATCCCATTATACATCTATCCGTTGTCATCCAAAAACAAAAGGCTGACAAAAGTACAGATCAGCCTTTAATTGTCACCTGATTGTTGATAGGTGAATCACCTATAAATGACCTGAAATTCACCATGACCAAAATGGAGATAAAACAAATCTCAGCGTTTTCCCACATTGTTATCTTGGCGTGAATTGCAAATGCAGCAGAGACTGCTTCGGTTTCGTTCCTGAATGTGAAAAAGGCAAGTTTTTATTTATTTATTTTTTATTTTATAAAAGCATGCCCAGCCACAAATGAGCAAGAGCCTCCTCACTAATGCCTAATTGCAGAGCAATTTCAAGGTTCTCATTCTTTCTCCTCATTTCACTCTAATCCAGCTTTTGCACTAGCCCGACTCCTTTCAAGAGAACGAATGCCCTTTGTAAAGTAGGACGCAAGGACAGCCTTCTTCTGTGCGCTGTCATCCACTTTGGTAGAAATGTCTTTTGACAGTGCAGTCAACTGAAAATTTCAATACAGGACGACATTACAGTTCAGCCCTCATTCTGTTCTTGAGCTGCTGGAGATTGCAGCACGGAAGAAGAAAGCAACACGTAAAGCAAGAGATACAACATTGATCAGATAGCCAAATAAACAATGCAGGCGAAAAGAGAAGGCAACGGCACTTTGAGCATACTTTTCTACTAAGTTAGCATCCACCCCAGTGGTGAAATCCTCCAAGGATCCCCACACATGTGTGCTGTGTGCCAAACACACACTATGCGTGTGCATGCGCCATATATACCAAAAGCATGCTGTGTGCACATGCGCAGCACACGCCAAATGCACACTTTGCAGGGAAAAAGAAGACTTCACTAGGTAAGGAGAACAGCAAGGGGGGAGAACAGCTGTGCCGCGCGATTTAGCTTCGCTAGAAAGCAGGATTTCCTGCTTTCTAGCAAATATAAATCGCGCGGCAGAGCTGATAGTCGGAAATATCAGTTTGGATGAACTGGTAGCTTTTTTTAACTACCGATTCGCCTGAACCAGTAGTTTTTATCACTACCGGTTCGCCTGAACTGGGGCAAACCCTGATCCACGCCTCTCCTAGAAGAATGCAATATTGGGAAATATTAGAAAAGGCAGAATATTATATTTCCCTAAAGGAGAAACATGCTCTTGGAAAGCAGCCCCTACCTTTGTTAATAGCCCCAGCAGGACTGGGCCACCCTGTCTACAACACAAAAGACTTTCAGCTCCAGGGTGATGGGATTAAGAAATGACCCACCAGGACATTATAGGATTAATCTAGCAGCAAGGCTCACTGCATTGCAAAATCTCCTAAGGACATTGCATCAGTCCAAGGTTCAACCAAACCTGATTCCCATCCACATGGCCCCATGGGAGTCTGACAACAGCCAATAGGATACATATTCTTGCACAGGAACAGGAAGCTCAAGAGCAAGGCCCAAGAGAAAGTATAAATAACCTTCATTCTCAACTCAATGTGGTCAGCTGCCCAGGACCTCGAACCCATGTGGTCCTGTTCATCAATAATCCTCCTGCTTCTGGTGTGCATGCATGCGCAGTGCGTGCCAAACATGTGCTTCATGCACGCATGTGCACTGCAGGCACTACCATGCAGTGCTGAAAAAGAAGGCTTAAGAAGCCTTTTCTAAGGTAAGTAAAATAGCGAGGGCAGGGGAACAGTTGTGCTGCGTGATTTAGATTCGCTAGAAAGCAGGATTTCCTGCTTGCTAGCGAATATAAATTATGTGGCACAGCTGATAGTTGGAAATACTCGAACCAGTCTGAACTGGTAGCATTTCACCCCTGATCTGAACCCATATAGGGCTTTAGATGATGACCAACACTTTGAATTGCATCTGGAAAGAAACTGGAACTCAGTGTGTGGAATCTGAAGTATCGCTTCTAAAATAATATTTCATTATCGCCTTCCCATGATAAATAAAGAAAATAAGGAACTAGAAAGTTAAGGAACTTTTTGAAGAATTAGTTAAAACACCATTGTTCTTACAGTTAACAATGTGGTCCAGAGAAGTCTAGAAATAAAAGGGATTCGTGTGCTTTCTGAGCAATAGCTGAACTGACACATTTCAAAATATAAACAATTTATGCAAAAGAACCACGGAAACTTAAGGTTTATGCAGTGATGCATAATCCCACCATGTCATGTTGGTAGGGAGTTTTGGGGGAATGTTGTTAATAGGCGCTCCGGATAGATTGTGAGCTTGGTAGTACCCAGTCACTGGGGAAACAGGACAGTGTTGAGCATCAGGTAATAGGGTATAAAAACCTGTGGCATGTTTTGATCTGGGTCCACCTCATGTGCACCCATATTTGCAAATACGTTCATAAACTTTTGCTACTTTCTGGTACTAGATTACCTTCATTGCTTTATTGCTTCATTCCCATTTCTAACAAGTGCAACTCACGAATCAAAAGTGTTAGATGGACAAACCGAGGGGGCCCATTACTGTGCACGCTGCTGTATTTGGGACCAGTTGAAGTTTCTGGGTAGTCTCCAAGGGCAGACCCAGGAGTAGCGCACTGCGGTAATTCAAATGGGAGGTGAACAAAGCATGAATGACCATGAGCAAGGCCGCCTGGTCCAGGAAAGGACACAATTCGCACACGAGATGAATCTGTGCAAAAGCCCTCTCTAGACACAATTGCCACCTGCTCCTCAAGCAGGATCTGTGAGTTCAGGAGGACCAACAAATTGTGCACCAGTTCAGTCCAGGGAAGGCTTGGTGAGTCACAACTGTCTCTAATAAGGGACACGGTGGCTCAATGGCTAAGATGCTGAGCTTGTCGATCAAAAGGTCAGCAGTTCAGCAGTTCGAATCCCTAGTGCCGCAAAACGAGGTGAGCTCCCGATCCTTGTCCCAGCTTCTGCCAATCTAGCAGTTCGAAAGCACGTACAAAATGCAAGTAGAAAAAAAGGGATCACCTTTGGTGGGAAGGTAACAGCGTTCTGTGTGCTTTTGGTGTTTAATCATGCCGGCCACATGACCACAGAGATGTCTTTGGGCAGTGCTGGCCAGGGGTGAAATCCAGCAGGTTCTGACAGGTTCTAGAGAACGGGTAGCAGAAACTTTGAGCAGTTCGGAGAACCGGCAAATACCACCTCCGGCTGGCCACAGAGTGGGGTGGGAATGGAGATCTTGCAATATCCTTCCCCCAGGAGTGGGGAGTGAATGGGGATTTTGCAGAATCCTTCCCCTGTCTGCTTTGGATTTTCCTATTGCATTCATTTACCCACATGCAGTGGTGAAATGTAAAATTTGTTACAACTGGTTCTGTGGGCGTGGCTTGGTGGGGGTGGTGGTAATATGACTGAGTGGGCGTGGCCAACTTTTTTTTCTTTTAAAACCATTTTTTCTACAACCTCTTCGGCTGAAGAGGTTGTAAACAAATGCTTTTAAAACCTCTGATGATCCCAGCTGACTTGCCTGATTGGCAGAGGCTTTCTTTTTTTTAAAAAAAAACCTCTGAAGATCCCAGTTGTCTTGCCTGATCGGCAGAGGCTTTCTTTTTTTAAAAAAAAAAAGCCTCTGACTATCCCAGCTGAGCCATGCGATCATCAGAGGCTTTTTTTTACTTTTAAAAGCATTTTTTTTGGCCAAAGAGGTTGTAGAAAAAATTCTTTTAAATTTTTTTTAAAAAGCCTCTGATGATTGCGTGGCTCAGCTGGGCATTGGGGGGGGGGGGGACACGCAGGGATTTTTGCTACCAGTTCTCCGAACCACCCACCTCCATTGCTACAGGATCGGGTGATCCGGTCCGAACCGGGAGCATTTCACCTCTGCCCACATGAACAACAAAACAGCCATTGCTTGTGCTCTGCATTTTGCAAAATTGCACCAGGCTTTCATTTGGAAATTTTTAGCATTATATCCAAGTGGGTTATTGCTTTGATTTCCAGCGAGGTCTTTTATAAAAACCAAATGTTTCTTCTGTCCTGGGATGAGACGGAGTCTGCCCTTATCATCAATCAAAGTTTGTGGTTTAAACAGAACTCCTGCAGGACACGTCCATCGTTTTTATGGAAGCAACATGGAAGCGTTTTGGCATTGTCGTTTCCCAGGATATTTATTTAACTTCCCAGTCAGTTCTGTAGTAGCCATTGTCAAGATATATATATATAAACCGACCCCATTCTTTTATTCCTGCCAAAGGACACCACATGGAAATGTTTATGTGAGTTGAGATCGAGCTGTTTTACTAATTGTTGCATTGGCTTATATTGTGTTTTAATTGTTTACTTTTTATTTTAAATGTTAAGCTACCTTGAAGGTCCTAGGGGTAGAAAGACAGGATAATGCAAATAAGAAACAAGTTTAAATGTCAAATATTTTATTAGCATCTGGTGGGTTACTTTTATGCTAAAAGATTAAAACACAATGTTCTTTAAACACCGTCATAAGACGGAACTCAGCTTTCTTATTAGAAATGACAACTGTGATTTTTGCCTTCGGCCTCTCCCTGGTACATAGTTTCAATGCAGCCCAAGTTGTATATAAACTATGGTTAATTGTTTTCTCATTAAGGGTGGTGAAATAGCTGGAAAAATCACGTACCCTTTTTGGCAAAACATTTTGTAGATATTGGCAAAATTTATTCCCCACTGCTGAGCATGGACGGGGTAGCCCAATCAAAGAGTCATAAAAATGTTCTTTCAAACTATGTTACGATTCCATGGAAAACCCATCTTGCCATGTGATAGTTATAAGCTCCTGGCAGGTAGTTCCTTTTAAAAGGTTTTTTTTAAGCACTTCAGGCACCTTCCCACCAGCAAAGAATGGTTAATGATAAACTGTGATTGTGCAGAAAGAGGGGGAAGTAAGTTTGCTTTTGCCTGCATTCAAGAATCAGAGGAGACCTATCTATCGGGCTTGCCATAATCCTCAGTGCACAGAATTCCATTTGTCCAAGTGCCACTTCTTCTCAAATAAAAACAGTGAGCCAAAGCGTTGAAGGCAAGCTCTACATTTTACACAACATTAAAACAGGAAGTGAATGGGTGCAAAGGCTCAGAAGTTAAAGATACTGATCTTGTCAGCTGGAAAGCTGACAGCTTGGGTTCAAGACCCGGGCAATGCATGATGGGGTGAGTTCCAGGGGTGGGCTGCTGGGGGTTTGCAGGGGTTTGAGAGAACCTCTAGCTAAGATTCTGTGCAGTTCAGAGAACCTCCAAATCCCACTCTTGGCTGGCCCCGCCCACCCCACCCCTCCCAGGAGTTCCCATACAGCCTGTTTTGGATGCAGGTAAGTGCAGGGCTCTTGCGGAGGCTTGTGGAGGGCTACCGGAAGTTTGAGTGGGCCTCCAGAGCCTGGGGAGGCCATTTTTCCCCTCCTAGAGGCTCGAGGAAAGCATCTGGAGCTGGGGGAGGGCAAAAATGCCCCACCGCCATGGTGCAGGAGGCCTACTAGGCCACAACCACCATGGCCACACCCACCCAGCAACTGGGCAGAGAACCCTTTGCTAAAATTTTTGAAGCCCAACCCTGGTGAGTTCCCATCACTTACCCCAGTTCCTGCCCATCTAGGAGTTTGAAAGCATGCAAATGTGAGTAGACAAATAGGTACCACTGATAGGAAGGATAATGGCATTCCATGAGCCTCAGTGTCTAGACATGCTGGCCACATGACCACGGAAATATCTTTGGATAATTCAGGCTCCCTCAACTAAAACATGGAGATAAGCACTGCCCCTAGAATCAGTCACAGCTGGGCAGAGAATACTTTTATCTTTAAAAGAGGAAGAGCAAAAAAAACAAACAAGTGAAGAACAAGGTGTCTCCCCAACATTGCTGGGAGAAGCTACTGTAGGTAGGCACTCTGGTAGGAAAGCCATGCTTCCCAACAGATGATGTTGCTTGATTGATGGGGTGCAGGACACCCTCATCCTGTCTGATTGTGCAGGATGGAAAGAAATTATCAGACAGAGATGGTCCCTCATATAACCAGGCTCTGTGCCCTGAACAGATTTATGCAAGATAATGACAACTATGAATTGTACCCAGAAATCTACCACACTAATAATTAATACAGCTTGCCTAATAGTGGCCTTCCATGGGTATATCAAGTCATACCCACTACATGCATTTTGGACCACTGTAGCTTCTGGATTGTCATCAAGGGCATCCCCGTGTAAAATACATTGCAGTATCTGGTGCTTTCTGAGTTTGGTTATTTTCTTACAGACCTTTTATCATCCAACAAGGTCATATCATCAGTGCTAGTAGGGAGGGGTTTGGTCTCTGTTTATATACTAGTATAGTCAGTGTTGATGGGAATATTCCTGGTGGTGCAGTAGTTAGAATGCAGTATTGCAGGCTAATCCTGGTGACAGCCGACTGCCAGCAGTTCAGCAGTTCGAATCTTACCGGTTTAAGGTTGACTCAGCCTTCCATCCTTCTGAGGTTGGTAAAATGAGGACCCAGATTGTTGTGGGCAATATGCTGATTTTGTAAACCGCTTAGAGAAGGCTATTAAGCACTGTGAAGTAGTATAGAAATCTAAGTGCTATTGTTTATTATTAGCTTTTTTGTGTATATTGGTAGTTCCTTCTAGTGGTCTTTTATTTTATTTTTTTTATTAATCATATTTCTATGCCACCCACTCTCTGAGGACTCTGGGCGGCTTACAAACATCGACAGTATACTAAATAGCATATTGCCCCCAACAATCTGGGTCTTCATTTTACCCACCTCATAAGGATGGAAGGCTGAGTCAACCTTGAGCCGGTGAGATTTGATCTGCTGATCTGCTGAACTAGCAGTCAGCTGAAGTAGTTGCAGTACAGCACTCTAACCACTGTGCCACCTCGGCTCTTTCCGGGGTAATATGACTTCAAGGGCAGACCCACATAGCTTACATTGAAGTAAAGTAATCTAACTGGGACATGATTATGACATGACTGACCATCAGTAAGTCCTCCCTCACCTTTTGTAACACCTCCTATGTTGAAAAGTTTTGGAGAATTCATCCGTTGGTATCCTTTCTGGCCTACTGGTTAATCCTCAGAAACTATGTTGTCTAGTTATAGAGACAAGTGACAAGAAATTGACAGGGCCAATTGGAATGGTGGTAGTGCCAGAGAAAAGTCTTGGGCAGAAATATTGGCTGTCGAGTTATGCTTGTCTCATCTAACTGATGTCAACCCAAAGCCCGCAGCATCCACGGAAAGAAAGCGTGAGTAACTTTAGAGATTCTTTGTAGTTTTCTTTCTGCTTCATTGACAAAGTCAAAAGAGAAGAGCTGATCCAATGGCTGGAGAGAATGTGAATCAGATTATTATATATATATATATTTCCCCTTCAGAGAATTGAAGATCGTGTGATAGAACGATTATGGCCTGTGGTGTCTAAATTCATGCTTCAAAGACATCCCCACTCACACTGTCAAATAGGTCATGCGAGTTTGTTTTCTCTCACAAAAAAGGCAGCGTGCGAGCACCATGGGTGACAGGGACTTTGTTAAGAGCTTCTTTAACTCCTTCACAAACTGTCAAGTCAGTTTTCAGTCTGGAGAGGTGAAGGAAAGTTGAGAAGCAAGAACGTCCTAATTTGGCCTCCTGCGGTGCCCCCTCAGAACTTTTAGATGCTCTTTTTTTCAAAGCAGTTGTATAAGTCAAACGACGGTTGTGTTATCTTTCATTGCTGGGGCCATTTTAAATGAGTGTCCTTGGGTGAAGATGCTTCAAATTGGTCTGTAATCCCCTTTTTAGATTTGTTGTGTTGATTCCAGATTTCCAAATGGAATTTATTTTTTTCAATGGCACAATTAGGTCGGTTTCTGTTTGTTGAGAATGTTTTATAACATTTGCACTAAAATGTCTATGTATGTTTTATTGTGCTAAAATAAAACACGCATATCTTGCTGCATCGTTTTCAAAACACATTTCCTTTGTTTCCATTTTTGCCTACACACACACACGTAGAATTTATATTTCGCTGATAAAGAAATAAAGGGAGACTAGTATAGGTCTATTTCAAGCTATTTAGCTTTCATCAGCTAGCCATACCCTTACTTGGATTCGAACTTGGGCTGCCTTCATGTTAGGCAGTTATATTAACCGCTGAGTTCTTCTCTCTTCATCAGCTTGAGCCAGGGGAGATATTAAACATTTTATATAAGTATATTATATTATACTATATATACTAGTATATAAGTATATATACTAGTATATATATAAAGTATATAATATATGGTGTGTGTGTGTGTGTGTGTGTGCGCGCTTTCCTTTTCATAGGCTTTATGTGTATTTCTCTTTAGCCAGGTTCTTCCTACGTAAACCAAGATTTTTATGCAGCCCTAGTTCAGTGAACTCACAATCCACTAGTTTCTAGGCTTTTTTTTCTGGCAGCCAGCAAACCCTCTGCTGCCCATTGGGAGACTAAGATAGATTTATTTCAGGTTTATAAGCCCTCATCAGTTAGCTACACCCTCATCTCATGTATCCTCCCTGTAAAGGTACAGTATTTGTTTTCTTTCCTTTTCGTAGGCTTTATGTGTATTTTTCTTTAGCCAGGTTCTTCTACATAAACCAAGATTTTTATGCAGCCTTAGTTCAGAGAAATCTCAATCCACTAGTTTCTAGGCTTTTTTTCTGGCAGCCAGCAGACCCTCTGATGCCCATCAGGAGACTAAGATAGATCTATTTTGGATTTATAAGCCCTCATCAGTTAGCCATACCCTCATCTCATGTATCCTCCCTGTAAAGGTACAGTATTTGTTTTCATAAAAATCTTGGTTTACGTAAGAAGAACCTGGCTAAAGAGAAATATAAAGCCTACGAAAAGGAAAGAAAACAAATACTGTACCTTTATATTGTTTAGCTGACGGGACCTGGAGGAGACCAACTCTGTGGGATCCTACCGGTCGCTGGGAGCTATGTGGTAGAAGGCGGTCTCGAAGATAACCTGGCTCTGAGCCATGTAGGGCTTTAAAAGTAATAACCAACACCTTGAATTGTGCCCAGAGACCAATAGGGAGCCAGTGCAGCTTGCAGAGAATTGGTGTAATGTGGGTGTATCTAGGTGTACCCACGATAGCTTGCGTGGCTACATTTTGGACCAACTGTAGTCTCTGAACACTTTTCAAGGGTAGCCCCATGTAGAGTGTGTTGCAATAATCTAACCGTGAGTGACTGTGAGGAGAGCCTCCTGATCCAAGTAGGGTCGCAATTGGTGCACCAGGTGAACTTGTGCAAAGGTCCCCCTAGCCACAGCTGTCAGATGTTGCTCTAATCTTAGCTGTGAGTCTAGGAGGACACCCAAATTGCAAGCCTGTTCTGAGGGGGACAATTTCTCCCCCCCCCCAGATCCAAGGATGGACAATCAACATAGTCTTTAGGAGGCAATTCCCACAGCCACTTGGTCTTGTCAGGGTTAAGTCTGAGCCTGTTGACTCCCATCCAGACCCTCATAGCCTCCAGGCACTGGCACATCACATCCACTGCATCACTGAATTGATGTGGGGTAGAGATATACAGTGGGGTATCATCAGTGTATTGCTGATATCTCACCCTGTATCATTGGATGATCTCACCCAGCGGCTTCATGTAGAAGTTAAATAGGAGGGGAGAGAGGACCGAGCCCTTAGGCACCCTGCAAGCAAGGGGCCTAGGGGTCAACCTCTGTCCTCCTACCAACACCGACTGTGACCGACCAGAGAGATAGAAGAACCACCGTAACACGGTGCCTCCCACTTCCAACTCCCTTAGTCGTCCCAGAAGGATACCATGGTTAATGGTATCAAAAGCCGCTGAGAGGTCAAGTAGCACCAAGATGGAGGAATGACCCCCCATCTTGGGCTCGCCAGAGATCATCCATCAGTGTGACCAAAGCAGTTTCCGTGCTGTAGCCAGGCCTGAAGTCAGACTGAAAAGGGTCTAGGTAATCCGTTTCATCCAATGACCGCAGGAGCTGAAGTTCCACCACTTTCTCTACAACCTTTCCCACAAAGGGTAAGTTGGAGACTGGATGAAAGTTCTTTAATTCTGCTGGATCCAGGGAAGGCTTCTTGAGGAGCGGCCTTACGACCGCTTCCTTCAATGGTTGCGGGAAGGACCCTTCCCTCAAGGACGCGTTAACTAAAGCCTGGAGCCAGCCTCCTGTCACCTCTCTGCTGGCTGAGACCAGCCAGGAGGGGCATGAGTCCAACAAACAAGATAGATAATAGATAGATGATAGAGATGATAGATGATAGATAAATGATAGAGATAGATGATAGATAGATAGATGATAGATAGATAGATATAGATAAATGATAGATAGATAGATAGATAGATAGATAGATAGTTAGATAGATGATAGAGATAGAGAAATAGATAGAGATAGAGATAGATGATAGAGATGATAGATGATAGATAGATGATAGAGATAGATGATAGATAGATAGATGATAGATAGATAGATATAGATAAATGATAGATAGATAGATAGATAGATGATAGAAATAGAGAGATAGATAGAGATAGAGATAGAGATAGAGAGATGATAGAGATGTTAGATAGATAGATAGATAGATAGATAGATAGATAGATAGATAGATAGACAGACAGACAGACAGACAGACAGAAAGATTAGAGAGACATGATAGGGTGATAGATAGAAAGATAGAGCAATATGGATTAATAGATGGATAGATAGACAGGCAGACAAATACATTATAGGCAATTGCATTGTCATCATTGGAGTATGTGACTTTCACCCTGCCCTTCTTAAAGCGGCAACGTTGCAGAAGTACACCCTGTGATCCCTCCGTTCATTCTCCATGTTCATAAAGTTGTCCCACCCAGTTTCAGATGTTATAATAAAAAGTAACCTAAATTGTCTGAATGCCCTCAGGGGTTTCCATCACCCTGAGATCTCATCTGTTGGTCCCAGGTGCACAGAGGATTTTAGTTGCTGAGGGGGAACATCCAAAAATACTGTGGTGCTTCTTGCAACCTTTGGCTACTGGAACATCTGGACAAGGCCTCAGAGAGATGTGAAATAATACTGCTTGGTTGCTTTTAGAAGAGGCCGGGAGGAGGAAAGAAAGCCTCACAGAGCAGCTTCAAGGGAGTGTTTCACTTGGAGCCTTCTGGAAACAGCCCTCGGAAACTATCTCAAATGTTTTGCCCTCTTGACTTCTTCTGAGGTTGCATTTCCTTGATCCGTTCTTAATGCATAGTTAATAACCTCCAAGGAGCTTTCTCATTCATGGGAGCACCATGTACAGCATAATGGTTCTGCTTGGACCACTGAGATCTGGTCTTAAGAGCATTAAGATATGGCTGCCGGCGTCCCGATATAGCCAGCTGACACCATCACTGGTTATTGGGGGCGAATCATTGGCCCCCACGGAAAGGGTGCGCAACTTGGGCGTCCTCCTGGACCCACGGCTGTCTTTGGAAGATCACACGACAGCTGTGGCCAGGGGAGCTTTCTATCAGGTTCGCCTGATACGCCAGTTGCGGCCCTTTCTAGATCGGGACTCCCTACGCACAGTCACTCAGGCACTCGTCACCTCTCGCCTGGACTACTGCAATGCTCTCTACATGGGGCTCCCTTGGGGTGCACCCGGAGGCTCCAACTAGTGCAGAATGCGGCCGCGTGGGGGATTATGGGAGCGACGGGACGCTCCCATGTGACACCTCTCCTGCGCGAGCTGCATTGGCTACCGGTGGACTTCCGGGTGTGTTTCAAGGTGTTGGTGACCACCTTTAAAGCGCTCCATGGCTTAGGACCAGGGTACTTACGGGACCGCCTTCTGCTGCCAATAGCCTCCCACCAGCCGGTGCGTTCCCACAGAGAGGGTCTCCTCAGGGTGCCGTCAGCCAGACAATGCTGGCTGGCGACCCCCAGGGGGAGGGCCTTCTCTGTGGCAGCCCCTACCCTCTGGAACGATCTTTCTCCAAAACTGAGAACAATTGCTGACCTCCGGACTTTTCGTCGGGCCCTGAAAACTCATCTCTTTCAGCTTGCTGGTCTAGCCTGACCCCGCTGAATTTTTAAGATCTGTATTATAGGGTTGGGTATTTTAAATATTTAATGGTTAATGGTTTTAATTTTTAGCCAAAGTTATATGCTTTTTTTTAAAGAAATTGTTTAACTTTTGTGTACTATTTTTATTTGGCTGTTCACCGCCCTGAGTCCGCAAGGAGAAGGGCGGTATACAAATCTAAACAAACAAACAAATAAATAAATAAATAAATAAATAAATAAAATTAAGGCAATACGTTCCGATCTAATAAACTGGCATAAAAAGGGGGTAGAAGGAGCAGATGGGATCACATGATGAGTGCCGATGGCCATGGTTACAATTACCTTTGATCAGTAAAAAACAGAACTTCTCATGTTACCATTTTATTCACAGTTGACAATGAGATGGGTACCACAAGTGGATTTGGTGATGCAGGCATTCAAAGGCTAAACATTTTCCCTGATATTCTTCCTAGGGATTCATTTAATGTCAAGAGATGTAGAGTATATGTACATGTGAGTGGGTGTATGTGCGTGTGAGTGAATGCATACACACACACATACGTATATACACAGATATACATATAAAGTACTTAATACATACATATATGTGTGTATATAAGCATATGTATGTTTTCTGAGGTTTTCGCGGGTGTTTGTATGTAGGTCTTTGGTTATTCGGGTTTTCTCCCGCGTAAAATTGGAAGTGTCTTGGTAACGCTTCGACGAAATCTCATTCGTCATCTTCAGACTGGTGTTTTCGGCTTCATGCTTCTAGGAGCAATGTGTGATCGCAGCTGTTTCTTCCTTTTAATTGCTAGTGGGGGTGTGAACTGATTGGGGGGGGTTGGCTGTGCTCTGATTGGCTGGGGGTATATATGTTAAAGGTAAACATACATGCTAGTTGTTTCCAACTCTAGGGGGCGGTGCTCATCTTTGTTTCTAAGCCGAAGAGCCAGTGCTGTTTGAAGACATCTCTGTGGTCAAGTGGCCAGCATGACTAAACACCGAGGGTGCACGGAATGCTGTTACCTTCCCACCAAAGGTGGTCCCTATTTTTCTACTTGCATTTTTTATGTGCTTTCGAACTGCTAGGTTGGCAGAAGCTGGGACAAGTAATGGGAGCTCACTCCATTATGCGGTGCTAGGGATTCAAACCGCCAAACTGCCAACCTCAGAGGTTAATACAACTGCCTAACATGCAGGCAGCCCAAGTTCAAATCCAAGTAAGGGTATGGCTAGCTGATGAGAGGTAAATAGCTTGAAATAGATCTACAAATGCCACCTCTGGCTGGCCCCCGAGTGGGGTGGGAATGGAGATTTTGCAATATCCTTCCCCTGGAGAGGGGTGGAAATGGAGATTTTGCAATATCCTTCCCCTGGAGTGGGGTGGGAATGGAGATTTTGCATTATCCTTCCCCTGCCACCAAGCCACGCCCACAGAACCGGTAGGGAAAAATTTTGGATTTCACCCCTGCCCTAATCATCTCTATTTGCTCTTCTCTACACTTTCTCAATCTCCTCCCCTTTTTTTTGTATTGGGGAAAAGATATACGAAACCTAGCAAAATAGTGCACGAGTAGTTCTTTATTTATGTGCTTGAAACGGCACTACGAAACCCTATTTTCTTTTCAAGCTAATTACCAGATTCTTAGACAAACAAAAGATAAATAATCTTTGGTAGTATGTACCTGTGAGCTGCCGGAAAGCCTCTGGCTGGGTACGATGAGAGATGGTGTGTCAAGCTAGATGGGTCTTTGGCTAATCCAGCAAGGCAATTCTTATGTTCTTACTCTACAAAATGAAGGTCTTGTTAGACTAACCATTGCATTTATCATTTCTTGAAGGCCAGGGGAAAAAAATATACAGTTTATGCTGTACAGATAGAAATGTCTCTGCAAGCAAAATGGATCAGAGGACAGGAACATAACGCGAGTGGAATAGTAAAGAGAAACCTGGGGTGTGCATTAGAGAGAGAAAGACAGAGAGAAGCCAGCAACTGCTTAATAATTTAAAGCAAGGGGTAGGAAGCCTGGTGTATAATCGCTCTTTTAATTTTACCCATATTTTTAGGAATCCGTAATAGTGTTGTTATGAATAAAGGCAAATTATGAGTTATTATGGGCTGCAAAAATCTGGGTGACCCTTATATGAGAAGAAAGAGATACAAATTTCAGAGAAGGCCATCTCGCCGTGATATCAAGTCAACCTGGTCCACATTTTTTTTTCTTTCTGATGCAACCATGTGAGAGGAGCAATGCTATTTGACCCATCTCAAAACACAATAACTGTATCCTTCCCTATTGAAGTCATCTGGAATTTTGTAGCCCATGTGTGATAGGATTACCCATAAGGTACTTTGAAGAAACCTTGTTTTATAGACCTTTCTGCAATCTGTTGGCACAGTGATTAGAATGCAGTATTGCGGGCAAACTCTGCCCACAGCCTGGAGTTCAATCCTGACCGGCTCAAGGTTAACTCAGCCTTCCAAACACACCATAATGTTTCCTTTCTGCCTTCCTGACAGAATTAGCCCTGTAAAGTGGGAAAAACAAAGGGCTGTTGGAAGGAGATTTCTTCCAACAATCGGTTCGCCGAACTGCTCAGAAAGTTAAGAAATGGTTTCCCCGAAGTGGTGCGAACCGACTGAATCCCACCACTGCTTCCATCCTTCTGAGGTCAGTAAAATAGAGTCTCCTGCTAATATAGGATTTCCTGATCAAGCAGGAGGGGTCAGACTAGAAGACCTCCAAGGTCCCTTCCGACTCTATATTCTATGTTCTATGTTTTAAGGACCCAGATTGTTTGGGACCATATGCAGATGATGCTTCCATTGCAAACAGCCCAGAGAGTAGAGACACCCATGTACATTTGTTTTCATTTCGATAATTTTATTAAGTTTATCAAGATATAAAATACAGAAGAAATAGGAGGGAAATGTAGGAGGGAAAAGGGAAGAGGAAGAAGTATAGGAGAAAGGGGAAAAAAGAAAGATCAGCGTTGACTTCCAATTCTTTTTCACACAACAGAATAAGATGGTAACATTACAGCCTCAACTTTTTATTTTTATATATTAATATGGATTAGCCACTTTATAACAACATAACTATCTAATCAGCAAAATCCAAACTTAACATTTTATTTTTTTTTCCATCTCAAGCACAAAATCCAGAAGTTTCTCAAGTAGGAACGAAGTTGGATGTATTCGTTTCTTTGATTAAAGCAGTTAATTTAGTCATCTCTGTAGTTCCATCAATTTACCAGCCATTCATCCATTGTGGAAATTACAGTATCTTTCCATTTTTTGGCCATAAAGCATTCTTGCTGCTGTCAATATATATATAAAACCCATGAATATTTTAGAAATCATTCTTTTGGTCTTTCTCATCCAAGTTTCAGACCTTGCTTTGCAGTAGAGAGGAGTTTCTGAGCTTCTGAACTCCTTGTTGCTTATTCTGTTCACCCCACACATTATAAATATTTGTTGACTTTGGAGCTCTTGGCGATAACTCTAAACTCTCTTTGCATTATGGACCTCAGGCTGCAATACTCATATCGAGGTACGACAAATACTAGCTGCATTTGCTAACAGGTTATGGACCCCAAACGACTACAGGCTGGTAAACAAATATGACATATTAATAAATAAGTACAATACAATAAGTACATATTTGTACATCAAAGCAGAACAAAAGAAAATTTACACATATTAAGGGAATGGTGAAACCTACGGATCTTTAAATTGGGAATGAGAATTAGTAGCTTTGGAAAGTCAAGGAAAAGTCAAGGAGTTTTTTTTAAAAACTCCATCTGTGGAGTTTTAAAGAAGAGCCTGCTCAGTTGGTTGTTGTTCAGTCACCAAGTCATGTCCATGACCAGGGGTGAAATCCAGCAGGTTCTGACCGGTTCTGGAGAACCAGTAGTGGAAATTTTGAGTAGTTTGGAAAACTGGCAAATACCACCTCTGGCTGGCCCCAGAGTGGGTTGGGATTGGAGATTTTGCAATATCCTTCCCCCAGGAGTGGGGAAGGAATGGGGATTTTATAATATCCTTCCCCCAGGATTGGGGTGGGAACGGAGATTTTTTTTTAAAATTAGATTTATATGCCGCCCTTCTCCGGAGACTCGGGGCGGCTTACAATGCGTTAAGCAATAGCCTTCATACTTTTGTATATTTTTTATACAAAGTCATCTTATTGCCCCCACAAACTGGGTCCTCAATCTACCTACCTTAGAAAGGATGGAAGGCTGAGTCAACCTTGAGCCTTGAACTTGCACAATTGCAGACAGCTGGGTGTTAATAACAGGCTATCTAGCCTGTTGAGCTATCCGAGGCTCTTGCAGTATCCTTCCCCTGCCACACCCACCAAACCACACCATGCCCACCAAGCCAGGCCCACAGAACCGGTAGTAAAAAAATTTGGATTTCATCACTGTCCATGACCCCATCAACTATAGAAACAGAATAGAGCTGGAAGGCATCTTGGAGGTCTTCTATTCCAAACCACTGCTAAAGAAGGAGACCCTATACCCGGGATGGCGAACCAGCTGAGCTCTGCGCGTGCGCCTCCCAGCCACCTGATTTTTGGGACTCTGCAGCGCTATTGTTTAATCAAAATGCAGTTAAAACACTCTACAAGCCATCAAGAATGTAACTATATACATCCAATAGGAACAGGAAGTGTCTCACGGGAGCAGATAGAGGTAAATGCTGGAGAGGCAGGCAGGGGTGAAATCTAAAATTTGTTACTACCGGTTCTGTGGGCGTGGCTTGGTGGTGGGGGTAATGTGACTGGGTGGGCGTGGCCAACTTTTTTTTTTTAACATTTAAAAGCATTTTTTCTACAACCTCTTCGGCCGAAGAGGTTGTAGGAGAAAATGCTTTGAAAAGCCTCTGATGATTAGGCAACTCAGCTGGGATCGCCAGAGGCTTTTAAAGGCATTTTTCCCCCCCTATAGGCTCTTCGGCCAAAGAGGTTGTAGAAAAAAAAGTCAATGCAATCCTAAATTGTATTAACAGAGGGATTCAATCAAGATCATGTGAGGTACTAATGTCACTCTATAAAGCCTTAGTAAGACCCCACCTAGAGTACTGCATCCAGTTTTGGTCACCACACCATAAAAAATATGTTGAGATTCTAGAAAGAGTGCAGAGAAGAGCAACCAAGATATTAAGAGGACTGGAGGCTAAAACATACAATGAACAGTTTCAGGAACTGGGCATGGCTGGCCTAGTGAAGAGAAGGACCAGGGGAGACATGATAGCAGTCTTCCAATATTTGAGGGGCTGCTACAGAGAGGAGGGGGTCAAGCTATTTTCCAAAGCACCTGAAGGCCAGACAAGGAATAACAGATGGAAACTGATGAAGGAGAGATTCAACTAGAAATAAGGAGAAATTTTCTGACAGTGAGAACAATTAACCAAAGGGACAGCTTGCCTTCAGTTATGGGAGCTTCATCACTGGAAGCTTTCAAGAAGAAATTGGACTGCCATCTGTCAAAAATGGCGTAGGGTCTCCTGTTTGGATGGAGGGTTGGACTAAATGACCTACAAGGTCCCTTCCAACTCTATTACTCTGTTATACCTTCTGATTTCATGGAATAGTTTCTAGAAAGGACCACACCCGAAAGGAAGAGGACGCAAGAACCAGAGAAACTGGGAATTAGCACCTGCATGACAAACCTGCCAGAACAAGTTGGTTAGAATATTTTCAATACAGGTAGTCGTTGATTTATGACCACAACTGAGCCCAAAAATTTCCATGGCTAAGCGAGACATTTATTGAAGTGAATTTTGCCCCATTTTAATACCTTCCTTGCAACAGCCATCAAACGAATCATTGCAAGTTGTTAAATTAGTAGCATGGTGGTTAAATGAATCCGGCTTTGTCAGAAAAAGTCGCAAAAGGAGATCACATGACCCAGGATACTGCAACTGTCATAAATGTGAGTCAGTTGTCAAGCATTTGAATTCTGATCGTGTGACCATGGGAATGCTGCAACGGCTATGAAAATGGTCATAAGTCACTCTTTTTCAGTGCCATTGTAATTTTGAATGGTCACTAAATTAACTGTTGTAAACTGAGGACTACCCAGTGGTGAAATGTAAAATGTGTTACTACTGGTTCTGTGGGTGTGGCTTGGTGGTGGGGGGTAATATGACAGTGGGCGGGGCCAACTTTTATTTTTTGTTTTTACTTTTAAAAGCATTTTTTCTGCAACGTCTTTGGCTGAAGAAGTTGTAAAAAAAATGCTTTTAAAAGCCTCTGACGATCCCAGCTGATTTGCCTGATGGGCAGAGGCTTTCTTTTTTTAAAAAAAAAAAGCCTCTGATGATCCCAGCTGAGCCACGCAATCATCAGAGGCTTTCTTTTTTACTTTTGAAAGCCAAAGAGATTGTAGAAAAAAGTGCTTTTAAAAAAGCCTCTGATGATTGCACGGCTCAGCTGGGCAATGGGGGGTGGGGGCAGGGATTTTTGCTACCGGTTCTCCGAACCACCCACCTCCATCGCTACCGGATCAGGTGATCTGGTCCGAACCAGGAGCATTTCACCCCTGGGACTACCTGTACTGTAATCTGGACATCCATTTGAGATTTAGATTCTAAGAGCACAGACATCCAAACAGGTAAAAATAAAAAGAAGAATAATTTGCCAAAGGAGTGCATGTTTTGTAAGCAACAATTTTCAAAACTCTTTTGCTAGGATCCTGGGAGAACTTGCAATGAAGGGCCATACAGATTTCTGATGTTTTTCCATGGCTATTTCAGATTCAGTTGTTTTATACATATATCCCCAAAAGCTGTTGAAAAAATAGGGGAGCTGGTGGTAGCAATTTAGATCAAGTTCCAGCTGAAGTCACCAATATTTCACCCAGTTCCCTTGTTTCCTTTTTAACCGTTTTATTGTTTATGGGTATTGTAAAAATGTAGAAATATAAACAATATTAAAAATACTTTACACAGGTGGCAGGAAGAAATATGCAAGGAAGGAATTGGAAAAATGTTTAAAAGGGATGGCGTATGGAAATTGGAGTCTTGCACTTGAGAAGGGAGGGAGGGAGGAAGGAAGGAAGGAACGAAGAAAGGGGAGAAGGGGAGGAAGGAATGAAGGTGACAAGGGGAGGATGGAAGGAAGATGAGAAGAGGGAGGGAGGAAGATGAGAAGGAAGGGAGAGAGGGAGGGGGGAGGAAGGAAGGAAGGTGGGAAGGGGATGAAGGATGGAAGGAAGATAAGAAGAGGGAGGGAGGAAGATGAGAAGGAAGGGAAGGAGGGAGGAAGAAAGGAGAGAAGGGGAGGATGGAAGGAAGATGAGAAGGGGAGGAAGGAAGGATAATGAGAAGGGGAGGAAGGAAGGAAAGAAGGAAGGAAGGAAGGAAGGAAGGAAGGAAGGAAGGAAGGAAGGAAGGAAGGAAGGAAGGAAGGAAGGAAGGAAGGAAGGCCTAGTTGCTCTCTGCTATAGCCTTAAGCCCAGGAATTTTTTCCCTTGCTTGTGGTGGAAGGCTATTCTTTTCCTTAAATCTGTAGGAGGCGATGAGGGCAGAGGCGACTCTTAGATTTTCACCACCATTTTTTTCCTGCCTGTTTCTTCTAAATACAACACAGATGTCCCAAAGTCTCTGTTATCAAAGCATCCTCAATGATAGTTTAGTGCCTTTATGTAGGATCCAGATTTTGGTTTCTTTAGGATTCCACAGGCTGCAGGGCAGCTGATTTCTGAAGAAATATCTCAGGTAGGTCTACCAAACTGTGGTCTACAAAAATCCAGATGGCCACTTTATGGCCACCAAAAGAACTCTAATTCTCTGTTGCCTTCTAATGGCGATGTGGTAATTTGCAACCCTACATGACATCCCTACGCTGTAAGTTGAGACAGGCTATTTGGTCTATAGCAGGGGTCCTCAAACTTTTTAATCAGGGGGCCAATTCACGGTCCCTCAGACTGTTCGGGGGCCAGACCAGCTGGGTGGGCATGGCTAGGTGCTCATGTGACTGGGTGTGGCCAATTTAGCAATCCAAACAATACACACAAATTAAACTTTAATTTGTTATGCTCCTGAGGGTGGAAAACAGGGTTGAAAGTGAAGGGATGTGGCTGCCTTGGGGTGTGTATGAGGGACGTGTGTGTGTGTGTGTGTGTGTGTGTGTGTGTGTGTGTGTCCAGGGCTGAATTTAGATGAAAAGAGGCCCTAGGCTATTCCACTTATGAGGCTCTTTCACCTCCCATTTTTTTCGGTTCAGTGTTTTAGTGTTCACTGTTTTTAGAATGGTGTGATTTTAATTTTGCTAACAATTTGAATGTAGGCCCCTCTTGATCTTGAGGCCCTAGGCTGAAGCCTGGTTAGCCTATAGGAAAATCCGGCCCTGTGTGTGTCTCTTCCCGTTCTCCAGTACCCCTCTGCCGCCAAAAAATGAGCCAATTTCTGGCCTCCAGAGCCTCTGCATATCCCAGTTTTGGCCTTCCCGGCCTCCAGAAGGCAGGTGGGGGCCAGTGGGTAGGCGAGGTGATGTGGGCGGGGCAATCTCATGGTCCTGTGCAGGCCGTATTAATGGCTTCGGTGGGCCGTATCTGGCCCCCGGGCCATAGTTTGAGGACCCCTGATTTATAGCCATGATGGCGAACCTATGGCACATGTGCTGGAAGTGGCACATAGAGCCATCTCTCCGGGCATACCAGCCATTGCCTGTTGCTCTTCCAAGTTGTGGCACACACATGCCCACTGACTAGCTGTTTTTCATGTGCGCGGGAGTGCCAGACACTGGAAGAGCAGCTCCCTGGTGCGTGCCAGAAACCGGAAGACCAGATGACTGGTGCGCATGCACACACCGGAAACCGGAAGCTTAGCTTCCTGGCACGTGCATGCCAGGGAGCTGCTCTTCCGGTTTCTGGCACTCCCCCCCCCCCCCCCGTATGTGCGCACGCTCCCGTTTCGGCAGTCGGTGCCGAAAAGGTTCGCCACCACTAGTCTATAGCCTCAGAAAAATAAATGAAATGTGTGTTTCACCAAGAACTCATTCATCTCCTCTGCAACCAATCCATGCCTGTGTTCCAACAGGTGGACATTCGTCTTGATTTAGACTGATGGAATAATTAGTTTTGAAAAAGAGAGAGAGCCATGGATGGTTCACAAATTGAATCAAAAGTCTGAAGTGAAAGGCCCATGAATCATCATGCAGAATGCCAAAACCCACTTAAAAATAGAGAGCCATGGGAATAACCTCCTTAATTAAAAAAGAGAGAAACCAAACAGCTTGGGATAAGTTGACAATAAGTGTAACCTCTCACACACTGCTTGAAAAATGATGGTGTCCTAAATCTTGGCTCATGGTTTAATTAGGATTGAAAGCTAGCTAGAAAACTATTATAAGTAGCTACTATAAACAGATCTAACTGTTGAGTTGTGTAAGAGAGTTGCAGTATCCAGTCAAAATGCTTGGGTTACTGTGAAAAGAATTAATTAAACCTACCAGTGGTATTGAATGGAGCCGAGCATTTACTGACCGGATGCCCTTCCTGAAGCCTATGCAGAGTTCACAGCAGATAGTTTCTCTTTGCGCCTTGATAGAGAAACATCTGTTGCTGCCTGGGATTGAACACTCAACCTTCCAAATGGGAGGCAAGCATCTTCATCACTAAGTTACCACACCACTCTAATATGGTGAATGTCTGTTCAAAAATGACAAACGGTGAATTATTCAGTCATTCAGAAATGGACACCTGTTGCGTTTTCATCCACAGAAGCAAAAAATATAGCAACCACACAATTATTTTAAGAACTGGTCTTGATTTACCTGTTTCATTTGAGACAGATTGGAATCAATATGCATTTTTGAGCCTGATGGAAGATAGAATAATGTAGTCTCACCCTTGTTTAACCTAGAACTGTGATGGCGAACCTATGGCACGTGTGCCAGAGGTGACCCGCAGAGCCCTTTCTGTGGGCACACGAGCCGTCGCCCAGCTCAGCTCCACCCCACATGCATGTGCACCTCCTGCCAGCCAGCTGATTTTCGGGTCCCTGCTGTGCATGCGCAGGGGGCAGGGTGTGTGTGGGAAACGCACATGCATGCCCAGGAGAGGGGAGTTGCCCACACATATGCGGGGGGGGGGGCGTGGGAGCGTGGGAGGGCACCCCCTGTGGCCAGGGATGAAATGTAAAATTTGTTACTACCGATTATGTGGGCATGGCTTGGTGGGATGGTAAGGTTTGTTTAAAAAAACTTTTCAAAGCATTTTTTCTAATGTTTTGAAAAGCTTCTGCCAATCAGGCAACTCAGCTGGGATCGTCAGAAACTTTTCAAAGCATTTTTCTTACCACCTCTTTGGCTAAGAGGTTGCAGAAAAAAAATGCTTTGAAAAGCCTCTGATGATCCCAGCTGAGCCGCGCAAACATCAGAGGCTTTTTTAAAAAAACGTTTAAAAGCATTTTTTCGTCGGAAGAGGTTGTAGAAAAAATGTTTTTAAAAGTAAAAAAAAAAAAAGCCTCTGATGATCGTGCAGCTCAGCTGGGCGTGGTGGGGGAGAGCGCAGGGATTTTTGCTACCAGTTCTCCAAATCACGCGCCACCATCGCTACCAGATCGGGAGATCCGGTCTGAACCAGGAGCATTTCATCCCTGCCTGTGGCCCATTTTGGGCCTAGAAGGCCTCCCTGCAGCCTCCTGGGACCAAAAAACAGGCCACAGGGTGGTGCAGCGACTCCCCCACCTCCCATGCGTACAAGCATGCAGGGCGGGGGAGCACAGGGAGGCAGTGGGAGCACAGGGGCGGTTGCGTGCACATGTGTGTGGGGGCAGGGCATGAGGAGGTTGCATGCACATTGCATTATGGTGCAGGCATGCACAGGTGCTTTTGGCATGGGATGACAAAAAGGTTAGCCATCACTGACCTAGAACCTAAGTCTTCTCTCCAGAGAGACATTTATGACAATGGGTCCAGGAATCATCTCAACTAAATGGGATTGGCCTGCCTCACCAATGCTGGTAGAGACCAGTGGTGGGTTCTGCCCGGTTCCGCCTGGTTCCACTGAGCTGATAGTGGTGACGATATGATGTCACCAAACCGGTTCTGCCCTCCACCCACCCTCGCGTTATTCTTACCTTTTATTTGGCCCCATCCCCAATCTATTGCTGCCTCCTGAGTCCCAGCTGATGGGCTGTAAGGAAAAACTGTTTAAACTCTTGCCGCGGGGCTTCAAAGGGCTGCCCTACAGCTGATCAGTGGTAAAAAGCAATTTGGTGGTAGACCTGTGCCTCCAAAAACAAATGAGTAGACTGGTGCCTCCAAAAACAAATGAGTAAACCGGTGCCTGCAAAAATAAATGGGTAGACCAGTGCCTGCAAAAATAAATGGGTAGACCAGTGCCTGCAAAAATACATGAATAGACCAGTGCCTGCAAAAATAAATGGGTAGACTGGAACAGCTCTGCAAGCAGTTAAAAGCCCGGTAGACCAGTACCTCTGCTAAATCCTAAAGAATTGTCACATGACCATCAAGCCACGTCCACAAAATAAGCCACGCCCACAAACTGGTAGTAAAAAAATTTAGAACCCACCCCTGGTAGAGACGGCAGGATGCAAGTCCCATCGGCCAACGTATTCTGGCCGGTGGGGTCCAGGAGAAGAACCTTCTCTGCCGTTGTGTTTCACCTTTAGAACCTCTTCCTCCTCCTAGTGAATAACAAGGTTTCGTTGAATGACGACCTTAAAAAAAGTTGTAACATTGGTTCAGTGTTCAAGTCTGTATCTTAAGCCTACCTTCTGGAGTGTTGGCTATGCCTGCCCATTTGGTGTTGTCTGCAAATTTGATGAGTTCCCCATCTATCCCCTCGTCCAAGTCATTGATGAAGATGTTGAAAAGTACTAGGCCTAAAACAGAGCCTCGGGGTACCCCACTGAAAAGCAACTGGTACTGAAAAGACACCCCTTCTTTTTCTAACCTCCAGTTGATATCATCCACCAGTTTCTCTTGGTCCTTTTTTTTTTTAAATGAGCAGATAAAACATGCTTACAAACATGCTGTGAGTTGGAGTGAATCTCTATTTTTATTTTATAACCATTCCGATGGGACCCATGAAGGATGCAAGGATCTTTTTGCAAATAAACATTTTTTTCCAGGCTGAAATTTTGCTTTGCAGTATGCCGGTTTCCTTTTAATTTTAATTAACAGACACAAATCCACGCACCTAAGTGCGCACATCCAGTAAGATCCTTCCACAGAAAGGAAATTATTAGCAATTGTTTTCCTGGCAGAGGAAAACAGCAGCAGGCGAATTATCTAAGGTGACAGGGCATAAAGTCAACTTCGCCCATCTCAGTTTTTCTTAAGCTGGTTTACAATTACTGTAGGCTGGCGATGTTTAGATATGCTCTCAATAGAATTTGTAGTTGGCTCATAGAACTGTACGCATTTCTCCCTACCGTTTAACAAAACCTGGTTTGATTTGTTTTCAGCAAAAGTCACAGAATCATGGATGGTAAAGGACCTTAGAATTGGATCTCTCAGCCAATGCCACGTTCTAGGGTTGGACTAGAAGATCTTCAGGGTTCCTTCCAACTCTGTTATTCTGTAAATTACAAGCAAAGAGAGATTATCTATGACGAAGCACCAGCATTTTAGAAAGCTCTCGCCCCAATTTTCTACCTATCTCCATCTCTATTTTATATACAGCATATAAATACATTTTCTCATATACGGGCTATTTTCTTTTTCCAAGAGGAAGTTAATACCAATGTGCCGAAATGGCTTGTATCCATTTTCTGGTTTGACTGTTTGGGTTTTTAAAAAAACGTTGAAATATTCTAATTGTGCATTAAGTTGAAATATTCTAATTGTTCACCAGCACAGATTCATTCTTTGAATTAGAAAAGTAAGATTTAAAAATATACTTTCATTTTCTTTCTTTCTTTTGCATTTAAAAGAAAAGAGCTCATTTCTTTGTGCCTCTTCCCTGGTGACTGTTATTCGAAAAGGCAATATCTAAGCAGATATTATGCTGCAATTATAACTTCAGAGATGGGACGAGAACTCTTCAATTATCTATGAGTTTTGGCAGGGACCCAGCTTGGGATGTTATTATCCCAGCCATGTGTCCAGTTGTTGTTTTTGTTGTATTTTTGGCATCATTTCTCCCCGGAAAGCCTGTAGGATGCAAGTCGGGATCGGCAAAGCAGTAAAAAAAATCTTGTCTGTTTTACCTTCTGTGCGAGAACAGAATTCTATTCTGATATTTTTCCTACAGGAGGGGGAGAAGCATCATTGAAAGTTTTGTAAACAGTTCTATTTGCGATATGCAGAGTCTTGGTATGCATCGCACCCTAATTTTACACATTTAAATTGTCCTCAGATATTACCCTTGACAGAAATAAGGAGAAATTTCTCGACAGTGAGAACAATGTATCAGTGGAATGGAATGTTTCTAGAACTTATGGATGCTTCATCACTGCAAATTTTTAAGAAAAGATTGGACAGTCATTTGGTACAGCATCTCCTGCATGAGCTGGAGTTGGACCTTAAGTCTAGAAGATCTCCAAGGTCTCTTCCAGCTCTATTATTCTATTCTATTCTATTCTATTCTATTCTATTCTATTCTATTCTATTCTATTCTATTCTATTCTATTCTATTCTATTCTATTCTATTCTATTCTATTCTATTCTATTTCTAGTCTAGTCTGCCCTGTCCTGCCCTACCCTACCCTACCTTACCCTACCCTACCCTACCCTACCCTACCCAATCCTACCCTACCCTACCCTATCCAATCCTATCCAATCCAATCCTATCCAATCCTATCCAATCCTATCCTACATTACCCTACCCTACCCAATCCTACCCTACTCTACCCTATCCTATCCATTCTCTAAGGAACCAAAAGTTGAACTTTAAAGAAGGAGGAAAAAAGATTGGTTTCTTTTTTTAAAAAAAAATGGCATTGGAAATTACTAAGAATACCATGGTTAATCAAGAAAACACATTCTGTGAAGCTTTCTGGAGAAGCTTCCAATAATGGGAAAGGTAGAATGGAAGAAAAGAAGAAGACAACCAGCAGAAGATACGTGGACTCAGTTTAGTGGAGATGTGTGTATTGATGGAAGAACTACAGAACCAAATAAAGGACAGATCCTCATGGAGAAAATTTATCTATGTGGTTGCTAAGAGTTAACAATATCTTGGTAAGACCTAATCAATCAAATTTAAAATACAAATTCCGTGCAACCCTCTCACCCCTTTAATTTTTTCCCCCTGGCACTTATTTTTTAACTTCAGGATTTTCAGATATCAGATCTTTTCTAAACATTGTCTTATGTCACACCATCTTTTTGGATAAGGTTTCTTGCAGATTTTTCATTGAGGAGAGTATATAACTAGTTGGACTTTGATAGCAATATTCATTTCACAATAAAGGGGATCAGAAATCAATTTTTATCACTACCCACCGTTATTTCTTATCACAAGGAGCTAAGCTTTTAAAAAATGATATCCCCATTGGAAGAAAAGTCTTGGTCCATTCCAGACTGGCTGAATGAGCACAGGGCACCTGTTTGAAGCAGAGATAAAATTTATTCAAAGCAAACACTTTAGTGATTGAAGGTGGCCACAGATCAAATGAGAAGACCAGGAATGTTTAGAGGGAGGCTTAGGCCTTGTTTAAAAGGTTAAGAGGTTGATCCAGGATCGCTTGGAAGGAAATGCCATCTTCTCAGCCTGGGGGGTAAGATAATCTTCATTTATATGTGTGTCTAGCAATAGCAATAGCAATAGCAATAGCAATAGCAATATCAATAGCAATAGCAATAGCAATAGAATAAGAAATAGAATAGAATAGAAAGAATAGAATATAATAGAATAAGAAATAGCATAGCATAGCATAGCATAGCATAGCATAGAATAAGAAATAGCATAGCATAGCATAGCATAGCATAGAATAAGAAATAGCATAGCATAGCATAGCATAGCATAGCATAGCATAGCATAGCATAGAATAGAACGAATAGAATAGAATAGAATAGAATAGAATAGAATAGAATAGAATAGAATAGAATAGAATAGAATAGAATAGAATAGAACAGAGCTGGAAGGGACCTTGGAGGTCTCCTAATCCACCCCCCTGCTCAAGCAGGAGACTCTATACCAGTAATGGTGAACCTTTCAGCACCGAGTGTCCAAACAGTATGTGTGTGCATGTACATGCATGTGCACACGCCAGAGCACCAGCAATCCAAAGACCATCTAGCCGGAGGGTGCATGTCTGTTTTTTGGTTGTTTTTCATGCTGTTTTCCAAGCCAAAAACAGCCTGAAAATGGTCTGAAAAAGGTCTGGAAACGGCCCAAAATACAGTCTGGATTTTGGCCATTTTCAGGCTGTTTTCCGACTCTCCGGCACCCGCGAAGACCGGCTGGTTGGCGCACATGAAACCAGAAGAGCAAATGGCGAAGGCGCGCATGCCCACAGAGAGGGCTCGGCGTGTCACCTCTGGCACACGTGCCATAGGTTCGCCATCACGGCCCTATACCATTTCAGACAAGTGGCTGTCCAGTGTCTTCTTAAAAACCTCCAGTGATGGAGCACCCACAACTTCTGAAGGCAACTTCTGTTCCACTGGTCAATTGTCCTCACCGTTATGAAGTTTCTCCTTAATTCTGGGTTGCTTCTCTCTTTGATTAGTTTCCATCCATTGTTTCTTGTCCTGCCTTCTGGTGCTTTGGAGAATAATTTCACCCCCTCTTCTTTGTGGCAGCCCCTCAAATACTGGAATACTGCTATCATGTCACCTCTAATTCTTCTTTTCTTTAGTCTAACTAGCTAAACCCAAATCCTGCAACCATTCTTCATTGAGTTGACCTTGACTGATGGGTCTGGATCTGGAGAATCCTCAAAGTGTGCGTAAAGGATTTTCATATCTTGACGGGATTGCTTATGTTTTTAATTGAATAGCTGCTATTAGTCAATTCCCAAGGCATGTTTAGTCAGTTTCTGGCCAAGTGTCCATATGAGTAGAAAAACTTAAGTGGTCTTTTGTGTTTGTTGTTTAAGGTTTACTGACAGGTCAGGGATGGTCAGGGTTGGTTGGCATCTCGGTGGCAAGGATGGTATGGAGGCTCTTATCCTCTTACATCCCCAAACATATTTGGGCTCTTCTGCATTGTTAGAGGCCAATGATTATGCCTAATAAGTAACAACTACTAAAATTATAGCTGGCCTGCAATCTGATAAATTAAATTATACACATTCACACTTGTTGATATTCAAGATGACTGGTGCTCGGCTGTTTCCGTTATATACAAAGTGAATTATCATCTAGGAAAAAAAAAATCTTTCTCATGGAAAATTGAAAGAGCTAATTAAAAGACAAAAGCATTAGATGTAATCACTACTTAATGCTATAAGTAGAACATGACCCAATGCTATTATGAATTCCAAACAAATTTCAATTAGGACTGCAGCTGGCAAAAATATATACATAGTAATGCTGCTTTGATCGCTCATTAGGTAAAATCTCAAGGGATAGAACAATTTAACCCATGCTGAATCTTTACAGAATAAATGGATTAGTCATTTTGGTGGTCTAGGAAGGAAACTTGAGGGGATCATTTCATATTCCAAAGAAAAAGGAAGCTAAAACCCCACCTTTGAATTCAGTATTGCTTCAGTCTTTTTGATGGGGACTTGAGTCTGCTATATGACTGGCATTTATTCTAAACTACTAGATAAAGTGCCACTGTCCGTCTTCTCTTTCAATTAAAATTTGAAATAAAAGATGTAGGGACTTTTAGGGTAGATCCTTGCTGCTCTCTGAGCTTGGTGGTTTCCTTGCAGACTAAGCGAAGTAGGGAAAACACATGACACAAACACAAATGTGTAAAAGAGCTGAGGCTCTTCGCCTGATCAAATACCATTTCCAGGGAGGGAGGGAGGGAGGGAGGGAGGGAGAAGGAAGAGAGAGAGGGAGGAGGAAGGGAGGATGGAAGGAAGGAAGGAAAGAAGGGAGGGAGGGAGGGAGGGAGGGAGGAAGGTAAGGAGGGAGGAAAGATGGAATGGAGACAGGGAAGGAGGGAAGGAGGAAGGGAGGGTGGAGGGAGGGAGGGAGGGAGAAGGAAGAGAGGGAGGGAGGGTGGAGGGAGGGAGGGGAGCAGGGAGAAGGAAGAGAGGGAGGGAGGAGGAAGGGAGGATGGAAGGAAGGAAGGAAAGAAGGGAGGGAAGGAAGGAGGGAAGGAGGGAGGGAGGGAAAGAGGGAGGGAGGGAGGAAAGAAGGAAGGGAGGGAGGGAGGAAGGAAGAAGAGAAGAAGGAAGGAAGTGGGTATCTGGACAATCACCAGCTCTCTGTTTTGGGCTTCTATGCTCAGACCTTCTTGCCATTTAGACTCTGTTGTTGGGTAGGGAGGCTGTTGACATAGGTATATTGATCTTCTATTATTCCTCTGACATTGGGATGACTTTTGGTGACTTATAGAATTACTTCCGAGGACTATCGAGCTCCTGGAAGATTGATAGTTCTGTCAGGAGGAGCATAATAATAATAATAATAAAAAAACAGAGCTAAAACAAATTCATAAATAATAATAGAAATTAAGAGTTGCACCTTCTACACCATGATTGGGCCCTGTGTTGTGTGGATCAATTGGTGGCACTGACATTGGGTGGGAGGTGAACTCCACGGAATCCATCAATTGTGTAGGCAACCCTGAAGCCGAACCCTCCAGTCAATCTTCACACCTGGTGGCTGCTTGGAAGAACCCCTGCAGTTTCCTCACCATGTTTTGAAGAAGTACTTTGTCATTGTTTCCTTCCTAAGGCTGAGAAGGAGGGACCAGCTCAAGGTCACCCAGCTGGCTTGGTGCCTAAGATAGGACTAGACCTCCCGGTCTCCTGGCTCAATGCCTTTAATTACTACACCAGACTGAAAGGACCCCGTATTAAATTGTGGGTGAACAACAAAGCCTGCCAGACTGAGGGGAGGTGGGGGGGGTGGACACCCAATTTATGTTAATATCCTTCCCTCCTGACTCAAAGAGGCCAAGAAGGATAGTCCTAAATCACCGGGATTTCAAAAAGCAGTAAAATAGTTCTTAGACCCGTGATGGTGAACTTTTTCAGCACCGAGTGCCCAAACTGGAACATGCATGCATGTACATGCATGTACGCAAGCCGGAGCACCAGAAACCCAAAGACCAGCTGGCCGGTGCACACATGCCTGTTTTTGGCTGTTTTTCAGGCCAAAAATGGCCTGAAAAAGACCTAGAAACGGCCTGAAATACGGCCTGGTTTTTGGCCATTTTCAGGCTGTTTTCCAGAACTCTGGCACCTGCGAAGATCAACTGACCAGCGCATATGAAACCTGGCGACGGCCCGCGTGCCCACAGAGAGGACTCTGCATGCCACCTCTGGCACACATGCCATAGATTTGCCATCCCGACCCTATACCATTTCAGACAAATGGGTGTCCAGTCTCTTCTTAAAAACCTCCAGGGATGAAGCACCCACAACTTCTGAAGGCAACTTCTGTTCCACTGGTCAATTGTTCTCACCGTTATGAAGTTTCTCCTTAATTCCAGGTTGCTTCTCTCTTGGATGAGTTTCCATCCATTGTTTCTTGTCTTCTGGTGCTTTGGAGAATAATTTGACCCTCTTCTTTATGGCAACCCCTCAAATACTGGAATACTACTATCATGCCACCCCTAATGCAGCCTGATTTTTGGCCATTTTCAGGCTGTTTTCTGGCGCTCCGGCACCTGCGAAGACCAGCTGGCCAGCGCACATGAAGAGTAGCTGGCGATGGGGCACATGCCCGCAGAGAGGACTCTGCGAGCCACCTCTGGCAAGCATGCCATAGGTTCGCCATCACGGTTTTTGACTGCCGATGAGCCTGCGAGGCCGAACATCCAGCAGAACGTGGCTAAGCATGAGTGGAACATTTCCAGGAGTGATTCTTCGCCGCGACGAGCATTTGGGGCCCTTATTAACAAAACCGCATTTCCCTCTTTCAAATGCTGCCCGTGACGTGGGTTTCATTAGCATCCCCAGAATGCTCCGGTGTTTGATTTGTGTTCTTTTATTGCAGAGAGTAACGCAATGCATATCCCATAAGATCTCGGTTTTCCTCTTAAAGATGGACTCTTTTTTTTGGAATGCTTCCCTATTTATTACCTGTGGGCTAAGAATACACATTGCTTTTTATTATACAGACATTAAAGGGTAGAAATCCGGCGAGGGATTGGAGTGCCATTCCGGATATGCATAATAGGAAATTTCAGGTAGGTGTGTGAAATGCAGCCCTTTGCTAGAATGTTCACTGTTATCAAACAGCATTCCCCCATGAAATAGATTCATTCGTATACCTCTGAACCCCATCACACCTTTCCTGCCTTCCTTTCTTCTTCTTATTACAGCTCCTTAGGCTTTCTTCTCCTGCCTTGATTTCCAACTTTAGACACTCGCTAAAACCTACATGGTGGGGTTTGGGGTTGAAAACGACTGCATGCTGCTTTCTCATTCGAGTTATTCAAAGGTGGAAATCTATTCTGCCTTCCTGAAATCATGATGTTTAAAAGCCAGGAGGTCTCTTTAAAGGTCAACCACTGCTGAGGTCAAAGCCGTTGTAGAAAGTCCGCACCCACCCCTCTCCTAGAAGAACTAAATCTTTTGAGAAATATTAAAAAGGCAGAATATTATATTTCCCTAGATGAGAAATGGAGAAACATGTTTTTTTATAGAGGGAGAAAGCAGCCCATACCTGCTGACAGCAGGTGTCAGCGCTTAAGAGATAAAGAGATAGATAGCTCTATTCATAAGCAAATACCCTCACCCAAGTTCCAACACAGGAAAAAGCCATTAAGGCAGAGGTGAAATGCTCCCAGTTCAGACTGGATCACCCAATCCGGTAGCGATGGTGGTGGGTGGTTCGGAGAACCGGTAGCAAAAATCCTTGTGCCCCCCCCCATGCCCCCAGCCACACGATCATCAGAGGCTTTTTTTTTAACTTTTAAAAGCATTTTTTCTACAACCTCTTCCGACGAAAAAATGCTTTTAAAAGTAAAAAAAAAAAAGCCTCTGATGATCACACGGCTCAGCTGGGATCATCAGAGGCTTTTCAAAGCATTTTTTTCTGCAACCTCTTGGCTGAAGAGGTGGTAAAAAAAATGCTTTGAAAAGTCTCTGATGATCTCAGCTGAGTTGCCTGATTGGCAGAGAGTATTTTTTAAAAAGCCTCTCTGACAATCCCACCTGAGTTGCCTGATCGGCAGAGGCTTTTCAAAGCAATAGAAAAAAATGCTTTGAAAAGTTTTTTTTAAAAAAAGTTGGCCACGCCAACCCAGTTACATTACCCCCCCAAGCCACGCCCGCAGAAGCAATAGTAACAAATTTTACATTTCACCCCTGCATTAAGGTTACGCTACACCATTTCAGAACACAAGCCCTTCACTGCATCACTCTCACAAACTTCAACCAAACCTAGCTCAGACAAACAGCTAGGATTTGTACTTTGCCTATAGAGCCAGCTATGACCTCTACATAACCCCTACGTGGCCACATGGAAGTCTGATGGCATCCAATAGAATATTTGTTCTTGCACAGGAACAGGAAGCTCAAGTGCAAAGCCCAAGATAAAATATAACCCCCTCCTCCACTCTCAACTCCATGTGGTCAGCTGTACCAAAACCACCCATGCTTCATCATTAAACCCTCTTTCCAATCAGCCTCCATGTTTCCCGTGACTTTCTCCTGTCTTGGAACTGAACCAGATAGATAATTCTTCCCACACTATTAAGGGTAATCTTGTGTGCATTCTTGCCTGGGTGTACGTCTTAATGAACTTGGTGGACCTCAACTTCTAAACCAAGTACTTTCAGATTGCAAAGGTGCAGCAGGCTATTTTTTGAATCCTCCAATTTTGTAAAATCTGCCTGAGAATCGCCATTATTACATTGCCCAATAAGAAGACAGGCACCCATCCTTTCAATTAAAAAAAAGAAAAAGCCAACACAGTCCTAGGTTTCATAAACAGAAGATCCATATAAAGTGTCAATATAATTTTATAATGCTTTGGTAAAAGTGCATCCAGTATTTGGTTGCCATAATATAAAAGAAGATGTGGGGACTCTAGAAAGAGTGCAAAGAAGAACCACAAAGATTAGGGGATTGGAGGCTAAAATATATGAAGAACAGTGGCAGGAATTGGATATATCTAATTTAATGAAAAGAAGAACTAGGCATGATAGCAGTATTCCAATATCTCAGAGGTTGCCTCAAAGAAGAAGAAGTCAAGCTATTCTCCAAAGCACCTGAAGGCAGGACAAGAAGCAATGGATGGAAACTAATCAAGGAGAGAAGCAACCTAGAAATAAGGAGACATTTCCTGACAGTGAGAATAATTAATCAGTGGAACAACTTGCCTCCAGAAGTTGTGAATGCTCCAACACTGGAAGTTTTGAAGAAGATGTTGGATAACCATTTGTCTGAAGTGGTGTAGGGTTTCCTGCCTGGGCAGGGGATTGGACTAGAAGACCTCCGAGGTCCCTTCCAACTCTGTTATTCCGTTATTCTGAAGCTGTAGGAATAGCCTCTACTGCATCTTTTGGATCCTGCCTCTTCCAGATATGTTATAATAGCAATAGCAATAGCGCTTAGACCAGGGGTCAGCAACCTTAAACACTCAAAGAGCCACAAAGGTCCTAACCGAAGCCCCCCATTCAATTCTGGAGTCGACTGGAAGCCCAGTTCCCCCACCATAGAGTCCCTCATAGCACACTATCCTTTTTCCTCTACCTGTCCTAACCAAAAGCCCTATCAACTGTGGAGCCGACTGATGACAAGGAGCCACAGCAGAGGGATGAAAGAGCCACATGCGGCTCCAGAGCTGTGGGTTGCTGACCCCTGGTTTAGACTGATGTACCACTTCACAGTCCTGTACAGCCCTCTCTAAACGGTTTACAGAGTCAGCCTCTTGCCCCCAACAAGCTGGGTCCTCATTTTACCAACCTGGGAAGGAGGGAAGGCTGTGTCAACCTTGAGCTGGTCAGGATCAAACCCCTGGCTGTGGACAGAGTTTGTCTGCAATATTGCATTGTAACCACAATATCAGCATGGCTCTGTTGTATTACAACTCTCGTTATTTCTAAAAACAAGTCCGCAAATGAGAGTGGCGGTAGTCCAACACATCTTGAGGGCAGAAAGCTGACAAGTGCTACTCAATGTAAACACGCACGCACTACACAGAGTACAGAAAGAATGTCAGTTTTGTGTTTCGTGAAAGGACAAGGCCTTCCCTGTGAGTTCATAAAGCAGATCAGCAGGATCCTCTGCCTTGCCAAAAGCAGATAAAGAAACCGATTGTACAACAGCCAGCAACAACTGGGAGAAAGAGAGGAAAGCCAAACAATCAAGTCCTAAAAACATTCATGGTGCAATGGATTTATTGCGATGGCTGTGCTGAAATGCATCGGGTGGGATTCAGAATCAAATACAGGTGGTCAGAAAACAGAGTAACAGAGTTAGAAGGGACCTTGCAGTTCTTCTAGTCCAGCCCCCTGCTTAGGCAAGAAACCCTACACTACTTCAGACAAATGGTTATCCAACCTCTTCTTAAAAACTTCCAGTGTTGGAGCATTCACAACTTCTGGAGGCAAGTTGTTCCACTCATTCATTGTTCTAACTGTCAGGAAATTTTTCCTTAGTTCTAAGTTGCTTCTCTCCTTGATTAGTTTCCACCCATTGCTTCTTGTCCAACCCTCAGGTGCTTTGGAGAATAGCTTGACTCCCTCTTTTTCTGTGGCAGCCCCTGAGATATTGGAAGACTTCTATCATGTCTCCCCTAGTCCTTCTTTTCATTAAACTAGACATACCCAGTTCCTGCAACCGTTCTTGTAAATCAAATGGTCACTAAGCAAATGGTTGTAAGTTGAGGACTATCTGTAGCAGCTAAAGACAGATTTGTGAACTGGGCAGCCTCCAGGTTAAACATTACTTCTCTGTTGGTCTCAATAGGTAGTGCTCTCTCTCTCGCTCGCTCTTTTTTCCACCGTTGTCTCTCCCTCTGCGGTGTGGAAAGTAATAATTCAGAGATATTTTGCTGGGCTCTTGTAAAGAATTCAATTGAACAATTCATGAAAGTGCTGGACAAATGTTATGTCTCATTATAGGCCTATCAATACTCGGCAGGTGCTTCATGAATCTCTTACATGCTCTCCTTATTGTTCTTTTCCCCCTCTTAGCCAACACTATTTCTTGTTTCCAATCCAAAGTAAAGAACCAGGCAGCAATATTTGTCAAATCTGCCTCACCCAGGGCAGCTTTCTATTGTTCAACACCGAAACCACCAATTAAGAGCCATTCAGACTTGTATGAATCACATTTATGAGCTCCTGGTAGTTTCTAATTGTTTTATTGATACTGGCTGGACCCAGTATTAGAAAGCAAACTATTCAACAATTGGAAGCATAATCCCAGTGAGCGGACTTGCACGTACAGGTTGTCCTCGATTTACAGCAGTTCAGTTAGTGACCATTCGAAGTTACGAAAGCACTGAAAAAAGTGGCTTGTGTTATGACCATTTCTCACATCTACAACCTTTGCAGCTTCCCCATGGTCACATGATCAACATTCAAACGCTTGGCAAAGTGAATATAGAAAGAAAACCAGAGACACAACAAAATTTGAATCAAGTAAAATATATAGACTATAAGTATTTTATAGGGATAAGTTTTGTAAATGGACCCAGCTTTGCATAAAAAGTGGGGTTCTTTCCCCCCTTTCTTTTTTTCTTTCTTTCTTTCTTTCTTTCTTTCTTTCTTTCTTTCTTTCTTTCTTTCTTTCTTTCTTTCTTTCTCTTTTCTTTTCTCTCTTTTTCCTTTCTCTCTCTTTCTTTCCTTTTTTTGTGTGTTTTTGCTTGTATTTTTGTATGTTTTTGTGTTTATTGAAAAATTAATTAAAAAAAGAGAGAAAGAAAACCAGGACTTTTTTGGGGGTGGGGGTGGGGTTAATGAAAAAGAAGACCTGGGGGGGAAAATGCAGAAGTTTGATGTTATATATGTTGACGGCAGCAAGACTACTGTATGCACAGAAATGGAAGGTCACTTCGATCGCCACCAGAGGTGGCATTCGGCCGGTTCGTACAGGTTTCAGTGAATCGGTAGCAGCAATTGCTGGTGGGGCCCGGCCACCCGCCCCGGTGTAATGCCATCCTATTTAGCCACGTTTTTGAGGCTGGCCGCATGCGTGGAAGGCACGCACATGTACGCCTGTGAAGCAAGCGTGCACGCTCATGGTGAAACGGTGGTAAGAATATGTGAACCCGACCACTGATTCCCCATCACGGATGAATGGCTGCAAAAACTGATGGAGTTAGCAGAGACGGCTAAATTGCCTGTTTTGATGAAAGAAGAAAAAAAAATACCAGTACTTTTATTTCTACTTGGAAATCGCTTGCGGACTTTGTGCTTGAGATGGGAAAAAATGAAACTTTGATTTTGGGTTTTACCGATTTACTAGAAATGGCTAGTTCAGTAATGGCTAATCTTTTTGCTGTCGTGTGCCAAAAGCGGGGGGAGCACAGGGGGGTTGCACGTGTGCATGCCCCACACCCATAATTCAATGCACCCTGAACCCTGTGCATGCATGCGTGACCCCCCCATGTCCCCCCCGCTTTTGGTACATGATGGCACAGTGAGCCCGGTAGGCCCGTTTTTTTTGCCCTCCCCAGGCTCCAGGGGCTTTCTAGGAGCCTGGAGAGGGTGAAAACGGCCTCCCCCCTCCTCCCTCCGGAGGCCTCTGGAGGCCAGAAACAGCCTGTTTCCTGACTTCCAGTGGGCTCGGAAGGCCTGAAAATTAGCTGGCCGGTGCACGCATGCATGCTGGAGCTGAGCTAGGCCAATGCTTGCATGCCAATAGATATGGCTCTGCGTGCCATCTGATATAAATTTGTATTTGCTGATGAAGTAATAAAGGGAGACTAGTATAAATCTATTTCAAGCTATTTAGCTCTCATCAGCTAGCCATATCCTTACTTGGATTCAAACTTATTTCTTTATCAGCAAATATAAATTTGATATAAAATGATTTATTGTGAATGTGACTGCTTGAGGGCTCTTGGAGCTAAAAGGTGAAAGGGAAGCAGTATGCTCCCTCCCAAATTGGGGTAAGCCAGGTGCTTCGACAGAATATATATGTCTGTATAAATATTGTAGTGCAAAGAGTTAGACACATACACACATATGCACTACAGGCACGAGAGCTTGTAGATGAAACATATTAGTTGCATTATAGCACAATTTTGCACTTCCAGCATTATTCCTGAATGAGGAATTTCTGCCTTAAATATCGTAAAAGGAAAGCAGTTCGACTGGATTTATGGCCCAGCCAGAAACAGCAATTATGGGCTATCTTATGAAAAAAAAAATCTTATTATTGGACGGATTCCATCCAATTCTAGGCTGGAGGGGGCAGCCTTGTTTGAATATATTACGGCTGCAATGTTTTGTTTTGTTTTTCCCCGTCGATCCAGTTGATATATATATCCCCATTCACATCTAGAGTTAAATACGTTTAGATAGAAATTGTGAAATGTACATGACAGCGCGACAGCGCTTCAAGATTTGATTCCGAAAAAGATGCAACGGAGTAAGCAGGGCTGAGAACGGAGCCCCTTGTTTGCAGCTCTTTAAAGCAATGGCATCTCTGAGAATCTACATTGACAGACGATCAGCCAGCCTAGCTTGAAAGCATTTTTATGGCTGAAATGAGATGAGAATTTATTTCCAGAACAGTTCCCTCTGACCTTGCAAACATGACAGGATCTAGGTTCAGAACTCCACTTCTATAAATTCTGGCAGACTCAAAGGAATTATTCCTCCCACCCACCCCACATCCTTCCTTTGCTAAAAAGAGGGGGGCGGGGAGTATTGCTCACCATTAACAAAGGCAAAATGAAATTGACTAGAGGCACAGTGCAATTGCCTAAGGGGGGGCCTAATTAAAAAATTGCCAGAAAGTAACTGGCAATGGTGCCTAATCCTATTAATGTTCTTCCACTTTCTAACAAGAGATCAGGGCTGTTTCCAGTGCCCCACAACCTTTAAAGGTACAGTGTCTTAACAACTGAACAAGTTTCCTTACACAATCAAACTTATCCAATGTTCCCTATGTGATCCCAAGATTCTGACTGCAGATTGAAGCTCTAGATTTTCCTGTCCTGTCCTTATAAACATCTTCTTTTCTATAGATCATAGTTCCTCTCTTCCATTTTAATAATAACATAGAATAATCGTAACCCTAATCCTTTTATTAAAGCTATGTCAAATCTAGACAGCATACTAAAAAGCCTGCCAACAAAAGTGTGTTTACTCAAGGCTATGGTTTTCCCAGTTGCAATGTATGGCTGTGAAAGTTGGACCATAAGGAAGGCTGAGCATCAAAGAATTGAGGCCTTTGCTGGAGAAGACTCCTGCGAGTCCCTTGGACTGTAAGGCGATCCAACCGGTCAGTCCTAGAGGAGATCAACCCTGACTGCTCTTTAGAAGGCCAGATCCTGAAGATGAAACTCAAATACTTTGGCCACCTAATAAGAAAGGAAGGACTCACTGGAGAACCATCTAATGCTGGGAATGATTGAGGGCAAAAGAAGAAGTGGACGACAGAGAACGAGGTGGCTGGATGGAGTCACCAAAGCAGTCGGTGTGAGCTTAAATGGACTCCAGAGGACAGTAGAGGACAGGAAGGCCTGGAGGAACATTGCCCATGGAAACGCAATGGGTTGGACACAACTTCGCAACTAACAACATTAACAAAACCTTTTATTCCATAAATAATATTCTCACCAATTGTTGATTTATTACTAAATAACCAATAATCAGTTCTTAGAACTGATAGAATAATAGAGAATAGTACAGTTGGAAGAGACCTTGGAGGTCTTCTAGTCCAACCGCCTGCTGGAGCAGGAGACTCTATACCATTTCAGACAAATGGCTGTCATATCTCTACTAAAAAGCCTCCAGTGATGGAGCACCCACAACTTCTGAAGGTAAACTGTTCCACTGGTTGATTGTTCTCACTGTCGGGAAATTTCTCCTTAGTTCTAGGTTGCTTCTCTCCTTGCTTAGTTTCCATCCATTGTTTCTTGTCTTGCTTTCTGGTGCCTCAGAAAATAGTTTGATCTCCTCAACTTTGTGGCAACTCCTGAAATCCTGCTATCATGCCTCTTCCTTTATAAGCTGGAGCCTAACAATTGTCGATTCAGTAAAGTGTGATTTCCCTCAGAATTGGATGGTACTTTCTGTCTACCACACGTTCATCTATCCCGATAGAGTAAGCATGGAAAGTAGTCTGAATTCTTTCTGAATTGCACATGGAAAGCAAGTTACGCCACTGCAGTTTGCACAGCAGGGGTGTAACATGAACAAAATGTGAAGTTGCCCCAAATTGTGTGTGTTTCATTGTATGCTGGACCAATTTCCAGATGGTCTTCAAAGGCAGCCCCACAAAACATCTGTTACAGTAACACCAGCTGAGATGTAAGTAAAGCATGAATGATGATAAGCGAAGCCTCCCGGTCCAGGAAAGTATGCAATTGGTGCACAAGACAGAGACTCCACAGGCCATAGCTGCCAACTGCTGTTCAAACAGGGTCCTGGAGCATCCCCATCTTTTACACTAGCTCTCTCTGGGGAACGACTACATCATTAAGAGTCCAGAATAACAACTCAGCAGACCTGAAGAGGTCAGAACCAAGGGTGGGCTGCTGGGAGTTTGCAGGGGTTTGGGAGAACTTCTAGCTAAGGTTCTGTGCAGTTCAGAGAATCCTCAAATCCCACTCCTGGCTGGCCCCGCCCACCCCACCGCACCCCTCCCAGGAGTCCCCATTTTGGATGCAGGTAAGTGCAGGGCGCGTGAGGAGGCTTGGGGAGGGTGAAAAATGGGCCTACCGGAAGTTAGAGAAGACTGGAAACGGCCCAGTTTCCTGCCTCTAGAATGCCTCTGGAGCCTGGAGAGGCCATTTTCACCCTCCCGGAGGCTCGAAGGAGTATGATTTTGCCCTCCGGAGCCCAGGGAGGGCAAAAACACACCCCTCCCCATTGTGGTGCAGGAGGCTGACTAGGTCACACCCACCATGGCCATGCCCACCCCAGAAACCGGGCAGAGAATCCCTTGCTAAAATTTTTGAAGCCCACTCTTGGTCAGAACCTGAATGCACCCCCATGGTGTCTTCTATAACTGTGACTCAAGGAAGCCTAAGTCTGTCTTCATATCTCACACGAACCATATTGTGGTTTACTCAGTTTTGGCTTTGAAATTGTGTGGACTACACATTTATTTTTTTCATTTTTTGGTTCTTTGTATAATAATTTTATTACAAATGCATTATACAGATAAAACTAATACAAACTACAAAAGATTAAAAAAGGGAAAGAAAAAAGTGGAAAAAATAGAAAAGAAAAGAAAAAAGAAAAGAAAAGAGAAGAAAAGAAAAGAAAAGAAAAGAAAAGAAAAGAAAAGAAAAGAAAAGAAAAGAAAAAGGAACTTCTCCCTTCTTCCAAGTAAGTATATACAATTTTAAGAGTTTATCGCCATCCCTTACAATCAGAACAGAGCTGGAGGGGACCTTGTGGGTCTTCTACTCCAACCCAGTGGTGGGATTCAAAATTTTTTACTACCGGTTCTGTGGACATGGCTTGGTGGGCATGGCATGGCTTGGTGGGCGTGGCTTGGTGGGTGTGGCAGGGGAAGGATACTGTAAAATCTCCATTCCCACCCCACTCCAGGGGAAGGATACTGCAAAATCCCCATTTCCTCCTGATCAGCTGTAATTCGGGAGGCAGAGAATAGATGGGGGCAGGGCCAGTCAGAGGTGGTATTTGCCGGTTCTCCAAACTACTCAAAATTTCTGCTACCGGTTCTCCAGAACTGGTCAGAACCTGCTGAATACCAACCCCCCCACTCAAGCAGGAAACCCTATACCATTTCAGACAGGTGGCTGACCAGTATTTTCTTAAATGCCTCCAGGGATGAAGCACCTATAATTTCTGGGGTTTTTGTTGTTGTTTAGATTATAGTTTATTAGATTATAATATAACATGCAAAAAAGAATACAAAAGCAAATATTAGGGAAATTGGGGAAGGAAAAAGGGAAGTGGGGGAAAGAAAGGGAAAAAGAAAAAAAAAAGGCATTGACTTCCGACTCCTTTGGTGTAGTTGAACGAGGAATTAAGATCTACGCTCAATTTTTAAAGTTTTCATAGTAATAGAAACTAGCCATTTCTGTAACAACAGAAATTGTGTGGACTACACATTTGTGTGTAAATCCATTAGTACAAGACCATTTTAATGGTTAATGCAATAAATCATGGATAAGCAAAAAACACGGACGTGAACCCACTTTAAGTGTGATTGTCTAGATCCAACCCAATATTTCTATTGACTTTCTCCTTTTTCAACTATGCTTAACGTGTTTTGCAAAAGGCCAGCAGAACAATTTGATTTCTCATTCTTTGGTGACATCACTATATTGCCTTCATGTCCTCTGGAGCATTTGATTCCCCCCCCCACCGGTTTGGGGAAGGGGGGGGGGAAAGCAGCACTGACTAGAAGAAATGAATTCCATAAATCCTAGAAGAAGGCAATAGCAAATCACCTCCTATTTTTTTCCAAGAAACCTACATGGACATGTCCGTGAGGCCACCATGAGTCAAGGTCAAATCAGAACAGACTCTATTTAAAAAGGTAAGCAGGAAGAGCTTTACGTTTCTCTATCTACACTTGGATTGGAGACTTATTCACCCTCCAATTCAGCTGTAGACAATGGTGGGCTCCTGCCGGTTCAGACCGGTTTGGGAGAACCGATAGTTCTGACCAGCATCTGGGCCTGTCCACCAGCCTTGGTGCTTTCACATCCTATATACCGTAGTCATCGGGTTGTCGATGCCGCACATGCTCACATTTTCGGTTCTGGGAGAACCTTGTCCACCCTATGATAAGGTGCACGCTGTTACATCCGGACGGCAAGCACGAGCAGCCAATAAAGCAGCCGATTGGTCCGTGAGCAGACAGGCAGCCGGCGGGAAATTGGAGGCTCCTGATTGGCCCAGTTTCTGACAGCAGAGTATAAAAGAGCTGTCATTGCCTCAAGATGCTGCTCGCTCTCCATGGTAGTTAGCAAACCAGAGTGAGTCATTGTTAGCCATTATTTGTTAGCCAATAAACATTATGAAGTGTTTATTCTGCCTCGCCTCCCTTTCTTAGCCTCTTGTTCCTCGAACAGAACACACGGCATTATTTTTTTGTTTAAATTATAAATGTGTACTTTTAGGTGTACATTGTCATAGACTTCCAGAGGATGAAATGATAGACAGAAGAATATAGTGTCACTGAGTAGACAACTACCACAATTTACATGAAAGCTGGAACATGAACCACTGAAGTAAAAACAAGGATAGAGGAAGCTCAAACAGCATTCTTCAAAATGAAAAAGGTCGTCTGCAGTCACGACATAAGCCTAAGACTGAACATCAGGCTTGTCAGATGTTACATCTTTTCTTTCCTGCTCTACGGAGTGGAGAGTTGGTCTCTGACAGAAAGCCACTCTAAGACACTAGAATCATTTGAAATGTGGATTTACAGGCAGCTGTTACGTATAAGTTGGGCTGACAAAATCAGAAATGAGGAGGTGATAAGCCTCCTGGGAAAGCCAAGGGAAATAATTAAAACCATAAAAAAAGTGAAAGTTAGAATATTGTGGACATGTGATGCAACACCTGGAAAAATACAGCATCCTTCACTTAATTCTCCAGGGAAAGGTTGAAGGCAAATAACATCCAGGCAGAAAACAAACATCATGATTTCAAAATCTAAAGGACTGGTTTGGAAAAAACTCAACTGTTAGAAGAAATATCCTTCTGGGTTCAACTCCAAGTGGGGAAAAAGACACTGGAAACATAGAGACTGCTTGGAAAGATGATTTAATGGTGGACAGGATCACATGGTTTGAATTCCTGAACAGAAAAGGGGCGAGACGCGAGAGGGTTTTATCCCCTCTCTGGCTTTGAACTACCTGGGTCCAGAATGATTGATTGTCAGACTCCCAGGGTGTGGGGGTCTCAGCTAGCCTTGCTGACTGATGTAATCTTCCCAGGTGCCATGTGGAGAGTTTCTGTTGCTAGATGGATCCTATTGTGTTGCAGATGATGGTCCATTGACAAAGATTGAGTTTCTGCCTCTGGCCCATTGACAAAGGGTAGGGGCAGGAAGATGGGAGCTGCTTCATCTTTAAAACATGCTTCTTCATTTCTCATCCAGGGAAACATAATATTCTGCCTTTTTAATATTTCCTAAAATATTTCATTCTTCTAGGAAAGGGGTGGGTGCTAACTTCCTATACAACAGAACTTTTTCGTGCAGCTGTTGATAAAAATAGGGTCGCCAACGTGATTGCCATCGTCCGATGACGGATATGGCACAACAACAAGAAGAATAGACAATTATTTGATGAATATAGAGTCACTGAGTAGACAACTCTGGACACGGAAAGGACTTGAGATTTTCCATATTGCACCATATAGTTGCTTCTTGTGAGGAGACTACAAGATAGTGGATCCTGGAGGGTCTAGAACTGTAAGAGACAAGGGAATAGGCATCTTGCTCAAATTGTGGTTAATGCTTTTGAAAGCACACTAAATTTGGACACTTCCTTTTCTAATCCTTTTTGGAAATTGCTTGTTAACTGATTTTCTGCTATTCAAACCTTTGAACTGGCAGGTTTTACAGCATCAGGTGCGTTTCCTTCAATCTTTCGTGAAAGAAGTTTTAACTACAACTCCGAGAACTTTTTTTTTTAATGAAGAGCAAAAGGGTGATTAATACATTGGTTTTAGAACATTACAAATGGATCAAAGGTCCATTGGAAATAAGATTTTGGAATTCATTATAAGGAATCCTTTCCATGGGAAATGCCTTTGTTTTGATTTTTTTAAAAAAAAACAAATATGATAGCATAGGACTTTGAAGATTGGACACTAGAGGGAACCAAAGAGTTCAATTAAAGGAGAAGAACGCTTAAACCAGTGGTCCTCAAACTTTTTAAACAGGGGGCCAATTCACGGTCCCTCGGACTGTTGGGGGGGGGGGGCAGACTGGCTGGGTAGGTGTGGCTAGATGAGCATGTGACTGGGTGTATGTGATTAGGTGGTGATGTGACTGGGTGGGCATGTCCAATTTAGCAGTCCAAACAATACACACAAATTAAACTTTAATTTGTTATGCTCCCGGGGATGAAAAGCAGGTTAGTGAAGGGATGTGGCTGCCTTGGGGTATGTATGAGGGACTTCTGTTCGTGTGTGTGTGTGTGTGTGTGTGTGTGCATATCCCTCCCTCTCCTCCCCCTCTCTCTCTGGAGGCTGGGGAGGCCAAAGACGGCCCAATTTTTGGCCTCCTGAGGCCTCCGCACGTCCCATTTTTGGCCTCCCCTGCCTCCAGAAGGTGGGTGGGGGCTGGCAGGTAGGCGAGACAATATGGGTGGGGCAGCCTGGTGGTCCCATTCAGGCTGGATTAATGGCTTTGGCAGGCCATATCCGGCACACGGGCTGTAGTTTGAGGACCCCTGGCTTAAATATTAAGTGCAATTGTGCAATTACATAATGAAGCAAAACATTCTAAGCATACAACATATAGAAAGATATTTTTGAGCAGTGGACTCAGAAGTTAATTTTAATAGTGTCAACAGAGACATCTGTCTCTATGGGTAGTCTGCATTTAAAAGATGTTATGGAAGAGGAAAATGTTCTATCTGACAATATTGAGACTGAGCTGAAAGTAGATTTACAATTGACAAGCATCAAGGATGACACTGAAGAAGATGTTACACTATACATACAAAAGAAACTGCCTTAATAATTAAAGGAGATATAAAAACAATAAACCTTCTGGATTGATCTGGATTATTTTTTCTATATTGGATTTACAAAAGAGGTTTATTAAAGTTTTGAAGAATCTTGTGAGGAGGGACAAAGACAAAATGAAAATAAATTAAGTTCTACAATTTTATTTGAATAGTCTAAAGGTTTAGATTATTAGGACTAAAAAAAGTTGGTTTATTCGATGAAAGTTAGAATAGATATGGCTTATTTCTGGTAACCCTTAATGGACTTTTGCTGAAACCAGGACTGAAATGATGCTAATTTATGGATTTATTTATAGATAGGATATGGAAGAAGAGATATTGGAGAAGATTCTACAAAGAAACTTTGACTATGTGTCAGAATGGTCAAACAATTGGCAACTCCAAATATCAACCAACAAATGCTCTGTCTTACACATTGGCAAAAAAAATCAGAACATCAAATACAAATCAAATCTGCTGGGCTAATACGACCTTGTAGATGACTCTCATTCCATTAAGGACCTTGGAGTACTCATCTCAAATGATCTAAGTGCCAGAGCTCACTGCAACAACATTGCCAAAAAGGCATTTAGAGTTGTTAAACTAATCTTGCGAAGCTTCTTCTCTGGTAATATTGTACTGCAAACTAGGGCATACAAAATCTTTGCTAGACCAATTCTCGAATACAGTTCATCTACTTGGAACCTGCACTGTATATCGGACATTAATACAATTGAACGAGTCCAGAGATATTTCACAAGAAGAGTACTCCACTCCTCAGCTCACAATAGAATACCCTATGCTACCAGGCTTGAAATCTTGGGATTATACAATTTAGAACTATGCTGCCTTCACTCTGACCTAAGTGCAGTACACAAAATTATCTGCTACAACGTCCTACCTGTCAATGACTACTTCAGTTTCAACCGCAATAATACACCATAGATACAAACTCAAGGTAAACCGCTCCAAAGTTGATTGCAGAAAATACGACTTCAGCAACAGAGTGGTCAATGCCTGGAATGCACTACCTGACTCTGTGGTTTCATCCCCAAACCCCCAAAACTTTAACCTTAGACTGTCTACTGTTGACCTCACCCCATTCCTAAGAGGTCTGTAAGGGGTGTGCATAAACGCACCAATGTACCTACCGTCCCTGTCCTACTTTCCCCATTTACTCATATCCATTTCCTGTATTCATAATCATGTTTATACTTATATCTGTTATCTTATACGTATTTGAGCTGTCCTGTTATTGTTGTGAGCCGCCCTGAGTCCTTCGGGAGAAGGGCGGCATATAAACATGAATAAAATAAAATAAATAAATAAATAAAATACATTTGACAAATAAGGAAAATAGAATATTTATTGTATTTTAAGAAAAGGTAAAAGTTATTAAAATGATACTTGCTGTGATAAAGGTGGAAAGTCACTTTTTAATATTTTTTTTCCTTTTTCTTTATTATATTCTTATTCTCCATCTTTTCTCTTCCACTTTCTATTTTTCCCTTTCTTTTTTGTACCTTCTACTCTTTGCTTGTTTTTTCAGTTTGTATTAGTCTTTACTGTTGTCATTATAACCTTGAATAACATCGCTATAAAAATTACATGTACATTAGCGTGAGCAAATTTGAACACAAAACATGGAACATGGAACACGGAAGGGACCTTTGAGATTTCTAGTCCAACCCCTTGCTCAAGCAGGAGACCCTATATTATTTCCGACAAATGGTTGTCCAAGTCTCCTTTTCATCACCTCCAGTGATGGAGCATGCCCAATTTCTGAAGGCAAGCTATTCCATTAGTTGATTGCTCTCACCTTAGGAAAATTCTCCTTGGTTCTAGGTTGCTTTTCTCCTTGGTTAGTTTCCATCCATTGTTTCTTTTCTTGCCTTTTGATGCTTTGGAAAATAGTTTGACCCCCTCATCTTTGCAGGAGCCCCTCAAATATTATCCTATCACCCCTAGTCCTTCTTTTCACTAGATTAGACATACTCAATTCTTGCAACCTTTCTTCATATGCTGTAGCTTCCAGCCCTCTAATCATCTTTGTTGCTCTTCTCTGCACTCTTTCCAGAGTCCTCAACATCTTTTTTATATTGTGGTGACCAAAACTGAATGCAATATTCCAAGTGTGGTTTTACTAAGCCTTTATAAAGCGGTACTAGAATCTCATGTGATCTTGATCCTATACCTCTGTTGGAAGAAAGGTCCATCTGGGTTCAGTTCCAAGTGGGGAGAAAGACACTGGAAACATGGAAGCTGTTTGGAAAGGTGGTTAATGGTGGACAGGACCACATGGGTTTTTTGGGTCCTGGGCAAAATGAGCACATGGGAGAGAGAGAGGGGAGGGGAGGGAGAGAGATATTTATACCCTCTCTTGGCCACCACCTTAGAGCTTCCTATTCCTGTGTAAGAAATGTATCCTGATTGGTTGTCAGACTCCCATGGGGCCATAGAGGGGTAATTTTATAGGTTGTCTTGAGTCCCAAGCTTGGTTGAATCTTGCTGGGTGATGTAATCATCTCAGGTGTCATGTGGTGAGATGGGTAGAGGGTTAATCCTATTATGTCCTGAGGGTGAAGGTCTTTTGTATTGTAGATAAGCTGGCCCAACCTTCCTGGGGCTATTAACAAAGGCGGGGGCTGCTTTCCAAGAGCATGTTTGTTCTTTTCTCATCCAGGGAGGTATAATATTCTGCCTTTTTAACATTTCCTAGAATATTTCATTCTTCTAGGAGAGGGGTGGGTGCTAACTTTCTACACCTCTGTTAATGTAGACTAGCATTACATTGGTTGTACTACTTGGCTTCCTTTCTAAAACTGTTTCCTCTTTCTTTGGCTATGTGTAAGTGGTCAGAGTACGTCTACCTGTTCATCTGGCCACTTAGCCACAGTGTCATGTGCAAAGGTTTAAGAATCTAAAAAGAAAAAAGGAGAACATTATCTATGCAAAATCCTTTTCATCAGCCCCATGGTTTCTGTGATTCACCAGAAAACTCCGTCAAAAAATAAATATGCATGTATGTTCATGATAATTAAAAGTGCAATGTCTTTCAGAAGCATTATAATTTACAACCCTTAACTGAACCCCCCCCCCCCCCTGTGTTTTCGGAGTCTTGCCACCGTTGGTCTGGAAGAAGTCTGCAACTCTCTCTTTGGCTACATTTGTTAGATCTGTTAATTGAACTAGTATAGATAACGAATGTGTGATCTTGTTACTGTAAAGCTTGAAGGCAGTTGAGAAGTACTATTGCATTATTTATTTTCATGGCTGTTTGTGAACTGGGTGTGATCTTCAGCCTTGCAGAACAAAGGTGCTTGTGAAAAAAAAAAGTGTCTTCTTGACACAAGGCTGATCGGTGTTCTTGTGATGCTTAATATCCCATCCCTTGCTGTTGAGGTTGGTCACAAAGCTGAGCATCCTTTGCAGAGATGTCCAACTGAGATGGACATTTCCAAAAGGCATTACCCGATTTAGTTGATTGAAGAGGGAAATGTTTATTTTTTAAAACATTCATGTAGCTGCCCATCATTCAACCAACTCTATGTAATCCTCTATCTCTAGTGGAAAGTAATTAAAATGACCACACACACACATACACACAAACAAGGACCCAGGCTTAATATGCTACTTAAAAACTACCATATTGTTCTTCTCAACTCAGATAGTTGTACATCCTTGATCTGTTTCTGAGCTTCCAGTTGGACCCATTGAAAATTTGCCTAGATCAGGGGTGTCAAACTCAATTTCATTGAGGGCCACATTAGGGATGTGGTTGACCTCGGGGGGGGGGAGTGGGTGTGGCCAAGTGGGTGGGCGTGGCCAGGTGGGTGGGTGTGGCCAGCTTGACGCCACTCCCCAAACTGCTGCCATGTTTCCTCTTTGTATTGGATAGACCAGGCTGAAGCCACACTGGCCGATGTTTCCTCTTCACACTGGGTGGACTGGGCCGAAGCCACACTGGGAAGACTGGGCCGAAGCCTCATTGAGTAGACTGGGGCTGAAGCCAAGCCCCAATGTTTCCTCTTTGCATTGGGTAGCCCAGTTCTGAAGTGACATGGGCAGACCCCTTACATTTTCCAGCACAGTCCCATGGGCTGGATCTGACCCCATCACAGACCAGTTGTGGCCTGCGGGCCTTGTGTTTGACATCCCTGGCCTAGATATATATATATTAATTTGATTTATATGCCGCCCTTCTCCGGAGACTCAGGCGGCTTACAATGCGTTAAGCAATAGCCTTCATACTTTTGTATATTTTATACAAAGTCAGCTTATTGCCCCCACAAACTGGGTCCTCAATTTACCCACCTTAGAAAGGATGGAAGGCTGAGTCGACCTTGAGCCTGGCTAGGATTGAACTCGCAGAAATTGCAGGCAGCTGGATGTTAATTGCTGCCTTTAGTAGGAGGCATTAGCCCCCTACGCTACTCAGGCTCTTGTAACAGATAGTTTATTAATCTCTCTCTTTTTTTAATTACTGGTGAAATTATGGAATTGGTTGATACAACTTCCAATTTTGCCCTCCCAACTCTTCAGAAAGTTTCAAGTTGACCTATTGTTATCCTCATTGGATGGAAGACAATCAGTTCACTTCTTTCCCAGCTGACCAATCAGAGGGTACCAAAACAACATCCAGACAATCATCTTCTCCACCATCTTCCTTTACAACTTGTGTGATTCGTTATTGAAAACATCTGAGCATTCACAATTAGATGGGGACTTCAAAGCTGTCATGGTCCCCTAGGATCAAGACATTGTTTCTCTGCCCAATTTATTGAAACACCAGGGAAATGACCGAGTAAAGTTACAGTGGCTAAACATCTGTGAGGTGGGTGAAAACCAGAAATTTGAAGGCAAGGCATTTCCACCAAGGGGACATTCCCTGACCTCCCATAATTCTGAGTTCCATCACTTCTGTAGACCTGCATTCTCATTGAACTACAACTCAGGTGAAAATGCTCCACAGAAATTGGATCATTCAGACATAAAATTAACTTGAGAGATCCCTGGAAGTCACCCCTGGTTGGACAGATTAAAAAGAAGGCTGGATCATAATAAGACGAATCATGGCTGCTTACTACCACCCAATGCCAAGGAAGCAATCCATAAAAAACAATGAATGAGGTGTCATCAAGGATGGTTGCTATCTTATCTAGGCTTGTGAACTTTTCAACTGTATCTGGTCTATCATAATAGATGACTTAGTCCTTGGCTTGTGACCTTAATTGAGTCTGGAATTATGGTCATAAGTCATGCTGGTCATTAAGCAGGTCATCACATGACCAACCCAATTTTCTGACATTTTTTGCAGCAGATATTAGGCAAATTACCATTTTTTACATTAAGTGAATCCATGATTGTTACGCAAATGTTGTGGTTGTTAAGCAAACTCATAGCCCGTGATAGGTGGGTTTTTTTTTTTGCTGGAACCTGGAAGTAATCACCAGTTTGCTGTAAAAAAAAACCCCGTTGTGAACCAGTCACATGACTGCAGGATGCTGCCAATGGCCATAAATGTGAGCTGGTTGCCATGCGCCCAAAATGCGATCACATGACCAGAAGGGGAAAGTTGCCAGAACTTCAAACCCAGCTCATAAGTCCTTTTTGTTGGATCCTTCATAACATCATAACAGTCACTAAAGGGCCACTCTTGAGTGGAGAACTACTTGTATAGACCAGGAGTCGGCAACCTTAAACACTCAAAGAGCCACAAAGGTCCTAACCGGAAGCCCCCCATTCAATTCTGGAGCCAACCGGAAGTCCGTTTTCCCCACCATAGAGTCTCCTCCTAGCACGGCGTCCTTTTTCCACCACCTCTCCTAATCGAAAGCCCTATCAATTGTGGAGCCGACTGGCAACAGGGAGCCGCAGCAGAGGGATGAAAGAGCCACATGCGGCTCCAGAGCCACGGGTTGCCGACTCCTGGCATAGACTCAATAAAATTTTCACCTGATCCAGCAGCCCTTTCTCTTCTGCTCTTTCGCGAAACTCTAAGCTCTTATATCGTTCAGAAATAAAATATACTGCTTGTTTTTCCGTCATGCAAGCATTTAGCATCTAGGGGCAATACAATTATAATTCTGAAGCTTTTTTTTTTTTAATGTTCTTGCTCATTGAATCTTTAGAAGCAGGGTTGATTAAAACTTTAAATAAATAAATTCCTGGGAAGGGGGAGGGGGTTATTACCGTTCTTTGAAACTGTGCTTCATGACTCTACTTGACTGCAGAGTAATCAATATGCGGGGACGAAAGCTCCAGGTAATTCATAGCTGCGATCTGTAGCAAATTGAAGACTGATTTGGTTCCCTGAAATTGTTTGCGTGCAGACAAGCTAAAAATATGCCGTGGGATCTGATTAACCCAACCGCCCCCCCCCCTCAACTCTCCAACGCTCTCCCTATTCATAAGAAGCAAGTTAACCGTGGAGAACAGAATCCAAATTATAGGTAAATACGGCCCTTGAAAGGCAGGTAAGCAGCATACTTACCAGATCATTTATTCTGGGAAATTGTGGTAGTAGTGTACATGTGTGGGTCTGTATATTTGTGAAAATCTCCTTTTCTAGCCTTGGTTCTGCAGCTCCTTCCTTGAGAGTCAGTTTGGTTTAGGGGTTGACACTAGGTTAGAAAGTGAGAGAGTGTGAGTTCTAGTCCCACTTTAGGCATAACGGCTATTGAATGACTTTGGGCCAGTCACTAGGAGACTGTGAGTTCTAATCTCACTTTAGCATAAAAGCCAGCTGGGTGACTTTGGGTTAATCACCAGGACACTGTGAGTTCTAGTCCCGCTTTATGAGCCTTGGTGGCACAGTGGTTAGAGTGCAGAACTGCAGGCTACTTCTGCTGACTGCTGGCTGCCTGCAATTTGGCAGCTCAAATCTCACCAGGCTCAAGGCTGACTCAGCTATCCATCCTTCCAAAGTGGGTAAAATGAGGACCCAAATTGTTGGGGGCAATAGGCTGACTCTGTAAACCACTTAGAGAGGGCTGTAAAGCACTGTAAAGTGGTATATAAGTCTAAGTGCTATTGCTATTTAGCATAAAAGCCTGCTAGGTGGCTTTGGGCCAATCACCAGGAGACTGTGGATTCACGTCCCATGTTAGGCCTGAAAGCCAACTACTGTATTTTTTGGAGTATAAGAAGCTCCGGACTAGCATCTTTGGTGACCTACCTACCTATTTTGGTGAGGAAAACAAGAAAAAGAAATCTGCCTCTGCCTCCCAGCAATTTTGCCTCGTTGCAGCAAACAGCAAATAGCCGGCTTTACTTTCATTTTTGTTTTCAGCATAGCTTGATTAGCACACACACAAAAAAAATAAAATCTGCTCCCAGCAATTTAACTCCTTGCAGCAAGCAGCAGAGGTCCGCACAAAACAGCTGAGAGCAAAATAGTTGAGAGTTGGGAGGCTGATCCAATCAACTTATGCTAATTAGGCTGTGCTGAAGCTGAAATGGGCTGTTTCTTCTTGCTGCTTGCTGCAAGGAGGTAAACTGCTGGGAGGCAGAGGCCAAAGAGTGAGGGCCAGTGGGTGGACGGGGCTACATTCGGTGTATAAGATGCACCTAAATTTTCACCCCCTTTTAGGGGGAGAAAAGGTGTGTCTTATACTCCGAAAAATACAGTAAATAATTTTGGGCCAGGGACTGACTCTCAATACAACTTACCTCATAGGGTTTTTGTGATGGGGGGTGGGTGGGAAGGAGGATGAAGGAGTATTAGGCATGTTCAATTCCTGGAATTATTTGTAAAAATAATAAAGGTAGGATATGAATGAATGAATGAATGAATGTGAGTGAATGAGTGAGTGAGTGAGTGATTCAGCTCAGAGTAAAAGAACAATCTCCTTCTTTCTCTCCATTGTATTTCAAGAGGCCAGGAAGTGAAAATTTACCAAGCAGGCTGAAAGTAGAAAGAAACAGTTAATAAACCCTAATGCAATTTGTTTATTTTTCTCTTGAAGCATATCCTAAGAAGACAAGCAGACAAAAAAAGAGTTTGACTATTTTAGGAGAGGAAAAGCTTTCGGGCACATCAATGCAGGGCGGAACTAAAATCTTCAATTCGAGACAATTGGAGCAAAAGATGTATTAATCCAAATCCACCCTTCAGGTAAATTACACAAAATCAATACACGTACATTTTGTAGACACTCTTAAAGAGTTATTTCACAACAGGGCATGCATAGAAAGAGATTTTCCACAGTCACAATGTGAAAACGGAACAGCTTTTAAGTGGCATTCAGATTTCGGTATTATTTTGAAAGATGGCTTGGTTGAAAACACTGTTTTCTGAATTTTTCAAAGGTCCCAAATACCTTGAGTTTATCTTGAAGCTTGAGATGGTTTGTTCTATGTTGATGTTTTTCAGTCTTAGCAACTTTAAGATGTGTGGACTACCACACTCAGAATTCCCCAGCCAACCCTGTCAAAGTTACAGACATCACTTTAAAAAGTGTCAGAGTATGAATATTCATAGACTGGAATAGGTCAGCCAATGAATAGGCATAGCAACTGGGTCAGCCAATGAGGGCTGTTTTGGAAACTTAAGTAAGTTCTGGGTGTGGCTTAGCTCTGCAGTTTCTGACTCTGTGCAGAGAAACTAAAACTAGTCTCCTCTGCTGAAATGAAACTAACTGTTTTCTCCTGCCCTGTGTTTCGCTTGTAACTGCTACTACATTGAAGAAGAATCTATATTGGTATTGTACATTTATCTTCATGTATTATATGTATATAAAGAAGTTAATGAATCCTGCTGAATAAGTTTACCTGTGTGTGCTTTTCTGGATTTGATTTTTTACTGCAAACTCAGATAAAAAATGACTTATAACCAATTCTCACACTCAAGACCGTTGCAGCTTCCTCACAGTCATATGATGGGGTGCTTGGCAACTAACATACATTGATGATAGTTAGTAGCATCCTGGGGGTGGGGTGGGGGTCATGTAATTGCAGTTTGTAACTTTCCTAGCCAGCTTCTGACAAGCAAAGTCCATAGGGGAATTCAACTTTGCTTAATAATGTCGTGAGTCACTTAATAACCATGGTAAAAAGCCACAAAATCCACTGTGACTCACTTAACAACCAACTTCCTTAGTAACAGGAATTCTGTTCTCAGTTGTGGTCGTAAGTTGAGGAGTACCTGGATAACTACAGTAGCCAAAATGAAAAGGACCAAGCCTTCTTGTAATTCAGAAATGATACCCCTGTTCCCTAAAGTGGATTTTGCCTTTTTAGCACTTCTACCATTACAGTTTAGTAGTGCGTAATAATGCTACTTAAAAAATGGGATTCCCTCCATCAGTACATTTTATTTATTTTTCCTAAGTGAAAAAAGGATCACTCTGTTGCTTTCATTCCAAGTCCCTAATTTTCTCATCATTTTGAGTGAGGTTTTTTGCACGTCTTCCAGGAGCGTTAGCTAAACTGCCCAGTATTTTATTTTATTTTATTTTATTTTTGGAAAATCAGCAAATTTAATAAGAATTCATTCCATCTCTTCATTTAACAGTTACCAAGTGTTGTTCATGAGTGAAGTTTTTGGCATCTTGCTTACTATACCCTGCCAGTTGCTTGAGCAACCACAGGTAAGCATTTATTGAGTATACAGGCAGTCCTCAATTTATGACCATTTGTTTAGTGATCGTTTGAAATTATAACAGCCCTGAAGAAAGTGACTTAGGACTGGTCCTCATGCTTACAACCCTTTCAGCATCCCCATGGTCACACAATTAAAATTTGGGTGCTTGGCAACTGGCCAAGCACATCCATGACAGTTGCAGCAAACTTTGCCAGTCAGCTTCAGACAAAGTCAATGGGGGTGGGGGGGAGTGGGGGGAACCAGATTCTGGTTTAATGAGCACATGATTATCTAAAGTCACATGATCAACATTCGGATATTTGGCATCCATAATGTATAGCAATAGCAATAGCAACAGCACTTAGACTTATATACCGCTTCATAGTACTTTACAGCCCTCTCTAAGCGGTTTACAGAGTCAGCATATTGCCTCCCAACAAACTGGGTCCTCATTTTACCCATCTCGGAAGGATGGAAGGCTGAATCTTGAGCCTGGTGAGATTTGAACTCCCAAATTGCAGGCAGCCGGCAGTCAGCAGAAGTAGCCTGCAGTATTGTACTCTAACCACTGCGCCACCATAGTTCATTTAGGATAGTTGCAATATCCCAGAGTCATACGATCGCCGTTTGTAACCTTTCTAGCTGGCTTCCGACAAGCATAATTAATGGGGAAGCTGGATTCAGTTATCAACTCTGTGATTCACTTAATGACTGTGGTGAAAAAGGTCGTAGAATTGGAAGTGACTCACTTAACAATTGCTTGGCTTAGCAATGGCAATGCTAGTCTTAGTTGTAGTCATAAATCAAGGACTATCCGTAGCCAATTGTGAATCCACCTCAGTGGTGGGTTTCAAATTTTTTTACTACCGGTTCTGTGGGTGTGGCTTGGCTTGGTGGGCATGGCTTGGTGGGCGTGGCAGGAGAAGGATACTGTAAAATCTCCATTCCCACCCCAATCCAGGGGAAGGATACTACAAAATCCCCATTTCCTCCCAATCAGTTGGGACTCAGGAGGCAGAGAATAGATGGGGGCGGGGCCAGTCAGAATTTTTACTACCAGTTCTCTGAACTACTCAAAATTTCTGCTACCGGTTCTCCAGAACTGGTCAGAACCTGCTGAAACCCACCTCTGATCCACCTAAATGAGCCTAAGAACTAAAATTATTTTGATTAAGCTGATACGCTACCATCCTCCACCCAAATTAACCCTGCTAGCCAGATTTGAAGGCAGTCTTGAAGGAAGATATTAAAAGAAAGTGCAACCTTCCCATATCCGCGTGTAATAAGTAATTATCTGCCACCAGTTCCCAAATAGTTCTAAGTGCATATATTTTATTCTGTTAGATCTAACAGAATTTTATAAACAGTTCATGGCATAGATTAATTGATCTTCTCTACTTTAAAAGAAATCCAAGCAACAGGAGCAGCATAGTTGGTTTTGGATAATAAACAATGAATCTTCATTGGTAGTTTACCTACTAAGATATTCTTTTTCATTCATCAAGGAAATCTGGAGCAGAACAGATTTTTGACCTCACAGCTAAATATAGTTAGGTCACTGCAATTAATAGTGGGACTAATCAGAATGTTTTTTTCCTGTGGAGTTAAGGTTATGGCTTAGCTAGCCACAGGCGTTAGCTTTCAGCGAGAACATCCTTCACAGTTATTCTCAGAAGCATCCCTGAAACTTCCAAAATTCAGCCCGTCAGATGAATTATGAGGAAGAACTTATCAACTCATAATCAGAACTGAGCCAAACGCAACGCCTCAGTGTTGAAGGTTATCTTCTCTGTTTCCACGTTTTGTCCACATTCATTATTGTGAATGTTTCCATGCGGTTCCTTTTCGCACCAATGTTTTTATGTTTGCCTGTGCTCAGATCCTATGAGATTCGAACCACTGGCCTGTTATGAACCTTTACCGGTGTTTTGGTTGAGTTCTACATCTTCAGGGCTTTAAGCATCTAAATCAGGGGTGGGCTTCAAAAATTTTAGCAAGGGGTTCTCTGCCTGGTTGCTGGGTGGGTGTGGCCATAGTGGGCGTGGCCTAGTGGGCTTCCTACACCATGGTGGTGGTGGGGCATTTTTGCCCTCCCCCAACTCCGGAGGCTTTTGGAAGGGGATCGGGAAGGGGATCGCAGGTCTGCCACCCGAAAACACTTTCCTTTGGCATCAGGATTTCAAAGGAAAGCGTTTTCAGGTGGCAGACCCGCGATCCCCTTCCTGATTCCAAACATGGGGTGTCCAGAGGCAAAAAAAGTGCATTGCATGTCAGGCGGAGGAGGAAAGAGAAGGTGAGTCTGCTGAGAAGGAGGATGAGGCCGCAATGTGCAATGGGAAGAAAAGCACTTTCAGGCAGCAGCGCTACAATCCCCTCCCCGAATCCAAAATGGCTCCCAATTCCCCGCTGCACATTGCAGGGGAACTGGCCACCTGCCATCTGAAACGCAGCTCTGAGAATTGCATTGGGGAATCCGGGCAGCGGTGGCCGGAAAGGAGGGACGTTTCACTTTAGGAGCTCCCATTCAGCTCGCTCGGCTCGTGGGTGTGGAGAGGGCTTAGGTGGCGACTCCTCACATTGCTGGGGAGTAAAGTCATTGTGACCATTGTCTGCCCTAAGCTGCCTGCTGGACGGCCAGAGGGGTGACCAGCCACAAAATGTGGGGCCCGCCTTGTTCCCCAAAGCTGCTGGGCAAATTCCTCCCCCCCGACCATCCTGAAGAGGGTTGTTCCTCAGGCTGTGCCCCGACCCAGATCCCCGCCACCTGGAACTGCCTGAAAATGTCCAAAGGGTGGGGGCTGGTGGGTGGGTGGGGCTACATTCAGAGTATAAGACGCACCCAGTTTTTCACCTCCTTTTTGGGCATAAAAAGGTGCGTCTGATACTCCGAAAAATATGGTCTAACAAAGGGGGTTTTTTTTAGCCTGAAATTTACAAGATTGATCGTGTATGTCCTATGCTATGGATTCAAAATGTATATTAGCCGCATGAATCAAACTGTACATATTTCACAGACCCATAAAGTAAGAATTTTAATTTGGGCAGTCACCCAAACAAATGAATATTCACATTCGCTTCGTGGATTTAAAATAAGCACAGTTCAACTTCACTGCCTACTTCTCTAATTAATGGCTGTCTACAAGGCATTTTTATTTTATTTTGCATATTTTATTAGCTGTCCTCCCTTCCATTCTTCCCATTTTCGATCATAATGGCTGGCTTAATTTACACATTCAAACAAAAAGTAGGAAAACAGTCGTTTTAGCAACTGTTTCAGATGTTATCAAGCCATAGCAGCCAACGATTTAGTAATGCAGGCCAATTTCTTCTTCTGAATTACACCCAGATGATTGTTATTTAAGAACTTAAATTTTACCCAAATAACTGTTTCTGAACTTGGTTCCCCCCCACTTTCCTTCCCCTTCTCTGTTTCCTTTTGCGTTATTTCTTTAGAATGTAAACCCATGCAGGGGAATTGGTAAATACTTTCATTGCTTGTACATCAGTTAGCTAGAGAACCTTTTTTGCCTGAAGAACAGAATAAAAATATTGTGAATAAGTAAATGAACCATAATTTGTGTCACCCATCTTAAACCCAGGGCTCAGCATTGTTGACACATGTGGAAAGCTATTTATCTGGTACTAGCTGGATGCCCATGCTTCACTATGAAACTATGTGATTGGGCATGAGAAATTGACACTTATAGCCTTAAACTTAATGTAGAATGTGTAACTCCATAGCATCAGAGCATGCTCATATAAGGAAACAGTTGGAACAGAGGGGGGAACGGGGGTAGACTGTCCCAGCCCACAGGCTGGATGTGCTGGCCAAGCCCACGCCCGGTTTAGCAAAGGGGTAGCATCAGAGTGTGTTAATATAAGGCAACTGGCAGTTGGGACAGAGTTCCTTTCAGATGGGGAGGGGGAGTAGAATGTCTAACTCCTTAGCATCAGAGCCTGTGAATATAATACTGTATATGAAATACTAATGATCTGATGGTCATTTTGAAAAATCCTTTCTTAGCGAGCACGTAGAAGCCAAGAGGAACATATGTGCCAAATTTCAAGTTCGTAGGCTTTACCATTCTGGAGATTTCGTGATGAGTGAGTGGAATTTGGCTTTTATATCTATACTTATTAATGTACAATGTGTAGTTGTTCCCATGGAGTGGATTTACTGCTTTATTTCTGAAGTTCCTCTGAGCGTGGTGTTGGAATCCACCTTGTTTCTCCCTATTTACATCCCTTTTTACTATAGACACTTTTCTAAACAGGTGGCCGAACTCTGTGGCGTGAAACTTTCTTTTTTTAATGCGCCTCCCTGCCGACAATAGACAATTTTATTACAACCAGCTACAGAAAATTAATGTTCAGCAGTACCGAAGTTTCAGAATGCAACCAACCACCAATCTCCAAAGAATATTCAAATAAGGGTTTTTTTCTTCTTCTTCTTTCTCATTCCGCCATGCGGAAAAGTCATTTCATCTCATACATATTAAAATCCAGTTTAAAAAAATTCTTTGCATTTACCGGTGTAAGGAGTCATCAGTCTCTTACTGATTGGACTAACCTCGATCTTCTGCCCAAGAGATTCTGTAGCTTGTTGGTTAGTGAAATCCCAAGATGTTGGGTAGTTCAACCTTCCCCAAACTGGCATGTCCCGATGGGTCAAGTGACAACTCCCATCATCCCCTGCCATTTGAAGAATGGTGCCCTGGCTCTTCCACTCCAGTAAAATACTAGGATGGGATGAGACGGGGCAGGGCGGGACGGGACGGGACGGGACGGGACGGAACGGAACAGAACAGAACAGAACAGAACAGAACAGAACAGAACAGAACAGAACAGAACGCAATGCAATGCAATGCAATGCAATGCAATGCAATGCAATGCAATGCAATGCAATGCAATGCAATACAATACAATACCAGAGATACCTTGCAGATTTTCTAATCCAACTCCTGCTCAGGCATGTCCAGATGGATCAAGTGACAACTCCCATCGTTCCCTGCCACTTGGAGAATGGTGCCCTGGCTCTTCCACTCCAGTAAACGGAACGGAACGGAACGGAACGGAACGGAACAGAATACAATACAATACAATACAATACAATACAATACAATACAATACAATACAATACAATACAATAACAGAGAAACCTTAGAGATCTTCTAGTCCAACCCCTGCTCAGGCGGAAAATCCTAAACCATTTCAGACAAATCATTGTCCAATCTCTTCTTTAAAACCTCCAGTGTTGGAGCACCCACAACCTCTGGAGCAGGGGTGAAATCTAGCAGGTTCTGACAGGTTCTGGAGAACTGGTAGTGGAAATTTTGAGTAGTTTGGAGAACCGGAAAATGCCACCTCTGGCTGGCCCCAGAGTGGGGTGGGAATGGGGATTTTGCAGTATCCTTCCCCTGCCACGCTCACCAAGCCATGCCCACCAAGCCACACCCACAGAACTGGTAGTAAAAAAAAAATTGGATTTCACCACTGCTCTGGAGCCATGTTGTTCTATTGATTAATTGTTCTAACTGCAGGACATTTCTTCTTAGTTCTGGGTTGCTTCTCTCCTTGAGTAGTTTCTATCCATTGCTTCTTGTTCTGCCCTCAGGTGCTTTGGAGAATAGCTTGACTCCCTCTTCTTTGGGGCAGCCCCTGAGATATTGGAACAATGCTTAAAAGCAGTCCCTGAGACAGTGGAACTCTCATGTCCCCCCTAGTCCTTCTTTTCATCAAACTAGACATACCCAGTTCCAGCAACAGCTCTTCATATGTTTTATCCTCCAGCCCCCTAATCATCTTTGTTGCTCTTCTCTGCACTCTTTCTAGAGTCTCAACATCTCTTTTACAGTGTGGCGACCAAAACTGAATGTAATATTCCAGATGTGGCCTTACCAAGGCATTATAAAGAGGTTATTAATGTTTCCTGTGATCTTGATTCTATCTATGGCTGAGGAGAAATGGAAATCATATCAGCTGCAAATCAATACAGGCACTCCTTGAGTTATGGGTTCAGAACTTTTGTTGCTAAGCAAGGTGATTGTTAAGTGATCGCACCCGATTCTACAACATTTCTGCCACAGTTGTTATGTGAATCACTGCAATTGCTAATTGAATCATAGTTGTTAAGCAAATTAGGCCTCCCGCATTGTCTATGCTTGGTGGAAACCAGCTGAGAAGGTCACAAATGGTGATCTCATGACCCTGGGACACTATAACATTCTAAATACATGTCAGTTGCTGAGTGCCTGAATTTTGATCATGTGACCCTGGGGATGCTGCAATGGTCGTTAAGTGTGAGGAACAGTTGCAAGTTGTAACTTAGAACGGTCACTGAATGAAAAGTTGTAAGGTGAGGATAACCTGTAGTATTCCTGGCATTTCCATCACTGTAGGCTGTTTTCTGCCATTAGTTTTTGAATCTTTTTATTGTTTAGGTTTAATGGTGTATATGAGTATCAAACAAGCACACACTGAAAAAAAAGCTTTCACTAATAATGGGTTTACCTAGCCATCAGGCAAAGCCCAGGAATTGATTTTTAGGCAGAGCAAAATAAACAAAATTCCAATGCAGTATAATGGAACTTATATTATATACCCAAAAAGACAAGCTCAAGATTCAAAACGATCTCAACTGACTTGAACACTGGGCCCTCTCTAACAAAATGAAATAAAATAAAAGTACATAAAAGTAAGGTTTTACACTTAGGTTAAAAAAAAAAAACAACCTAGGTGAATCTTGACTCAAACCAGAGGTAGGTTTCAAAAGGTTTTGACCAGTTCTGGAGAATCGGTAATGGAAATTTTGAGTAGTTCGGAGAACCGGTAGTAAAAATTCTGTCTGGCCCCGCCCCCATCTATTCTCTGCCTCCCGAGTCCCAATTGATTGGGAGGAAATGGGCATTTTGTAGTATCCTTCTACTCGAGTGGGGTGGGAATGGAGATTTTACAGTACCCTTCCCATGCCATGCCCACCAAGCCACGTCCACCAAGCCACGCCCACAGAACCGGTAGTAAAAAGTTTTGAAACCCACCACTGACTCAAATCCAATAACTGCAAAAGGGATCTTGGAGTCTGAGTGGAAAATCACTTAAATAGGAGCCAAAAAAGTCAATGCAATTCTAGGCTGCATTAACAGAGGGGTAGAATCAAGATCACATGAAATTCAAGTATCACTTTACAAACTCTAAGTAAAACCACCCTTGGAATACTACATCTAGTTCTGGTCACCGTAATATTAAAAAGATGTTGAGACTGTAGAAAGAATTCAGAGAAGAGCAACTAGAGTGATTAGGAGGCTGGAGGTTAAAGCATATGAAGAACAGTTGCAGGAACTGGGTATGGCTAATCAAGTGAAAAGAAGGACTAGGGGAGACATGATAGCAGTGTTTCAATATTTGAGGGGCTACCACAAAGATGAGGGGTTCAACCTCGACTCAACCCCTCCAAGACCGAGTGGCTGTGGCTGCCGGCGTCCCGATATAGCCAGCTGGCACCATCACTGGTTATTGGGGGCGAATCATTGGCCCCCACGGAAAGGGTACGCAACTTGGGCGTCCTCCTGGACCCACGGCTGTCTTTGGAAGATCACACGACAGCTGTGGCCAGGGGAGCTTTCTATCAGGTTCGCCTGATACGCCAGTTGCGGCCCTTTCTAGATCGGGACTCCCTACGCACAGTCACTCAGGCACTCGTCACCTCTCGCCTGGACTACTGCAATGCTCTCTACATGGGGCTCCCCTTGGGATGCACCCGGAGGCTCCAACTAGTGCAGAATGCGGCCGCGCGGGGGATTATGGGAGCGACGGGACGCTCCCATGTGACACCTCTCCTGCGCGAGCTGCATTGGCTACCTGTGGACTTCCGGGTGCGTTTCAAGGTGTTGGTGACCACCTTTAAAGTGCTCCATGGCTTAGGACCAGGGTACTTACGGGACCACCTTCTGCCGCCAATAGCCTCCCACCGGCCGGTGCGTTCCCACAGAGAGGGTCTCCTCAGGGTGCCGTCAGCCAGACAATGCCGGCTGGCGACCCCCAGGGGGAGGGCCTTCTCTGTGGCAGCCCCTACCCTCTGGAACGATCTTCCTCCAAAACTGAGAACAATTGCTGACCTCCGGACTTTTCGTCGGGCCCTGAAAACTCATCTCTTTCAGCTTGCTGGTCTAGCCTGACCCCGCTGAATTTTTAAGATCTGTATTATAGGGTTGGGTATTTTAAATATTTAATGGTTAATGGTTTTAATTTTTAGCCAAAGTTATATGCTTTTTTTTAAAGAAATTGTTTAACTTTTGTGTACTATTTTTATTTGGCTGTTCACCGCCCTGAGTCCGCAAGGAGAAGGGCGGTATACAAATCTAAACAAACAAATAAATAAATAAATAAAGCTATTCTCCAAAGCACCAGAGGGCAGGACAAGAAGCAATGGATGGAAACTAATTAAGGAGAGAACCAACTTAGAACTAAGGAGAAATTTCCTGACAGTTAGAACAATTAATCAGTGGAACAGCTTGCCTCCAGAAAAGGACTAGGCGAGACATGATAGCAGTGTTCCAATATTTGAAGGGCTACCACAAAGATGAGGAGGGTCAAACTATTTTCCAAAGCACCAGAAGACAAGACAAGAAACAATGGATGGAAACTAACCAAGGAGAAAAGCAATCTGGAACGAAAGGGTTCCTAACACAGTTTCCTAACTGTGAAACCAATCAAACAATGAAATAACTTGCTTTCAGAAGCTGTGGGTGCTCCATCACTGGAAGCTTTCAAAAAGACTGGACAACTATTTGTATGGTATAGAGTCTCCTGCTTCAGTAAGGGGTTGGACTAGAAGACCTCCAAGGTCCTTTCCAACTCTATTTTTATATTTTCTATGAACTGATCATTGGCCATTTGGTAATAAATCAACAGATGAGTGAGAACGTTATTTATGGAATAAAAGGAGATATAAACAGAGCTCAGTTTTCCCCAAAGATAATGCTTTATTTTATTTTCCCCCTAAAGCTGATGTTGGTAAACCTTTCTGGTAAACCTGGGAGAAAGGTTTTAAATTGCTTCAATTTGCCAAGCTGGAAAAAAGAACATGGGGAGAAAAAACGAGTGAGAATAAAGTCTTGAAAATTCAATATCTCCAAATTATTGCACACAACCCAATTTCCAGGGTTTAAAAAGGCAAGGCTGGTGGTTTATGATTTGCTTTTCTTGTTCTTTCCCTAAGATATCTGCAGTGAATAAATTTTAGCCCAATATTACAGGGAATTAAAAATCAACTGTCAAGAAAGCTTGTCTATTAAAATATAGCATAAGGCCTTTTGACTTGGCAATTGGAAGCATCACTTGTTTGTCTCAGTTCTTCTACTTAAATGCTAGATGGATTCATGGGAAAGAGGGAGGCTGGCATAAAAATAAAATAAAGTAAAAAAAAATAGATGGGAGGACCAGTGGTGAAATGTAAAATTTGTTACTACCGGTTCTGTGGGCATGGCTTGGGGGGGGGGGGGGGGGGTAATGTGACTGGGTGGGCGTGGCCAACTTTTTTTTTTTACTTTTAAAACCATTTTTTCTACAACCTCTTCAGTCAAAGAGGTTGTTTAAAAATGCTTTTAAAAGCCTCTGACAATCCCAGCTGAGTTGCCTGATTGGCAGAGGCTTTTTTTCCTTTTAAAAACATTTTTTCTACAACCTCTTCGGCCAAAAAAATGCTTTTAAAAGTAAAAAAAAAAGCCTCTGATGATCCCAAGACTCAGCTGGGATCGTCAGAGGCTTTTAAAAGCATGTTTTTCTACAACCTCAAGATGTTCTACCACCTCAAAAGGCTCAGCTGGGCATGGGAGGGGGGGGGGTGCAGGGATGTTTGCTACCGTATCTCCGAACCACCAGTCTGAACTGGGAGCATTTCACCCCTGTGGAGAACGATACTTGATTCATCCATTCTTTGTGCAAGGAGATTCCAAGGCAATGCAACATTGATGGAAATCTTCTCCAGGATCAGAGGTTCCACTGTGTTTTGATCTCCTCTCCCAAAATCCTCTTTTTGTCTTAGTCACAACTCCATAGCAGGATTCTGGCACTTGTTTATGAGATGGTTAAAATGCAAAATCACTCTCCCTGGGATTTTACTGATGGGTTCCTGAATTATTTGGATGAGTGGAGAATCTTGGTCCTTCCTTGGTCTTGTAAGCATTGCACCAGTGGTGAGATTCAAATTTTTCTACTACTGGTTCTGTGGGCATGGCTTGATGGGCATGGCTTGATGGGGCGGTACCTTGCTGTGAGTGACATTGAGTTGGCCACGCTCACTCAGTCACATGACCCCCACCAAGCCACGCCCACCAAGCCACACCCACAGAACCGGCAGAAAAGGCAGCTCCTGCGGCCTGTACCTTTATGATCCCCTCTCCCCACACATCAAAGTACCTTAAAGGGACACCACAGTCTGGTTGCCTTCTGAGCAGCTGTTCTCCTAGCTGGGTCTGGCAATGGGGTGCGGCATTTTTTCTACAACCTCTTCCGATGGAAAAATGCTTTTAAAAGTTAAAAAAAAAAGCCTCTGATGATTGCGCGGCTCAGCTGGGATCATCAGAGGCTTTTCAAAGCATTTTTTTCTGCAACCTCTTGGCCGAAGAGGTGGTAAAAAAATGCTTTGAAAAGTCTCTGCCGATCCCAGCTGAGTTGCCTGATCGGCAGAGGCTTTTCAAAGCATTAGAAAAAATGCTTTGAAAAGTTTTTTTTTTTAAAGTTGGCCACACCCACCCAATCACATTACTCCCCCCACCAAGCCATGCCCACAGAACTGACAGTAACAAATTTTACATTTCACCCCTGCACAGAACCTAGGAACTGTAGAAATTGGGCAACCTTGGGGTATCTCTGTTGTAATCATTAAGGAGCTCCTGGCAGGCTTGTAAGAGATTTGGGTAACATTTTGCTTGGTATGTATTTTTTATCTGACAGAAAGCCACTTGAAGAGACTAGAAGCATTGGAAATGTGGATTAACAGGCAGCTGTCACATATAAATTGGGTTGACAAAATCAGAAATGAGGAGGTGATAAGCCACCTTTGAAAGCCAAGGGAAGTCATCAAACATAAAAAAGCGAAAGTTAGAATATTTTGGACATGTGATGCGACACCTGGAAAAAAACGACATCCTTCACTTAATCCTCCAAGGAAAGATTGAAGGCAAACGAGGTCCAGGCAGAAGAAAAACATCATGGCTACAAAATCATGGTTTGGACAAAACTCAGCAGTTCTTTTTCGTGCAGCTATTGATAAAAAATTGGATTGCCAACATGATCGCCAATGTCCAATGATGGATAGGGCACAACAATTTATGCTTTGAACTCTGTTTGCCTGAACTAATAATAAAGTTCCTTTTCTTTACTGCTTATTGTCTCTGGATCCAAAAGATCCAGGCCTGATGACTGACCTGACATTGGGCAGAGAGGACAGCTGGTTTGAAAGAAGGGTCAAAGAGGCCATCTACAGTAAAATTGAACAGCCCTCTCTCAACAGAGGGAGAGGGAAATGACACTCGAGTCTCCTGTTTAACAACACAGTCCTTTCAGCCGTCCCAAGAAGGCTCCACGCCCATTTGCACTATTCAGGTGACCCTAAGGGCATAGCTAAACCTCCAAGTGGCCTCAACGACTCTCAGAAAGAGACCAGATGATTGTGTGGGAAGCCACCCCTCTCCTAGAAGAATGAAATATTTTGGGAAATATTAAAAAGGCAGAATGTTATATTTCCCTAAATGAGAAATGGGGAAACGTTATTTTAGAGGCAGAAAGCAACCCCCACCTTCCTTATAGCTCACAGCAGATGTCAGCACTTAAGAGATAAAGAGCTTATTGAAAGGAAACAAACATCTAGCTACCTCTATTCATAAGCAAATACTCTCACCCAAGATACAACACAGGAAAATGGCATTAAGCCACGATAGGAATGACCCAACACCCTTTCAGAACACAGGTCCCTTCATTGCATCACTCCCAGCAAACTTCAACCAAACCTGGGAGCTCAGACAACTTATAGAGCCAACTATGACCCCTACATAACCCCTACAACAGCCAAAAGAATACATGTTCTTGCACAGGAACAGGAAGCTCAAGTGCAATGCTTAAAGAAGGTATTAAAAACCCCTCACTCTCAACTCCCATTTTCATTAGCTGCACCAGAACCATAGCGCTTGGTGGTTCTGTTTATCATTAAACCCTCTTTCCAATCAGCCTCCGGCCTCCATTTTGTCTCCCAGCTTGGAACTGCACCTGGATATTTCTTCCCACAACTGCAAGGAATATAATCCTTCAACACACACCCCACCATTCAGTCAGAACTGAAGAAGTTTCTTGGATGAGAAGCAAAACGCCTTTAAGGAAAAACAAACTAACTTCAGTTTGGCCTTTTGAAGGGAAAAAAACCGCACCTTTCGGACAACTATGATCTGGATGACTGAGAATTTCCATAGACATTTTCCCTGACCCTTGGCAACACATCTACTAAATATCAGTCTTTAAAATCAGTTTCTGGAGACTAGCACTGGCTGGGGGGTAATATTTTGTATTTTCACTGCTGCAGGAACACACCTTCCAATAGAAATGCTTTATTTCATCTCCCGCTCTCCCTTTTCTTAATAGAGCTTTCAAAATTTTACTGTCCAAGGATGTGAGAGAGGCATAATTCACTTGCATTCAATCTTTCTCCTTCACGCACATACACCCTTCCCCCACCCTTCCACAAACACCTTTACAGCTCCGGTTCCTTTCTAAATACAAATCACGTTCTAACACTTAACGGAAAAGCAGTAATCTTTTGCCATGCCTCCTTCTTCCGTGGAAATAGCTGAAGAGGTTATTTCCCCCCCCCCCCCCTTCCTTTTGGAACACAAAATGCACTTGTCCCCCAGAACAGGTGCTGCAATAGTTAATGATCCATTATATATTGGACTTTTTGTAGTTTAGGCACTTAAAGCTGTAGTTCCTTCAGGAATATCAAATGAATGCCATCTGGTCTTGGTGATTTATTTTGACACTGTACAGAGCTTGTTCCTCAAGACATCCCTTTTGCTATTTCCTACATTATTTCTGCTACAAACCTTGCCATTTGGGCCTAGATAATTTTTTTCTTTTCTTTTCTTTTCTTTTCTTTTCTTTTCTTTTCTTTTCTTTCTCTTCTTGCCTTCCTTCCTTCCTTCCCTTCTCTCTCCTTCCTTCCTTCTTTAGTTCCATCCTTCCTTCCTTCCTCTTTTCCCCCTCCTTCCCTCCTCCCTTCTTTCCTCCCTCCCTCCCTTTCTTACTTGCCTTTCCTTCCTCCCTCCCTCCTTCCCTCCCTCCTTCCTCTCTCCCCTCCTCCTTCCTTCCTCCCTTCCTCCCTTGTCCTCCCTTGCCCTCTCCTCTCCTCCCTCCTTCTCCCCTCCCCTCCCTTCCCCTCCCTTCCTTACAGTCTCACTTCAGAACATCTTAACAAGCTTGGGTTTCTGGTAAAGAAACCACTAAACTGAATTTTGCATTATTATTTTTTTTTAAGAAAACACACCAGTCTGACTAATCCTCCACAGATTTCCAGGTGTAGTTGTCCAAGAAATGTTTGTGGTGGTAATGGAAGGCAGAAGATTCACAAACAAAGACTTGAGGGACCATTCTTTTTTTTTTCTGCTATCAGTTTTCTATTTTTCTAAATGGCTCTTATCAATATTCTCAAGTGAATTTAACTGCTTCATTAGCTTGGTTATCTGGTATTCCACTCAGGAATGCCATTTTAATGATGTGTATCAGAAGTTTATTACACTTGTCTGGATTATGTTATGGCACCTGATAAGTATTTCTACAGTATTTTATTTCCTCTCTTTGTTCCTCCCACACCCTCTCCTTCTCCACCACAAGGACTATATCACACTTCTGGACTTCCAGTTGACATCACGGCGAGAACAGCTTGGAAAATAGCAGGCTCTGATGAGCCCTGTGAAATCCAGCCAGTAACTGCTGTTGGAAGGCCCTATGGGGTCAAAGCCACCTTGTAGGGTTGGCAAAGAAAAGAGAGGTGCTTTGTGGACCATGAGGAACTGGCAGTTTCCTCATTAGGTCCAAAGCAAGCTGTCCTGAATGGCAGCAGGGATGATAGCCATTTTTGGTAGTCACAAACTGGGACAACCAGAACCATAAGATTTGTGCTGGAGCGGTTCATGGACAGAGCATTGAAACTGGGTGAGATAACTTCCAACTCTTACTCTCAAGATTTAATTTAAGTACAAGAATTTTAAAAGATAATCTCCGAGTGTGAAGGATGCAGCGATTAGACACATGGAGAAGATTAAAGACTGAAAATTAAGAGGTGAAAGAAATGTCCAAGGGAAGCCTTAAAATACAGAAAGCCTGGAAAAAAGCTTAAACAATTTGAAAGGTGATTTTTAGGAGAAACAATCTTGCTTATTTCTGTTTTTAAACCCCATGGACTCATTGGATAATCAGCTGTTTTTGACATACTCTTTAAGGTTGGACCTGGGAGCAGGAGACTGGAAGACGAGGAACACTACAGCATTACAGTGAGGTCCAATACACATAAAGTCTAATACACAAAATAGTAGAAAATAAATAACACCTGGAAGTCAGCCTGACCTAGACTCCATTCTAGAAGACGATTTGGACATTTTAAAAATACCTAATGAATTTCTTTTTCCTCTTGAAGATTTCTAAGATGAACTAAATTGCAAATAACTAAACTTTATTGAAACTGGCTATTGGATTATGGATTTGAAAGATTGGAGGAACCTAGTGGATTAAGTTGGATTTGGATTATTAAGGCTATTTGACAGAACATCCTACAAGGCAAAAGAAGAAAGGTGATAGAAGAAAAGAGAAAAGAAGAAAAGTTAAATAAGACTTTAAAATTTGAACAACTGGGAAAATATGTAATTGGAAAATCACAAGGCTGTAAACCACTAAAGAGTTTTAAAGATTATAAAGTTAGGGGATTTGGAGGCATAACTATGAGATTGATGGACTTTTATTAAGTTGGAGTTTTTAAATATTGAGACGTTGGAACCAAAAAGGTATACTGAGTAATCTTTATTAAATTGTTATAAAATCAGTTCTGGAGAACCGGTAGCAGAAATTTTGAGTAGTACCACCTCTGACTGGCCCTGCCCTCATCTATTCTCTGCCTCCCTAGTCTCAGCTGATGGTAAAGAAATGGGGATTTTGCAGTAACCTCCCTCTGGAGTGAGGTGGGAATGGAGATTTTACAGTATCCTTCCCCTGCCATGCCCACCAAGCCATGCCATGTCCACCAACCAGTAATAAAATTTTTTGAAGCCCACCACTGTCTATAGGGGATAACAGAGGCAAATGAAGAAATAATTTTGATGCTTAAAAACATGCATGAAACTGTAAAGAACAATAAGGAGACAAGGGGATTGTCTAAAGATAAAGAAACAAGTGTAGAAGCCACTCAACAATTGGGGGAAATGATGAACATGATATTAAGGAAATAGATGAGAAATTAGAAGAAGCAGTGGAAGGAAAAAATCAAAATGAGATGCAAGAAGTTAAAGACAACAAAGAGAAAGGATTAATAAGTAGGAATCAATCAGATAATTCCTTAAAAACAGAGAAAAAAAGGAAAATTCTTCAAAAAAAAAAAAGAAAGTTTTATTGATGGGGGTTCAAATAATACAGCAGAAAGAGACAAAGGGCAACCCGAAGGGAATGTTCAGTAGGTATAAAAATATCAAAAAGAGTTATAAGATTCCAAGAGAGAGAAATAAAAAGGTGATTAAAAAATCAATAAATGATGGAACTCCAAAAAGGTTAAGAGATGATAATGACAAAATGTATTAATAATAATAAAAAAGAAAATACAAATAGGGAAAATAGTAGCATACATATTAACAGATAATAGAATCTATTATAATTAATAAAGTTATATTATTATATTAAAAATAATATTAATAGTGTGTTAAATTATATCGTGAACTTAAACTTTTAAGGATTAGAAATTGTGGGGATTTAGAGATATATTCCCGGGATTGATTAAATTTTGTTAATATTTGGCCTTATTAGTAGTCCTAGACATTTGGGATATTGAAATTATGGTGGAATAATGAGTAATTTTCAAAATATTAAATATTAGTAACTTAGTAGGGGATAACAAATACATAGTGCCCAGAAATGTTATTGATGTTTAAATTAATTAATGAAAAAAATGATAAAGAATTATAAAGAGGGAATGGTACTGCTGAAGTTGGAAAATCAGGATTATGCATACTTATTTGTATTATTACTGTTAGCATTGTTTAAAAAAGATTTGACCCAGTCAATTCACTGGCACAAAATATGTATGGTATGTATTATATTAAAAAAAAGTAAAAAATAAAATTTTATTTAACTAAGCTTTTGTCAGCTATCTGCTGACATTGTCAGAGTATTAAATTACCATTACAGAGATCTCTGCCTTTATATGCCATTAATTTGAATGATGGAGGCTTAATTCAGTAGGAAACAGTAGGAATTAAGCCTCCATCATCCAGGATGATGACAGCAAAAACAATATAGCTGATTACAAGTGGGAGACAGCTAGAAGGGCCTATTACACGCACAGGGGCCAAATTGAGTAATGGCATATAAAGGCAGAGATCTGTAATGGTACTTTAATACTCTGACGATGTCAGCAGATGGCGGACGAAAGCTTAGTTAAATAAAATTTTAATTATTTTAAAATTTTTAGTTCCGGAGCTCGCAGGATGTCTGCTTCTTTCTTTACATACATACATACATACATATTAAAAAGGACTATATCACACTCCTCCTTCTGCAAATCTTCTAAACAATTTTCCTTTTACTTTATGAAATTGAAGGCTCTAGAACAAAAGGTACCAGAACTAAAAGAAGAATTGATTTTTCTTGTTGGGGTGAACCAAAAGCTGCTAGGTAAAACATCAAGCTAGCATCCATCTTTTATCAACTTCTATTTACATTATCTCGAGAGACGCAGTGGCTCAGTGGCTAAGATGCTGAGCTTGGTGATTGAAAGGTCGGCAGTTCAGCCATTTGAATCCCTAGTGCCGCGTAACAGGGTGAGCTCCCATAACTTGTCCCAGCTTCTGCCAACCTAGCAGTTCGAAAGCATGTAAAAAATGCAACTAGAAAAATAGGGACCACCTTTGATAGGAAGGTAACAGCGTTCCATGACTCTTTGGTGTTTAATCATGCTGGCCACATGACCACGAAGACGTCTTCAGACAGCGCTGGCTCTTCGGCTTTGAAATGGAATGAGCACTGCCCCCTAGAGTCAGGAACAACTAGCACATATGTGCAAGGGGAACCTTTACCTTTATTTACATTATCAAATAGGGCACTTCCACATAGTTGTGATGCCACGTGGGGACTAGGAAATCGTCTGTGGATTCTGGGAAAAATAAGAAAGAGTTATTCATCCCTAATCAAATGAGAAATAGAAAAGTTGAGGCTTTTAAAACAAAAGCCCCTTCCACCCGTCCACCCCCTACACATATGATGACTATATGGAGAATATGACATCTAAGGGACACCTGTGACATGACACTACCCCCTCAAACTCTATGAAAGAACCAGTAAATGATAGCATAGAGTTTTGTGGTTTTAATTTCAGGAAAGAGAATGGAAATCCTCAAAGCTAGAAATTATACCTGGTAAGAGGATGTTCCCTCTCAACTGCTAAAACGTGTTTTTTGGAGCAACAGTTGAGCTGCCAGTTCAACTTGTAGAGATCTCCAAGAGCTCCATTGCCATAGACTCAGAAGCTGGTCCAGTTGAACCAGTGGAATGGCAACCTCAGGAGATGTTAAGCCAAGAATCACTTGAAGCTTATCAAACAGAGGCATCATCAGAATAGCTAAAGCTGTTAGATGAAGATGATGTCAGTAGAATCTGACAAGTAGAGCAGAGAGCAAAGCAAAGATGCTCAATGATGTCAGAGTATGAATATTCATAGACTGGAATAGGCAACAGATCAGCCAATGGGGACTGTTTGGAAACTGAAACATACCGCATTTTTCGGAGTATAAGATGCACCTTTTCCCCCCAAAAAAGAGAGTGAAAATCTGAGTGAGTCTTATACTCTGAATGTAGCCTCACCCGGCTTCTCAAAATGGAGGTTTCAGAGGCTGAAAAAAGCATCAGAAAAAAAGCTTCAGAAAAAAAGCACCCAAATAGAGCTTCAGAAAAGAAGCCCCCAAACAGAGCTTCAGAGGCTTTTTTTTCTGAAGCTTTTTCGGAGGCTTTCAGAGGCAGAAAACAAAGTTTTTTTCTGAAATGGAGTTTCAGAAGTTTCAGAGGCAAAAAAAAAAAAAGCAAAAAAAAAAAGCAAGGCACAGAGCTCACAACCAAGGAAACTGTTGCTAAAATTCACCTCTGGGAACAGCTGATTGGGGATATTCCGGGAGGCCAATCCACCTGCCAATCAGCTTTTTTCTTATTTTCCACCCCAAAAACTAAGGTGCGTTTTATACTCCGGTGTGTCTTATACTCTGAAAAATATGGTAGTATTTGTTGGTATGGGGCCATAAGACACAGATTGGAGTCTGGGCGTGGCTTAGACTTGCTGAACTGTATATAAGAGTTGGTTTGGCCTCTGTAATGGGTGCCTCTGTACAATATATTAGCCTCTGTATTTCTCTACTCTGTAATGACTTGCTTCTATGAATATTGCTTCTGTGTTCCTGATTTGTATGCTGAATTCTGCTGTGTGGTATTGTATTAGAAAGAGAAATTTCTCTTTCGCTGACGACCTTGTATTCTGTATAGAAGATCCATTGGAGACACAAATAAAATTAATGGAGGAAATTGAGAAATTTGGCAAGGTGGCAGGGCTAAAAATTAATAAAAATAAAACCAAAATTTTAACCAAAAACTTAAATATAAAACAAATAGGAAAATTAGAACAACAATCGGGACTACAAATAGTAAAAAAAATAAAATACCTAGGCATAAATTTGACAACTAGAAATATAGCAATCAAAGACAATAATTATGGAGAATTAATACAACAAATTAAAAAAGATTTAGAGAGATGGGGGAATTTAAAGCTATCGTTACTAGGACGAATAGCGGCGATAAAGATGAACATACTTCCAAGGATCCTCTACCTGTTTCAAACTATTCCGATTAGACTAGAAAAAATTTTTTTCACAAATTTGAATAAATTAACAGCAAAATTTATATGGGAGGGAAAAAAACCGAGGATAAATTTAAAAATATTACAAGACAATAGACTAAGAGGAGGTTTTGGCCTACCGGCCTGGGAAACATACTACAGAGCCGCAAGCATAATGTGGATTAAGGACTGGGTCAATTTAGATAATCAAAGGGTACTGAAATTAGAAGGACATGATTTATTAAAAGGCTGGCATGCTTACTTATGGAATATAGGAAACAAAACATATAAACATTTTAAAAACCATATTATAAGAAACTCTTTAATCACAACATGGATGGAAATTAAATGCAAGCATTACATAAAAGTCCCAGGATGGTTATCCACACTCGAGGCAACAACACACCCAAATATAATGTACCCCAACACAGTATCTACGCAGACAATAATAAGATATAGAGATATTTTAGATAAAGATGGGAAACTCAAACCCCGCGAAGAACTTAGGGACATGGACATAAAAATAGACTGGTGGCCGTATTTGTTAATACAAAACAGATATAAAAAAGATAGTGAAGATGGAGGAGTCGAGATAAAGCCCAATCAACTTGACAAATTATTAGAAACAAAAGAGGGAAAATTAGTTTCAAAGATTTACAAATATCTACTTGAATTTGACTTAGCAGAAAACATAGTCAAAGGCCAAATGATAGCCTGGGCCAGGAATATTGGAAGGAGTATAAAATTAGAAGTATGGGAAATGATCTGGAAAAACAATTGTAAAATAACTAAGGCAGTAACATTTAAAGAAAATCACTATAAGATGTGGTATAGATGGCACCTGGCCCCAGCCAGACTAGCAAAAATGTACCCAAATTGTAACCCGACATGCTGGAAATGTAGACAAGCCCCAGGAACATTTTATCATCTTTGGTGGCTCTGCCCAAAAATAAAAAAATTCTGGACGAAAATTGGAAAATGGATAACAGAAATAACAGAAGAAAAGATAGACCTAAAGCCCGAAATCTTTTTATTAGGTATATTTAAAAAAGAAATTAAAAAAGAAATAAAATATATCATACTACATATAATTACAGCAGCAAGATTAACCCTAGCCCAGTCTTGGAAACTAGAAAAGTTGCCAACAGAAGAACAAATAATTCATAAAATATATAGGTGCGCAGAGATGGATAGATTAACTCTAAAATTAAAAAACAAGGAAGACTCACACTACTATCAAATTTGGAATAGATGGTATGAATGGATTGATAAACAAGGGGAAAAAAAACAGATGGTAAATACATCAAGAGACCAAAGTTAGTAAATTTACACCGTCAACATAAATATATCATAGCAAGTGAAGATAAATGTATATATATGGTTATATATTGAAATGTTATAGATAGAAAACTTTTGCTTAGTAATATTAGAACATAAGTAATACTAAAGTGTACTTTGTTTTTAGCCTTAAGATTGTTTTTATAACTTTTGTCTTTTTTATCTTTTATCTGTTTATATCAAATAAAGTTGGTTTTAAAACTCAAAAAAAAAAAAAAGAAAGAGAAATTTTCTTATGTATATGTATCCTGCAGAATTATTTAATTATGTGTCTGATTGTGTGTGCTGCAACAAACTCTGATAAATGAGACTCCTTGCCCAGCAAGGAAGAAACTCTCTTAATTGACGACAGTTGGCTTCAGCCTGGTTTAAACAGCAGCCCTGTTTCATGCATCTTCATTGGAAACCATGGTCTGTTTTCTGTTCTGGTGTGTTATTTCTGTGAATCCTGCTTGTATAACTCTGAACTTGGACTGGAGAACAAACCTGACTTGGCTCTCTGAACGTTGGACTGGATTTGGACTACTCTTATGTGCTCCTGTTAAAAGCATGGTCACCCAGACCGTCTTTCTTTCCAAAAGGTTTTGTTGATTTACATTTTTTCCCCTTGTCTGATGCTATCTGCTCAGATAAAATGTTTTCTTCACTTAGCAACTGTGTGTGAATTTTGAGACCTGAAAGAGGAAATCCATGGCCTTGTAAGAAGTACAAGTGCAGCATTTGTGGGGAGAGGACCTAGACTCATTTCAGAGGAGCAAGAGGGAATCAATAGAGAGAAATCACTGGGGTTACACCCGGCTTTCAATAGCATAACTCATGAGCTATTAAAACTGACAGAATGGGGAGTGGATTCTAATTCTAATCTCTCTTGAAATGCTTGGCAACATTGACATGCATAATTAGATGCAATGTTCCCATCACTCACCTGGGTTCTATTACAATGGAATCTTCAAAGTCTGTTAATCTTTATCTTTCAAGTGTTGATGGGAACATCTTCACAGGAAAGGTTGTCAGGATTGATTTAATTTGGATTCCTTCCTGGACTCTTAGCTAGAATAGAATAGAATAGAATAGAATAGAATAGAATAGAATAGAATAGAATAGAATAGAATAGAATAGAATAGAATAGAATAGAATTCTTTATTGGCCAGGTGTGATTGGATGCACAAGGGATTTGTCTTGGTGCATACGCTCTCGGTGTACATAAAAGAAAAGATACATTCGTCAAAAATAATAAGGTACAACACTTAATGATAGTCATAGGAAACAGTCAATATAAAACTTAAGGATACCAGCAGCAAGGTTACAGTCATACAGTCATAAGTGGGAGGAGATGAGCGATAGGAACGATGAGAAGATTAATAGTAGTGCAGACTTAGTAGCTAGTTTGACAGGGTTGAGGGAATTATTTGTTTAGCAGAGTGATGGCGTTTGGGAAAAAACTGTTCTTGTGTTTAGTTGTTCTGGTGTGCCATACTCCATAGCGTTGTTTTGGATTCTTATGATTCAGGCAAAGAAAGGCAGGGCAGAGTTCTCCTTAGGTAGATTTATTGAGAGATTCATGAAATAAGGCAGCTCTTAACACAACAAACTATTGAGAAAAGCTATTGAGAACAACTATCAAGATTTGGGTACAAGGATGCCCTCCACTATGAGTTATGCAAAGCATTCTGGGGCAGAATGGGTGTTTCTAACCTCACAACTGCCTCTTCTGTGTAGTTTGATTTCAATGACTCATCTCAGTTTTTGGAAAGTCCCATTTCAGGGGTGGGCTTCAAAAATTTTAGCAACCGGTCTCTTCCCGGTGGCTGGGGCATGGCCATGGTGGGCTTGGCCTACTCAACCTCCTGCACCATGGTGGGGGGGGGGGGGAATTTTCACCTTCCCCAGACTCCAGAGGCTTTCTTCAAGCCTCCGGGAGGGTGAAAACGGCCTCCCTTGGGCTCCACAGGCCCTCTGGAGGCCGGAAATGGGCCGGTTTCTGGACTTCTGTACCTTCCCAGAGGCCCATTTTTCACCATCCCTAGGCTGCGGAAGTTTTCCTCGAGCTTCCCGGAGGGCAAAAACGGCTATATCCCACCCCTGGGATTTGGCCAAACTGGTCTGAACTGGCTGAATCCCACCACTGGATTTGGTCCTTTGGCAATGGAATATTTTACATGTCCTGAATGTAGCTGAAGGTATCTGACAAGTTTTGGGTGAGCAAAGAATTGCATTAAATGTTATATTATGTGGGAGGAGACAGCAATGAATGAACAACCATGGTGGAAGCACGAGGCCCCTTTGTGCATTGGGTGGAAAGAGAATTTTGCAATTTCTCTGGGATTGGAAGGGAAGAAGTTCAATTTTTTAAAACTGAGGGAACTTTCTTTTTTAGCCCTTTCTTATCCCAGAATGGGAAACTGCTGCCCTACAGCAGACCTTCTGAAAATGCAGATGGAAAACTTCTGGGTACTGCAAAACTAGGTTTTATGCTATCCTAGGATTATTCCTAGACAGATTCTCTTCCTGTGTTCCTACTGTGACATCCTGTAGGTGACCAACACCCCAGCCCTGCTCAAGAGAGCAGAAGATAACCAGAACCATATTTATCTCATAAATGATTAAATTGTCACCCAGCAAGAGGATCCATCTGTGTTTAGGGTTGTGGGATTGTCCAGAGCGATTTTTCAATACAAAGAAATGGGTCCTTTTCAAGACAACAAAAGTGTTCACATCCCTACTGCAGAATCTGTAGGACTTTTGATGGGGTCATTCGTGGTCATATTTCCCAACGCAACGTTTGCTGCACACCAGACTAATTCTTTACCCTATTCCACCCATGACACTCTACAGTTGTATCACACACGTTTTGGGAGCAACAAGGCTCTTCCAGGTTGAAAGGATTAGTCAGTGAGATAGAATAGAACAGAATGACAGAGTAGGAAGGGAATTTAGAGGTCTTCTACTCCAACCCCCTGCTTAGGCAGGAAGCCCTATACCATTTCAGACAAATGGTTGTCCAATCTCTTCTTGAAAACATCCAGTGTTGGAGCACCCACAACTTCTGGAGGCAAGTTGTTCCACTGATTAATTGTTCTCACTGTCAGGAAATTTCTCCTTAGTTCTAAATTGCTTCTCTCCTTGATTAGTTTCCATCCATTGCTTTCTTGTCCTGCCTTCAGGTGCTTTGGAGAATAGCTTGGCTCCCTCTTCCATGTAGCAAGCAACTCCTGAGATATCATTACCTAGAGGATGCCCAATTGGGGGCTCCTTTTATGTTCCCAGCAGGAGCTTGAGTGAAGTACGGGAGCTCATCCCTCCCCATGGCAGCACTTGGGATTCAAACACAGGCTTGTCAATTGTCAACCCAGCATCCTAATCATGTGAGCCACCATGCTCCTACACTTCACAACAATCCAGCATATCAAAATAATCTCTCCGCTCATGTTCCTGCTGCTTTCTTACCAGCAATATTTTTCCTGCTAATTGTGCATGCTCTGTTTTTTGTTGTTGTTGTTGTTGTTTTGGTGGTGGTGGTGGGGGTCTTCCATTTATCTCTTGAAAGGCTATGCAGTGAAGGATCTTTCTCTGCTTCTTGTGCAGTTCCCGTGACATGTTTATGCTTTACTAGCTACTGTAAAAGGCAAAGCTTTAGCACATGCCATCGAAAATCCAGCTGGCATTTTGCACTCTTAACACAGAAGTATTATTAGGTTTTGGAAATAAATGGTCCAAGAATGAGTTTTATTCCTGCCTTTGGAAGGTTCTAATGAACCAAGGCTCAGAAATACAAGCAGCTCGGTCTTAAAGGAGAAGGCCTATTTTCTTTTTCGAGGACATTCCAGAGCCAAATTATTAGATCTGTGCAAATCTTCAGAGGGGCAATTCATTTGGTTGGATATCCACCAAAGCCTCTCTTTGAAGGGTCTCCATTAGGCAAAGCTACGCATGGCTGCTACTTAACGGATCAGTTGCTTTGATCTGCTGGATTGCTGGCATTTCAACAGCAGAAGTTGCTGTTCTTAATACAGATCTCCACAGCATGTCATTCCTGCTGTGAGTGTCAGTTGTGGCCTGTCGGCCGCCAGCCCCTTCAGCAGCCGAATCAGAGAAGGAGATGGTGTGGGAGTCAGGTTCAGGATCAAGGCAACCTGAGAGCTCTGAGGGGAAAGAGGAAATGGAGCTGTCAGAGAGAGAGAGAGAGAGAGAGAGAGAGAGAGAGAGAGAGAGAGAGAGAGAGAGAGGCGGAGCCTGGATCATCCATCAGCCCTCAGATGGAGTGACAACAGCCCCCAGGACAGGAGATGGCTGCTGAGGAAGAGGAGAAACAGCTGGGTCCAGTGTCTGAAGCACAGATGCACAGATGCAAAGAAGGCAGAAAGGAGAGGAGAGCAGTGGAAATCTGTGGGCCGATCCTTGGGATGGAAGAGCCACCGCTGCTAGCGAAGCCATACCCTAGCTCTGGCGACAAAAAGCAGGGGGCAGAGATGAATAGATGTGGCAGACAACTATTCATCTTCTGGCTGGATGGACTTATTAGCCTGCGGCGAGAGAGAAACTTTTTGTTGGGGCTGCTGGTGCTCCTAATAAAGGAATCATTGATATAACCACAGAGGGTTTGTCGCGTATGGGGAGCTAGGTCAGAACAGTCTCCAGTGCAGGGTGAGATGCTGGTGAAGATCATCTTGCAGTCCAATATCCCACCATAAGGTGAAGCACCTCACTCACATGGCCACAAACTCCTATAAATTTTCCCCAACAAACAAGATAACTACTTAGCTAGCTAGAAAAATGAACCATCGCTTTTCCTCTCCATAGACCCAGTGTGGATTATACTTGTTATGCATGAACAGAAATTGGAAGGGCACATCTGGAAGGCTGGCTAGAATGTTGGCATTCATTCCCACTATCACTCTCCCCCCTCCCACACCCTTATCTAACTATTTAAATGTAGCGGCTGGAATTCCAATGCACATGTTGTGGTACATGGAATGTAGAACAGAGCTTAAGAGGGAGCAAAAAAGAAATTGAGCCTGGAATCGTTGGTATGCAGGTAGAGAGCCAGAGTAGCCTCTCCCTAACTTTTCTCAGGATATATCTAATTGATTTGTGCTTTAGTCTGGCAAGATTCCTGCCTATAGGAGCCATGGTGGCGTAGTGGTTAGAATGCAGTACTGCAGGCTACTTCTGCCGACTGCGGGCTTCAATTCAGCAATTCAGTTCTTACCAGCTGAAGCTTGACTTAGCCTTCCCTCCTTCCGAGGTGGGTAAAATTACAATTCAGATTGTTGAGGGCAAGATGCTGACTCTGTAAACTGCTTAGAGCGGGCTGTAAAAGCACTGTGAAGCGGTATATAAGTTTAAGTACTATTGTTATTGCTATAGGCAAGCAATAATAAACTGTGTTCTTGGTTTGAGCTCTGAGCTTGGCGAATTCACTGCAAAGGTTTCATCCCCATTTGAGGAGACATCTTCAGTATGCTTTGGGTTGTCTGGGGGGAGCGCTGGCCTTTAAATACCTTTCTGAGTCCTGGTTTGATTTCGGGTTGTGTGATTGGCTGGCTGTAGTTGCTGAGTCACAGTCCTTCATTTTAAGTAACTTCTGTGCGATGTAAATTAGTGCTGGTGTTGTTGTTTGGATGTCTTCCGATGATGTCATGATCTGGTTCTGGGTTGATTTGATCGGCTGCATGTGATGTGGTCCAGCAGTGAAATGCACTTACCTTCGCTACCATTTCGGGAATATGAGCATGAGAGCCTCTTCTCTGCATGCACAGAGCATTCTGCACATGCACAGAGGGTCAAAAATGGGACATAATGATGTCCCGGGGGGTGGGCAGAGCCTTTTGCCGCCGGTGCTACTGGTTCCCATGAGCCAGATAGATCCGGCTGGATTTCACCGCTGATGTGGTCCAATTTCTTGTGATCTAAAGAGTTATAGCTTTGTTTGCAGTGCTGCTGTTCATTGGTCTTTAAATGCTGCCTTCGGGATAGTGGTTGATGTTGATCTTTCGTTCTAAGTGGTTGGTAGATTGAGTTGATGTCAATGTGTCTTTTTGTTGATTTATTGATGGAAAACCAGGCTTCCAGGATTTCCCTTTCTCTCCTTGACTTCGCCTGGGTTACAACTGTGGTCCCAGTTAGATTGAATGTGTGTCCTTTTGAGTCTTCATGGACAGACATGAGGAATAGAGGCAGTGGTGTAATTCATTTTTTTTTTTACTACCGGTTCTGAGGGCATGGCTTGGTGGGCATGGTGTGGCTTGATGGGTATGGCTTGGTGGGCATGCCAGGGGAAGAATACTGCAAAATCCCCATTCCCTCCCCACTCCTGGGGGAAGGATACTGCAAAATCTCCATTCCCACCCCACTATTGGGAGAAGGATACTGCAAAATCCCCATTCCCTCCCCACTCTGGGGCCAGCCAGAGGTGGCATTTGCTGGTTCTCTGAACTACTCAAAATTTCCACTACTGGTTCTCCAGAACCTGTCAGAACCTGCTGAATTTCACCCCTGGATAGAGGATCAGGTCTCTTGATGGCCAGGAAGTGTTCATGGAGTCTGGTTGATAGTTTTCTTCCTGTTTGGCTGACATCGTTCTCCTTGCAGTTGTTGCATTGGATCCAATATATGACGTCTGATCTTCGGTTTATTCCGCCTGCCCTTTCGGTTTTGACAGGGTCCATCTGAGGGTTGAGGTTGGTTTGTGGGCTACTGTGAGGTTGTCTTGGTGCAGCAATCAGATTGTCAAGAAAAATAGACGGAGCCCTTTCAGAAAAAAAAAAAGAAAAAAACCAACATACATTCTACATGAGCTACACTAGGCGCTAGTATATTCCTAGTGCTAGTGCTGACTTTTTGTATCTGACTTTTTATTCCACTTCTGTCAGGCTATTTTCCAAAACATGTGAAGGCCACACAAGGAATAAGGGATGGAAATTGATCAAGGAGAGATTCAATCTAGAAATAAGGAGACATTTTCTGACAGGGAGAGCAATCAGCCCATGGAACAGAAGTTGCCTTCATTTTATTTATTTATTTCATTTTATTTGATTTGTATACCGCCCTACTCCTGAAGGACTCAGGGCGGTGAACAGCCACACAATAAAATACACAAGTACAAAATTTAAAACGGAGAATAAAATTGAATTAAATAATTTGGCCAGACAAATTAAGACAACCCCATCATTTAAACCAATTTAAAATTTACATATTAAAAGGAGTAAAAGGGAGAAAATTAGGCCAGGCCCACCTGGTGAAATAAAAAGGTCTTAAGAGCGCGGCAGAAGGTGCGCAGATCCGGGATCGTCCGTATCTCTGGGGGGAGCTCATTCCAGATAGTAGGTGCCCTCACAGAGAAGGCTCTCCCCCTAGGGGCCACCAGTCGACATTGTTTGGCCGACGGCACCCAGAGGAGCCCCTCCCTGTGAGAGCGTACCGGCCGGTGGGAGGCTATTGGTGGTAGTAGGCAGTCCTGTAGGTAACCAGGTCCTAAGCCATGGAGCACTCTAAAGGTGGTCACCAAAACCTTGAAGCGCACCTGGAAGACCACCGGGAGCCAGTGCAGCTCGCGCAGGAGAGGTGCCTTCAAAAGTTGTGGGAGCTTCATCACCCGAAGCTTTCAAGAAGAGATTGGACTGCCGTCTGTCAGAAATGGTGTAGGATCTCCTGTTTGGGCAGGGGTTGGACTAGATGACCTACAAGATCCCTTCCAACTCTGTTAACTCTGATGGCCGATCAGAACACCACACAAAAGTGGATGGAAGCGTGGAGTAGCTATTCCCCCCAAGATATTTCTGAACATATCAATCCTAATAGTATACCTCCAGATTTAACCTACCCCGACACATATGGGTGACATATAACAGAATTAGAATGACTCATGGGGTGTGTGCTGACTCCTTGTATAAATGGGGAAAGACACCTTCAGCACAATGTGATTGCGGGGGCCCTCGACAGACTATCTAGCATATAGTGAGGGAATGCCCTAACAGAAGGTATCCATGAGATTGTAGGGACTTCCTCTGCATAACAACGGCAGCTACTGACTGGATCTCCAAACTCGATGTTAAACTCTGAAATGTTATTTCTGTTTTCCTTTTAGGTTTTCTTACTGCTTTTTTTTTATTGTTTTAATTGTTTTAACCTGTAAAAATGCAGTGTTTTCATATTGTGTGTGACCAGCCATACGCTAAATAAATAAATAATTATGTTCTGTTCTGTTTTGTTCTGTTCCACCTTAAAATCTTACAGTATTGAAGGACACCTAAACCAGCCTTTCTCATCCTTTATACTCTGGAGGAACTCTTGAAATAATGTTTAGCTCTCATGGCATACAAATGGAAAAACCATACAAAATATTGCAGTTCACTTCCAACCTACCCAATCTACGTTTTACAACATTTCCAGCAACAACAACAGAACGGCAGGGGGGCAGCTGAGATGCAGTGTGTATGCAAATTCCTACCCTTATAAGTAGGGGGTTGGAATAGATGACCTCCGAGGTCCCTTCCAACTCTGTTATTCTGTTCTGTTCAGTCATGGTAGTCTGGGTTAAACCTGAATTTTGGAAACCGCAAGAGGAACTTCCCAGCCACATTTAACTGTGAAGTCATTTTGAATGATTTAAAATGCTTCTACCCAGGTTCTTTGCTACCATTCATGAGAAAAGCTGCCAGCTGAATTGCTTTCTGTCTCTTGATGGTTTATATCCCCCTGTCCTTCCATTCCTTCCTTGGCCCCCCCACTAACAGTCACACTAGGCAGCTTTGGCTGCATGCTAATATCTTTCCCTAAATGGACCTTCCATATGCAAAAAGTAGCATTTCCCGAGTTACTTAAGGGACAACAGACTGGACACCTTTTGACCGTATCTCCTGGATGGAGCTTTCTAAATGGCAGGGAAGTCACTTAAAGGAAAAAGGACTCTCAGCCAGATCCTGCCGAGCAATTCTGATGTTAATTCAACAGATGAAAGGAAAGCAAGATGTTGGTGGCCGACGAAACCCTTCATCCAGAAGGAAAGACGTGCTGAGCTGCTTCTACGTCTCATCGTGACCCTTTAGCTTTGTAGGTAGGAGATGAATATGCATTGTCCCGTTCCACCCTTCAGAACTTGGTGGTGGGGGATTCTTTTCCTTTGGACTAAGACTGGCAAGGCATCGTGCATTTCATGTACTCTTAGCCAGTGGTGAAATGTAAAATTTCTTACTACTGGTTCTGTGGGTGTGGCTTGGTGATGGTGGGGGTAATGTGACTGGGTGGGAGTGGCCAATTTTTTTTTTAATTTTAAAAGCATTTTTTCTACAGCATCTTTGGCCGAAGAGGTTTTTTTTTTTTTTAAATGCTTTTAAAAGCCTCTGACAATCAGGCAACTCAGCTGGGATCGTCAGAGCCTTTTAAAAGCATTTTTTCTACAACCTCTTTGGCTGAAGAGGTTTTTTTTAAAAAAATGCTTTTAAAAGCCTCTGACGATCAGGCAACTCAGCTGGGATTGTCAGAACTTTTAAAAGTATTTTTTCTACAACCTCTTTGGCTGAAGAGATTTTTTAAAAAATGCTTTTAAAAGCCTCTGATGATCAGGCAACTCAGCTGGGATCGTCAGAGCCTTTTAAAAGCATTTTTTCTACAACCTTGTAGAAAAAATGCTTTTAAAAGGCTCTGACGATCCCAGCTGAGCCGCATGATCATTAGAGGCTTTTTTTTTAACTTTTAAAAGTATTTTTTCGGCCGAAGGGTAAGAATAGATCATTGCTTTAGCTGCTATCCCTTGTAGATTCCGAGTGACATTGTTAGACCACAGAGAAGGAAATCTGGTTCTTGAAGTGGGCAGTATGACTGGTGAGCTTTTTATTCATGAGGAAATGCCTGGCTTTGGGCTGGAATCTAAATTTCCTAGCTCTTTAGGAGTTCTGATACAAACTGAGGGAATCCCAACCGTCCTTTTTCAAGAGGCAACTGGACTTACTTTGTTTTTTACAGAATACAGAATAACAGAGTTGGAAGGGATGGAGATCTTTTACTACAGCCCCTTGCTCAGGCAGGAAAATTGTTGTATAGAAGGCACAGGAAGGACACAGGACACAGGACTTCAGTAACAGCTCTTTATTAGCTCCAGTAAAGCAATGGATGGCCTAGCTGTGGCAGCCCCTTTTAAAGAGAGCTGTCCGCAGCTTCAGCCATTGACCTTCTTCTAAATCTCCCACTCTCCTTACTCCCTTCTTATTGGTCCATTTGAACAGTCATTCAATACTCAACACCCCTCCCCTCTAGATCAGCATCAACCAATCCTGGAGTCTCTCAAGCCACGTAGTCGCGTAAATAGGCGGGCCTTCTCAGGGCGCAACTGGACCTGTGCAGTTCAGTTGTTCCAGCGCTCTTGGAGTGAAAGGTCGAGTTCTGTGTCTCTTCTTGAACTCTACTGCCGGCGTGGGCTTATTCTGTTGGATGTTCCTTCCGTCTCCCCCCAGCTGGAACGGTGGACTGTCACGGTCATCAGTGACTCCCTCCTGGACTCCAGATAAATGTTCGCTGTCTTCAGTCGAGTTTGAGTGTTGTTCTCATTGTTTGCTTGGTGGCGTTTGATGTAGGGCCTGGTCTGTTTCTGTGTGAATTTCTGTTTTCCTCCCCTGAGTTCCTTCTTGTGTTTCGTGTTCTTTCTTGACTAGCCCGTCCCTGAGCTGATCTATGTCTCTTTTCCAACTCCAACCGTCCTCTGTTTCTATCCTGTAGAACAGGGGCCCTGTGATCTGAGGCAGCCCCTTGAGAAGACTCATTAAATATGAGCTAGCGGTGTGTGGCGGCAGCCAAATAAGCCAATGCAATCCTAAATTGCATTAACAGAGGGATATAATCAAGATCAAGGGAGGTACTAATACCACTCTATAAAGCCCTAGTAACACCACACCTAGAGAACTGAATCCAGTTTTGGTCATTACACTATAAAAAAGATGTTGGGACCCTAAAAAGAGTGCAGAGAAGAGCAACCAGGATGATTAAGGGACTGGAGACTAAAACATACAATGAACAGTTCCAGGAACTGGGCATGGCTAGTCTAGTGAAGAGAAGGACCAGGGGAGACATGATAGCAGTGTTCCAATATTTGAGGGGCTGCCACAGAGAGGAAGGAGTCAAGCTTTTTTTCCCCAAAGCACCTGAAGGCCAGACAAGGACTAATGAATGGAAATTGAGCAAGGAGAGATTCAACCTAGAAATAAGGAGAAATTTTCTGACAGTGAGAACAATCAACCCATGGGACGGAAGTTGCCTTCAGAAGTTGAGGGAGCTTCATCAACTGGAAGCTTTCAAGAAGAGACTGGACTGCCACTTGTCAGAAATGAGTATAGGGTCTCCTGCTTGGGTGGGTGAGTGGGTGGGGGGTTGGACTAGATGACCTACAAGGTCCCTTCCAATTCTGTTATTTTGCATGTGGGAACGGTCCTCAAGGATTTGCTGCAGTCCTGACTGCAGAGCGACCCTGAATGGCTTCAAAAAGAAAAGATTTAGGTTTTTCCTGTTGTTGAAAGACGAGTTCAAGGTGGTCAGACATCGCCACCAAGTGGCTAAATAGAAGCATAAGAGGACATAGAAAAAGCCAAGGTATCATTGGAAGAACTAACAAGTGTTTCTCCAAATAGCTTCATTATTTAATTAAAGAGTAAAGAACACTCCAGTGTGGCAGTGAACAGCTATAATCTTCATTGTTTGAATCTGTTTGGAATTACAGGTAATCCTTGATTTACGGCCACGACTGAGCTGTTTAGTGACCATTCAAAGTTACAATGGCACTGAAAACAGTGATCTGTGACACAACCTTTGCAGCATCCCTGTGGTCACGTGATTAAAATACAGATGCTTGGCAACTGGTTCACACTTATGATGGGTCGCAGTATCATAAAAGCAGCAGTGACTCACTTAATAACTGTGGCAAGAAAGGTCATAAAATGGAGCAAAACAGGGGAGCCATGGTGGTGCAGTGGTTAGAGCAGGGGTCTGCAACCTTAAACACTCAAAGATCCATTTGGACCCGTTTCCCACAGAAAAGAAAACACCGGGAGCCGCAAAACCCTTCCCGTGCCTGACTATTCCTTGAGCGGCCACAAAACAAGCATATGTAGTTGAATTAAATGTTTTGTTTTCTTCTGAATTTTTTCTTTTCTTGGACTTATCCATGATTGGCCTACCAGAGGCTGAAAAGCTCAATAAATCATGTGCCGGTGGGTGTCGCACATTGGCAGTTGCGATGCATATTTTGAGTGACAGGGAGCCGCAGCAGAGGGGTGAAAGAGCCACATGCAGCTCCAGAACCGCAGGTTGCTGACCCCTGGGTTAGAGTGCAGTACGGCAGGCTACTTCTGCTGACTGCCGGCTGCCTGTAGTTTGGGAGTTCAATTCTCAGAAAGCTCAAGGCTGACTCAGCCTTCCATCCTTCCAGGTAAAATGAGGACCCAAATTGTTGGGGGCAAGATGCTGACTCTGTAAACCGCTTAGAGAGGGCTATAAAAGCACTGTGAAGTGGTATATAAGTTGAAGTGCTAAGTGCTAAAATTCACTTAACAACTCTCTCGCTCAGCACTGGAAATTTTGGGCTCAATTGTGGTCGTAAGTAGAAGACTACCTATATATTTGTCTTTGTGGGTGTTATCTACATAGGCACAAAGTTAAGTTCATATCTAAAAAGTCAGAGCATCAAAAGTGCACATATTGATAAAAGCAACCAGCACCTTTGAAATGAAAACAAACATCGTTTCCTACTAGCCTTTTTGCACCTGAAGTGTTTCTAAGAGCTTTTTGCTATCAATACTGCATTAAAATAAACCAATAGCTAAAAGCTTTGTCTTCTAAGCCACAGAGTCTGGTTCAAAACTCAGCCGGAATATGTGTTTTATTCCCGTTACTACCATTCACTTTCCTTCAGCTAGCTAAGTTTCCTTGAAAAAAATTGTTCAACCATTCCAGGGGTGGGTTTATGACGGTTGCAGTTTCCCGGGGGAGGTGGGGTGGGGGGGTGTCACGTGATCCCCTTTTGCGAAAGCAATGATTCACTTAATAACTGTAGCAAGAAAGGTCATAAAACGGGGCAAACTCACTTAAGAAATGTTTCACGTAGCAGCGTAAATATTGGGCTCAATTGTGGTCATAACTCGAGGACTACCTGTAATAATAAAGATCATAATCGTCAATGGCTATTTATCTTTATGTTTTCTAATCTTTAGCATTTTACCTTAGCTGATCCATGTATGAAATTAATATAGCCATAAATAGAAATGATATTGCATTCATTCATTGATTCATTCATTGATTGATTGATTCATTCATTCATTCATGCTTATTAGCTGTTTCTCTCAGTCCCAAAATGTAGACTAAATGAACAGAAGCAATGAGATGTTTATTTTTTTTTTTAAAAAAAGAAAATATATTTTACCATCAATACAGGGATGGTACTCAGCAGTTCAAATACCTCAAGGTCTACTGGGGAAGTGTTTTGCAATAGATCAGCAGAATGTCTAAGTAATAAACAAATGATTACTGCATGATGCCTTACCGTTGATTTCTGAGGGGTAAGAAATTACTTTGATTCGCTGGAAATTATTGAATTCGGAGCCTCCAGTCCTCAAGGAGAACTGGGATGCATGTGAACAAAATAAAACCTGCCTTTTCCAGTATTTCTCAACTCAGAAAAAATTACCCCAAACAATATGCCCATTGTTGAACAGCATGTTTAAAGAGAGATAAACATTAGGACAAAATACAAGTTGTCCTCAATTTACAACAATTCATTTAGTGACCATTCAAAGTTGCGAAAACTCTGAAAAAAGGCATTTATGATGGTTTTTCACACTTAGGAAAGCGTGAAAAACTCACATTGCAGTCACCCCATGGTCACATGATCAAAATTCAGACACTTGGCAACTGACTCATATTTATGACGGTAACAGCATTCTGGGATTGTGCGAACTCCTTTTGTAACCTTCTGGCACGCAGTCAATGGGAAAGCAGGATTGACTTAACAACCGTGTTACTACCTTAACAACTTCAGTGATTCCTTTAACAACGGTTGCAGGGAAAGGTTGTAAACTCACTTAACAAGTGTCTCAGTTAGCAACAGAAATTTTGGGTTGAATTGTGGTCGTAAATCGAGGAATTCCTTTAATTTTAAAAAGCTAAACCAAAGCAATCCAAAAATAAAGAACATTTTTGCCACTAGAGGGCACCAGATCACTTTGAAATGCACAGTATTACAGTATATTTCTCTTTCCTTCTGATGTCAGAACCTTAGGTATTTTAACTAACCTGAAATGTGAGGTATTTTAATCATTATTTACTGAGAAACATTCGCCCCTTACAGAGAAACATCTTTGTTTAAGTTTAGCTTTGGGCAAGTGGCCTCTCAGAAAGAAAAAGGAATGTGGATTCAGACATTGAGACATTTTGAATGATGCAAAAGCATTAAAAAAATACACTGGGGCAGTTTTCAAAATTATCTTTATTCAAAAATGGACAAATTCCTGGATAGTCCATCATGGGTGGGGCCTGCAAAAGAAACCACAATTGCTTCCTTTCTTAAAATCAGTGTTAACTTACTGGTGATGTGGCTTACTCCCGTGTGACTCCGATTTCTAAAATTTGGCTTAATGATATAAAATCCTTTATATGGACAAATGAATTGGAGGTAAACTAAGAATGGAGCTTCCTATAGTTGTCCATACAGGCCCTGTAGTAGCCATAGCAATAGCACTTAGACTTATATACTGCTTCACAGTGTTTTTACAGTCCTCTCTAAGCAGTTTTTCAGCCCCCCCACAATCTGGGTCCTCATTTTACCAATCTTGGAAGGATGGAAGGCTGAGTCAATCTTCAGCCTGGTGAGATTTGATCTGCCAAACTTCTGGCAGCCGAAGTAGTCTGCAGTACTGCATTCTAACCACTGTGTCACCATGGCTCTTATATATTCTAGAACAAGGGTCATCAACCTTTTAGACCTCAGGGACCACTAAATTCATAATTTTAAATCCCCCAGACCACTAATATGATTTTTTAAAAAAGATAAATAGTATTTAAAGTAAAGGTAAAGGTTCCCCTTGCACATATGTGCTAGTTGTTCCCGACTCTAGGGGGCAGTGCTCATCTCCTTTTCAAAGCCAAAGAGCCAGCGCTGTCCAAAGACGTCTCCATGGTCATGTGGCCGGCATGACTCAACACCAAAGGCACACGGAACCCTGTTACCTTCCCACCAAAGGTGGTCCCTATTTTTTCTACTTGCATTTTTTACATGCTTTCGAACTGATAGGTTGGCAGAAGCTGGGACAAGTAACGGGAACTCATCCCTATTACGCGGCGCTAGGGATTCGAACCGCTGAATTGCCAACCTTTTGATCGACAAACTCAGCATCTTAGCCACTGAGCCACTGTATTTAGTGCAATATAAAAAATGCAAATAATTTTTCTGTGGACCACCAAAATTTTCTCCCGAACCACCACGGACAACCAGTTGGTGATCGCTTTTCTAGAAGGCTTCTTGGGCTACAGAACATGATTCATCTAGATCAGTGATGGCTAACCTTTTCCTGACAGAGTGCCCAAAGTGCTCCCAAACCTCCAAAATGCAATACGTGCCCCCTGCACATGTGCCCTGCCCCGTCATTACACGTGTGGCCCCTCCACATGTGCCCCGCCCCCACGCATGCATGGCAGAGATCCGACGACCAGCTGGCCAGCGGGAGGTGCGAGTGCATGCATGGTGAAGCTGAACTGGGGCAACAGCTCGCATGCCCACAGAGAGGGCGCTGTGTACCACCTGTGACACGCACGCCATAAGTTCGCCATCATGGATCTAGATAGTGAGCAGAGAAGAGCAACAAAGATGATAAGAAATCTGGAGGGTAAATCTATTATGAATGGTTGAGGGAAATAGATACATTATTGAAGAGAAGGATTAGAGAGAGAAATGATAAAATATTTGAGGGGCTGTCCCAGAAAAGAGGAGATTGACTTATTCTCTGAAGCAGGCGGAAGACCATTAAAAAGAGAAACAACCTAGAACTAAGAAGAAATTTCCTTACAGTGAGAACAATCCAGTGGGACGACTTGCCTCTGGAAGTTGTGGGTGCTCCATCACTGGAGGTTTTCTTTTTTTTTCTTTCTTTTTTTTTTAAAAAAAGTATTTTTATTGAATTTAAAATAGACAAACAAAAACATACAAACATACAATACACAACATACACAAACTACATTGAAATCAAGTCTTACAACTTGAGGATTAAAAGGAAAAAGAATTACTTCGGTATTCTATATTTCTTTATACATGTTATGGTCGTAAGTCGAGGATTATCTGTGCTGAGGTCAGGTATTATCTGTGGATGAAACCCCAGGTTCAAAAGCTGCCAAGTGAATGGGACTTGGAAACTCATGTACGGCAGTGGTGGGATTCAGCCGGTTCAGACCAGTTTGGGCGAAGCGGTAATTAAATTGCTGGCTGGCCCCTCCCCTCCCTGCCCCTTCCAGGAGTCCCCATGAGCCCCATTTTGGCTCCCAGGTAAGTGCAGGGATGCCTATTAGACTCAAAATGGGGTACGGGGTGGTGGTGGTGCGGTGTCTCCCTCCTTGGCCCGTTTTTGCTCCCAGAAGGCTGCAGGAAGGCCTACTAAGCCCGAAACAGGGCGTGGGGAGGGCGGCGTCCCACCCGCGGCCCATTTTTGCTCCCGGGGGTGCGTGCAGGAGGCCAAGTGCTGCCTGTCACACACCCCTGGCCACGCCCACCATGACCACACCCACCTAGCCAGTCATTAGGGCAGAGAACCAATTGTTAAATTATTTGAATCCTACCACTGATGTACGGGGAACACTTTCTTCTTTGTCAGCCTGATCTTTTAATTTCTCACTCTTTAGAGGTTCAAATAAGGTCCTACAGTTTGTACGTTTTTCTCTCTTTGTCCCCTCTCACAAAATTCTACAAATCTTAGCACTTCAAATGCAACAATACTAAATCTGAAATGACTCAGATTCACTTAAGCGAGCCCTACTCAGAGAGCTGATCTTCTGAAACCATTAAAAGCTTTGATGGGGTTATGGGCCCAAATATGATCTAGCAGAGCTAAATTGATGGCTATGGGTCCTTTTGGCGAGATGAAAGGGATTTTGAGAATTTCATATCCGAAACAAGTGGCTCAACACTCACCCTGTGTGGTTTTTTAAAGAATATTTTAAAGAGGATGTTTCTTCTGAGGGGAAAAAAAATCCTAAAACTTCAGCATTATTCTCAGCAGGTAGCATAATCGCCATATAGGTAGTCCTCTATTTACAACCACAATTGAGCTCGAAATTTATGCTGTTAAGTGAGAAATTTGTTTTTGCCCCATTTCGCAACTTTTCTTGCCACATTTGTTAAGTGAATCGTGGCAGTTGTTAAATGAATAACACGGTTGTTAAGTGAATCTGGTTCCCCCATTGACTTTGCTTGTCAGAAGGTCATAAAAGGGAATCACGTGATTCCGGGAGACCGCAACCATCATAAATGAGAGTCAGTTGTCAAACATCCGAATGTAAATCAGGTGACCATGGGGATGCTGCAATGGTCATAAGTGTGAAAAATGGTCATAAATCACTTTTTTCAGTGACATTGTAACTTTGAATGGTCACTAAATGAACTGCTGTAAGTCGATCAGGCTTCCCGGAAGTTCCAGAAGTCTGGAAACAGGCCCATTTCCGGCCTCCGGAGGGCCTCCGTAGCCCCGGGAAGGCCGTTTTTGCCCTCCTGGAGGCCCCGCCCCCAGCGTGGTGCAGGAGTCCAAGTAGGCCACACCCACCATGGCCACGCCCACCCAGCAACTGGTCAGAGAACCAGTTGCTAAAATTTTTGAATCCCACCCCTGCTTATACTGTTCAATTTTAGATGTTGTGTTCTTTGTTTTTCTTGATTTTGCTCTCGGATTATCCTTTGTAAATAAACATAAACATTCAACATTAATAAACATTAATAAACATAAACATTCAAGATTAATAAATATTAATAAACAAACATTAAATATTTGAGGGGTTCCTTGGTGCTCTCTGAGCTTGCTTGTCTTCTTGCAGATGTTTCATTACCCAAATTAGGTAACATCGTCAGTGCTAATTTAACAATTAAATATTGTTATCCTTATGAACCTCTTTCAGACGTGCCCCTTTTTCAGGTTTGTCTTTTATATTTCCCAAGAATAGAAATACACCACGCAGGATACATACATTGATTAAGGTTCTAATTAGCTGGAAAAATCACCTCAGGCTTCATTTTAAAGAGGGCCCAGAACAAGATATTGTTCAAAACATGTTACATATGTGATGGAATGGATATGGTTGCTTCACACTCTACAGTGACAAGCGCATGATGAATGCATGAGTCCAGAACAGAATAAGAGAGTTGGAAGGGACCTTGGAGGTCATCTAGTCCAACCCCCTGCTTAGGCAGGAAACCCTATACCAGTGATGGCTAACCTTTTTGCCATCGTGTGCCAAAAGTAAAGGGAGTACGGTGGGGTCACACGCATGCGTGCCCACATCCATAATTCTATGTGCCCCGCCCCCCCGTGCTCCCCCCACTTTTGGCCTGAGAGGGCACAGTAGGCCCGTTTTTTGCTCTCCCCAGGCTCCAAACCCTTTCTAGGAGCCTGGGGAAGGCAAAAATGGCCTTCCCCACTCCCCCAGAGGCTATCTGGAGGCTCAGAAGGCCCGAAAATCAGCTGGCTGGTGCACGCATACATGCCAGAGCTGAGGTCACGTGTCCACTGATATGGCTCCGCATGCCACCTGTGGCACCCATGCCATAGGTTCGCCATCACGGCCCTATACCATTTCAGACAAATGATTATCCAATCTCTTCTTGAAAACTTCCAGTGATGAAGCACCCATAACTTCTGGAGGCATCAGGAAATTGTTCTGTCAGGAAATTTCTCCTTAGTTCTAAGTTGCTTCTCTCCTTGATTAGTTTCCACCCATTGCTTCTTGTCCTGCCCTCAGGGGCTTTGGAGAATAGCTTGAGTCCCTCTTCATTGTGGCAGCCCCTGAGATATCGGAACACTGCTATCATGTCTCCCCTGGTCCTTCTTTTCATTAAACTAGTTAAAGGTAAACATTCCCCTTGCACATATGTGCTAGTCGTTCCCAAATCTAGGGGGCGGTGCCAATCTCCGTTTCAAAGCCGAAGAGCCGACGCTGTCTGAAGACGTCTCCATGGTCATGTGGCTGGCATGACTAAATGCCTGATCTGTCCCCCTCTACACACACCCACAAAAACACAGCCAGTCAAGGGTTAAAGAAGCACTTGGCACACACCACAGTCCTTATCTCCAACTTGGCAGCGATATTCACACCGTCTGCCAAGTGCTTTAATTGTTCACAGAAAGAAAATCACATACGTAGCTTTGCCAAAATCCGTTCTTTTAGCAGCTTCAGGCTCCAAATGACTACCAGATTGAGTTTTGTTCGTCACAGGGATCACTGACCACCACCCTCTCTTATATAGTCTCTGGGGTGTGGTCCAGTCACTCATTGGTCCTGTGACTCAAGTCCAGTGACTCAGGTCTATTCCCTCGCATGCCTCCTCAGCTGCTGCAAGCGCTTATCTCGCCTTCGTTGACATGCGTCCAGGAATGACATCTCTCCCTCACTCTCATCTGAGACACCTGTTTCCCCACTACTTTGCTCTCTTTCAGCTGGCACCTGAGACGGTGCCAGAGGGGGGGTGGCTGGGAGATCTGGCTGGTTCCTCTTCCTCATGCTCAGAGCTTCCTTCCTCCAATGGGATAGGCTCAGAGGACGGGGCCACAACAATGCCAAAGGCACACGGAATGCTGTTTCCTTCCCACCAAAGGTGGTCCCTATTTTCCTACTTGCATTTTTTATGTGGTTTCGAACTGCTAGGTTGGCAGAAGCTGGGACAAGTAACGGGAGCTCACCCTGTTACGCGGCATTAGGGATTCGAACCACTGAACTACCAACCTTTCAATCGACAAGCTCAGCATCTTAGTCACTAAGACACCGCATCCCTTTTTTTTCATTAAACTAGACATACTCAATTCCTGCAACTGTTCTTCATATATTTTAACCTCCGGCCCACAAATTGTCTTTGTGGCTCTTCTCTGCGCTCTTTCTAGAGTCTCAACATCTTTTTTATAGTCTGGTGACCAAAACTGGATGCAACATTCTAGGCATGGTCCTAGTTTTAAAGAGGGCCCAGAACAAGATATCGTTCAGAACAAGCTGTGATGGATGGATATGATTGCTCTGTACCATTCAGGGTTAATTGCATGATGAATGCACCAGCCCTCGAGTTGCAACCACAATTGAGACCAGAATTTTGGTTGCTAAGCAAAATTCAGTGAATCGCACCCAAATTTAAGACACTATTTTTCTTTTTGGCCAAGGCTGCGAAGCGAATCACTGTCGTTTTTAAGTGAAGCATGCAGTCATTAAACAAATCCAACTTCCCCCCATTGACTTTGCCTGTCAGAAACCAGTTGGGAAGGTGGCAAATGGAGATCACATGACCTTGGGACACTGTGACATCATAAATACTGTACATACCTGTTGCCAAGGGCCTGGTTTTCTGATCACGTGATCCGGGAGATGCTGCAATGGTCGTAAGTGTGAGGACCGGTCCTAAGTCACTTTTGTTCAGCTGCATCGTTATCATTGCATCATAACTTTGAATGACCATTTGTTGAATGGTCATTAAACAAATTGTAAGTTGAGGATTTACAATTTTGCTCCTTACAAAGTTTTCAGCGTAGGTTATAAATACTCAACTTACGACCACAATTGAGCCCCAAAATTTATGTGGTGAGAAGTCAGAAATTTGTTAAGTGAGTTTTGTCCCATTTCACCACATTTTATAGTTGTTAAGGGAATCACTGCAGTTGATAAGTTAGTAACAGGGAGGTTACGTGACTCTGGATTTCTCATTGACTTTGCTGGTCAGCAGGTTGCAAAAGGCGAATACATGATCCCTGGGACGCTGCAACGGTCATAAGTATGAGTCAGTTGCCAAGCATCTGAATTTTGATCATGTGACCGTGGGGATTACTGCAATGATCGTAACTGTGAAAAATGGTCATAAGTGGCTTTTTTTCCATGCCATATAACTTTGAATCGTCACTAAATGAACTGTTGTAAATCCAGGACTCCCTGTGCTATCAAGTTTGGCCGTTCTTAATGTTTTATTTGCTATTTTTCTCTGCTTCAGTTTTAATTCTGCTTTCCAGACCGCTGTTCCCTCCCCAACCAGCAGTTCCAAGGGATTAAACAATGAAAGAGTGCTAATTCTCTCAGCACCCCTTCAAACCCTCACCGTGTCTCTTGGCCTCCTGCTGACTGAACACCTCCCCCCGCCCTTTGATTCCAACTCACCCCCCTTGCAAAATCTGAACTGTGTGCCTCCGGGGAACTTTCTGGAGGAAACTCTGAAATTACATATGACATCTGCAACAGCTGCTCCTCCATTAGCTGTTTCCAGGGCTCCTGTCCCCCTCCCCGTCTCTTCTATCTTTCCTGAAAAAATAGGAGATAGTTTTACCAAATGATTTGGTCTGAGTATCCGATTCCAGAGGGCTGTTCATGCTTTGCACAGCCCGTTTTCCCTCTGTGGTGAACCCAGGGATGGGCTTCCAAAACTTTAGCAAGGGATTCTCTGCCTGGTTGCTGGGTGGGCGCGGCCGTGGTGGGAATGCCTAGTCAGCCTCCTGCATCATGGCAGGAGGGGGATTGCCTTCCCGAGGCTCCGGAGGATTTCCTTGAACTCCTGGAGAGCGAAAATGGCCTCCCCAGGCTCCATAGGCTTTCTGGTAGGCCTGTTTTTTGCCCTCTCCAAGCCTTTGCATATGCCCTGCACTTACTTACATCCAAAATGGCCCATGGGGGGGACTCCTGGGTGGGGGGGCAGGGTGTTCTGGCCCCGCTCCCAGGAATACACCCCCTCAGACGGTCAGAGTCTAATGAACTGGCAGGCAATCAAGTAAGCTGATAAAAAGCTTGGCAGCAATCCCTGCAGCTGCTTGCCAAAGCCTTTATTAATAGTTCAGTCAAATACACACCACCAAATTGTCCAGAGCTGAGACGCAGGGCAGATTCGAAACCGGGATCCATGAATCTTTGTTTTGTCCGTCACAAAGATACAGGCTGCAATCACTCTCTTTTATAGCCTGTGGGGTGTGGTCCACCAGCTAATCACGACCACGCCTTTTCCTCTGCTGGGCTCTCCTGTCTCTCCAACGCTGGCGAGGATCCAGCCAAAACTCACTCTCCTCCTGTGGCTGCGGGGACGAGCTTGGCTCTGGGCCTATCTCCTGCCCTTCGGTGTGCTCCAGAGGCATTGCCAGAGAGGAGGGTCCTGGAGAAGGAGGCCTTGCCAACTCCTCTCCCTCACTCTCAGAGTCCTCCCCTGCTGATGAAGCAGGCTCAGGCAACGGAGCCACAACACAGGGTGGGGGGACAGGGCCAGCCAGGAGTGGGATTTGGGGGTTCTCCGAACTGCACAGAATCTTAACTAGAAGTTCTCCCGAACCGCTACGAACCTCCGGCAGCCCACTTCTGGATCAACCTATTCTGAAGCTGCTGATACCAGCTTCCTCATCTCTTCATGCATCTTTGAATGAAACCCTCTCTAAATCGGATTGGGAAAGGGGGTGGGGTAGCGATGTTTTCTTTTATTCCGGCACAAAATATGTGTGTCTCTCCAAGGAAGCGATGCAGCTCATGCCTCCCTGATTGAAGATAATAATCCAGATTTTCACAGGCCGAAAAAAGCCTTAAAAAATGGGCTGAAAAAAGGCTGGAAGAGGACCGGAAAAAGGGCCAAAAATGGGGTACATGGAGGCCAGAAACTTTTTTTTGTTGTTTTTCTCTTCTAAATTTAAGTGCGTCTTATAGTCAGGTGTGTCTTATAGTCCGAAAAATACTGTATATGAACAAAAGGGAACGTTGAAGCCCTGATAATAATATTTTCTGAGGGGGAAAAAAACACCCACAACATACGCAGGCGTATCAAGATAAGGCTGAGGAAAATTATATAGCTTTAAGCTGCAAATTAAAACACAAAAGTCCAAAGTCCAGAAGATGCCTGGGGTTGGAGGTGATGGAATGGCATTGCTGGAGTTGTAAGTAGATACATGACTGGAACATTTACATTCTCTTTTCAGATATGGGATTGGATTTCATTTTTGTGTATAGTAAACTGCGTCTGTTTACTGTCTGAGGCTCGGTGTGTATATTTTTGCTACTATTATTTTTTGAAAAGCAAAAAGTCGTGCTTTCATCATCGGGCAGCCAATCAAAAAATTTCAACAGTGTTGTGGGAGGCTCTGATGGTTACCCAAAGGGCTTAAAGAAGGTCACTCAACTTTGGCATCTTTAATATATGGGGGTTTCAAGTCCACATGCTGCTTGGGGGAATTCTGAGAATTCAAGTCCACATTTATTCTTCCTTTCTTTCTTTCTTTCTTTCTTCCTTCCTTCCTTCCTTCCTTCCTTCCTTCCTTCCTTCCTTCCTTCCTTCCTTCCTTCCTTCCTTCCTCTCTCCCTCCCTCCTTTCTTTCTCTTTCTCTCCCTCCCCCTCCTTCCTTCTCTTTCCTTCCTTCCTTCCCTCTCTCTCCCTCTCCCCTCCTTCCCTTCCTTCCTTTCCTTCCTTCTCTCTCCCTCCCCTCCCCTCCTCCCCTTTCTTTCTTTTTCTTTTTCTTTCTTTCCCAATTCCTCCATTGCTTTCCTTCCTTCCTTCCAGACTGACTTTACCTTTATATGGGTACTTCCAAGGCTTGTGGGGGGGGGGGGGATAAGAAATCACCTGGAGGACTGCAATAGAAGAGTGACCAGATTGGACAGGATAAGCCGTTCTTCCTGCTCTCCTGAGGCATCTGCTTTGCAACTTCAGTTTGCAAATTTGAAAAACATCCTCCACATCACCTGTGATTCATGCATCCATTTCAGATACTTGTCTGTTAGCAAAGCAAGGACTGTGATGGATTTCTTTCCATTTTTTAAAGGCAGATAACTAAAACAAATAGGCTGGCTGTAATCTTTCAGTACATCTTGCCCAAAACGATGCCTGTTCTTTAAGGTTATAGAGAACGGTGGATCATTGCTTGAAGTCATTCAAACAGCAAGTAGGAAAATTCGATGCAAATGTAAGCAAATTGTGTTTGACATTTAGGTGAGATGGGGAAAAGGAAATAGTTTGACTTGTTCTGACAGTAAGGAATGCTTATGTGAACTTTGTGACTTATGTCCTTGAGGGACACACAGTTCAAGCAAAACAGTGCAGCAGCAATAGGAGTTAGTGACATATTTTGATTTCTCCTTCCTATTAAGAAAATCTAAATGTTTAGAGCTCATTCTAAGCTATCCTGCTCATTTCCCACTCTAGCTAGCTGAACAAAGGAGAAGGGAAGGCATCTTCAGGCAGCTTCAAGGGAGAGTTGGACTAGAAGACCTCCAGGGTGGCTTCCAACTCTGATAGTCTATTCTTCTCTTTCTGTGAGATTCCCATCCCAGAATCAGGTGCAAGCCAGTCAAGGTGGGTCTTGCAGTCGCCTGACCATAGCAGGACCATGAGATCCTGGTGCCAGATTTTGATAAAAACTTGAAGTTGCTGTTGTTTGTAGGGAGTTTCTAGACAGAGCCTAGCATGAGCTACTGTAGAACTGGCTATCCTTGGTGTATCTCTGCTATCATTATTAAGACACTCCTGGCAGATGGTTAAGAGATTTGGGCATCAAATGTAAGAATTGTAATTGATATGTAAGAATATAAGAGTAGAGTAGAGTAGAGTAGAGTACAGTAGAGTACAGTAGAGTAGAGTACAGTAGAGTAGAGTAGAGTAGAGTAGAATATAGAATAACAGAGTTGGAAGGGACCTTGGAGGTCTTCTTGTCCACCCTCCTGCTCAAGCAGGAAACCCTACACCACTTCAGACAAATGGTTATTCAACATCTTCTTAAAAACTTCCAGTGTTGGAGCATACACAACTTCTGGAGGCAAGTTGTTCCATTAGTTAATTGTTCTCACAGTCAGGAAATTTCTCCTTAGTTCTAGGTTGCTCCTCTCCTTGATTAGTTTCTATCCATTGCTTTCTTGTCCTGCCTTCAGGTGCTTTGGAGAATAGCTTGGCTCCCTCTTCTGTGTGGTAACCCCTGAGATATCATTGCCCAGAGGATGCCCAATTGGGAGCTCCTTTTATGTTCTCAGCAGGAGCTTGAGTGAAGGACAAGAGCTCAGCCCTTCCCATGGCAGCACTCGGGATTCAAACACAGGCTTGTCAATTGTCAACCCAGCATCCTAACCATGCGAGCCACCATGCTCCTACACTTTACAATAAACTAGCACATCAAAATAATCTCTCCGGTTATGTTCCTGCTGCTTTCTTAGTTTCCACCCATTGCTTCTTGTCCTATCCTCAGGTGCTTTGGAGAATAGCTTGACTCCCTCTTCTTTGTGGCAGCCCCTGAGATATTGGAACACTCATATCATGTCACCCTAGTCCTTATGTTATGGTTTGAATTCTGAGGGCTCCTTGGCCCTCTCCGAGCTTGGCTGTTTTCTTGCAGATGAAAAATTTATTGCTGTAAGCATCTTTGGGAAAACCATGACCTGGATGATTGAGAATCTCTCTAGACCAGGGGTATCAAACTCAAGTTCGTCACAATGGTGTCACATGATGTATTGGGACTTTCCCCACCTTTGCTAAACTGGGAGGGGGCGGGGCCAGCACATGACACATCCAGCCCACTGGCTATGACACTCCTGCCATAGACAGTCACCTGGTCATTACCCCAAAGTCACCCAGCCTGTTTTCATTAGAACTTACAGTCACCTGGTGATTGGCTCAAAGTCACCCAGCTGGTTTTCAGGCCTAAGGGAAGGATTAGAACTCAGAGTCTCCGATCCTTGGCCCAAACAATAAATGAGGTGTTAGCATGGAGGTTTCAGGGATAACAAGAGAAGGTTGAAGCTGAACTTGGCAAGTCTTTAAGGACATATCTAAAGGTCTACTTTAAATGTGAATGGATTCGTATCTCATCCACTAAACCTGTAGTTTAAACTCTCCTGTTGAAGTCCCATTTATATCAGTAGAAATCTATGTTTTAATGTGATTCAAGAAAGTGACGCTCCTGGTTATGCTTTCACACTGTGGTTTGGGCCACCTATTATTTCTTGACTTCCTGCCTGACCCCTTCATTCATTCCAGGCAGCTAGCTTGGGCAAGGAAATTGAAAGCTAACAAATTAAAAACACCACAGAAAATGACAGCATTTCATTAAGAAAAGAAACCTAATTTACAGTGATTCACCTGCCTCCTAAACCTAATTGGATAAAAATGCAAAATGGAAATATCATGCATATCTCACTGGAACCTTGCAATCCTATAGAAGTCCAGGCTGAAATAAGTTCCGTTAAACAGAAAAGGGCCTGGTGACTCAGCAGACTAAAGCATTGTAATTAACATCAGCTGTCTGCAATTGCTGTAAGTTCGAATCTCACCAGGCTGACTCAGCCTTCCATCCTTTCTAAGGTAGGTTTGTGGGGCAATAAGCTGACTTTGTATAAATATACAAAAGTATGAAGACTATTGCTTAACGCATTGTAAGCCGCCCTGAGTCTCCAGAGAAGGATGGCATATAAATCAAATTAAAAAAAAAAACTGAATGGGATTTACTCTCAAGGAAGTGTGTATTGGATTGCAGTTGGAAGGACTTATATATGCCAGTTTGGTTTAGCGGTTAAGGCACTGGACTAGAAAGCAAGAGACTGTGAGTTCAAATTCCGCCTTAGCCATGAAAGCCAGCTGGGTGACTTTGGACCAATCACCAGGAGATGGTGAGTTCTAGTCCCACCTTAACCGTGAAAGCAAACTGGGTGATTTTGGGTCAATCATCAGGAGTGGTGAGTTCTAGTCCTGCCTTAACTACAAAAGCAAACTGGGTGATTTTGGGCCAATCACCAGGAGATGGTGAGTTCTAGTCCCACCTTAACCATGAAAGCAAACTGGGTGATCTTAGGCCAGTCAGTCTCTCTCTCTCTCTCTCTCTCTCCCCTCCCCCAACACACCTCACAGAGTTGTTGTTGTAGGAAAAATAGGAAGAGGAAGGTGTGTAGGATATATTCATCGCCTGGAGTGATTTGTAAAAATAATAAAGGTCAGATATACACAAACAAATAAAAATGGGGCTTGTTGAAAGCATTCAGACAAAGGGCATCAAACCTATAGCTGTAAAATGAATTGGAGGAGGGGGAGAATTTTGCCTTTAAGGCTCTGAAACACCACTTACTTTAAAAATCCTTCCTTTCAGCTGAGTCCAGCCCAGAAGGGATCTTTAAAAGTTCAACACAAGCATTTCTGCCCCCCACCCCACCCCAAACCGTGAACTCGCCCTCCTGTCAACCTCACGGGACACCCACGAGGCTCAATGGCATATTTCACTTGACTTATAATCAATCACTTAATAACGCTGTCTTCCCCCCCCCTTTTTTTAAATGTGCGGGTTCCTCTAAATGCCCCACTTCCATATATTTTGGCTGTAATTTATGCATGGCTTCTCTGAATCTGATCGGTAGCCGCAGATCTGTTGGCGTATTGACCTTGAGAGTCATTACTGGGGACATACGTCAATGTATCTGACAGGGGAAAAATTCCCATCATGTTTAACTGCCAAAAGTTTGCCTCCTAGCCCTTTTTTTGTTGCCTCTCTGATCAATAAACACGTGGGCATTCTTGGACTCCGCTATTACTTAAACATTTAAGGCCTCTTGAGAACCTGTCAGTGGCAAGGAACAAATGAATAAACTTGGCCTCCCTTGGGGCTGAGAAAGAAAACGAAAGGAAGTCAAATATTTAACACCTGTCCCCACCTTCATTCAGACCGCTCACACTTAGGGCAGAGAGAAGGTTTTCAAAAGTTCAGGGCATCTTTGGTGGTTATGTGTTTTTCAAAGTTCAGTCCAGAAGGCCTCTCCTTCCTCACCATCTTGATATATATCCATGTCAGTGATGAAAATCCTTTTTTTTTTTTTACTGCCAGTTCTATGGGTGTGATTTGGTGGGCGTGGTGTGGTGTGGTGTGGCTTGGTGGGCATGGCAGGGGAAGGATACTTCAAAATCTCCATTTCCACCCCACGCCCACAGAACCGGTAGTAAAAAAAAAATAATTTCAACACTGAATTCAAATGTCCCAAGGGTGTTTTTTCAAAAGACAACTGGACTAAGTTGCCTTTTGAAAAAGCACCTTTGGGACAACCATGACCTGGATGACTGAGAATCTCTATAGGGATTCAAGATGACAGTTAGAACTATTAATAAGTGGAACAACTTGCCTGCAGAAGTTGTGAGTGCTCCAACACTGAAAATTTTTAAGAAGGTGTTGAATAATAAGGTGGTGTAGGGTTTCCTGCTTGGGCAGGGGGTTGGACTAGAAGACCTCCAAGGTCCCTTCCAGCTCTGTTATTCTATTCTATTCTATTCTATTCTATTCTATTCTATTCTATTCTATTCTATTCTATTCTATTCTATTCTCCCCTCCCCTCCCTTCCATTCCATTCTCCCCTCCCCTCCCCTCCCCTCCCCTCCCCTCCCCTCCCCTCCCCTCCCTTCCCTTCCCTTCCCTTCCCTTCCCTTCCCTTCCCTTCCCTTCCCTTCCCTTCCCTTCCCTTCCATTCCATTCCATTCCATTCTATTCTATTCTATTCTATTCTATTCTATTCTATTCTATTCTATTCTATTCTATTCTATTCTATTCTATAGTTGGACTTAGATTGCTTGTGGGAATGTAATGATTCCAGGCTGATTCTTCTCTTGATTCCGCCCCCAAGCTCTTCTCTTACGATCTGCTTGTGATGGAACTTCATCGTTGTAACTGTCCAGAGTCCAAATCATGACATCAAGGACCCAGCCAAGGAGGTAATTAGCAAACCACAGTCTTAATTGCTTAGGCATCTGGTGTGTGACACTATCAGGATATCTTAAGAAGAACCTCCATTAAGATTATGTTGCTTGTGGAAACACAAGTCAAAAGCCCAGGGAGAACTTAGAAGGGAACTGTTTATGCTTGTATCTGGTTGGGGAGCCAGAACTAGGTAAAAGGAGGATATGGGGTGGGATTTACCATTATCTTTCTCCTGCCAGGGGGGTGGGGGTGGGTGGGAGGGAGGGAACATGGTAGACATAACAGTTCTAATGGCCAGATCAGGGTGCCAAAATAAGCAAAGGTACCGTAACACAGGCTTGTTTAGCCAGTCATTCACGTTTGTCAAGTAATATTTTTGAGTTTTCTCTTTGTTGTTGATTTTAGGAAGTCCCTTCAAGCTATATTTGCTGTTTTCTGTGGATGTCCCAATTGTGGAAAATTGTTCTCAGAGAATAGTGTGCTGGAACTCCCAAAGGCAGATTTTTAAGTCACTGGGAAACTGAGATGATAACCTAAAAGTCTGTCCAAAATGAAGTCATTTGCTAGAGCAGTGTTTCTCAGCCTTAGCAACTTTAAGTTCTGTGGACATCAACTCTCAGAATTTCCCATCCAGCAATTCTGGGGATTCATTCATTCATTCATTTGCTCACTCACTCACTATAGCAGCCCATCTCAGTCAATGATTCTGGATCAGGGGTGGGTTTCAAAACCCATCGCTACTGGTTTGCTCATGGGCGCGTGTGTGTGTGGGCACACACAGAAGCATCCAGGTGGGTGGAGCCTCCCGCCGCTACCAGTTCACCTGATTCAGGACGAACTGGTAGCAACCCACCACTGCTCTGAATGGCTTACAATTCAAAAATATTGAAGTCCACACAGCTTAAAGTTTCTATAGTTGAAGAAGACTGGGGATTCTGGGAGCTGAAGTCCACACAGCGTAAAGTTTCTATAGTTGAAGAACACTAGGATTCTGGGAGTTGAAGTCCACACAGCTTAAAGCAGGAGTATCAAACTCGCATTGTCACAGCGGCATCATGTGACGTATTATGACTTTGTTTCCCCTTCGCTAAACTGGGTGTGGGCATGGCCAATGCATGACGCATCTTGTCTGCGCGCCGTGAGTTTGACAACCCTGGCTTAAAGTTTCTGTAGCTGAGGAACACTAAGATTCTGGGAGCTGAAGTCCACACAGCTTAAAGCTCCTGAGGTTGAAAAACATACTAAAACAGAGGTCTTCAAACTTGAATTCTCCAGCAATCTATGCTGGCTGGAGAATTCTGGGAGTTGAAATCCACAAGTCTTAAAGCTGCCAAGTTTGAAGACCTCCATACTAAAGGATTTCTGTCATCTACTACTAAACATTGTTGGGTCTTCAAAGGAAACCCAGTACTTCCCAAAGGGCATCACAAGGGCAAATATGGAGACGCAGATTTTTAGCAAAGTCCTGCCTGATGCAGTGTTATGATTGACAGTGTGCAGAAGGACAAAGGGTAGCATTCAAGAGCCAACGTTCATCACAGTATTTTTAATATTGTATTTATATTTTACAAATTGTACAATTTTATTTTTAGTACTGTCAGCCTCCCAGAATTACTGTGTGGACAGCTAATAAATTTTACAAACGAATAAAGGGATTTATCAGTATTCATAATACAATCAAGCTATGCCAGTGTTATCCCAATCAGCGGGTACAATTTGCAGTTGTAGCTGAGAAAGTGTTGCATCTGTATGCAAGCCTATTTTACAGTGAGGGAACTGAAACATCAGAACGTGAACTAGGAAATAACTCCCCTCCCCTCCCGCGAGCTATTCTTCTTTTTAATTTTTGCACACAATCTTTGTAGCAAAGAGAGCAATGAGTGGTGTCCATAGTACAATCCTCTCTACATCTTGACAATTCCACCAAATTCTTGCATATATAAGATCACTCAGTACGTCACTTTAAAAAGAATCAAGAAACAACCCCGAAGGCAATAACTTTGTGCGTCACGATGTCAAAAATGGAGGGAAAACTTGTGCAAGTTACGTTCTCATATGTGCTTTGAAAATTGAAACTGACAAACATCAGCACCAACTTCCTCCATGGCCGGCAATTCTTCGAGTCTGCAAAGAACACAATCACGCTGCAATCATATCACAAGGGCATAACTGGAAAAACGGATCTATAGTAAAGTAGTCAAGCACCAAATATTTACAAACACAGTTCTTTCTATTTTTTTCTCCGTTCTTTGCCCTGGAATTCCTGTTGGCACTGTATTCACTTAGATTGAGAGCTGAGACTGGTAGATTTGGTGTTTCCTGATAGCTGTCGTCCGTTTGGTTGGTTGGTTTGAGTGCTCCCAGGTTTGTCCAATTTCTCTGGCCTTTCCCACGCAACTCCCAATCTCACTTGATCTCAAGAAAAGTCAGATACACTTCAATTAACCTGCTGGTTTTAAAGTAATTTTCCCCTCCTGTGATTTTTCCATCAGCTTGGATTCATTTGCCCCTGAGCTATTGGGGTTGAACTTTCACCTACTGAAAAGTTCTTCCTTCTTCCATGGTGTCTTTGCGTCTTGCAGCCATGCGATGGCAGTATTAGCATTCCCATCATATATATATACACACACACCGGTGGACACTTTCCAGCAGTTCCTTGAGATACTCCTCTGCAGCTTTCCTCTCAATTATGCAAAAGACCAATTTACTTCTCAAAGCCATTTTCTAGGTTGAGATGGTTTTTGTGTGTGTGTGTGTGGTGGTGGAAATGTAAGGCGGGAAAGAAGCTGGTTGACAAGGAAGATCATTGTCTGCACAACGAGAAGCAAAAAAAAATGTAGAGATTGCCAAGGGGAAATTCCAAATCTGGGAAAGATTTTTAACAATTGTCTGTTGGGGAAGCTACTTTTCCGTTCCCTGGTGATCACCTCAACCAACAGAAATCTAATTAAGATTCTGATGCAACCTTCTGAAGTAAGAACATCAGTAGAGCTAGACTCAGGCAAAGATCTACCTAGTCCACTATTCTATCCCTCTCACGACTAATCAAGGGGACTAAAAAGCTCTCAAACTAAAACCTCTCTTCCATCATTGCACTGCGGCAGCTAATATTTAAGGCACGTTGCCTGTGATTCAAGAGCTATCTTTGTCGCACAACAGCACAAACATTTTTGCGACCACTGAACCTGGATCCAAAGCCAAACTCGGTAGATTTAATGACATATTCTAATATTCTTGATCTCCAAGGTTGATTTATTTTAGAAGTGATCAGGAAGAACATACTTCTTGAATAATGATTGATTTATTTCAATTTAATGACTATCATTAAGTGTATCTTATGTTTCTTGGTGAACGTATCTTTTCTTTTATGTACACTGAGATCATATGCACCAAAGCAAATTCCTTGTGTGTCCAATCACACTTGGCCAATAAAAAATTCTATTCTATTCTATTCTATTCTATTCTATTCTATTCTATTCTATTCTATTCTATTCTATTCTATTCTATTCTATTCTATTCTATTCTATTCCCCCAAATAAAGCATGTTGCTACTTTGGACAATTGCAGCAAGACTCCAGGAATCCTTTAAGAAATGCACACACATTTTCACCATTGCTACACTTGGGTTTTCTTTTTATTGTTTTTACAATGAATCATCATCACCCTAAAATAAGAAACGTATCTAATCAGCTGCAACTGAAAAAAAAATAATCCTCTACTGACAAAAAATCTGAGTTCACACAACACATTTAAACTTAAATTTAGAAAGCATCATTCTGGGGTTCATAGAACTGGTTAAGCCAAAAACAAATAAAGCCTTACCGGGATGGCTTGGTTCACACAATATACTAAGACAATGTCCAACTTTCTCACAACATGCTGATCCTCCATCTACATAATCCTAACATAGCAGGTGGTGAGAAGCCAATTTAAGAGCTGAATTCAGAATTAGTCATGCTCACAACTGAATTACTGAAATGAATCAGACTTCTCTTCCATTAATTTCAGTGGGTGTAGTCTAGCCTTGATCCAACCCATAATTAAATTTGCCAATGCCAACTGGCACAGGGGAAAATGGAAAAGGAGGTTAAGAGAAGGATGATTGTATTGTGTAACTTAGAATCTCTATAAAGCCCAGGAGAAAATCTATATATTCGTATCCCTTCAATTTATAGGCTGCTGCTTAAGTAGAATGCAAGTTACTCTTTTCCCAACTGTTCATGCTTAAGAAATCTAAACGCAAATTATCTTCTATTTCTACAATGCCCATGCAGAACTCTGAGAAACTTCCCAGTCAATTGAGTGGAATTCTGATGTTCTTTGGAAGGGCATGGTTTCCTCAAGAATAAGTTAATAATGTTAGATAATTGGTAGGAATATCCAACACTTCAGAAGATAGGCTCAAGAAAGAGAAGGACAGACTTGAACACAATGATGAGAGAAGTAAGTTTACTTTTAGGTAAGAACATTTAAATGCATAGATAGGTGGCACATGGCTCAGTACAGAGGTGATTTTCAGCAGGTTCTGACCAGTTCTGGAGAACCGGTAGTGGAAATTTTGAGTAGTTTGGAGAACCGGTAAATACCACTTCTGACTGCCCCCTCCCCCCATCTATTCTCTGCCTCCTGTGTCCCAGCTGATCAGGAGGAAATAGGGATTTTGCAGTAACCTTCCCCTGGAGTGGGGAGGGAAAGGAGATTTTACAATATCCTTCCCCTGGAGTGGGGTGGGAATAGAGATTTTATAGTATCCTTCCCCTGCCACACCCACCAAGCCATGCCACGCCCACCAAGCCACACCCACAGAACCAATAGTAAAAAAAATTGAAACCCACCACTGTCTCAATACTAATAACTGTGAGAGGGATCTTGGAGTCCTGGTGGACAATCATTTAAATATGAGCTACCTGCGTGCTGCAGCTGCCAAAAAAGCCACCCAGTCCTAGGCTGGATTAACAGAGAGATAGACTCAAGATCTCATGCAGTGTTAATTCCACTTTATAATTCCTTGGTAAGACCAAACTTGGAAGATTGCATCTAGTTTTGGTTGCCCCAATATTAAAAAATATGGGCCTGGTGGCTCAGCAGACTAAAAGCATTGTGGTTAACTCCAGCTGTCTGCAATTACTGTAAGTTCGAATCTCACCAGGCTCAAGGTTGACTCAGCCTTCCATCCTTTCTAAGGTAGGTAAATTGAGGACCCAGTTTGTGGGGGCAATAAGCTGACTTTGTATAAATATACAAAAGTATGAAGGCTGTTGCTTAACGCATTGTAAGCCGTCCTGAGTCTCCGGAGAAGGGCGGCATATAAATCAAATTAAATAAATTTTTAAAAAGGTGCTGAGATTCTAGAAAGAGTGCAGAAAAGAGCAACAAAAATGATTAGGGGACTGGAGGTTAAAACATATAAAGAACAGCTGCAGGAATTGGGTATGTCTAGTCTTATGAAAAGAAGGACTAGGATGACTTGAATGACTGCTCCAAGGAAGAGGGGGTTAACCTATTCTCCAAAGGTCAGGACAGAAAGCAATAGATGGAAACTAATCAAGGAGAGATCCAATCTACAATTAAGGAATAATTTCCTGACAGTGAGAACAATTCATCAGTGGAATAGTTTGTCTTCAGAAGTTGTGAGTGCTCTGACACTGGAGATTTTTTAAGGAGTTTGGACAACCATTTGTCTGAAAGAGTATAGGGTCTCTTGCTTGAGCAGGGAGTTGTACAAGAAAACTCCAAGGTCTCTTCCGACTCTGTTATATATTTTCCTAAATCCAGATTGCCTGTGTTGACAGGTTTATTTATTTTTATAGTCCACCTTTATTATTGTTACAAATAACTCAGGGAAGCGAACATAACTAACATCCCTCCCTCCTCCTATTTTCCCCACACCAACTACCCTGTGGGAGAGCTTTTGCTGAAGAAGAGTGAGTGGCCCAAAGTCACTTAGCTTTCATGTCTAGGGTGGGACTAGAATTCATTATCTCCTGATGATTGATCCAAAGTCACCCAGCTGACTTTCATGCCTAAGACAGATCTAGAACTCACAGTTACCTCCTGCTTAGCCCAAAGTCACCCAGCCAACTCATGCCTAATACAGAACTAGAACCCACATCTTCTTCCTAGCATATTCCCACAAATTCAAGGTCTACTTTTTGGATCATTGAATGCCTTTTTGCATGGTCAGCTATGTCTCCAGGACAGAGGCCTGTGGCTTGCATATCTTTGTTGATGGTGTTTTGCCATCTCTGTTTTGGGTGCCCACAAGGTTGCCGGCCATTGACTTCCAGTTGGTAGGCGGTCTTGGCAACGGTGGAAGGTGCTGCTCTCAGGACATGTCCATACCAGGAAACTATAATAAGGGTAACACATATTTAACTTTACATATCCTAACAGCAACCAGGATTGTATATGCACAATACTGGAAAAATTCACAAACCCCTACAGATGACATTATAATCAAAAAAATTCTGGAATGTGCAGAAATGGATAGGTTAACCCTAAAAATCAAAGGAAAAGAAGACTCGGAATATTTCATAACATAGGAACTATTCTATAAATGGTTAAGTGACAGATAGTGAGGTTAGAGGAGTGGATTTATGTGAAATATGGACTACATGAGAAAGAAAAATTGATGAGTAAATATTTTGATGGTTATATAATCGGTACAATAATGGAAGATAGTATACTTTTCAATCACGATTGATATTATTGCATATATGTTTATATATATATGATTACAATGATTATGATGGTGATGTTTATATGTTAACACTTTGGACACCTAGAAAACACACCATTCAACATAGAACTGGAATATGTGATATAAAACAATAAAAAATATTTAACACAGGACATGTCCATACCAGCAGAGCCGGCCTTCTCACGTGCTGGTTTCTAATTTGGTGCCACATCCACTGGACCAAACTGGCTCTCACAATCAGAGTTTACAATGTGCGGATGAGAGGCACAAGAGACTTTGTGCTACCACCCAGTGGTGGGTTTCAAAAAAAATTGCTACTAGTTTGGTAGGCGTGACTGAGTGGGCTTGGCCAACTTGATGACACTAACATTCATGCCCACTCATTCCCCCCCCCAGCTACGCCCACAGGAAAAGGTAGGAAAGTTTTTGGAATTTCAACCTATCTACCCACGCCCTCCCTTTGCCAGTCGCCCGTTTCCCCTCCTTTAGTGGCCCTAGCCCCACTTCCTCCCCCACCACATGGCGGGTGGGATGAGCGAGGGGCGACCGGGGGACTGGTTCAGGGGCATGTCCAGTCGGCCATCGCTACCAGTTCAGCGATCTTGGCCAAATTTCTGCCAATGATTTGTGCGAACCAGTGCGAGCCGGTTGAATACCACCTCTGCTACCACTGTGTAAAAGGAGCAGACTTCGTAATTGTCTCCAAAGCACAGAATATTCTGCAACGGACAGGAATCCAGCTGCAGAACCTCTGAGATGATGCTTGTGGAACCTAGAGTCCCTAAACCTAGAACAGTGAAAGCCTCCACAAGCCGTTTTTTGCTAATGGGTCCATCCTTAAGAGTCATCAGCTGGTGAAAAAAATATGTGGAATACATTCATCAGCTTTGTACAGACATGCCCCAAGGAGGGGAAAGTGATTTGTCACACTGCAGCTTGAATATCATCATGAAATGAAAAGATAATTGCTCTTAAATTTCTCTCTCTCCCTTTTTCTTTAAGAATCATGAATGTAAAATGTTATAAAATACACTCGCGGATCACATTTCATATGTATAGAATAGCTGTTGCAACTAGGAGATCCACCCAGCAATTATGATAATATTTCTTCTGCTATTTTTTCCCTCACTCCGATGCGGTTCATTCTTTCCTTGTATCGCCCCAAGGAGGTTGCTTTAAATTCGCTGAAAAGAAGTTGCCTTGACAGATTTCATATTGCCCCGTGTACTTTTTTTTTCTTTCTTTGTATAAAGCAGGGGGAAAGAAATCTTTCGCAGGGAAGACCGAAAGAAGCAGGCATTTATGTTTTCCGAATGCTTCAAAGAACAGGGTTAAAATAAATATCATGCATACGGAATGCAGCTGCACACATTTCAAAGGGCTCGGTTCGAATTCCAAAACAAGCATATAACTGTACACATTCACCGCTTCACTCTTTTTTTTTTATTGAATACATTTGTGTGTTAACACAAGGGCAGGACATGAAGCCCACCCTTAGAAAAATGAATCATTGTAATGAAACCTCCAGGCCATGAATAGAATGGAATGGAATGGAATGGAATGGAATGGAATGGAATGGAATGGAATAGAATAGAATAGAATAGAATAGAATAGAATAGAATAGAATAGAATAGAATAGAGGAGAGGAGAGGAGAGGAGAGGAGAGGAGAGGAGAGGAGAGGAGAGGAGAGAAGAGAAGAGTTGGAAGGGATTTTGGAGGTCTTCTAGTCCAACCCCCTGCTTAGGCAGGAAACCCTACGCCACTTCAGACAAATGGTTATCCAACATCTTCTTTAAAAAATTCCAGTGTTGGAGCATTCACAACTTCTGGAGGCAAGTTGTTCCACTTATTAATTGTTCTCACTGTCAGGAAATTTCTCCTTAGTTCTAAGTTGCTTCTCTCCTTGATTAGTTTCCACCTTCCTGTCCTGCCTTCAGGTGCTTTGGAGAGTAGTTTGACTCCCTCTTCTTTGTGGCAGCCCTTGAGATATTGGAAGACTGCTATCATGTCTCCCCTAGTCCTTCTTTTCATTAAACTAGACATACCCAGTTCCTGCAACTGTTCTTCATATGTTTCAGCCTCCAATCCCCTAATCATCTTTATTGCTCTTCTCTGCCCTCTTTCTAGAGTCTCAACATGTTTTTTACATCTGGCAACCAAAACTGGATGCAGTATTTCAAGTGTGGCCTTAACAAGGCATTATAAAGTGGTATTAACCCTTCACGTGATCTTGATTCTATCCCTCTGTTTATGCAGCCTAGGACTGTGTTGGCTTTTTTGGCAGCTGCTGCACACTGCTGGCTCGTATTTAAATAGTGATTGTCCACTAAGACTCCAAGAACCCTCTCACAGTTACTACTATTGATCAACGTACCACATATACGGTACCTGTGCATTTTATTTTTCTTGCCTAAATGTAGAACCTTACTTTTTTCACCATTGAATTTCATTTTGTTAGATAGCACCCAATGTTCAAGTCTGTCAAGATCCTTCTGTATCTTCAGCCTATCTTCTGGAATGTTGGGTATTCCTGCCAGTTTGGTGTCATCTGCAAATTTGATGAGTTCCCCATCTATCCCCTCGTCCAAGTCATTGATGAAGATGTTGAACAGTACTGGGCCTAAAACAGAGCCTTGGGGTATTCTAAGCATAGGAAGTTAACCTGAGAGTCCTTCTCTGGTGAAGTTCTAGCTTCAAGAAGAATCTGAATGATTCTTATCTCATATTTCTTCTTGTTGATTCGATTGACAGATGACATCATTTGCAACTCTTAGCAATCACACAAATTTTCTCCAGGATGATATAATCCTAACCTTTAATTTCAAGTCTCCCAATAGTGGACTAGATTCGCTTCTGTTCTGCATTCATTGCCATTGTACCTGAGTCCATAACTTTGCTGCTGGTCAACTTCTCTTTCCTTCTATTTTTCCCAGCATTAGACCCTTCTCCATATAATGTGGGTCTTCATATAACGTGTCCGAAGGAGGCAAGAGCTGTGGTGGCACAGTGGTTAGATTGCAGTATTGCAGACTAATTGTGCCAACTGCCAGCAGTTCGATTCTCACCGTCTCAAGGTTGACTCAGCCTTCCATCCTTCCGAGGTCAGTAAAATGAAGACCCAGATTGTTGGGGGCAATATGCTGACTCTGTAAGCAGTTTAGAGAGGGCTGTAAAGCACTGTGAAGTGGCATATAAATCTAAGTGCTATTGCTGTAATTGGAGTCAAATCATCTGTACCTTAAATCAAATCTCTGAGTTAATTTTTTAATGATCCATCAATTTATTTTCTTGATTGTTCTAGGAGTCTTCTCCAACACTAAAGTTCAAAGGCACCAATATTCTTCCTTTGTTACTTTTTTAATGTCTAAGTTTCACTTCCATAGAGTGTCACAGAGGATACCATGGCTTGTACGATTCTGATCTTTGTAGGTATGGACACATTGCAACATTTGAATTTTTTTTCCAAGTTTCTTGGGACTGCTGTACTAAGTGCTAATCTGTAACATTTTTCTTGACTACTTGTTCCCTTATTAATGACCTTCTTAAGATGCTATTACTGGACCCAGTAATTCTGGACAATTTTGGTCCTCTCTTCAGAAGTGATCATGCTGCAGCTTCTTCTGGATTATTCAGATAGGTTCCATGCTTGGACAGCATAGTTCATGCCTGATGATAATCTCTGGCAGAGCTAGGATTGGGGGTAGTGAGACTATCCAGGATCTCCATGACCTGTTTCTCTTTTAATATCACTTATCACAGTATCTTTCTGGACTACCTATGGGGATTAGGAATTTGTCCTCTTTCTCTTTGATGGGTTCTAGAGAAAGAGGAGAATGTGGTTCTCCTCTTTCTCTGTGATGGGTTCTAGTGAGTGTTGACAGGAAGGAAGAGGTCAACCCTGACATGTGGAGGATTGTGCAAGGCTTCGTGCTCTTGCCCTCTGGATGGGAAGGAAAAGGGTCAAACTCATCCCTTGAAAGTTTGAATGGCTGTGGATATTCGAAACGCCCAGATTTTCCATTTATAACCCCACATACTGTAGAATTGAATTTTCCCATTCAGCCCTTGTGCACTATTTGAAGTCTCAGTTGGCAACGATATAGAGCCTACCCTAGCTCTACCTGACTCTTCCCCCAAGTGCTGAGCTAAGAATACAGCAGGCTCTCTTGAGCAAAACAGAAAGTTGAAGGTTTACTTTCTATTGATCAATCTGAGCATCTTGTTGTGGCCTAGGCTTCCTGAGTCATTAAAACACACGAGTAGTTCCAAAAATCTTTTTTATTGCAACAGCTGTGAATTACGTTCATTCACAGCTGAGTCCCAATTAGTTGCAAAAAGTCCTTTGGGAGAAGTCCTTCAGGACAGGGGTGAAATGCTCCCGGTTTGGACCGGATCGCCAGATCCAGTAGTGATGGCAGTGGGTGGTTTGGAGAACCGGTAGCAGAAACCCTGCCCCACCCCCATGCCCAGCTGAGCCGCGTGATCATCAGAGGCTTTTTTTTTATTTTTAAAAGCATTTTTTTCTACAAATGCTTTTAAAAGTTAAAAAAAAAGCCTCTGATGATCACGTGGCTCAGCTGGGATCATCAGAGCCTTTTAAAAGCATTTCTCCTACAACCTCTTCAGCCAAAGAGGTTGTAGAAAAAAACGCTTTTAAAAGTAAAAAAAGAAAAAAGTTGGCCACACCCACCCAATCATATTACCCCCCACCAAGCAGTGCCCATAGAACAAATTTTACATTTCACCACTGCTTTGGGATAATCACCAACCTTTATCCCCCTTGACACTCTGCCAAAGATCTACTTGGCAAAGCCACACAGAGACCACAATCAAACAGAGATGCCGACTGGGAACAGAATTAACAATGTTGTTTTCCTGCAAAGGGCCCACATGCCTTTGCTCCTCTTTTAAGTCGTATGGTAGGGGCCAATCATCTCCAGCTTTTACTCCCGAGTTGTCCCTTTTGTTTTAGCTGTTTGTGCCTTATGGCAGTTCTGTGCATGCGCGCACTAGGAACAGTCTGCTGCCTGACTCTAGAGGCTCCGGAGTCTGCACATCACTCCCAGATGGCCCTGGCCCCATTTCTGCTTCCGACGCAGAGCCCTCGTCCGGGCCTTTCCCAGACTCCAGGACTGGCCCATGTTCTTCCCCAGCCTCCTCACTGTTTGACTCTGTTGCCAGCTCCACAGGCTGCTGGCGGACCACGACACATCTGTCATTTTCTTATGGGTTACAATCAGACTAAAATTAGAGAGAATATAATGGCAAAGAACGGCCCTTGCTATGGTTTAGGACTGTGATGGTGAACCTATGCTACGCATGGCACACAGAGCCTTCATGCGAGCTGTCGCCCCAGCTCAGCTGCACCATGCGTACATGTGTGCCTCCTGCTGGCCAGCTGATTTTCGGGTCTCTGCTGTGCATACGTGGAGGGGCAGGGCACAGTGGGGGAGTCGCGCGTGCATGCGCGGGAGGCAGGGGGAGCATAGCGGGTGTAGCGCCCCTCCCACTGATGGCCCATTTTTGATCCCAGGAGGCTGCAGGAAGGCCTACTAGGCCCAAAACAGGGCACGGGGGTTGGGGGGCTGTGCACACATGCGGGCGGGGGCAGGCATCATGTGGGGGTTGCGTGTACATGCACGGGGGTGGGGGAGCACAGGGGGGGGTCACATGTCCATGTTCAGGAGGGTGGGGCACAAGAGAGGTTGTCGGCACGCGAAGGGAAAAGGTTAGCCATCACTGGTTTAGGAGATAAACTTTGCCACCTTTAAAATGTTGTATCAGTAATCTAAGAGCTTTCTTCAGATCATCTCCAAAGGTTGTTGCAGAATCCGAACTGTCAATGTATTCGAAACAGAAAACTTAAAATATATTGGGAGTAATTAATATTAATTGAATCAAGCATCTGAAAGCGGAACAAAAAACAGTGGAATGGCTTGCCTTGAGAAGTTGTGGGTACTCCATCACTGGATGTTTTTAAGAAGAGACTGGACAACCATTTGCCTGAGATGAGATAGGATTTTCTGCCTGAGCAAGGGTTGGACTAGAAGACCTCTGAGGTCCCTTTCAACTCTGTTATTCGGTTAAGCACGTTTTAATTAATCTTGCATGTCAGAAACATCAGATCAATCTTTATCTCAACCCGATGGACTTACTGAACTGTCTGTTGACATGCCAACGTTTAAATTCTAAATGTTTAGCCTAGATCATCTATCGCTTTTCCTTTTTCATACGCCAGTTTGTTTTTGAATTAAATCTGAATCCAGATGTCTCTACTTTGCAGATGTGCATTACTCTTTGACCTCCATATACAGTCCAGCTTTCTCTAGGCAGATCAAAGAAACCGTCTGGGATAATTTGTTTTGTAGCCTTGACAGAGTACACAATTTTGATTTTTCATCTAATTGTAAGCCCTCTGGAGATCACAGTGCTTTTATACTTATATGTCATCGAAGAAATACTGTTGGCATCAACTGCTATTAATAGAAGCAGCAAGAGTCACCCAGGAGTAAACTGAGAGCTGGCTCTTATGAATTTGATGTGAAAGCCTCCACTATTTCATTTTTTTTTCTACATTTTTTTTAATAGTGCAGGAAATGGCCCCTGAGGGATCATAAATTTTAAACCCTGCTGCACCTTTGTCAAAAACAAAGCAAAACCAACAATTGTGGTTTGAAAAGAAAACTTGAAATGGTTCCCACCTAAGTGGATATACTACTATGTAACAATGTAGAGTACGTTGCGTGCAAGTTTTGGATTTTTTTTAAAAAAAGGATGTCAATCATTTGCAGTAGGTAACTTTGCTACTCCTACAGGCTTTGACACGTTTGTTACACACAGTATAAATAATATGAGGAATGTAGGCTTACTCATCATTTGTCATAAGTAGGAAATGAAAAGCCAAGTGAAAGGTGTACAAGGCACACAATTTGTAACCAACCAAACGATTCAAGGCCCAATAACTATCTATAGTAGCTAGGCAGCTATTTAACCTCACACTGTCTCCACCTTGTTAGGGTGACAAATAACAAATTGTCCTTCTTTTAGAAATGTTAGGCTGTGAAGAACAAAACAGAAGAATTGAACTTAGCATAACAGTCTGATTGCTTTCATATCTTTGAATAATATGAATTAAGAATTGTTTTAGTTTCTCTCTTTACTCTGCCTAATTTTATTCCTCAGAATGTTATTTTGTTGAATGAATCCTTTGGCTTTGTTTTGCTTGACATATGCATTTCATACAGGATATAATCTATTTGTCAGGGCATGTCATCTGCTTTCCTATCGAACGTGTTGGTGGTTAAAGTTTGCTCTTGGAAGTCTGTTGATTAGCAACTCCTATAAGAGCAATGGCTCAGCAGTTAAAGGTGCTGAACTTATCATCTAGAAAGCTGATAGTCCAGGTTCGAGACCCGAGTGCTGTGCCACGGGGTGAGCTCCGGTTCCTTGCTCCAGCTCCTGCTCATCTAGCAGTTTGAAAACATGCAAATCAGGGGTGAAATCCAGCAGGTTCTGACAGGTTCTGGAGAACTGGTAGCAGACATTTTGAGTAGTTTGGAGAACCGGCAAATACCACCTCTGGCTTGTCCCAGAGTGGGGTGGGAATGGAGAGTTTGTATATCCTTCCCCTGGAGTGGGGTGGGAATGAAGATTTTGCAGTATTCTTCCCCTGCCACGCCTACCAAGCCACGCCCACAGAACCGGTAGTAAAAAAATTTGGATTTCACCACTGATGCAAATGCGACTAGATAAATAGGTACCACTTCATTGGGAAGGTAATAGCATTTCCTTGCGCCTTTGGTGTATATCCATGCTAGCCAAATGACCATGGACATTGTCTTTGGACAATGCTGGCTCTTGCGCGTGGCCCACTTGAGCTCCGTTTTTGCTGGCAGAGGGCTGCATGACACTGTCATGGCTGAAAATGGGGTCCAGGAGCCCATTTTCACTGGCAGAGCGCTCGGGCCGCCACAGGTGCCCCCAACACAAGTGCCATCATAGTGTCCATGCCCCCTGGCCATGCCCCCCTGCCCCCCGGAGTCAAACACAACCCTGATGCGGCCCTCAATGACATTGAGTTTGACACCCCTGCCCTAGAGTGAGACACAATAGACAGGGACACTGTTACCTTTTTATATTAGCCCCAAGTGAATTATTTTCACTTCTCTCTTTATATATCTTTGGAAACGCTTCTCTTCAGCCTTTTAAAGGTTAAACATTTCAGTACACTTAAATTTTACATTGGTTTTTTTTTTTTTCATTATTGCACTTCTAATGTTCGGTTTATTTATTTTGTTATTGGTATTTCTTTTTAAAAAAAAGAATATTAGCCATTCTGGGCATTCTGTGAATGAAAAAGTAGCATAGAAATGAAACAAATAAATGTGGACTATTTGCTTTTTTTCCCCCTGCTTTCCTTTAATTTCTGACATCTCTTAACGAAAAGAATTATATTTCTTGCTTTCTTTTATTTTTTATTTTTTAAAAAGAAAGCTTTGCAGACGGTCCACATGCTCCAGAGTTTATGCCAAATCTTGAATTTGCAAAATGTTGGGTGAAGGAGAAAGATAAGAAATGTGCCTTCTCTTTTTTTAAATAAGCCCGCTTTTGGAAGATTAGAGGGCCAAAGAAATCCCAAATATGATTGCTACACCATATGTTGACTCCCGCTATTTACCATTTAGTTAATTATAGTAGTGCGGAGTCCCTGTTGGATTTGATAGTAGTTGTCGTCTTCCAGGAAAACAAGTAGCCCCAGCTGTTACAATTCATATTATTTATTTAGCACAACCTTATGCAGTCCAGTGAAATCTAATTTACTGAGTACCGAGTACATCATGCTGAAGAGCTTGTAGAAATCCCAAATGCAGCTTTTCAGTTTAACAAGAGCCTGCTCCTTGGAATTTTCTACACAGGATTTCATTAGTTGTGGACATGGGAAGGGGGACTGGTTTATTTGCTTGTGTGCTTCTTTTTTTATATATACCGCGTTTCCCCAAAAATAAGACTTATATAAGACCTGTCTTATATTTTTTTCGAACCCCAAAATAAGTGCTTGGCCTTATTTTTGGGGAGGTCTTATTATTTTGGGACACATGGAGCAAGACGGGGCTCCTCTTGCTGTCTTATCTGATTCCCAGCTCTGTCTCCCTAATCCTAATCAGAGGAAATGGTGGGGCACCAGCTGTGCATACATTTAAATATTTTCGGGGAGGGCTTATTTTCAGGGGACGGATTATTTTAACGCATGCACTCAAAAGCCCGATTGGGCTTTTTATCAGGGGATGTCTTATTTTCAGGGAAACAGGGTATATAAATAATACTTTTTAAAAAATGTAGGAGTGGTACGTCAAATGAGTAGTTGGACCAATAGTCATGGTTCTAATTTTCTGTTGTCGTGATCTTTCACCACCAGGGGTGACTGGCATCTTCAAAGGTAGAGTGAGGTGTGTTGTGGTATACCTTTTGGCAGTTCACAACCAACAAATACTGACTGGACTCTTGTATTCGAACCTAGCCAGCTAATTTCCGATTGATCCATGTCATGAGAGTCAAAGAAAACTGGTTCCTGATAGGTTCCTTGTCTAGGTAGACTTCCTAGAGATTCATTTTCAAGACATTCTTCAGACAAGAGGTGGGTTTCAGCAGGTTCTGACCAGTTCTGGAGAACCAGTAACAGAAATTTTGAGTAGTTCAGAAAACTGGTAAATACCACCTCTGACTGGCCCTGTCCCCATCTATTCTCTGCCTCCCGAGTCCCAGCTGATCAGGAGGAAATGAGGATTTTGCAGTATCCTTCCCCTGGAGTGGGGAGAGAATGGAGATTTTACAGTATCCTTTCCCTGCTACGCCTACCAAGCCACGCCCACCAAGCCATGGCCACACCCACCAAGCCACACCCACAGAACCAGAACCAGTAGTAAAAATTTTTGAATCCCACCACTGCTTCAGACCAAAGGTTTCTGATTGGTTCTTGGTGTGGATGGACTTCTGATTGGTCTAATGTGGACAATTCCATAGTAGCTGGTCCCTGATTGGACTTTCTTTGAGCCAGGATACTCTAGGTGTTCGTTCTTGTGAAAAGAGCTGCAGCTTCTTTTTGATTCATTAAGAAATGTTTAATCTGGTGTGGGGGTGGCTAAAGACACTGAGCTTGTCAGCTGAAAAGCTGACAGCCTGGGTTCAAGACCCAGTGCCATGCAACAGGGTGAGCTCCTTCCTTTGCTCTAGCTCCTACCTACCTAGCAATTCGAAAGCATGCAAATATGAATAGATAAATAGGTATCACTTCAGTGGGAAGGTAACAGCATTCCAAGCTCCTTGGCATATAGATATGCTGGCCACATGACCTCAGAAGCATCTTATTACAACACTGGCTTCCTCTGCTAAGAAACAGAAATGAGTACTACCCTCTAGAGTTGGACATGACTAGACAGGGGAAACATTTACCTTTCCCTTTTTAATCTGGGTGTGGCGGAAAGCTGGGATACATTCTTTGTTGAATTTCTAACTCTCCTCTTTCCGGTTGAAGTTGTTGGGATATACGGTTCAATTTGAAGGCATCAAAGTACTAGCAACTAGGTCAAATTATGGATCTTGAGATCCATGAAATCCCATTCTCTTATTTATTTTATACTCAAGATTTTTTTCCTGTTTTTCATTTTTTTTTTCTTGAGTTGGCAGAAGACTGCAGTGCAGTGGTGAAATCCAATTTTTTTTTACTACTGGTTCTGTGGGCGTGGCTTTGTGGGCGTGGCATGGCTTTGTGGGCGTGGCAGGAAATAGATACTGCAAAGTCCCCATTCCCTCCCCACTCCAGGGGGAAGGATATTGCAAAATCTCCATTCCCAACCCACTATGGGGTCAGCCAGAGGTGGCATTTGCCGGTTCTCCAAACTACTCAAAATTTCCGCTACCGGTTCTCCAGAACCTGTCAGAACCTGCTGGATTTCACCCATGCTGCAATGATATGATACCAACCATTGATCCCTGTGGCTGGCTCTATTATCTCTCTGCCAGTGATAGCAGGCATTTGATGGTGATGAGGACAAGGTCCAACAAATTTGGTACACCTTGATAGTATACTTTGATGATGTTCCTGAGCTGATTTGTAATATTATGATCATGAAACAGATATCATGCTTATGATGGGGAGAAATATGAAGGATGGCTCTTTTTATACAGATTTGCATAAACAGGGAGAATCATTGATGCCAAAGCAACATTGATTTTTTTGGGTTCATCAACGATCTGTGAGCACGTTCAGGTTTTTCATTAGGAGGCTGGAGGATAAAACATATGAAGAACGGTTATAGGAATTGGATATATTTAGTCTTTTTTTAAAAAAATTTGATTTATATGCCGCCCTTCTCCGGAGACTCAGGGCGGCTTACAATGCGTTAAGCAATAGTCTTCATATGTTTGTATATTTATATTTATACAAAGTCAGCTTACTGCCCCCAACAAACTGGGTCCTCAATTTACCCACCTTATAAAGGATGGAAGGCTGAGTCGACCTTGAGCCTGGCTGGGATTGAACTCACAAGTAATTGCAGGCAGCTGGATCTTAAATGCTGCCTTTGTAGGAGGCATTACTTCCCTACGCTTCTCAGGCTTCCTGAGTCTAATGCAAAGAAGGACCATGGGAGGCAGGATAGCAGCGTTCAGCAAAGATGAGGAGTTCAAATATTCTCCAAAGCCCCAAAAGGCAAGGCAAGAAACAATGGATGGAAACCAACCAAAGAGAGAAGCTACCTAGAACAAAGGAGAAAATGCCTGAAAGTTAGAACAATCAAGAATAAGCTGGCTTCCAGAAGTTGTGGGTGCTCCATTACTGGAGGCATTCAAAGAGAGACTGCACAACCATTTGTTCGAAATGGTATAGGGTAGTCACGGCGAATCTTTTCGGCACCAAGTTCTGAAAAGGGAGCGCGGGTGTCTGGGCCACAACCCGGAAGAGGAACTGCCCAGGGCACATGCATGCGCCTGAAAACGAACTTCCAATTTCAGCTAATGAACTTCCGGTTTCAGCCAGCTACTCTTGTGCGCACATGACGATCAGCTGGCTGGCATGCATGCTTATGCAGGAAAACAGTAGACCGGCTCTTCTAGATCCCCGCACTGCCGCATGCAAAAAGGCCAGCTGATCATCGCGTATGCATGCACGGTAGAAACCCACAAGAGGAACAGGCACCACTTCATGTGCCAGGCGTTATTGGCTCTGCGTGCCACTTCAGGTTCGCCATCATGGGTACAGGGCCTCCTGCTTGGGCAATGGGTTGGACTAGAAGTCCTCTAAGGTCCCTTCCAACCCTATTATTCTATGTTGTATGAATATCTATAGGAACAGTTTAAGCTACTCTTTGCTCAGTCGAAATCTTTTTCAACGCAAGATGGGTTTTAACGTTGTTGCAATCGAAACAGATTTGCATCGCCTTATGAGATTGTCCTTGGACTTCAAACATTGGAAACAAAATTGAAATAGAGTTATTTACTTCAAGACTAAAGTACGATAAGCATTTCCTCCAAATTTTATGTAGGCAAAAAATGACACTATGAATAAAACAGTGCTTTGATACTGATAATTGTTCAAATGTTGCTTATAAGTTTGCTTAATAAACTTTCTTTCTTTCTTTCTTTCTTTCTTTCTTTCTTTCTTTCTTTCTTTCTTTCTTTCTTTCTTTCTTTCTTTCTTTCTTCCTTCCTTCCTTCCTTCCTTCCTTCCTTCCTTCCTTCCTTCCTTCCTTCCTTCCTTCCTTCCTTCCCTTCCTCCCTTTCTTTCCTCCCCTCCCCTCCCCTTCTCTTTCCTTCTTCCTTCCTGTTGCCATTAAGGTCATGACATAGAGCTTTGTTGTAAATCTGGAATTTGCTGAGTGAGAAAATGAAGATTTATACAAAGCTAACTTGAACAAATGGTGAATAATTGATTTAACTGACCTGACAGCTCATACTATGCTAGTAAATAATACATGACGTCTCCTTCTTCTTCGTCTTCCTTTACTATGCAGATAATTTAGTATTCTTCACATTTTTATTTCTTCCAATAAGATACTTCAGGGATTAAGTGATTCCTGACCACTGCCTCCCCAAAATGATATTTGACACACGAATCATACTACTCTCTTTCTTTATCTTCTAACTTGTAGGCTATGGATGGGCATTTCTGCTGTTCTTGAGGGCCATCTATATACAAACATTGGACTCTCCCGCCCTGGCTTTTCCTTCTTCTTTTTTAAAAGATAATAATCCTCCATGTTACCGAATTCTAAGGTCTTAAATTACAATTGCCACTCAACACCTCAACCTACAGGGCACAGTGGTCTCAATGCACAGCAAAACGAATGTCTAATGCAATTTCTTCCTAGAATAGTAGCATATTATCACATGCTGCCTTTTAAGGGGGGCTTTAGGAAAAGATAAGGGATGTGGTGGCTCAGTGGCTAAGATGCTGAGCTTGTCAACCGAAAGGTCGGCAGTTCAGCGGTTTGAATCCCTAGTGCTGCATAACGGGGTGAGCTCCCGTTACTTGTCCCAGCTTCTGCCAACCTAGCAGTTCAAAAGCACGTAAAAAATGCAAGTAGAAAAATAGGGACCACCTTTGGTGGGAAGGGAACAGAGTTTCGTGCACCTTTTGCATTTAGTCATGCCGGCCACATGACCATGGAGACGTCTTTGCGGCTCTTCGGCTTTGAAACAGAGATGAGCACTGCCCCTTAGAGTCAGGATTGATTAGCATATATATGCGAGGGGAACCTTTACCTTTACCTTTAGGAAAATTTAAAGTTTTCCCTGTCCTGTTGTGTCCGATTCCAGGGCACAGTGCTCATCTGTTTCTTGGCCAAGGGAGCCAGCATTGTCCGGAGACATTTTTCATGGTCATGTGGCCAGCATGACTATAAATGAGGACCCAGTTTGTGGGGATATATATACAGTGATAAACAGAACTGTCATGCTCCTGTTGGAGCCCGAATCTGCAGAGGAAGATGAGCCGATATTGGAGCCAATGGAGATTAATGGGGTGGCTTTGTTGGCTTCAAAGGCTGAGTCAGGCCAAAGCCTTTCAGGATTGGGATGGCTTGTAGGCAGGGAGGAAGAGGGGAAGGATGATCAAGAGAATATGAATATGAATACATTGAATATGAGAGACAGAGCTCAGGCGATGAGCAAAGATTACCCCTTCCTGATCCTTGAGCATGGAGAGTGGAGAGAAGGTAGGAAAAGCGTGAATTGACACAAGTACTTGGGAGGAGAAAGCCCCGCCCCTCTTCACAAGGCACACCTGGGGACTGAGACTTAAGGAGACACTATGGGAAGGGGCATTTGTCCAGAACAAACGCTGAATTCATGGAGCATTGGTGTGCCATTGCGACACTGGACGTTTCTTGGACTTCTTGCTTTATTTCTTGCTTCCTGGATTAATTGTCTTGTTCCTTTGCTTCCTGGACTAATTGACATATTCCCTTGCCCTTCTGAATTTCTTGCTTTGCAGCCGTTGTGCTCACAATGTTGTGTTGGACTACTTGCATCCAGAGGCTGCTAGAGGTGTGTGTGTGTGTGTGTGTGTGTGTGTGTGTGTGTGTGTGTGATCACTTTGCTCTGGGACTTCCCAGAAATGTGGGAGCGTTTGGGGAAAATTTGGAGCAATAAAGGGGTGGTTTGAACGATTGTGTTGCCTCTGTGTTGCCTCTGTGCCATGCCCCAGGTCATCACAAGAACACTGTTACCTTCCCACCAAAGTGGTACCTATTAATCTACTTGCATTTACATGCTTTCAAACTGGGCAGGAGTTGGGGCAAGGAACAGGAGCTCACCCCATCATGTGGTGCTTGGGTTTTGAACCCAGGCTGTCCAGCTGCAAGATCAGCATCTTTAACCGCTGACCCATTGCACCCCCAAGGGGGCCTTTACAAAAACATAAGTATTTTGGAAACATTGTGATTTAACATATGTGGACTGGATGTCTTTTGCAACCCGGATTAATTTTATATTGCTTTGAGGGTTTAATGGAGTTTGCACACTTTTGTAATCATCTTTTTTTTTTTTAATTTAATTTATATGTCACCCTTCTCCAGAGATTCAGGGCGGCTTACAATGCGTTAAGCAATAGCCTTCATACTTTTGTATATACCTGCTTAGTAGGGCTTTCAGGCCCCCCTAAGTGGTGTTCTTTTTTATACAAAGTCAGTTTATTGCCCCACAATCTGGGTCCTCATTTTACCTACCTTGAAAGGATGGAAGGTTGAGTCAATCTTGAGCCTGGTGAGATTTGAACTTGCAGTAATTGCAGGCAGCTGGTGTCACTTTAACACCACTTTAATCTGCTGCGCCACCAAGGCTCTTGGCAAATCTTCTGCAGTGAATAAAGTTCCTGGATTGCGGAAAAAGCTGAGTACATTTCTTTGGAACAAAAAAAGCTGTTCATTGCTGCACAGTGGATTAGACCCAGATTTATGGATGCTGTGAAGAAACCCATTTAAATATATGGGACAGCTTAGTCAAGACTAATTTAAATTCCCTGCCTTCAATCACTTCCCCCAAGTCTTAGCCACCCCTGATCTAACCCATAATTTCTAGCCCCAAAAAGTCTAATTTCCAGTAAGAGGGTACTATACCATCATCAAGATGATGATAGACATATAAATAAGATTGTCCCTATAACTATTCTAGACACAGGCAAATAAATCTCACCTAATTAGGTATTTGTTTTATATACTGATCACAGTTTTACTAGGGCAGATTGTTAGAGTATTCATAGTGGCTTGTTCCTTTCTTTCTTTATTTGTATTTTTAAAAATAAGGCTCCCAAGGTACTCATACCTTAGCATTTGTCTGCTTTTGTATCATAACAAACTTTATTATAGTTATTATTCAATTAAGCAGTTGCATTAGAAAATAAGTTTTCTAAGGCATAAAAAAAAAAAGCAGCCGTGGTCAAAGCAGAGATACGATCAGGAATAGCGTTGCTGCCAAAATTCAAAATTAATCAGCTCATACATCAAATCTGGTAGTTTCATAATTCTCTTAGGAATAGTAAAACCTCTCTTTGGTCCAAGAAGCTTATATATTTTCATAATTCAGACCAAGATTGATTAAGAGTTAATTTACATGCTCTACAGCTCTGTAAGACTGCAATGTTGGCCCAACTAAGCGACTCGCTGTTACCATCCCATCTTTTACAGGACTCACAATATATCAAGCCCTGCAATAAACAAGGGTTTCATTATTGTTGTGTATCTTCTTTCCCATCAACCTAATTTGGTAAACCACATGCATTTAATAGTCGAGAAAGGAATTTACAGAATAACAGAGTTGGAAGGGACCTTGTAGGTCATCTAGTCCAACCCTCTGTTCGGACAGGAGATTCTACACCAGTGGTGGGTTTCAATTTTTTTTACTACCGGTTCTGTGGGCGTGGCTTAGTGGGCGTGGTGTCGTGGGTGTGGCAGGGGAACGATACTGTAAAATCTCCATTCCCTCTCCCATCCAGGGGAAGGTTACTGCAAAATCTCAATTTCTTCCTGATCAGCTGGGACTTGGGAGGCAGAGAATAGATGGGGACGGGGCCAGTCAGAATTTTTACTACCAGTTCTCCAAACTACTCAAAATTTCTGCTACCGGTTCTCCAGAACTGGTCAGAACCTTCTGACCCCCCACCCTTTGGCCTCTGCCTCCCAGCAGTTACCTCCTTGCAGCAAACAGCAAGAAAAAACAGCTCCTTTCAGCTTCAGCACAATCTAATTAGCACAAGTTGATTAGATCGGCCTCCCGACTCTCAGCTGTCTTGCTCTCAGCTGTTTTGCACGGAGCTCTGCTGCTTGCTGCAAGGAAGAAAATTGCTGGAGCAGATTTTTTTTCCCGCTTGTGCTAATTAAGCTATGCTGAAAACAAAAATGAAAGTAAAGCAGGCTGTTTGCTGCAATGAGGCAAAATTGCTCAGAGGCAGAGGGAGATTTCTTTTCCTTCTTTTCCTCACCAAAAAAGGAAAGTGCGTCTTATAGTCCGTGGTGTCTTATACTCAGATACATACGGTAAATCAGGGATCCCCAACCCCCAGTTCGTGGACCGGCACTGGGCCATGGCATACTAAAAACCGGGCCATGCAAACAAATGAAGCCCCATCTTCACGATGTAGGCAGCACATGAAACCATGCCCCCTTTGGTCCACGGAAAAACCTGTCTCCATGGAACTGGCCCAAAAGGTTGGTGGCCACTGACATAAATGGCTCAATTTGTCCATATCTGGTAGCAAAGGAGAAAGGCATCATGGTTGACAGTTCTGGGTGAGTAATTCACATTGAGAGAAACATGGTTGAACTCAGTCTTTTCAAGGTTATGTTTCCTCAAGGCTTCTTAACCCCCATACTCTGCTTCCTTTGTTGGAGAAAGGCGGAGTCTCATATTGTGAATGTTAATGCTTCTCCTTCAGAGGGATCAGGGGTGAAATCCAGCAGGTTCTGAGAGGTTCCAGAGAACCAGTAGCAGAAATTTTGACCACTTCGGAGAACTGGCAAATACTACCTCTGACTGGCCCCAGAGAGGGGATGGAATGGGGATTTTGCAGTATCCTTCTCCTGCCATGCCCACCAAACCACACCCACCAAGTCATACCATGCCCACCAATCCATGCCCACAGAACCAATAGTAAAAAAAAAATTGGATTTCACCACTGAGTGGGATCAGTGGTGGGATTCAAATAATTTAAAAACTGGTTCTCTGTCCTAATGACCGGCTGGGTAGGCGTGGCTGGGTGGTCATGTGACTGGATGGGCATGGCCAACTCGACATCATTTACGTCAAGGGTTGCCTCACCTCACCCGGCCTCTCCTTGCCATGCCCAGCCTCACCTCACCCCTCCACTCCCAGCCACCCCTTTTCACAATCCTGGCCTCGCCTGGCCTCTACTCGACTTACGACCACAATTGAGCCCATAATTTCTGTTACTAAGTGAGAAATTTATTAAGTGTAGAGCCTTAATTTAACGGACAAGCCCTCTATTTAATAGACAACGCCTGATTTAACAGACACTACTTCATTAAATGGAGACAGTATCTGCTTGTAAAATGGGTTTGATATGTTTGCCAATTGTAGGACTAAAGGATTATCGTACAGTTCAGATTTCCCAGATATTTAATTCATTAAGTAGGAATTCATAGCTGAATATCAATGTGCTGCCTGTTAATCCTAAAATTACTTCTTATTAAATCAAGAATGGTATAGTTTACCATTCCAATGAGAGGTACGAATGTCCCTTAGGCAATTTCCACATAAAACACTATGCAACATGCTACACTCAGGAAATACAGCATGGGTAAAAGAAGCAGAAAGCAATTTCAGAGCTTAAAGAATGCACTGCAAGACGTGCAGGAATTGAAGTTCAACCATAGGTCCTAAATGCTTTAAATATTCCACAGGCAGCTGTGAGGATCAGAAGGTGAGCACGGAACCAGGAACCATGAGGTAAAGCCAACAACCATCACCAAACAACAGGCCAAGGCAAGAAGCATTTCAGAAAAGAAGATATGAACCAGGTTCAAAGAGGAACTAAGGGTTTACCCAAGTTCAGAATAATCTTTTTTTTTTTTACTCAATTAGGGCTTATTGGAAGAAGTTGTCTTGTATATTTCTTCCACTTCAACTAGCTGCTACTTTTCTGGGATACACCTGGACAGGTGACAACCCAGTCTCTTCTTGAAAGCTTCCAGTGGTGAAGCTCTCACAATTTTTGAAGGCAACTTCTGTTCCATGGGTTGTTTGTTCTCACTGTCAGAAAATGTCTCCTTATTTCTAGATTGAATCTCTCCTTGATCAGTTTCCATCCATTATTCCTTGTCTGGCCTTCGGGTGCCTTGGAAAATAGGTTGAAACCCACCTCTCTGTGGCAGCCCCTCAAATATTGGGACACTATTATCATGTCTCCCCTGCTCCTTTTCTTCACTAGACTGGCATGTAAGTCTAGTCTCCAGTCCCCTAATCATCCTGGTTGCTCTTCTCTGTACTCTTTCTAGAGTCTCAAGATCTTTTTTATAGTATGATGACCAAAACTGGATGCAATATTCTAGGTGTGGTCTTACTAAGGCTTTATAGAGTGGTATTAATACCTCACATGATCTTGATTGAATCCCTCTGTTAATGCAATTTAGGATTGCATTGGCTTTTTTGACTGCCACTGCACACTGTTGTGATAAATAAAATCAATTCAGGCTGAGGATAACTCATACAGAGGATGCTATTTGCATTTTGGTCATGGACTACTTGGGACAACCATCCACAATTTCAACAGTTCCTAACAATTGTTACTTGTCCTCTTCTTTACCTTCAGAGGAATCCAGAGAAAGGCATCGTATAAAGCAGCGGTCACCAACCAGTGGTCCGTGAACCACTGGTGGTCCGTGAGAAAGTTTTGGTGGCCCGCAGAAAAATTATTTGCATTTTTTATATTGCACTAAATCAGGGGTCCTCAAACTACAGCCCCTGGGCCGGATATGTGCAATGAATGTTTGTGTTGCTGCAGAGAGTCTCTCCTTCAGGATCTTTTTGTGCAGGTTGGAGGGGGGAAGAAATTCTGACCTGCGGGTCTGCTTCAGCCTCCTGGTGTGGGGCTTTGGGTGAAGGCTGGAGGGAAGTCTTCCAGCCTTGGATAGTTCAACAGGCTAAAAAAGCAGACTAAAGCCTGTTATTAACATCCAGCTGTCTGCAATTACACCAGTTCTAATCTCGCCAGGCTCAAGGTTGACTCAGCCTTCCATCCTTTCTAAGGTAGGTAAATTGAGGACCCAGTTTGTGGGGGCAATAAGCTGACTTTGTATAAATATACAAAAGTATGAAGGCTATTGCTTAATGCATTGTAAGCCGCCCTGAGTCTTCGGAGAAGGGCGGCATATAAATCTAATTTTTAAAAAAAATGCCACTGGTGGCAAAGAGCCAGAGAGCCTTGTTCCAGTGGGGCTGCATCATGGCATGGAACTGGCTGACCATCTCAGCCTGCTGAGCCTCCAGGTGCCAGTACCTGGCCTTGTATCCCCGCAAGTCTTCCCTCTTCTTGGAAAGCCTATGCTCATAGTCCTCAGTGAGGTACTTCTGCTAAGCCTCCTTTTCGGTCAGATCCAATTTGAATTGGATGAAGCTGTTTGGCCAACTCTTTCTCATGGTGGCTGCTTAGCTCCAACAACTGCTTCCTGTTGGGGCCCTAAGGAGCCTGGGCGGGCAGGCGAGGTGGGGCAGGGAAGGGAGGGGCGAGTAGCAGCTGGCGAGGCACTCCTTGACATGAGTGACATTGAGTTGACCATGCCCACCCAGTCACATGACCACCTAGCCACGCCCACCCAGCCGGTCATTAGGCAGATCATATTAGTGGTCTGTGGGATTTAGAATTATGAATTTAGTGGTCCCTGAGGTCCAAAAGGTTGGTCACCCCTGGTATAAAGGACAATGACAATAATCTCTATGGGAATGTGAAGGAATGTAGTGAGGAGGTATGTTCCCAAGAGGGAGGAAGTGCCTTCCAGAGAGCAAGAGGCAACTAAGCCCAAATATTATATGTGAGGGAAAGAGGATGAACACAGTCCCTCCTTAATACTTCACAGAGTATATTGTAGATGCAGATGGTAGAATCCTCAGCCTGGCAAGATTTTGTCTATGGGTATAAAAGGCCTGACAAGGAGGCTGCATTCAGAAGCCTCAACTATGTAGACTGTGGTTACTTGGGATTACGTAGGTATGGGTACTTCTGGGCTAGTTGTCAAGAAAAACAGATAAAGCCCTTTCAGAAAAAGAAATAAACAACATACATTTTACATGAGCTACACTAGGTGCTAGTATGTTCCTATCCTAGTGTTGACTTTTTATACCTGACTTTTTATTCTAATACTGTCACAGACAGGAGGGAGGGGGTCAACCTATTTTCCAAAGCACCTGAAGTCCAGACAAGGAATAATGGATGGAAACTGATCAAGGAGAGATTCAACCTGGAAATAAGGAGAAATTTTCTGACAGTGAGAACAATCAACCGATGGGACAGACGTTGCCTTCAGAAGTTGTGGGAGCTTCATCACTGGAAGCTTTCAAGAAGAGACTGGACTGCCATCTGTCAGAAATGATGTATGGTCTCTTGCTTGGGCGGGGAGTGGTTTGGACTAGATGATCTACAAGGTCCTTTCAACTCCTATCCTATCCTATCCTATCCTATCCTATCCTATCCTATCCTATCCTATCCTATCCTATGCCACAGTGGTGCAGTGGTTAGAGTGCAGTACTACAGGTTACTTCTGCTGACTGCCAGATGACCACAATTTGACATTCTCACCAGGCTCCAGGTTGACTCAGCCTTCGATCCTTTCGAGGTGGGTAAAATGAGGACCCAGATTGTTGGGGGCAATAGGCTGACTCTGTAAACCACTTAGAGAGGGTAAAGTGGTATATAAGTGTAAGTGTTGTTGCTATTCTGTTCCATTCCGTTCCACTCCACTCCACCTTAAAATGTTATAGTATTGATTTTATATACTGGACTAAACCTTTCTCATTCTTTATACTCTGAAGGAACCCTTGAAATAATGATTAGCTCTCATGGCATACAAATGGGAAAACAATGCAAAATGTTGCAATTCGCTTCTAACCAGGGGTGAAATCTACTTACCTTCCCAACCAGTTTGGAAGTGCATGTGCTGTGCGCACCCACTTGCTTTGCTCGTGTGCGCATCATACACACGCACCAACCGTCTGCACATGCGCAAACCCTTTTGCGCATGCGCAGAGGTTAAAAAACGGGTTACTTCCTGGTTAAAACCAGGAAGTAATGATGACCAGGCGGATGGGCGGAGCCTCACACCACCATTTCTACCAGTTCTCCGAACCGTCGGCTGCTATCGCTACCAGTTCGGCTGAACCTGTCCGAACCGGGAGCATTTCGCCCCTGCTTCTAACCTGCCCAATCTATATTTTACAATGTTTGTTTGCAAGAAAAACAGAATGGCAGTCCAGCAGCTGAGATGCAGTGTGTGTGTGTGTGCAAATTCCCACCATTATAAGCTCTTGCTCGGCGCAGTGTGCAAACTTCAAAACCTGCTTAATCAATCACAATCTTTTGTAAACCCCAGGGACCTCTTGTGGATTTCCAGTGAAGAAAGCCTTGCCTAAGTCCTTCTAGAGCAGGGGTGAAATGCTCCCGGTTCGGACCAGATTTCCCGATCCGGTAGTGATGGCGGCAGGTGGTTTGGAGAACCGGTAGGAAAAATCCCTGCGCCCCCCCGCCCCCCCCCCCATGCCCAGCTAAGCCACGCGATCATCAGAGGCGCTTTTTTAAAATTATTTTTAAAAGCATTTTTTCTACAACCTCTTTGGCCAAAAAAATGCTTTTAAAAGTAAAAAAAAAAAAAGGCTCTGATGATTGCACGGATCAGCTGGGATCGTCAGAGGCTGTTAAAAGCATTTTTTCTACAACCTCTTCAGCCGAAGAGGTTATAGAAAAAATGCTTTTAAAAACCTCTGACGATCCCAGCTGAGTTGCCTGATCGTCAGAGCCTTTTAAAAGCTTATTTATACATACATACATACATACATACATACATACATACATGCCGGTCTTCTCTGGAGACTCAGGGCAGCTTACAATGCATTAAGCAATAGCCTTCATACTTTTGTATATACCTGTTTAGTAGGGCTTTTGGCCACCCCTAAGCAGTGTTCTTTTTTATACAATCCAGGTCCTCATTTTACCTACCTCGGAAGGATGGAAGGCTGAGTCAATCTTGAGCCTTGTGATATTTGAACTCGCAGTAATTGCTGGCAGCTGGCAGCTAAATGCTACTTTAGCAGCACTTTAGTCCTCTGCACCACCAAGGCTCCTTTTAGAACCTCTTTGGCTGAAGAGGTTGTAGAAAAAATGCTTTTAAAAGTAAAAAAAAAAAAAGTTGGCCACACCCACCCAGTCACATTACCCCCTACCAAGCCACGCCCACAGAACTGGTAATAACAAATTTTACATTTCACCACTATTCTAGAGTCATATTTCATCTTTGCCTAGGATTCTAGGACTATGTGGCCCAGGTGGTAGACTCTGCCACATGGAGTTTCCTCTCTTTCAAAGAAATGCAGCTGGCCCCTTTTGCTTTTTTTAAGATACATTATTCCTTTCAATGTATTCCATTCCTTTGGCTTTTTAACTGTAAGCTTGTTAGTTTTACATCGTGTGCTGCATTGATGGCTTAATTTTCTGATTACGCTTAAATTTGCTTACCATTAGTTTATGATTTATGTACTCATCATATTGATGTGGACTGCATGTTTTATATAGAGAGCTGGCTTGGGGAGATTGTGGTCTTGAACGGAAGCAATGTAATGTATTATAATCAATCAAGCGGTCTTACTGAATGCTTAAGGGCAATATTTAAGTACTGTTCTCCTGGGCCTATCGTCTATTTTGGAACTCTTACAGTGCCTTGGATTTGATTTGGAAGAGAGATGCTTTCAAATATACGCATGTGCATGAACACATCGCCTGCTGTGACTCATTAAAGCAGCTGTGTCTTTAGATTACTTCTGAATCAAGTCTGAAGCATTGCAAAGCCCTGTTGGAACGTTTTTCCTCCCAAATATTTTAAAATTGGAGATGCAAATAGCCTTGCTACTTTTTTTGTAGGGGAGAAGGGTTTTGTGTGTGTATGAAATAGATCTGGGATGGTGAACCTATGGCATATGTGCCACAGGTGGCATGCGGAGCCATGTGCCACGCATGCGGGAGACGCGCGTGCATGCCCATGCCGCCATGCCCCTCCCAGGAGTCTTCATGCAGCCCATTTTGGATGCCAGGTAAGTCCAGGGCTTGTGTGGAGGCTCTGGGAGGGCGAAAAATGGACCTACATCAAATGGGACATTTTCGGCCTCTGGAGTGCCTCCGGAGGGCCAGGGAGGCCATTTTCACCCTCCCGGAGGCTCCAAGAAAGCCTCCGGAGCCTGTGGAGGGCAAAACTTGAGCCTACCGGAAGCCTGGAAACAGGAGGCTTCAGGGAGGCCTGCTAGGCCCAAAATGGGGCGCGGGGGCAGCAGGTTGCACACGTCTGCAAAGGTGGGTGGGGCATTGCAGGGGAGCATTGCATTATGGGTGTGGGCATGCATGCATGCATATGCTATTGCACACGCATGCTTTTCGCACCGGAAAAGGTGCAAAAAAAAAGGTTAGCCATCACTGAAATAGACGAAAGAATTTTTGTTTCCATCTCATTTTCCACCTGTTTTAAGTCAACAGAAGTGAAGATCATCACGGATGACCTTGAAATGGTTTGAGTGTTTGGAGATAGACAACAGCAGCAGTAGAGTGGTTTGAATATGACTGAGAATATGGTAATAAAAGCCAATGGTAATAAGAGGATTTTCTTTCTCCCCCTGACTAATATTTATTTTGATAGAAGAGATTTATTAGATTTAGAGTCACTTGTCTTTGGGTAAATATTGCTTTATGATGTATAGGTACTTCAGAGATCTTTTCAGACTCCTGTAAGATATTCAAGTGTTCAATGTCAGTTCCTCCAACTGGTAGAAATATGGTACCATGTCTGGTTGAAAGTACTTACTTCACTTTCTGTAGGAGAAGAAGCTCAGCTGGAAGGCGGAGTTAAACGTGTTATCAGTTTAGAGTCACTGCATTGCCACAAGAGACTCAAATCCAGCCCCATGAATTCCGCTAACCCTTATCTAGTGCCAATTTAGTTTTGACCATTAGTTGATTCTTGTGTATAAGTAGCAATAATAAACACTTCTGTGCTTTGAACTCAATGAATGCTCCTGGTTATTTGCACCTAATGCTTTCCCAACAATTAGCCAACTGAACAATCACTTTTTAAACTGTGTGTGCCTTCAAGTCAGTATTGATGCCTAGCAAATGTCTGGATCAGTCTGTGAAGTATTCTGGCACGAATTTTAGAAGTGATTTGGCTCTGGCCTTCTAGAGCAGGGGTCACCAACCTTTCGGACCTCAGGGACCACTAAATTCATAATTATAAATCCTGCGGACCACTAATATGATCTGCCTAATGACTGGCTGGGTGGGCGTGGCTAGGTGGTCATGTGACTCGGTGGGTGTGGTCAACTCGATGTCACTCACATCGAGGGGCACCTCATCGGCCTCTATTCGCCCCTCCCTCCCAGCCATTCCTCGCCACTCCACCCAGGTTCTTTGGGCCCCCAACAGGAAGCAGTTTTTGGAGCTAAGCAGCCACCATAAGAAAGAGTTGGCAAAGCAACTGACTCAGTTCAAATTGGATCTGACCAAGAAGGAGGCTCAGCAGAAGCACCTCACTGAGGACTAGGAGCATAGGCTTTCCAAGCAGAGAGAAGACCTGTGGGAGTGCAAGGCCAGGTACCGGTGCCTGGAGGCTCAGCGAGCTGAGATAGTCAGCCAGTTCCAGGCCATGATGGAGTCCCATTGGAACAAGGCTCTCTGCCACCAGCAGTGCTTCCCTCCAGCCTTTTCCCAAAGCCCTGCAACAGGAGGCTGAAGGAGACCCCAAGTCGGAATTTCTTCCCCCCTCTGACCCACACAAAAAGACCCTGAAAGGGGAGATTTTGCAGCAACACAAATGTTCATTGAACGTATCCGATCCAGGGGCCATAGTTTGAGGACCCTTGATTTAGTGCAATATAAAAAATGCAAATAATTTTTTTGCGGACCACCAAAATTTTCTCATGGACCACCAGTGGTCCACGGATTACCAGTCGATGACCGCTGTTCTAAAGTGTGACTGGTTCAAGGACACACAGGTGGCTTCATGTCCAAACCAGTTTCCACCACTTCTACAACCAAGAGGAATGCCCTCTTGGTTGTATCTCCTTCAATATTACTCATCTCTGGGGACCAGCAGAGCAGTGAAGATGACAGTAGGGAGTTTTAATTGGGTGGGAAGCATCTGTTCCTCTTGCCACTATTAAAAATAGAGAGTCCAAACCAGTGGTGAAATCCAATTTTTTTAAAACTACCGGTTCTGTGGGCATGGCTTGTGGTGGGCATGGCAGGGGAAGGATACTGCAAAATCTCCATTCCCATCCCACTCCAGGGGAAGGATACTGCAAAATCTCCATTCCCTCCCCACTCCCCACTGAACTGCTCAAAATTTCTGCTACCGGTTCTCCAGAACCTGTCAGAACCTGCTGGATTTCACCCCTGGTCCAAACTCATTTCCCATGTCCTCCAAGTTGTTCTAAAAGCCGTAGATCAGGGTTTATCATCTGCCGGGCCCTAACCTACTTCATATCCTCCAACATGTGCTTTGTTCAGATGGTACCTCTACTCACAGCTTCATTTCAACTCTCAACCTGCCAAACGGGACTTCTCCATGGCTGGAAATATGTCTATTGCTTCTTACCAATAAATGAGAATATTTGTAGTTCAGGGTTGAAATGCTGGTCACTGATGATTTTATCGTGTTTGGGTAATGAAACATCAGTGAGAAAACAACCAAGCTCAGAGAACAGCAAGGGCCTCTATTGCTTCTTGTCCCTTAGGCTGTATCCATGTTAGGAGAATAAAATTAACCCGGTTAGAGAAATACAAGTTCAGAGGATACTCTGCAAATCAAAGGAAAGAAAGAGGTGGGGAAGAGGCAATGTAAGCATTCTACCTAATTAAATCAAATGAGTGCAATGCTGTAGATGTTTATTCAGAAGTAAAGCATTGATCTTAAAGAAATACAGGTAGTCCTCAACATGCGACCACAATTGAGCCCCAGAGTTTATGTTGCTAAGTGAGACATTTGTTAAGTGAGTTTTGTCCCATTTGACAACTTTTCTTGCCACAGTTGTTAAGTGAATCCCTGAAGCTGTTAAATTAGTTACATGGTTGTTATGTGAATCTGGCTTCCCCCCTCGGACTTTGCTTGTCAGAAAGTCACAAAAGATGAACACATGACCCTGGGACCAGTGGTGAGTTTCACTTACCTTTGCTACCAGTTCGCTCGCATGCGCAGAGATATTTGATGACGTCCAGGTGGGTGGGTGTTGTTGTGGTCCATCAGAAGCCCGCGGAGCTAGCAGCGGAGTCAGACAGTGAGGAGGCTGAGGAAGAACAGGGGCCAGTCCTGGAGTCAGGGGAAGGCCCTGACGAGGGCTCTGCGTCAGAGGCAGAGATGGGGCCAGGGCCATCTGGGAGTGATGCATGGACTCCGGAGTTTACAGAGACAGATAGCAGAGAGGCAGAGGAACAGGAGGAGCCTGTTCCTAGTGCACACATGCGAAGAGCTGCCAGAAGGCAAGAGCAGCTAAAGCAAAATGGATGACTGGGGAGTACGGCCAGGAGATGATTGGCCCCTCCCATAAGGCTTAAAAGAGCAGCAACAGCTCTTGGGATCTTTGTAGGAAAGCAATGTTGCTACATTTGTTTCTTGTCGGCATCTCTTGCTTCTGAACTTTTGCCAAGAAAAGCCTTTGGCAAGGTGCCAAAATAGACAAAGGTTGGTGATAAGGCCGAAGGACTGTCTATGAAGAATTTGTTTTAGACTTAATTTGGACTAAGCTGAGAATGAAGTAATTCTCAGCTGTTCTAATAAAACATGTTTGTTTAGGACTGATTGTGTCTGGTAACAACTACTTGGGCCTAGGTCACAACAGGTGGAGCCTCCCGCTGCCACTACTACTGGTTTGTCCGAACTGGGGTGAACTGGTAGCAACCCACCACTGCCTGGGACCCTGCAACCGTTATAAATATGAACCAGCTGTCAAGCATCCGGATGTAAATCATGTGACCATGGGGATGCTGCGAAGGTTGTAAGTGTGAAGAATGATCATAAGTCACTTTTTTTTCAGTGCCATTGAAATGCCATTTGAATGGTCACTAAATGAACTGTTGTAAGTCAAGGATTACCTGTAAATAGATAAAATATAAAATATAAAATAAAAACAAAATACAAAATATAAAATAAAATAAGGAAGGAAGAAAGAAAGAAATGAAAAATGAAAGGAAAGAAGAAAGAAAGAAAGAAAGAAAGAAAGAAAGAAAGAAAGAAAGAAAGAAAGGAAAAAAGAAAAGAAAAAGAAAGAGGGAAAGGAAGGAAGGAAAGAAGGAAAGAAAGAGAAAGAAAGAAAGAAAAAGAAAAGGAAGGAAGGAAGGAAAAAAGAAAAGTAAAAGAAAGAGGGAAAGAAGGAAAGAAAGAAAGAGAAAGAAAGAAAGAAAGAAAGAAAGAAAGAAAGAGAAGCATTTGATTCCCATATCCTACACACTGCATTTCAACCTGTTTACTTCTTCCTCACTGGATTTTCAAACCCAGTTGGGCCAGCTTGGGGGCTGAAGGCCCACTTCCTTGCCAAAGCCCATTCTTCCTCTTAATAACCCCTTTCTCCATTATCAACCCAGCTATTTTCTAACTTCCTGTCATCCTGTCATCTGGCTTTCCTTTCCTGATAGGGACAAAATGCGGATATCCACACGCTGCTTGGACGCTGGCGGGATTTACAGCATGATAAAACAGGGTGGATTTATGGCACGCAACGTTGTCTATCATTCGTGTCTCTGGCAAGAACTGGATGTTATGGTCTCTTATTTATTCTCCGGGATGGGGAGAGGACGGCGGGGGTTGCTGGTGATTGGTGATTGTTTCCTTTCGATTCCTGACATTTATATATTTAGGTCATTTCCCTGCTTCTTTGCACTGCACTCACATACACACACACCCCTCATTCCAATGAAATGTAGCCTATTTTTAGAACAGAGTGTGTTAAGGCGCTATATCTGGCTATGGAACCCCAACAGAGCAGATGCAGTGGGTTCTACTTACCTTTACTTCTGTGCATGTGCAGAAGCTTCTGCGCATGTGCAGATTGCTGATGATGACATCTGTGGCGGTGGGTGTGGTCTCCCTCTGGTTTTACTACCGGTTCTTGCGAACTGCTCCGAACCGGGAGCACCCCACCACTGACGCGGTGGTAGAATAATAGAAACTTTATTCAGGATGCATTGTTTCCGAATAAAAATTATATAGTTGGAAAACATCACAACAGTCATAAAGTTCAAACTCCTGCTTAGAGCACGGATTTCAACTGAGTTTTATGGAATGCTTAAATTCTAACAAGAAGGACAAAAGTGCAAGAATGTTAATGAGTGATCCAATTTAGGACTAAAGAGTAATTTCCTGACAACGAGAACAATTAATCAGTGGAAAGGCTTCCCTCCGGAACCTGTGGGTGTTCCATCACTGGAGCTTTTTAAGAAGAGACTGGACAGCCATGGATGTCCAGAATGGTATAGAGCCGTGATGGCGAACCTATGGCATGGGTGCCACAGGTGGCACATGGAGCCATATCAGTGGGCACGCGAGTGTTGCCATAGCTCTGCTCCAGCACGCATGTGTGCACCAGCCAGCTGATTTTTGGGCCTTTTGGTCCCACCAGAGGTTGGGAAATGGCCTGTTTCCGGCCTCCAGAACGTCTCCAGGGAGGTGGGGAAGGCCATTTTCACCCTCCCCAGGCTCCTAGAAAGCCTCTGGAGCCTGGGGAGGGTGAAAAACAGGCCTACCAGGCCCACAGTGCCATCACATGCTAAAAGTGGGGGGGGACACACACACACACACATGCGCAGGGGCGGGGCACATTGAATTATGGGTGTGGGCACTCATGTGGGTGACCTCCCCGTGCTCCCCCCTCTTTTAGCACGTGATGGCAAAAACGTTAGCCATCACTGGTATAGAGTCTCCTGCTGGAGCAGGAGGTTGGACTGGAAAACCTCTAATCGGGGTGGGCTGCTAGGGGTCTGCAGTGGTTCAGGAGAACCTCTAGCTAAGATTCTGTGCAGTTTGGAGAACCCCAAATCCCACTTCTGGCTGGCTCCGCCCTGCCTCGCCCCGCCTATTCCATCCCTCCCCTCCCAGGAGTCCCCACGCACCCCATTTTGAATGCAGGTAAGTGCAGGGTGTGTGTGGAGGCTCAGGGAGGGTGAAAAATGGGCCTACTGGAAATTTGGGAAGAGGACCTCCAGAAGACCTCCATTTTCACCTTCCCGGAGTCTAGGGAAAGCCTCCGGAGCCCGGGAAGCACAAAAGCACCTCCCTCCCACCATGGTGCAGGAGGCTGACTAAGCCACACTCGCCATGGCTATGCCCACCCAGGAACAAGGCAGAGAACTAAATTTTTGAAGCCCAATCCTGCCTCTAATGTCACTTCCAGCCCTATTATTCTACATTCTAAGAACTCCATGAGATTTGTTATTGGAAAGACCTTGGGAGATGAAGTTGAAGACAATCATCCCTAGGGAACAATCAGATAAGTGACAGCATAGCCCACAACTGCATAATGGGAGGAGAAAGAGGCTCAGAAGGGACCCTCCCTAGGTGACAGTATGAGAATTGTACTTTCAGACTTGCAAGATTCTGTTAATATAACTTTGCAATGCAATACAATAAGTTTATCTAGTCATGTTTCCTGTCTGGTCTACCTGTCCTGAGAGCTTCGATGAGAGACCAAGGACAAGGAAAAAGATTCACTTTAACATAGTCAGGGTTCTCCATAGCAATTTTTCTACTGGACAGAGAAAAACATGGATTGTGAAGGTCTTGTCAGCTGATATTCTAAAGCCCCATCAGCTGAAGATGTTTGTGTTCATGATGACTTCTGACCTTCTATCTTGGTCAGAAAGTCTGGGGAATTGGCTTTGTTTTTGTTTTATTTGTTTATTAGATTTTGTATCGCATTTGTATTTATTTATAAGTAACTCAAGGGGGTGAACATACATAATATTCCTATCTCTTCTTTTTCCCCACAACAATAAGTCTGTGAGGTGGTTTGAGCTGAGAGAGAGTAAATATCCCAAGGTCACCTAGTCAGCTTTCATGCCTAAAGTGGGACTAGAACTCACTGTCCTTTGGTGATTGGCCCAAAGTCAACCAACAGGTTTTCATGCCTAAGGTGGGACTAGAACTCACTGTCCTTTGGTGATTGGCCTAAAGTCAACCAACAGGTTTTCATGCCTAAGGTGGGACTAGAACTCACTGTCCTTTGGTGATTGGCCTAAAGTCAACCAACAGGTTTTCATGCTTAAAGTGGGACTAGAACTCACTGTCCTTTGATAATTGGCCCAAAGTCAACCAACAGAGCCTTGGTGGTGCAGCAGACTAAAATGCTATTAAGTAGCACCAGCTGCCTGCAATTACTGCAAGTTCGAATCTCACCAGGCTCAAGGTTGATTCAGCCTTCCATCCTTTCGAGGTAGGTAAAATGAAGACCCGAATTGTGGGAGCAATAGGCTGACTTTGTATTTTTTTTAAAAAAAAAACACTGCTTAGGGGAGCCCGAAAGCCCTACTAAGCAGTTATATATAAAAGTATGAAGGCTATTGCTTAACGCATTGTAAGCCGCCCTGAGTCTCCGGAGAAGGGCGGCTAGCTAGCTAGCTAGCTAGCTAGATAAATAAATAAATTCCATGTCTAAGGTGGGACTAGAACTCACTGTCCCTTGGTGATTGGTCCAGAGTCAACCAACAGGCTTTCATGCCTAAGGCGGGGCTAGAACTCATTGTCCCTTGGTGATTGGCCTAAAGTCAACCAACAGGCTTTTATGCCTGAGGTGGGACTAGAACTCTCAGTCTCCGGTTTTTTTTTTAAAGATTCCTAATTTAAGTTGTGACTACCTGAGGATTCCTTAGATATCTTATAGACACTGGAAATTCCCTCAACTTGTGTGTGTGTGTGTGTGTGAGTTTGCAAACTTTTGCTGTGTCTCAGAGCTGTGTTAGATATAGGGTGGTGCTATAATGTAATATAAGGCAATGTTGCTGCTTGTTTTTGGAAAATGCACAACTAGATTTTGGCAGCAAAGTCATGGACTCTTGCAAAAGTTCCAAAAAGGGGTTTCTGAATCTACTTAGAACTTTAGACCTGCAGATTGCGTAGATCCAGTTCAACCCTCTGCAGATATATATTTTTTTGGCCACAGCATCCAATCCAGATAGCTGTCCATCCACTGCCCCAAACAATTTCAATTAAAATATATGTTATTGACTTCTATGGGAGAAAGAAAACTTCACCTATTGCCAAAAGGAAAGCGATTCTATCATCAAACAACTTGTATTTTTGGAAACTGCCCCTTAAGACTAAGCCAAATCCTTTTGATTGGATTAGAATTGGCTGGTTCAAGCTTTGCAACCAGAGAGGACAAATCTCCTTGTGCATCTCTGTGACAGACCTGTCATTTGAAATTTTATGTACCTTATATACTTGTGTATAAGCCCATTCACAGATAAGCCAACCCTTCGAATGCTGAACTAAGATGCCATGAAAAATGCACCACCTGCAGATAAGCCAACCCACAGTTTTCATGGTATTTTGCTAAAAATTCAAGGGTCTGCTTATCGGCGGATGGGCTTAGATGTACATATATACTGGAAATAGAGGTACTTTGGAAAAAAAAAGTATTACCATATATACTTGTGGAGGAGCCCATGTGAAGATTATCCAAGCCCAATATTTAGGGTGTGTTTTGGCCCCTAAAATTCTTAGCTTATCTACAAGTATATAGGGAGTTAGTTATTTAGTTAGATTTATTTATTTATTTATATTTTTATACCGCCGTTCTCCTATAGGACTCAGGGCAGTGCACAGCCAAAGTAAAAACACAAAACACCATAGATTTTAAAAAGTTTAAAAGAATTAGATAATTTGGCCCAGTTTTTCTTTTAAAAAAACTCTTTTAAAATTCCTTTTTCTTTTAAAAAAAATCCACTTAAATGAGCAGCCATTTAAGTCACATATATGACTCTGGGTAGTTTACAGAGTTTTAAACACACACACACACACACACACACACACACACACACACACACACACACACACACACACGTGTTCCTAAAATACTCTCACTCCAGGCTGTTTTCCTTATACCAACTTTCTTCCATTTTGAGCCCCCAGCAACACATTTTTGTTGTTGTTTATACTGGTTAATACCTAAGTAATTGATTTATCTGCGTTTATTCTTCTGAAAAAGAATCACAAGGTTTTGTTGGTTTTGCTTTGAAAGCTTCCCCATTCAGTAGTTGCAGAACAATTGAAAGCTTTGATGGATATTCTATAGACTTTCACATTCCAGCAAGTTGATTTCTCAATTTGTTAGCGAAAGGCAGGAAGTTAATAATAGCAAAAAACTTCATGACATTAACCAGATTGGCTACTGTGCTACCTGTCCAAGGGCTGTGTGGAAAATATCTTTTAGAATACTCATCAGCTGAATTTCTCATAAGCAAAACTTCTTCAATTTTAAAGAGAATTTTTCAAGGCTGATGAGGTGAAGTTTGAATTTGGACAAGGCTCAGATTCCTCTCTTCTGGGGAGCTACAAGTCATTTAGATGGAGGAGATTTGTCTTTTTGAATACTCAATCACCCAATTTGATTTTTGTTTAAAAAATTGCTTTACCGCTACAACAATATCTCAGGAAATATCTTAGTGATTGCTCTGTTATTGATTCTTTTGTTCTTTTATGGAGAAGGGGGAGGGGGAGGAGAAGGAGAAGGAGAAGGAGAAGGAGGAGGAGGAGGAGGAGGAGGAGGAGATATGATAAAAGTTGTCACCTTTTAAAATTCTCAGACTTATCTTTGTTTGGGTAAACAATTAAAATAGGTTTCAATCCATATTCTCTTACCCTACTCTGATATCTTAATATTAAAACTATTCCTCATACGCATCTAATCAATGCTTGTTTATTCTTGTCTTCTCCAGCCCTGTCCTTTCCAGATGTCTTGGCCTTCAGCTTTCATGGTCTTCCAACTAGCATTACCAAAGGCTATGTGCACAGGGGATTCTGGGAAATAAAGGTCACTCCAGTAGGAGGCACAAGATGGAGAAATCTTTTCTAATTCCTACTGCTATCATCATTTTAATTGGATGCTCTGCCTTCTGTAGCATCTCTCTTTCCCCTCTAACTTGAACTAGCCTGATGCTTAAATTGTTATCTGCCTATCATTTTTGCTCAAATTCCCCCAGGATATCTAGGCAGTGATTAATCTCTCAATTCTTTGAAACAATCTTCTCTCCTCTCTTCTCCTCTCCTCTCCCTCTCCCTCTCCTCTCCTCTCCTCTCCTCTCCTCTCCTCTCCTCTCCTCTCCTCTCCTCTCCTCTCCCTTTCCCTTTCCCTTTCCCTCTCCCTCTCCCTCTCCCTCTCCCATCCCTTCCCTTTTCCCTCCTCTATGCCATGACATGCCATGCCATCCTCTCCTCTCCCTTCCCCTCTTCCCTCTCCTTATGCCATGCCATCCCCTCTCCTCTCCTCTCCTCCCTTTCCCTTACCTCTTCCCTCTCCTTATGCCGTGCCGTGCCATGCCGTGCCGTGCCGTGCCGTGCCGTGCCATGCCATCCTCTCCCCTCCCCTCCCCTCCCCTCCCCTCTCCTCTCCTCTCCTCGCCTCTCCTGATTTGTTGAAGTTGAAGTGAACTATCTCCTTCTTTTGCTTTGAACATCAAGGAGATCGTGCAAGCACTCCATTTAACAGACACTAGCAATCCCGGAGCATGCTGCTCCTTTAAGAATTAAAAACAGCGTAATAGCCTAAAAGAGGTTCTGAGCACCAAGCTCAGAAGGCAAACCAGAAGCATCACAATGACCTTTCCTGGCTTAGTTTTGCTGACTAGCACACACAGTGATAGCTAGTGTTGCCTTGCTAATTAAGCCCTGAACCGTTTGGAAAAGTTTTCTTTTTTAGAACATACCAGTTGTTTAAACCAGGAAGGCTTTTCTCTGAGGGTTTATGAGTCACTTCTGAGATTGGTATGAAAGATGACAAGGAATATTTTTGGTACCTTAAAGACTAATACATTCATTAGGGCAAAAGCTTTTGCAGACTGCACTCTGTAGAAGATGTGGGAAGTGTTATTTTCAGAGGTGAACGTATACAGGTAGTCCTTGACTTACAACCATTTGTTTAATGACCGTTCCAAGTTACAATGGCACTGAAAAAAGTGACTTAGTTACGACTGTTTTTCACACTTATGACCATTGCAGCATCCCCACGTTCACATGATCAGAATTCAGATGCTTGGCAACTAGTTCTTATTCATGGCACTTGCAGTATCTCAGGGCCATGCACATGTATACATCAGAACTAGACTGTGTCATATATCCTGTTTCCCCCAAAATAAGACATCCCCTGATAATAAGCCCAATCGGGCTTTTGAGCGCATGGCAATAAGGCCAAAAGCTTATTTCAGGTTCAAAAAAATATAAGACAGGGTCTTATTTTTGGGGAAACATGGTAATACGTGTGGGTATATGCATAATTTTGTATCTATCTATCTATCTATCTATCTATCTATCTATCTATCTATCTATCTTGTCATATTTATGTAGTGTGCATTGTATGCTGATTAATGTACATTCAAGATGACAATAAAGTTATTCTAAGCCTAAACCTAAGCCTAAGCCTAAATCTGTCTAAGTCTAAATCTAGGTTGGTCCGTCAGTCTGTCTGTCTGTCTGTCCATCCATCCATCCATCCATCCATCCATTCATTTTGTCATGTTCATGTAATGTATATTGGAGATGGTAACCCTTTGAGAGCTGCATGCAACGAAATTTTAATGTATGCTGATCAGTGTAGGTTCAAAATAACTCAGATTCGGGATGATTTGGCCGCTGACTGGGTTAGTTCAGGCGAGGTGACTGAGCCCGGTCTTGAGAGTGTTATCTGGGCTGAGTTCGATCCTGTGGCTCCCGAGGACGTGGACAGGATTCTGGGAAGACTGAACGCTACCACATGTTTATTGGACCCGTGTCCCTCCTGGTTGGTGCTGGCCTCCCGGGAGGTTACACGAGGCTGGCTCCAGGAGATTATAAACGCTTCTTTGAGTGAGGGTGCCCTACCGACTGCTTTGAAGGAGGCGGTGGTGAGGCCCCTCCTCAAGAAGCCCTCCCTGGACCCAGCTGTTTTGGCAAATTATCATCCAGTCTCCAACCTTCCTTTTCTAGCGAAGGTTGTTGAGAGTGTGATGGCGTGGCAGCTCCCCCGGTACCTGGATGAAGCTGTCTATTTAGACCCGCTCCAGTCCGGCTTCAGGTCTGGTTACAGCACTGAAACGGCATTGGTCGCGTTGGTGGATGATCTCTGGAGGGCCCGGGGTAGGGGGTACTCCTCTATCCTGGTGTTGTTAGACCTCTCAGCAGCTTTTGATACCATCGACCATGGTATCATGTTGCGCCGGTTGGGGGGATTGGGGGTGGGGGACACCATTTTACGGTGGTTCTCCTCCCACCTCTCCGACCGGTCGCAATCTGTGTTGACAGGGGGGCAGCGGTCGACCCCGAGGCGCCTAGTGTGTGGGGTGCCACAAGGGTCGGTCCTCTCGCCCCTTCTGTTCAACATTTATGTAAAGCCGCTGGGCGAGATCATCCATGGTTTTGGGGTGGAATTCCATCAGTACGCTGATGACACTCAGCTGTACATCTCCACCCCAGACCACCCCAACGATGCCGTGGAAGTGATGTCCCAGTGCCTTGAAGCTGTGCGGGTCTAGATGGGGAGAAACAGGCTTCGACTCAACCCCTCCAAGACCGAGTGGCTGTGGCTGCCGGCGTCCCGATATAGCCAACTGACTCCATCGTTGGTTATTGGGGGCGAATCATTGGCCCCTACGGAAAGGGTGCGCAACTTGGGCGTCCTCCTGGACCCACGGCTGTCTTTAGAGGATCATACGACAGCTGTGGCCAGGGGGGCTTTCTATCAGGTTTGCCTGATATGCCAGTTGCGGCCCTTTCTAGATTGGGACTCCCTACGCACAGTCACTCAGGCGCTCGTCACGTCTCGCTTGGTTTACTGCAATGCTCTCTACATGGGGCTCCCCTTGGGATGCACCCGGAGGTTCCAGCTGGTACAGAATGCGGCCGCGCGGGGGATTATGGGAGCGATGGGGTGCTCCCACGTGACACCTCTCCTGCGTGAGCTGCATTGGTTGCCGGTTGACTTCCGGGTGCGTTTCAAGGTGTTGGTAATCACCTTTAAAGCACTCCATGGCTTAGGACCAGCATACTTACGGGACCGCCTTCTGCCACCAATTGCCTCCCACCGGCCGGTTCACTCCCACAGAGAGGGCCTCCTCAGGGTGCCGTCAGCCAGACAATGCCGGCTGGCGACCCCCAGGGGGAGAGCGTTCTCTGTGGTAGCCCCCACCCTCTGGAACGATCTTCCTCCAGAACTGAGAACAATTGCCGACCTCCGGACTTTTCGTCGGGCTTTGAAGACTTATCTCTTCCAACTTGCCGGACTTGCCTGATCCCTTCTACTTTTTAAAATTTTTAGAGTTTTATTCTGTTTTAAATTCTCAGCCTAATTTATATTTGTTTTTAGTACGATTTTAACTTTTTTGTATTGGTTTTTTAGTCGGCTGTTCACCGCCCTGAGTCCGTCAGGAGAAGGGCGGTATATAAATCTAATTAATAAATAAATAAAATAAATAAAGTGGCAATAATATTAGTCTAAGCCTAAACCTAAACCTAAGCCTAAGCCTAAATCTAAGTCTAAGTCTAAATCTAGGTTGGTCCGTCTGTCAGTCTGTCTGTCAGTCAGTCTGTCTATCATCTGTCTGTCTGTCTGTCTGTCTGTCTGTCTATCTATCCATCCATCCATCCATCCATCCATCCATCCATCCATCCATCCAACCAACCAACAACGAAATGCAATGAAATTTCATTTTAATGTATGCTGATCAGTGTAAGTTCAAAGTGAAAATAAAGTTAGTCTAAGTCAGAATTATTAGAATTAGAATTGAGCTGGAAGGGACCTTGGAGGTCTTCTAGTCCATCCTCCTGGCTCAAGCAGCAGAACCTATTCAATTTCAAAGTCATATGATAGTCATATGATCACCTTTTTGGGGGGGGGGGGCTTCTGACAAACAAAATCAAGGGGAAACCAAATTCACTTAACAATCATGTCACTCACTCAGCAACTGCAGAAATTCCCCTAACAGCTGTGGGCAAGAAAGCTCGTCAAATGGGATAAAACTCACTTAACAACGGTCTCACTTAGCCATAGAAACGTTGCTCTCAGTTGTGGTCAACATTGAGAACTACCTGTACACGCTCATGTTTGCAAGGAGGAGATGAACCATAAGCTATCAAAGCAACAGCACTCAATACCCAGGCCAAATCATTCATCAGTTCTGCGAGATCTGTGTTGAAACTTCACGATTGTTTTGTAAATGATGGCTGTCAAGGAAATACGGTTGGAATGTTTTGTCTTTGTTTAATCCACGGGGTAGAGACCGAAAGGTCTTCATGACCTCCCCATCAGCTGTTTTGCAATGGCTGGGTGCCCTTCCTTTGCTCAAAGACAGCCACTGAAGTTAGTTTCATGGCTTAAGGATCCATTAGTCATCACTGGTTAGCCAAGTGCAGAAGAAAAAACAACTCTGAACATCAAAAGGTGGAGACATCCGAGAAGATAAAGAGTTGGATACATTTAGTTGTGGAAATTGAGGAGCATCAGATTAACAGAGTCAGAAGGGACCTTGTAGATCATCTAGGCCAACCCCCCACCCAAGCAGGAGACCCTACACCATTTTTGACAAATGGTGGTCCAGTCTCTTCTTGAAAGCCTCCAGTGATGAAGCTCCCACAACCACTGAAGGCAAGCTGCTCCATTGGTTGATTGTTCTCACTATCAGAAATATTCTCCTTATTTCAGCTTCAGTATCTATCCCTCCAAAGAGCAGCCAGGGTTGATTTCCTTTAGGGTTGACTGATTGGATCTCCTTGTGGTCCAAGAAACTCTCAAGGATCTTCTTTAATACCACAGTCCAAAAGCACCTATTCGTTGGCACCCAAACTTTCTTATTGTCCAACCCTCATAACCATACATTACTGCTGGGAAAACCATAGCTTTGATGATATAGACCAGAGATGGCTAACCTTTTCCAGATCGAGTGCCCAAAACAAACCCCCAAAATGCAATGAGCGTGTGCCCCACGCACAAGCACACAGTTCTCATCCAGGGAAACATAATATTCTGCCTTTTTAATATTTCCCAAAATATTTCATTCTTCTAGGAAAGGGGTGAGTGCTAACTTCCTACAGTGTCTTCATAGGGTTTGCATGTGTTGCATGAACCTCTTTTGTGCAGGGTTATTATGGGATTGTTGATGATTACGCTATCAGTGCTGAAATCCAATACACTTGGAAGGAGCTAGGTTTGTAGGCTGGGCTTTATTGGAAGCTGTTTTCCTAGGTCAAACTGTTTGCCTGTCTAGCAATTCTACATTTCCTTGTATTGGCCCCCCATAGGGTAAAAGAAATTGCAAGCTGACTTTGGCACACCATTAGCTGTAAAGGGAAAGCTCTACTAGTTCCTGCAGGCTATCATTTAATTCCTTCATTTATTGTTCTAGCAGCAAATTGGTGTTCAATAATTGGCTTAACCACAAATGGTCCCAGGTCAGAATATGGCCTTTTCTGAGCAACTGAATCATTCGGTATTATCCATCTGTCTTCCTAAACTCTGCCATCTTCCCATCTGCCACTGCAAATATCGCTCTTATAGTTATTCTCTCCCAGCAGTTCACTCCTTCAAAGAAACATTTTGGATTAGTCTCTGCTGAGTGAATGATTTTGTTTGGAGAACAAAGATTTGTTGTTGTTTTTTTTAAAGTTCCCGCCAATCTATCTGGAGTTCCCTGGCATTGCCATCTTTTGATCCCTGCAGATTTTCAAATGTGGTCACAGCTTGCATTCTGGATATCAATTAGATTGCCAACATTGCGCACAAAGTGGGCTGTAGATGTTAATATGACTGAGCTACATGAATTCAGACCACACAAGAATATAGCAGCAGATGTCTGTTCCTTATCAAGGAGTTCAACAGAGTCATGATTAAGCATGCTGATATCCCAATCTCACGTATGGAAAATCAGATTGGATATGTCTCTGTCTAGTTCTTAAATCGATTAAATCTGATGAGTCTCTAATCGTTCCATGTCTAGCTTGATGCAATGACTACATTTATGTAAAAGAGTCATTTGAACTAGATACAGTAGTTGGAAACATCTCAGATTGCAGATGATCTGTAGCTCAATGATGCAACATCTGCTTTATGGGCAGAAGGTCTGTCTTCTCAGCACCTCCAGATAAATGGGTTGAAACGATGGGATTTTTTTTTTTAATGATAGTGTTAAGTGATTGAAGAAGCAGGACACAGAGTTCCAAGCAAAAAGCTCTTTATTCAGCAACAGATACAAAAAAGGTTTGCCTGTCTGACAGCTTGCTCTTTTAAAGGGAAAGCTGTCAGACAGCTGCACCAATAGGAATCAACCTGGTTTTAATTCTATAGGTTTATGTAACATTTCCTCTAACCATGTTTGTATTCTGGACCAATAGTTTTTTTCTTCCTTACATAACCACCACATATGATAATATGATCCTGGCAAATGCAAACATTTCCAGCATTTAGCTGATTTATTTTTAAACATTTTTGCTAGTCTTTCTGGTGGCATATGCCATCTATAAAACATTTTACATAAATTTTCTTTATATACAGTTTATAATTCCTTTCCTATAGTTGTTGCCATTTCTCTAATTCTATTGCATAACCAAAGTTTTTCGCCCATGTTATCATTGTCTCTTTCACTTCTTCATCTCCCAATCTAATCTGCAGTAGATAATTATACAACCTTTTAATCATTTTTTCATCCTTTCCAGATATTATCTGATCCATTATCTGAGATTTTTTTTTTTATTGGGTATTTTGCCAGAAAGATATAGCAAAGAAGAAGTGCATTTAATTATACACATAATAACAGCAGCAAGAATTGTATTTGCACAAAATTGGGAGACAGAGAAAATCCCGTCAGAAGGTGAAGTAATAAAAAAGATTTTAGACTGTGCAGAAATAAACAGATTAACTCTAAGAATAAAAGATAAAGAGGAACCGGTGTATTTCAAGACATGGGAAAGATTCTATGTATGGATAAAAGAGAAATATGAATAAAAGTTGATATAGATAAATAGAAATCAACCTATTTTCCCGACGGAACAGTGGACCAATGAATTTAAACTATTATTTCCCGCCTGAAAGGTGGACCTGAGTGAAGCCTACACTCCTTGGCTTCACGCGTCATTAACATACACAACAGATAGGCTTGTTTAAAAGCTTGGGACAGCTATTTTCTGGCAGAGTAACTTCAACTATGACAAATCCATGGTGTACAGAAAGTTCTCTGAAGCCTCCGCAGAACCAGCTGTCACGTACTTGAAGCAGTTGTAACTCCAAGCAAAGCATGTGATCCTGAGCTAAGATCTGTGATCTTTACTTATGATAGCATTGAGAAAACCAACCAAAGCAGATTAAGAGCACCTCTAGTCATAATAATTTCAATGTCTCCAATGACCAATCAAATGTAGGAGCATTTCCAAACACTGTAGCTGCCCTTTTAGGAAGAACGCAACAAAATCAAGACCAACTGAATACGACCAAACAGATTGATAGATTTCCTAATCCCAATTTGCTACGGTACATGTCCATGGATGTTTATTTTTATCCATTCAAACCATCATGAATCCTTTAAACTCCTTTGTCTCAAAGATGCATTTTCAAAAGGCAACTGGACTTTCTTTGTTTTGTTTGAAGATATTTTGCTTTTTATTGTGGCTTGCCAGTGGCCAGCAGAGCTGGCAGCAGATTCGGACAGTGAGGAGGTTGGGGAGGAACGTGGGCCAGTCCTGGAGCCTGGGGAAGGCTCTGATGAGGGCTCTGCGTCAGAGGCATAGAGGGGGCCAGAGCCATATGCCAGTTATCAGCTGCCTTCAGAGTCAGACATCAGTGAGGCAGACAAACAGCTGGAGCCTGTTCCCAGTGTGCGCATGCACAGAGTTGCCAGACGAAGGGAACAGCTAAAGAACAAGGGTCAACTTGGGAGTAAGACCACAGGTGGACAATGAATGGCCCCTTCCAGAGGGAATAGAAAAGGAGCGAAAGGGGAGTGGAGTTTGTAGGAGACAATTAGTTCACCTAATTGGTTTGTGATTCTCTGAGACTCTTTGCCAAGTTTTGAATGTCGAAGCGTGAATCAGCCTCATTCCCCACCCCCGGGGAAACTGTAATTAATTCGAGATGAATGGATCTTGTTTTCCATGGTGCATACTCTCAAAGAAAGAAAACCCGAAGTATATATTCTAAGAAACATTTTATTATAAAAGTTAAAAAAAACCTAGCTAACTATATCTTACCAGCAGTCTTATCACACAGACGAACAAAAGAAGAAGTAAATCAGGAAGTTAGAAAAAAAAAGAATGTAGACATGCGCAGTAGCTTCAAAAATTACAAGACAGTCTTATCTCTGTTGATAATGTTCTCTGGCAAGCTACCGTAATGTTCAGAATGGAAGCTCAGCTTGCAAATACAAATAACGCAGTGACATTGAAGATATCGGCCTGGCAGCTCTCCAAGCCAGATAAGGTCTGTGACTGTAGATTCTCCCTTGAAACACTTTGCTGAAGGTGAATGAGAGGAATTCATTCTTCATTTAATAAAAGGGGTTTTGTCGGGACAAGGAATCTGCTTCACACTTTTTGGGGAAGCTTAGTTCAGAACCCTTCTCATCCAAGAAGCTTCTTCAATTTTGCTTCAACTTCTTGGACAAACACTTCTCGGACTCCACAAACACTTTCAACTCCTTTGGAATTCCTACTAACTAACAATAAATTTTAGAAAAGCACGATCAGCTTGTTTGAATTTGAGCTGTTTCTGCCCACTGATTTGAAGTTTGATTTTTTAAAAGAAAGACAAGATGCATCTCAAAGGCAATGATTAAGAAATGGAATTAGAGTTTTCCAACCCTTGCATTTCCATGCAGATACTTTGTCTTCAAACCACAAGCTAGAGAGAAAACTGCCTAAAAATCTCATGGTTGTTGGTACTAGAAGCTATTGAGGATTTAACAGAATAACAGGTTTGGAAGGGAACTTGGCAGTGGTGGTATTCAGCCGGTTCGTACCAGTTTGGGTGAACTGGTAGTGGAGATCCTGGGTGGGCCCATCCACCTGCCCACCCAGGCCAGCACTATGCTGTCCTATTTAGCCACATTTTCAAGGCTGGGTGCATATGAGAAAGGCACGTGCGTGAGCAAAGCACATGCATGGAAGTCTGGTCACATGTGTGGAAGGTGCATGCGTGTGCGAAGCAAGAGTGTATGTGTGCAGTGAACTGGTGGTAAAAATCTGTGAAACTCACTTCTGGACCTTAGAGGTTTGCTAGTCCAACCCATTGTTCAAGCAGGAGACCAAGGGTGAAATGCTCCTGGTTCGGACCGGTTCAGCCGAACCGGTAGCGATGGTGGCTGGTGGTTCAGAGAACCGGTAGCGATCGCGGTTTAAGGCTCTGCCCACCCACCTGGTTGTTGTTACTTCATGGTTTTAACCAGGAAGTAACCTGTTTTTTACCCTCTGCGAACTTCTGTAAGTCAAGGACTACCTGTATGCAGACTGACCTAACAGATCTCACATGGAAGAGTGCGGCATCCAGAGGGATCTATTTCATAACTTATGGTGTATGGGTGAGAGCTGCCATGGCGCAATGGTTAGAATGCAGTACTGCAGGCTACTTCTGGAATTCGACAGGCTCAAGGTTGACTCAGTCTTCCATCCTTCCATCCTTCCAAAGTCAGTAAAATGAGGACCCAGATCGTTGGGGGCAATAATATGCTGACTCTGTAAACCACTTACAGAAGGCTGTAAAAGCACTGTGAATAAGTCTAATTGTGTGTTGAGCCTGTCCTCTTCAGAATGGGGTTGGGGCCATAAGAGGAGTTGCGTCAAAGCAGAGAGCAATATTTCTGAGCAAATCACTTCAAGGGAAGGGGGAAATGTTTTGTCATTCTGACTAAGCCAGTGGCTCTCAGAAAGAAAGAAAAAAACTGTCATCCATGGAGACAGGTTCCAAAAGAAGATGTGTGCTAATTTGTTCTCTTGTCATGAGAGGCCTGAGGTAAATATGATGAAAGAAGACGGAACCAGCTGGAACGCATCGCTGAGGGAGAGCAGATGGGTTTAATATAAACACAAAAAAGTGAAAGCAAGGCAAGTGACTGATTTCCGCTTCCCATATTGAGCATGGACCACCCACACAATAAATAGTAAACAGTAAACAAATAGATGTGAGTCATGCAGGAGGAAAGAGCTCAGAGTTGTCCTATCCACTTGTCTCCTAAACGATGAACCAGGAAAACAGCCTGACTGGGTGGGTCAGTGGCTAAGACACTGAGCTTATCGATCAGAAAGGTCGGCAGTTTAGTGGTTCGAATCCCTAGTACAGGTCTCCTGCGTGAGCAGGGGGTTGGACTAGATGACCTCCAAGGTCCCTTCCAACTCTGTTACCATTAGGATGGGATTTGCCTAGGTCCACAGTTTTTTTTTTAAATCTTCTGGAGAAGAATGGCAGTTCAGAAACAAAACCATAATAGTTTCTTGTCTCCTTGGAAATAGCAATCTATCCAGAGCGGGCTGCTCCAGTTTCACCTGATTTGGGCGAACCTCTAGTGAAGATTCTGTGTGGTTCAGTGAACCCCCAAATCCCCCACTCCTGGCTGGCCCCGCCCATTCCCAGGAGTCTCCATGTGGTCTTTTTGGATGCCAGGTAAGTGCAGGGCCTGTGCGGAGGCTCAGGGAGGATGAAAAACAGGCATCTTGGAGGCTCCAAAAGGCTGGAAATGGGCCCATTTCTGGCATCCAGAGGGGCTCCAGAGCCCGGGGGAGGCTGTTTATGCCCTCCTGGAGCCTCGAGAAAATCCTCCATGCCTGTTTCCAGCCTTGAGAGAGCCTCCAGAGCCAGGGGAGGGTGAAAACGCCCCCCTCCAGCCGTGATGCACAAGGCCGAATAGGACGTGGCCATCATGGACACGCCCACCCAGCAACCCTTGCTAAAATTTTTGAAGCCCACCCCTAAATCTATCCTCTGGTATCTGGCTAGTGACATGGAACAATCCACAGGCTTGCTCTCTAAATATTCAGGCTGTTTGCTGGAATCTCAGTACTCCAGAAGGAAAGCACATTATGGGGACCAATGGTGAGGCAGGAGAGGACATTGTTCTCTGCATAGGATTTTCCCATAGCTTGAATTGACCCTGGTTCCTGGTTCCCAAACTGCCAACCAGTAACCAAAGCCAAACTGAGGTTTCTCAACTTTCTGCCTGACGTCTTCTGCAACGTCTGGCCATAGTGACTTCTTTCAAGGTATATTGGGGTTCTCTTAACAGACTTGAACACAGAGTCCTATCTAACAAAATGAAAGTCAATGTAGATGAAAGTAAGGTTGTACACTTAGGTAAGAAAACCCAACTGTATAGGTACAGATTAGGTGAAACGTGGCTTAATGCCAGTAACTGTGGGAGGGATCTTGGAGTCCTCACTTAAATATGTGCCAACAGTATGTAAAAAGGTAAATGTAAAGGTTCCCCTTGCACAGATGTGCTAGTCGTTCTCGACTCTAGTGCTGTCTGAAGACGTCTCCGTGGTCATGCGGCTGGCATGACTCAATGGCAAAGGCACACGGAACGCTGTTCCCTTCCCACCAAAGGTGGTCCCTATTTTTTCTACTTGCATTTTTTACGTGCTTTCGAACTGCTAGGTTGGCAGAAGCTGGGACAAGTCACGGGAACTCACACCATTACAAGGCACTAGGGATTCGAGCCGCTGAACTGCCGACCTTTCGACCGACAAGATCAGCGTCTCAGCCACTGAGCCACTGTGTCCCCTCCAACAGTGTGTAGCAGCAGCCAAAAGAGCCAATGCAATCGTAGGCTGCGTTAATAGAATTGATTAATAGAATCAAGATCACGTGACATTCTAGTACCCCTTTGCAAAACCTTAGTGTAGCCACACTTGGAATACTGCATCCAGGTCTGGTCACTATATGAAAAAGATGTTGAGAGTGTAGAGAAGAGCAACAAGAATGATTAGGGGGCTGGAGGCTAAAAAATATAGGGGAGGGGGGGCGAAAGCCCTATTAAACAGGTATACACAAAAGTATGAAGACTATTGCTTACCGTATTGTAAGCCGTCCGGAGAAGGCTTCAAATACGGTAACTAATCGAACTAATAAAGATAGATAGATAGATAGATAGATAGATAGACAGATAGATAGATAGATAGATAGATAGATGATAGATAGATATAGATGATATAGATATAGATATAGATATAGATATAGATATAGATATAGATATAGATATAGATATAGATATAGATATATGAAGACAGTTACAGGAATTGGGTATGCCTAGTTTAATGAAAAGAAGGACTAAAGGAGACATGGTAGGAGCATTCCAATATTTGAGGGGCTCCTACAAAGACGATGGGGTCAAAGCACCAAAAGGCAAGACAAAAAACAATGGAAGGAAACTAACTAAGGAGAGATCCAGTGGTGGGATTCAAGTAATCTAACAACCGGTTCTCTGCCCTAATGATTTCTTCCAACAACCAGTTTGCCAAACTGCTCAGAAAGTTAACAACCGGTTCTCCTGAAGTGATGCGAACTGGCTGAATCCCACCACTGGAGAGACCCAATCAAGAATTAAAGATAAATTTCATAATGGTGAGAGTAATTTTTTTAAAAATTTGATTTATATGCCACCCTTCTCCGGAGATTCAGGGCGGCTTACAATGCGTTAAGCAATAGCCTTCATACTTTTGTATATTTATACAAAGTCATCTTATTGCCCCCATAAACTGGGTCCTCAGTTTACCTACCTTAGAAAGGATGGAAGGCTGAGTCAACCTTGAGCCTGGTGAGATTCGAACTTACAGTAATTGCAGACTTCTGGTGTTAATCAGAATGCTTTTAGTCTGCTGAGCTACCCAGGCTTCCAATTCACTAGTGGAATAGTTCGCTGTCAGAGGTTGTGGGTGCTCCATCATTAGAAGGTTTCAACAAGAGACTGGACAACCAGTCTGAAATTACCATTGAGAGGGTCTCCTGCTCATGCCGGGTGGTAGTGGACTAGATGACCTCCAAGGTCCCTTCCAATGTTTTAAGAAAGGCATAAAAGAAAAGAAAAAGTTGTCCTCTCCACTTTTGGCTCTGGCCTCCTTTACTGTTGGTGCCAACTTCATCCACCACATTGTAACCTATGGGAAATTAACCTTAAGGAAATGAGAACTTTTTCAAAAAAAAAAAGGTGGGGGGAAGGTAAGAAAGCTTGCAGAACATGGCTTCTGGAACCCTTTCCAGCCACTAAATAATATATCTATTATAATTGGATTACTTTTTCTCTGGAGATCCTAGCCAGATCCAGCCCATTTTCTAACTTGCTATTTCTTTCACGTTGTTCTCTACTACACATCAACTCTGAGATATTGTGCTGATGGCCAGACTTACAGAACCTCAGTCTTCTTCAGATAATTGGTTTAATTAAATTAAATTGGGATGGAAGGAGTAACGAGGTAGACCGAATGTCAATGAAGATTCTCAGTCATTGAGGTAGAGTTGCCTGGCGGTTGAATCATGGCAACTGAGCTTCTTTTCTTTTTTAGTTTGAAAGGTTTCACTGCTTATCCACGTAGATAAGGCTACTACTTGGATAAGCGGTGGAATGTTTCAAACCAAAAGAAGAAGAGAAAATAGTTGCTCTGACTCCAGGGCCAGACAAGGTAGACAAAGCTTGCAGAAATTCTGGAATTCTATCCAACCACTTTACCAGCAAGAAGGACATAACAGAATTGCTTTCTTTCATTGCAAAGATGCGATGGAATCGCATCTTTGAGTATCTTTTCTCTTCTCCCTTCTGTATGTGTTTGTATGTATATGCACAGTACAAAGTTGTGGGTCACATCCGCAGTCACCAACCAGTGGTCTCTGGACCACTAGTGGTCCGTGAGAAAATTTTGGTGGTCCACAGAAAAAATATTTGCATTTTTTATATTGCACTAAATCAGGGGTCCTCAAACTACAGCCCCTCATCATACGTGCAATGAATGTTTGTGTTGCTGTGGAGTGTCTCCCCCTTCAGGGTCGTTTTGTGCGGGTCAGAGGGGGGCAGAAATTCTGACTTGGGGTCTGCTTCAGCCTCCTGGTGCAGGGCTTTGGGCAAAGGCTGGAGGGAAGCAGTGCTGGTGGCAAAGAGCAGGAGAGCCTTGTTCCAGTGGGACTGCATCATGGCCTGGAACTGGCTGACCATCTCAGCTCGCTGAGCCTCCAGGCACCGGTACCTGGCCTTGCACTCTGGCAGGTCTTCCCTTTGTTTGGAAAGCCTATATGCTCCTAGTCCTCAGTGAGGTGCTTCTGCTGAGCCTCCTTCTTGGTCAGATCCAATTTGAACTGAGCTGTTTTGCCAACTCTTTCTCATGGTGGCTGCTTAACTCCAATAACTGCGTCCTGTTGGGGCCTTAAGGAGCCTGGGTGGACAGGCAAGAAGGGGCTGGGAGGGGAGGGGCGAGTAGAGACCAGTGAGGTGCCCCTCAACGAGAGTGACATCGAGTTGACCACACCCACCCAGTCACATGACCACCTAGCCATGCCTTCCCAGCTGGTCATTAGGCAGATCATTAGAAATTATGATTTAAAATTATGAATTTAGTGGTTTCTGACGTCTGAAAGGTTGGGGACCCCTGGGTCACATGATCTGGAGGTTAGGAAGCTTAGAATGGTGCAGTCACTAACAATCTGAGCCATCTTTGTCATCAGGATGAATCAATAGTTATCTGTTTCCCAGAATATTTCTTTGCAATTCTTAGTCACATCAAAGTCATTTTCCACCTTGATCTTTCTTTTGATGCTCTCCTCCCACCATACTGAAGTTTGTGCTGTTCTGTTTTGTTTCCAGACAATAATTTTAACCAATTTCTTTTCAACATGCCTTTGGATTGGAAATAAGGAAAAAAGGGCTGTTCTCTCTGTGTGTATGTGTGTATATACATGTACTGTATATACATACACACAGACACACACACACACAAATATATATTAGAATAACAGAGTTGGAAGAGACCTTGAAGGGGTCTTCTAGTTCAACCCTGCTCAAGCAGGAGACCCTGTACCCAGCGGTGGGATTCAAATAATTTAACAACCGGTTCTCTGCCCTAATGACCAGCTGGGCGGGCGTGGCTCGGTGGTCATGTGACCATGTGGGCGTGCCCAACTCAACGTCACCCATGTCAATGGACGCTTCCCCTTAGCTGTTACAATGTAATAAGGGTTAACCAGAGAGGCAGTTTCTGTAAGCAGGGCAATAAAGATTAGGCTAGAAACAACACCAGAATGTTTCCTTCCTGCCTTCCTTACAGGATTAGCCCTGTAAAGTGGAAAAAAATGAAATAAGTTTTCTTCCAACAACCGGTTCTCCCGAATAGGTGCAAACTGGCTGAATCCCACCACTGCCTGTACCATTTCAAACATGTGGATATCTAGTCTCTTCTTAAAAGCCTCCGGTGATGGAGCACCCAGAAATTCTAGAGCAGTGAGGGCAAACCTTTTCGGTGCCGAATGCCCAAACTGGAACGTGCTCGCTGGAGCTCTGAAAAATCGAAGACCAGCTAGTTTTCAGGTTTCTGGGGCTCCAGCATGTGTGAAGATCAGCTGGCTGGCGAGCATGCTCACTCCAGAAACCAGAAGAGCAGCTGGCGACGTTGTGCATGCCCTCAGAGAGGGCTGTACGTGCCACCTCTGGCATGAGTACCACAGGTTCGCCATCATGGTTCTAGAGGAAAGCTGTTCCATTCATTAATTGTTCTCACTGTCAGAACATTTCTCCTTAGTTCTAGTTTCAAGGTTCTCTCCTTGATTAGTTTCCACATCTCGCAATTTCTGGCCAACAGCTTTAATTTCAACAAATAGGATCAGTGGAAGGGTACGCCTTGCAGAAGGGTTTTAAAAGATGGACCGCTATCTGTCAGAAATGGTGTAGGGTCTCCTGCTTGGGCAGAGAGTTGGACTAGATGACCTACAAGTAGTGGTGAAATCTGAACCGGTTTATTACCAGTTCGCTGGCTGCACATGTGCAGTGTGCACCACTCACCAAATGCAAAGTGCGCATGCGCAGTGCACACCAAAAGGAGGCATGCGGTAAGTAAAACAGCGTGCGAGGGGGAGGTGATCAGCTGTGGCACGCAATCTCTTTTTTACTTTTAAAAGCGTTGCTTTTAAAAAATTTTTTAAAAAGCCTCTGATGATCAGGCAACTCAGCTGGGATCGTCAGAGCCTTTTAAAAGCATTTTTTACACCCTCTTTAGCCGAAGAGGTTGTAGAAAAAATGCTTTTAAAAGTTAAAAAAAAAGCCTCTGATGATTGTGCGGCTCAGCTGGGCATGGGGGAGGGGGCAGGGATTTTTGCTACCGGTTCTCCGAACCACCTGCCACCTACAGCCAAAGAGGCTGTAGAAAAAAAAATGCTTTTAAAAGTATCTGACGATCCCAGCTGAGTTGCCTAATCATCAGAGGCTTTTAAAAGCATTTTTTCTGCAACCTCTTCAGCTGAAGAGGTTGTACAAAAAATGCTTTTAAAAGAAAAAAAAAAGCTTTTAAAAGAAAAAAAAAGTATCTGACGATCCCAGCTGAGTTGCCTGATCATCAGAGGCTTTTAAAAGCATTTTTTTCTGCAACGTCTTCGGCCGAAGAGGTTGTAGAAAAAGTGCTTTTAAAAGAAAAAAAAAGCCTCTGACGGTCAGGCAACTCAGTTGGGATTGTCAGAAGCTTTTAAAAGCATTTTTTTTACAATCTCTTGTTGCCCTTTATGACATTGGCAGCATCCTGGGGTCATGTGATTGTTATTTGTTACATTCCCAGCTGGTTTCCAGTAAGCAAAGTCAAAGGGGAAGCTAGATTCTCTTAATGACCACATGATTCACTTCAAATTCTGAATCCCAGTTGTGATTGTAAGTGGACAACTACCTGTAATATCATCATGAAAGTGAGTGTGAGGTTTGGTGCCGGTTTATATTGTAGCTTGCCCTGCCAGTTATGGTAGGGGTGTGGTTTTTCTCCTTGGTAGTTCCTTCACTAAGGTATTGTTTTCTGCTTGTTTACCTGGTGTTAATCCCTTCTTATCTGTTGGCTGCTGGAGAGGATGCGTTCTGGTCTTTTTGTTTCCTTCTTCGCTTTTTTATTGTCTTTTTTGAATGATATGTAACTGTCTTGCTTTCCCATGCATCTATTGATGGTTGATTTGCCAAACTTCCAGGAATTCCCTGGTGTTTTGGATAAGTTTAGGAAGCTCCCAGTTTCCCAGCGGTGATTAAGTCTATCCATGTGTTGTGAGATTAAAGAGTTTTTAATCCTGTCTTCTGACTGTTCGTTGGAGTTCATGGATAAACTCTGCTAGTTTTCTACTTGTTTGTCCTACGTACCATGTTTTCCCCAAAATAAGACCCTGACTTATATTTTTTTGAACCCTGAAATAAGCGCTTGGCTTATTTTCGGGGAGGTTTTATTATTTTGGGGCTGTGGAGCAAGATGGGGGTCCTCTTGCCATTTCATCTGATTTCCAGCTCTGTGTTTAAATATTTTCGGGGAGGGCTTATTTTTGGGGGGAGAGGCTTATTTTAGCGCATGCACTCAAAAACCCTATTGGGCTTATTATCAGGGGATGTCTTATTTTTGGGGAAACAGGGTAGTGGCTGTATCAGTCCTTATACTGATGTTGCAGATGACTCCAAAATGGCCCTTCTACGAAGCAGCTAAACAGACGTTAATCCAAAGCAGAAAATTCACGAAAGAAAAAAGTACTTTTACAGAATAAAGAATAACAGAGTTGGAAGGAACCTTCTAGTCCAACTCCCTGCTCAAGCAAACGACCCTATACCATTCTTAACAAATGGCTGTCCAATCTCTTAAAATCCTCCAGTAATAGAGCACCCACAACTTCTGGAAACCAACCATTCCACTGATGCATTGTTCTCAATGTCATTTAAACTTAAATTATTTCTTCTGAACTATTTTTGTCCCTCTAAAAATGAGAGCAATAATCTCTGAATTTCACAGCTGTGAACCCATCTGATAGCCGTCAGCAAGATGTTTTGTTTTCCCAGCTCCAGAAGCAAAAGAATGTGTATTGTCATGTGCTATCTAAACCATGATGATAATGACAGCCTGTCAGGAATGTCCTCAGGGAAGTAAATAAATCAAAATGGCCACCAGAGCTACACAATTGAAACCTGAGTCCCCTTTCTATGACTAGGAACCAGGCTTTGATTGAGGCCTGCCATCTTGACTAATTTGTCCCTGAAGAGATTGGACCAGTGGTGAAATCTGAACCTGTTTACTACCGGTTCGCGTGCAGGGTGAGCAGTGTGCAACATGCACCAAATGTCAGGTGGGCACACATGCGCGCAGTGCACGCCAAAACGAGACTTGGGGTAAGTAGAACAGTATGTGCGGGGATGTATGTAATCAGCTGAGGCGCACGATCTTTATTTTTACTTTTAAAAGCATTTTTTTTACAACCTATTTAGCTGAAGTAAAAAAAAAGGCTCTGACGATCCCAGATTGAGCTGCCTTTTTTTTTACCTTTTAAAAGCATTTTTTAAAAGAAGCGGCAAGCGGGCAACCCAGCAACTGTGTGGGCGTGGGCAGAGGGGGACAGGGACTTTTGCTACCGGATTGCCAAACCACCCACCACATCACTACCGGATCGGCCAATCCGGTCCGAACCGCGAATATTTCACCCCTGGTTTGGACAGTCATTTGTCTAGATTGGTATAGATCCTGCTTTAGCACAGATTGGACTAAGAGACCTTCAAGGTCCTTCCCAACTTTGTTTTTCGGTATTATCTGTCTCCTTCAACTCATCATCCCCACCATCATCTTGTATGTCACTATATCCTCCCATTCACCTAAACTGTACAGATACAGATTAGGATTTAGCAATAGCACTTAGATTTATATACTGCTTCATGCTGTTTCACAGCCCTTTCTAAGTGGTTTACAGAGTCAGCATATTGACCCCGACAATCTTTTGTCCTCATTTTACTGACCTCGGAAGGATGGAAGGCCGAGTCAACCTTGAACCATTCAGAATCAAATTCCTGGAGTGAGCGGTGAATTAGCCTGCAGTACTGCATTCTAACCACTGAGCTACCAGGGTTCTTAAGTGAAACCTGGTTCAGTAGCAGTAATTGTGAGAGGGATCTTGGTATCCAGGTAGACAATCACTTAAATAGGAGCTTGCAATATGTGGCAGCTGCCAAAAAAGTCAACATGATCTTAGGCTGCATTAACTGATGGATAGAATCAAGATCACATGAAGTACCGGTTTATAAAGCCTTAGTAAGACCACACTTAGAATACTGCATCGAGTTTTGGTCACCATATCACAAAAAAGATGTTGAGACTCTGGAAAGAGTGCAGAGAAGAGCAACAAGAATGATTAGGGGGCTGGAGGCTAAAATTGCAGGAATTGGGTATATCTAGTCTAGAGAAAAGTAGGGCTAGGGTGACATGACTAAATGCCAAAGGTGCACAGAACACTGTTACCTTCCCACCAAAAGTGGTCCCTATTTTTCCACTTGCATTTTTTACCTGCTTTCAAACTGCTAGATTGGCAGAAGCTGGGACAACTAACGGGAGCTCACCCCATTACGCGGCACTAGGGATTCGAACCGCTGAACTGCCGACCTTTCAATCGACAAGCTCAGCGTCTTAGCTATTGAGCTACTGTGTCCCCTAAATATTAAAATAGACCATCTCAAAATAGACTATTAGGCCTGCTGGATGTAAACCTTACCCAACTGGCAGTGAATTCCTTAGGACAGAGGTGACAAAAATGCAATTTATCTTCCTTCCTGCTTGCCTGCATACATGGCCATATTCACATGAATACCCATTGCCAGCATCCTAATTATGAACATTTTTGGCTGATTGCCATCTGCACACACATTCAAGTTATGATTAATATTTCAGGTCAACATGCCCAGTTTATTTTTGAAAAGACATATGTTCATAAACCGATGCGCTTGCGTTCCTTTGTAGGAGTGGTAAACTATTCACCTGACGGTTAGTAGTCGGCTATTAAGAGCAGTCTACTAATAGCAGAATATTTTTTCCAGCAAAGGAGAAAAACATGGTCTCCTCAAACAAAGGTTATCTCTTAATCAAGTCCCTTCTCCTGCTCCATTGACTTGGAGGAATTAAGAACAGGTGAAGGAAGGATTGAAAATTTACTGATAATATCAAAATACACCAACAAATGCAAAAAAAAAAAAAAAAAAACCCTAAAGTTTATTTGTCGGTTTCTTTAACAACAGCTCTGTTTTCCTCTAATTTGGTCAGAGAGTCAAAACACAGATCTTGCCAAGTGTAGCGCTCTGGCCCAGTTCAAACAGTCATTAAAATGACTCTGTTTGAATTGCAAACTGAAATGCGGAGAGACGACAGTGCCCTAGAATTATCTCTTTTATCAACTTCAGCTTGTCCTCTGTCATTGTATTTTAACAGCCTACCATAAAATCTCTATAGTCAATTTACTGTATGAAATTTGATCCCCATTTTTGGACTGCTCCGGAGATCTCTGTAAATTGCATTCTAGTCCAATCTCCTGCTCACGGAGGAGACCTTGTATCATTCCAGACAAGTGGATGTCCAGTCTTTTCTTAAAAGCCACCGGTGTTAGAGCACCCAAAACCTCTGAAGACAAGACATTCCACTTGTTAATTCCAACTCTATTATTATTCTACGTTCACTGCAGCACATTGTGTAGCACAGTACACTGCATTTCATTGCCAAAGTTTTTACTATTATTTTAAAAATTAAACTGTCCTCAAGAAGACAATAAATGACCCCTTAATGAGTGGAGAAATTCTATAAAAAAAAATGGAAGCCGTGGAACAAGAAGTATTTCCTGGTTTTAGCAATCATGCATTTAAGATAAGGCAGGATAACTTTCCAGGTACTTCCTCTGTTTTCCTCATCCGTAGCAAGGCTCCCTCCCAGTCTTATTTCTAAAAGTAAATATATGAATTAAGTAATATTAGGCCAGTTATGACCTTCCCCGAAATCCTCATTTGTGTCAGCTTACAAAGGCTGAGTCACTGTAAAAGGTCTAAAAATATAGATAGAAATTACGGTTTATGAGAAAACAGGACTGAAATCCAACATGTTCTGATAGGTTCTGGAGAACCGGTAGTTGAAATTTTGAGCAGTTCGGAGAACCGGAAATTTTGGGTAGTTCAGAGAACCGGCAAATATCACCTCTGGCTGGTCCAGAGTGGGGTGGGAATGGAGATTTTCAATATCCTTCCCCTCGAGTAGGGTGGGAATGGAGATTTTGCAGTGTCCTTCCCCTGCCATGCCCACCAAGCCACACCACACCCACCAAGCCACGCCCACAGAACCGGTAGTAAAATAATTGGATTTCACCACTGAATAGCATGACTAATATTCAACAACATTTGGGGAAAATGGGCTTACCAGCAGAAGCACGCAAAGACATTTCGGTATCGTGGTTAAAGCATCAGGTTAGAAGTTGAGTGATCCTGAGTTTTGATCCTACTTTAGTTCCAAGGGTGCTTTTTCAGGAGGAATGGAAGGATTTATATTCTTTGCAGACAGCCGGTCATTTGCATCCTTTTAGAGCAGTGTTTCTCAACCTTGGTAGCTTGAAGATGGATGGACTTCAACTCCCAGAATCCCCCAGCCAGCGTTGCTGGCTGGGCGATTCTGGGAGTTGAAGTCCACCCATCTTCAAGCTACCAAGGTTGAGAAACACTGTTTTAGAGGGTCGTTGAAGGAGGTTTGTCTGTGCCCTCAAAGTCACCTGAGTAGTACTAATGGTTCCTGGAGTCTACAGTTTTTCCTTTGGCAATCTGTTCCTTATTCCCACACCATTCAAGGAGTGTTCATCCCAAATTGTATAGCTAAAATTGTTGACTCAATTTATTATTTACTGTTTATAAAATATATTTATATGTATATGAAATCTTAATCTGTTCACCGCCCTGAGTCCTTTGGGAGAAGGGCGGTATAGAAATTCAATGAATGAATGAATGAATGAATGAATGAATGAATGAATGAATGAATGAATGTCTGTACAGCTTCTCAGTCATCCAGGTTGTCCCAAAGAGGTAACTGGACTTTCTGGTTTTTTCTTTGAAGATGTTTTGCTTCTCATCCAAGAACCTTCTTTGGGACAACCTTCACCAGGATGACTGAGATCCCACCTTAGACACAAAGCCAGCTGGCTGACTTTGGGCTACTCACTGTTGCTCTCAGCCCTAGGAAGACGACAATGGGAAAACACATCCAAAATTACAAAATGTTTTCTTGTTCATTTTAAACTTTATTGGAATGCTGTTGCCCGGAAGTTTTTACAGTGACTTCTTGTCTCCTGATCTCTTCCTGATCTCGATGACAGTAATTCTAATCACCGTATCTAGAATTTGGCAGGCCCATTATTACAGGAAACTCTTGAAGTTTATAGCATGCATTGCTTTACCAAAGTGCTTCTCAAACTTGGCATTTTAAAGATGCATAGACTTCAAAAAGAATTCCCCAACTAGCATGCTGCCTCTTAAAATTGCCAAGATTGGGAAACACTGTTTTATCAAATAGTAACCTTGACTTAAATGGTAATGCTTAAATATTATAGACTGTTCTTTTCTTGAGGACTACCAGGATATTTATTTATGTAATTTACAAGATGTTCAATTTGGAAAGGTTTATATTACCTACTTGTATCATATTATGGCTGTTGAGTTAACTACTTGCATCTTAGTAAAAAAAATAAATAAATCTTAGAGGTAAAATCCATTCAGCATGGAATTAACCCATATTTGACAGGGGGTTTAAACAGAGGCTAGACTGTCATCTATTGGGCATGTAATACGGTAGTATTGATTTCCTATGCCGGGCAGGAGTTAGATCAGAATAGGGGAGGAGTGAAATCCAGCAGGTTCTGACAGGTTCTGGAGAACCGGTAGCGGAAATTTTGAGCAATTCAGAGAACTGGTAGCGGAAATTTTGAGTAGTTTGGAGAACTGGCAAATACCACCTCTGGCTGGCCCCAGAGTGGGGTGGGAATGGAGATTTTGCAGTATCCTTCCCCCAGGAGTGGGGTGGAAATGGGGATTTTGCAATATCCTTCTCCTGCCACCCCACCAAGCCATGCTCACAGAACCAGTAGTAAAAAAATTTGGATTTCACCACTGGAACACGAGTCGGCAACCTTAAACACTCAAAGAGCCATAAAGGCCCTAACCATTGGGCATGGCAAGGGGAGGATACTGTAAAATCTCCATTCCCACCCCACTCCAGGGGAAGGATACTGTAAAATCTCCATTCCCCCCCCACTCCAGAGGAAGGATACTGCAAAATCCCCATTTCCTCCTGATCAACTGGGACTCAGGAGGCAGAGAATAGATGGGGGCGGGGCCAGTTAGAATTTTTACTACCGGTTCTCCGAACTACTCAAAATTTCCACTACCGGTTCTCCAGAACTGGTCAGAACCTGCTGAAACCCACCTCTGCAAGATGTGCACCACAGTTTTATGGAAAGTCACCAGAAGGAAAATCATCGGAACTGTTGAATCTGTCCCAAATAATCTACATACTTGAATAATTTTTCCCTAAATTTCTCTTTTCAAAGGCCTTTATTAAAAAAAAAAACAGTATGAAATGGCAACCAGTACAATAGAGAACAATATTTTCCTTGCAGTAGCAGGGGGAAGATGGGTGAAGGCAACATCAGCTATTGAGAAAATTTTGATCAGTTTCAGAAATCATCCAAAATTCAGAGACCCTTCCGCCCAAAATGACTTTCTCGTAAGCCCTAATTTCTATCAGTATTTTTAGACCTTTTACAGTGACTCAGCCTTTGTGTCAAATGAGGATTTCGGGGAAGGTCATAACTGGCCTAATATTATTTAATTCATATATTTACTTTTAGAAGTAAAAGTGGGAGGGAGCCTTGCTACGGATGAGGAAAACAGAGGAAGTACCTGGAAAGATATCCTGCCTTATCTTAAATGCATGATTGCTAAAACCAGGAAATACTTCTTGTTCCACGGCTTCAATGTTTTTTATAGAGTTTGTCCACTCATTAAGGGGTTATTATTGTCTTCTTGAGGACAGAGATTAATTTTTAAAATAATAGTAAAAACTTTGACAATGAAATCTGGTTTACTGTGCTACACAACGTGCTGCAGTGAACGTAGAATAATAATAAGAGTTGGAATTAACTAGTGGAACGTCTTGCCTTCAGAAGTTGTGGGTGCTCCAACACTGGAAGCTTTTAAGAAGAGACTGGACATCCACTTGTCTGGAATGATACAAGGTCTCCTCCTTGAGCAGTTCTGTAGTTCCAATTCTATAATTCTGTGAATACTTTTTTTTAATATACATTGCAAAATTCAGCTTTGGAATGTGCCACAGTGAGATACGATGCCTGCTGCCATCTTGACTGGCTTTAAAAAAAAGGGTTGGACCAATTTATGGAAGTCAAGGGGATTAATGGCTATTAGCCTTGATGGCGAGGTGATTGTCTCTGTGGCCATCTGCTGGACGACGAGCAGGCTTCTTTATGCAGATGGTTGGGCATTGTGAGAATGACTGTTGGACTAGATGGACCAGGAATCCCATCCAGCAGGATAGTGCTAATATTTTTATTAGAGAATCTTGGAAAGCATTGGTCTGTACTCCCTTAGTGGCATACCACATTAGGATACATGCAGTCGTGGGATTCAGCCGGTTTGGACGAATTCGGGTGAACTGGTTGTCAAATTGCTGGCTGGTCCCATCCCTCCCCTCCCCTTCCCGAAGTCCCTATGTGCCCAGTTTTGGCTCCCAGGTATGTGTAGGGAAGCCTGCTAGGCCCAAAAGGGGGCACGGGAGGGTGTGGCACAGCCCCCCCCCACCCATTTTTGCTACCAGGAGGCTTCAGGGAGGCCTACTAGGCCCAAAATGGGGTGTGGAGGGGCGTGCGGCATGCCCCCCCCCATCGCCCCTTTTTGCTCCCAGGGGGGTGCAGGAGGCCGAGTGCTGCCTGTCATATGCCCTGGCCATGCCCGCCATGGCCATGCCCACCCAGCCAGTCATTAGGGCAGAGAACCGATTGTTAAATTATTTGAATCCCACCACTGGTTATATGGATGGGAGACTTTACTCCCTTTACCTAGAAATAGTAACATATGAATTTAGGACTTTCCACCCAAGCTTTATTTATTTATCAAACTTGTACGCCACCTATCGTGCCAAAGTCAGCTCTTATTAATGAGCTGCAGTTCTACTTACCGTGTGCTGCAGTGGTGAAATCCAGGTTTTTTTTTTTTACTACTGATTCTGTGGGTGTGGCTTGATGGGCATGGTTTGGTGGACGTGGCAGGAGAAGGATACTGCAAAATCTCCATTCCCACCCCACTCCAGGGGAAGGATACTGCACAATCTCCATTCCCACCCCACTCTTGAGGGAAGGATACTGCAAAATCTCCATTCCCACCCCACTCTGGGCCAGCCACAGGTGGTATTTGCCAGTTCTCTGAACTGCTCAAAATTTCTGCTACCGGCTCTCCAGAACCTGTCAGAACCTGCTGGATTTCACCCCTGATGTGCTCTCTCCTAATCAAAAATGATATCACCAAATTAAATACCTCATGGATATTCATCATCCATGATGAAAGAAGCAATGGAAAAACAAGAAACATTGAATGGAAACTAATCAAGGAGAGAAGCAACTTAGAATTAAGGAGAAACTCCCCAACAGTGATAACAATCAACCCATGGAATAGCTTGTCTTTAGAAGTTGTGGATGCTCCATCAGTGGGGGTGGGGTGGGGTGGGGGAGGTATTAAGAAGAGACCGGACAGCCATTTGTCTGAAATGGTATAGGGTCTTCTGCTGGACTAAAAGACCACCAAGATCCTTTCTAGCTTCTATTCTATTCTATTCTATTCTATTCTATTCTATTCTATTCTATTCTATTCTATTCTATTCTATTCTATTCTATTCTATTCTATTCTATTCTATTCTGAAATATAACATATGGGATTAGTAACATGGACCCTTGGTCTAATCATGCAGAAACTGTTCTTTTATGCTTAAATTGACTGTTTCTGCTCAATTGAATGGTTATGTAGATATATTCAAGGCAGTATGGAAGAACTGATGATTTAACACTGCTGTAGATAAATAGATGTCAACCTTTCTATCAGCAGAAAGGTTGATTTTTAATATATGCTGAAGACAGCTGACATTGTATAGGCAACATTTCTCAGATCACAGTCATCACATTGATTGAGAAGCCTAGTAAAACGTTATACATCACTGGGTTATGAGAATGTGCATTAAACGGATATAAAAAAACACACACAATGAAGCCCCACAATTTCCACATGTCAGAAAAGTGTGCGGACCGGTTATTATTCTTTCTATCTACAGTTTCAAACAAAAGGAGGATAAATTAGTGCTGAAAGAAAATGCAATGGATGCAGTTCTACTTTGGGTCAAAAGTATGATAGCACTAAGGTGTACAATTCTCTCCTTCCAACCTACAGTATTGTATGTACTCAAAGTACATTAATATCTAAGGGGTTGCCCCAAAGAAGAGGGGGTCAGCCTATTCTCCAAAGCACCTGAAGGCAGGACAAGAAACAATGGATGGAAACTATTTAAGGAGAGAAGCAACCTAGAACTAAGGAGAAATTTCCTGAAAGTGAGAACAATTAATCAGTGGAACAACTTGCCTCCAGAAGTTGTGAATGCTCCAACACTGGAAGTTTTTAAGAAAATGTTGGATAACCATTTGTCTGAAATGGTATATGACAGTGATGGCTTATCTTTTTGCCGTCGCGTGCCAAAAACGGGGGGAGCGGGGGGGATCGCGGCTGTGTGTGCCCACATCCATAATTCAATGCGCCTGCCCTCTTGTGCATGTGAGCCCCCCACACTTCCCCCTGCTTTTGGCACGTGATGGCCTGGTGGGCCCGCTAGGCCCATTTTTCCCCCTCCCCAGGCTCCAGAGGCTTTCTAGGAGCCTGGGGAGGACAAAAACAGCCTTCCCCATTCCCCCCTGGAGGCCTTCCGGAGGCCGGAAACAGCCAGTTTCCCAACTTCCAGTGGGACCGGAAGGCCTGAAAATCAGTTGGCTGGTGCGCATATGCGCGCTGGAGCTGAGCTAGGACAACACTCGCGTGCCCACCAATATGGCTCCACATGCCCCCTGTGGCACTCGTGCCATAGGTTCGCCATCATGGGTATATGATCTCCTGCTTGAGCAGGGGGTTGGACCCTTCCGACTCTGTTATTTTGTAATTTCAATGCTATTCTGTTGGTTTGTTGTTAGGTATTCATGTATATGGACAAAGCATCTTTAGTGTGCTCCTTTTAAAATAATTGATAAATAATAATATTTAAAAAATAAGTTCTCCAATATTCTAAACAAAAGACTGAGGAATTGGCTTTGGTCTTTGCACAAAGCACAATTCAGATTAAACCAGTCCCATTACATGAAACATTTCAAATCCAGTTTAGAGATCCGTCAGGTAAGACATGATCTGTTTACAGTATAAATAAATTGTCTAGCCTGGGAATGACAAACATGAAATGTTAACAAGTGTATAAAAGCCAAATATCTATGGTGGATCTTGAAGTGTGTGCTTTAGGTGCACGCGCACACACACGATTTGGAGAAAGAGAAAAGAGAACAAACTTTGGGAAGGAATCAAAGCGAAGGGATGTTTTTTTATGGACCAAAAGCAGGAAGTTCCTATCCAGACTTTTAATTACTTACTAGCCCCTTTACAAGCATGAATGGAGTTTATGGTCTTTGAAATATAACAGGCAGAGGGAAAAAATAAAAAAATCTGTTGGTGTTAAATAGCTGTTGCGTCAAATATCTGAAAAGCATGTTTGTCGTGGTTACTTTCTCATCCCCAAATTCTCTTGAAATATAATTCATATCATAGCAGAGGAAGTTTTTCTTCAGATGTAACTTTCAAATAATTCCTTGGCATTGCCAAAAGCTTAGACAGAACTATCAGCATTTCCTTTATAGTTTATACCTATAGCCAGGCTGGCTTAACGTAGATTTTAATGGGTGAATTTTAGGAGGGATTTTAAATTTGGGGAAGCCAAAATTTGATTTAATTACGTTTTTAGATTATTTTTAACTTTTATATTGCTTGTATTTTAATGTTTTAATGTTTGGCTGTTCACCGCCCTGAGTCCGTCAGGAGAAGGGCGGTATATAAATCTACTAAACTAAACTAAACTAAACTAAACTATACTTTGAAGAGAACAAATATCAAGCAGGATGAAATGCATGAGGGACATAGGCAAGCTGAAAGGGACAAGATAGGAAGATGGTAATAGAGAGTTTAAATGGAGCCCGGATGGGAGAAAACTCAGTTGATGTCTGAGATCCTTGGGACATTTCTCAGGAGAAGGAACCCTGGCATTTCCTTCACTGTTTTTTGACGTTTCTGTTTTTCCCTCTCTTTTTGTTTCTTATTTTTATTTTACCCTTTCATTTATTCTACTTTCTTCTCACTTTTTCATCCCTTTTCTCTTTTTTGAAGTCACTTTTTTAAAATTCATGCTATCCCTTTCCCTTTCATTTCCCCTTCCCCTTTTCATATATTTTCCTTCCTTCCTTCCTTCCTTCTTTCCTTCCTTCCTTCCTTCCTTCCTTCCTTCCTTCCTTCCTTCCATCCACCTTCTCACTCTCCTCCCACTTCTTCTTTCCTTCCTCCCATCCCTCCCTCCCCTCCTTCCTTCCTTCTTCTCTCCATCCCCTCCCCATCCCCTTCCTTCCTTCCTTCCTTCCTCCTTCCTCTCCTCCCTCCCCCTCCCCTCCTCCCCTTTTCCTTCCTTCCTTCCTTCCTTCCTTCCTTCCTTCCTTCCTTCCTTCCTTCCTTCCTTCCTTCCTTCCTTCCTTCCTTCCTTCCTTCCTTCCTCCCTCCCTCCCTCCCCTTTCTTTCTTTTGTTCTTCCTTCCTTCCTTCCTCCCCTCCCTCCCTCCTCCCCTCCCCTTCCCAAGCATCTGAATTTTGATCACATGACCATGCGTGTGTTGCAACAGTTGTGTGAAAAACAGTCACTATTTGCAATGCCATTGTCAGTTCGGACAGTCACTAAATGAACTGTTGAGGACTACTGTAAAATGCTTATTTTCTTACCTTAAGTTATTCATGGAGACGCCTAGTTTCTGGAGATGCTTTCTAGGGGTTGCAGACCACAGTGGAGATGAAAAATATCTACCTGGGGACCTTTTTTAAATGGATGTCCAAGCCCACAAACATAGCACACCCTTCAATATATTTTAAACCAAAGTACTTTAAAAGTAGAGTTCGACCTAAGAAGTAAGATCACCACCCAAATACCTTCAAACACACTGATTAAATGGATTTAACAGTTTGCCTAAGTCAATTCAGCTATCTTTCCTTTCGTTTCCTTTCCACCTCTGCCGATAATAATATAAACAGATAATAAAGAATTTAAAAATGTGACTAAACTTATCGGGCTTAGAAATAGACTACACACCTACTTCCTCCGATCTATTGCAGATACTATCTCTACTACGCTCCCCCCTCCCCAAATCCTAATTTTTTATTGTTTTTATCAAAGGAATCTGAAGTTATCAGGCAACAAGCAAATGGTTTTAAGTGAGTTTGAGCATTCTCCTAAATACGAGGGCGTGGAACTGATCTATCCAGTTTCCCAACTTGTTCTTCTCCTTATCGGCAGTGTTTGAAATAAAAACCCAAAATGGCACACTCTCCTGCCCGCTATCACTCCAACAAAATAAATAAATAAAAGGCAAATCCTGACATTTTGGACAGCACACATTTTTTTTCTGTTCTACTAAAGATAACAAGACCAGACACCATCAGAATGTTTTTGTTTATTACACGGCAAAACCTGGCTTTGTATAGTAAACAAATTACTTCAGTGAGAGACGGTTTCTTTGTTTGTTGTAGTAGTGAATCTGGTTTTATTATTGCTCAGTGACATATCGCAAGTGTTGTTGAACTTTGGAAAACTACAGTTCTCTCTGTACAGTTATCTGTTTTGATGTACTTAATGAAGTTTATGGACAGCTAACTGTAACGTTTAAACCCAAAACAGTGGAACTTGTTTTTAAAAATAAAAATGTACTATATCTCTTCAGCCCACCCTGAGATTAACTCATTTTTGGTAATCTCTTGACCTAAACCACACTTCTCCCTAGGGAATAAATCTACTCAGGTCATCCTTGTATACATACTTACCCATGGTTAACCTAATCACGGTTAGGTTAATCATAGTTAGGTTAACTGCTATCATGTCACGAGGGGCTGCCACAAAGAAGAGGGGGTCAACCTATTTTACAAAGCACCAGAAGGCAAGACAAGAAGCAATGGGTGGAAACTAATCAAGGAGAGAAGCAACTTTGAACTAAATTTCCTGACAGTGAGAACAATTAATCAGTGGAACGACTTGATTTCAGAAGTTTTGAGTGCTCCAACACCGGAGGCTTTTAAGAAGAGACTAGACAACTATTTGTCTACAATAGAATATGGTCTCATGTTTGAGCTGGGGGTTGGACTAGAAGACCTCCAAGGTCCCTTCCAACTCTGTTATTCTGTAGTCTGTATAGTTCAGTTCAATCTGCTTTTCTGGGTTTGTGTATCACGTTAAACCCCAATGAACAATATACAATCTCAGGGACTATTAGTATAACACTCTATTTTTAATTGCCATTTCAATCAATAAAATGCAACTAAGAAACTTGTAATTGGAGTTTTATGGAAGGATCATTTATTGAATTAACAGAGTTGGTAGAATTGTGGGGGACGGACTGAATGTCAGGCACCCCGGAGTCAGAAGGCACCAAGGTTGGGAAGACAACACACAAAGTCAAAACCAAGCTAAACATCTTTAAAAACAACAAAAGATAATCTATGGTGTTTGAATCTATTTTCCAGAGAGCTAGAAGGCAAGACAATGAATGGAATGAATGAAACAATGAATGGAAAGTAATCATGGAGAGATGCAAGCTAGAATTAAGGAGAAATTTCCCGACATTTCCTATGAGAACCGGTGAAACGCCTTGCCTCCAGAAGTTGTGGGTGCACCATTACTGGAGGTTTTTAAGAAGACATTGGACAACCATTCATCTGAAATGGTAGATGGTCTCCTGCTTGAGCAGGGGTTTGGAGTAGAAGACCTCCAAGGTCCCTTCCAACTCTGTTATTCTGTGAAGTGCTTAGGGAAATATGTAACACGCTCAATCTATCCTGGTGTGGGTAAAGTATAGTATTGATCAGGATTAAATAGGCATGCCTTTTCAACCTTGCCATTTCTTTGCGCTCTGAACACAAGTCACTCACATTAGTTATTAATTGCTTTAGAATATTTACTAGATATATAATCAGAACCAATTTGCTATTGGTGGTGTAGATTTTCAAGGCACAGAAAACTTCTTGGAAATGGAAGATGAATACTGTGGAAAACTTTGTACTTATACAAATAAAGTGAAACCTAGTTACCATGTTTGTTAGTAAAGAAGGCTTATTTCACTCAAATCTGGGAAACGAGGAATTGTGCAAAAGTGAGTTTCTTATACAACAAGTCTATTAAGAAGACCATTAAACCAACTTCATATATTGATGAATAGCTTGCTGGCAGGTTCAATGTCAATGAATAGTAAGAGCTCATATTAAGACTTACTTAGTGGCAATAAAAGCGGCGAAATCTAACTATTTCACCGCTCTTATTGCGTCATCAGATAATCGCCCAGCCGCCCTGTTTAGGGTGACCCGCTCCCTCCTTCATCTGGGAGCGCGGGAGGATCCCTTGCAGGGACGTGCTGAGGATTTTGTTCAATATCTGGATGATAAAATAACTCAGATTCGGGATGAGCTGGCCACTGACTGGGTTAGTTCGGGCGAGGTGACTGAGCCCAGTCTTGAGAGTGTTATCTGGGCTGAGTTCGATCCTGTGGCTCCCGAGGACGTGGACAGGATCCTGGGTAGACTGAACGCTACCACATGTTTATTGGACCCGTGTCCCTCCTGGTTGGTGCTGGCCTCCCGGGAGGTTACACGAGGCTGGCTCCAGGAGATTATAAATGCTTCTTTGAGTGAGGGTGTCCTTCCGCTTGCCTTGAAGGAGGCAGTGGTGAGGCCCCTCCTCAAGAAGCCCTCCCTGGACCCGGCTGTTTTGGTAAATTATCGTCCTGTCTCCAACCTTCCCTTTCTAGCGAAGGTTGTTGAGAGTGTGGTGGCGCAGCAGCTCCCCCGGTACCTGGATGAAGCTGTCTATTTAGACCCGCTCCAGTCCGGCTTCAGGTCTGGTTACAGCACCGAAACGGCATTGGTCGCGTTGGTGGATGATCTCTGGAGGGCCCGGGGTAGGGGGTACTCCTCTATCCTGGTGCTGTTAGACCTCTCAGCGGCTTTTGATACCATCGACCATGGTATCATGTTGCGCCGGTTGGAGGGATTGGGGGTGGGGGGCACCGTTCTACGGTGGTTCTCCTCCTACCTCTCCGACCGGTCGCAATCGGTGTTGACAGGGGGGCAGCGGTCGACCCCGAGGCGCCTAGTGTGTGGGGTGCCACAAGGGTCGGTCCTCTCGCCCCTTCTGTTCAACATTTATGTAAAGCCGCTGGGTGAGATCATCCGTGGTTTTGGAGTGGAATTCCATCAGTACGCTGATGATACTCAGCTGTACATTTCCACCCCAGACCACCCCAACGATGCCGTGGAAGTGATGTCCCAGTGCCTTGAAGCTGTGCGGGTCTGGATGGGGAGAAACAGGCTTCGACTCAACCCCTCCAAGACTGAGTGGCTGTGGCTGCCGGCGTCCCGATATAGCCAACTGACTCCATCGTTGGTTATTGGGGGCGAATCATTGGCCCCCACGGAAAGGGTGCGCAACTTGGGCGTCCTCCTGGATCCACGGCTGTCCTTAGAGGAGCATACGACAGCTGTGGCCAGGGGAGCTTTTTATCAGGTCCGCCTGATACGCCAGTTGCGGCCCTTTCTAGATCGGGACTCCCTACGCACAGTCACTCAGGCGCTCGTCACGTCTCGCTTGGACTACTGTAATGCTCTCTACATGGGGCTCCCCTTGGGATGCATCCGGAGGCTTCAGCTGGTACAGAATGCGGCCGCGCGGGGGATTATGGGAGCGACAGGGCGCTCCCATGTGACACCTCTCCTGCGTGAGCTGCATTGGTTGCCAGTTGACTTCCGGGTGCGTTTCAAGGTGTTGGTAATCACCTTTAAAGCGCTCCATGGCTTAGGACCAGGGTACTTACGGGACCGCCTTCTGCCACCTATTGCCTCCCACCGGCCGGTTCGCTCCCACAGAGAGGGCCTCCTCAGGGTGCCGTCAGCCAGACAGTGCCGGCTGGCGACCCCCAGGGGGAGAGCATTCTCTGTGGTAGCCCCCACCCTCTGGAACGATCTCCCTCCAGATCTGAGAACTATCACTGACCTCCGGACCTTTCGTCGGGCTTTGAAGACTCATCTCTTCCAACTTGCCGGACTTGCCTGATCCCTCCTATTTTTAAATATTTTAAATTATTTTAAATTTTTAGAGTTTTAGAGTTTTTATTCGGTTTGTATTTTCAGCCTAAATTTATATTGATTTTAGTACGTTTTAACTTATTGTATTGCATTGGTTTTAAATTGGCTGTTCACCGCCCTGAGTCCGGAAGGAGAAGGGCGGTATAGAAATTTAATAAATAAATAAATAAATAAATAAATAAATAAATGAATGAATGAATGAATGAATGAATGAATGAATGAATGAATGTACTAGATCAGGTGTCAGCAACCTGCAGCTCCAGAGCCACATCCGGATCTTTGGGCCCTCTGCTGCGGCTCCCTGTCGGGTGATCCCACCACTGGCTGGCCCCGCCCCTCACCCTCCCCTCCCAGTCACTCCTTGCCTGGCCTGAGAAGGTAAGGGCAACAGCGGGTGATGGAGTAGTGGTTGGGGCAGAGACAAAGAGATACAGAGAGAGGGGGAGGGAGAGAGACATAGAGAGATACAGAGAGGGAGGTGGGGAGAGAGGGAGAGAGGGGGGAGGGAGGGAGGGAGAGATGTCAAAAGGGTTTTGTGGTTCCCGGTGTTTTTTAACAACTGGTTCTCTGCCCTAATGACTGACTGGGTAGGCGTGGCTAGGGGGTCATGTGACTGGTGGAAGTGAGTGATGTCGAGTTGGCCACGCCCACCCAGGTTTTGTGGCTCCCGGTGTTTTCTTTTCTGTGGGAAATGGGTCCAAATGGCTCTTTGAGTGTTTAAGGTTGCAGACCCTTGTACTAGATGCTAAATTTGGCTGAGCTGAACATTTGCTAGCACTCTGAGGGTTGAGTGTTATACAAACTCAGCCTAATTGTTTAGTAGTGAGTAAATGCAGAACACGAGTTAGTAATTCAAAAACTAAGTTTTCTTTTTTTGTAATTTTTTTTTGTAAATTGTTTTAAAAACAAAGATAAAACATTCCATCTTTCCTTATACAGGGTGTTGTCTGGGCACAAACATTTCTGTGCTACATCATTCCTCATTTGTCATATCTTTCACATCCACATTCACATTATAATATATTAAACATTTAAATATTGTAAAACTCTCCATTTTCTTCTTAGTATCTTTTAGTAATAATACCATGCTGACATTAAATATCATTATTCTCTTTATTATAGGTTTCAGGTAAAAGTCCTAACAGAAATATTTCTGGTTTCAACTCAATACGTTGTTATATCATCTCTTCCAAACATGTCTTAATATGTTTAAAGATAAATCAGCTAAATATTGGAAGTGTCACCAACTACCTGGATCTTACTATCATATGTGGTGGACATGTGAAGAAGCAAAGAAGTACTGGACAAAAATTCAGAAACAAGTTAAGCTTGATTGGGCAGCTAATAAATTCAGAACCACAAAAAAATAGTAATGAAATTCCACAATTTGCTGAGCAAAGTTGAGTGCTTATCGAAGGAGAAATCCACCGTTATATCAATCGTGATTGGAGCTCTTGGAACAATACCCATTAATACATGGAAAATTCAAATTTATCGATCTTAAGTGCCCTAATTTTAACACCCCCCCCCCAAAAAAATTGCTTAGAAACTGCCTATATCTAAGATGTTATCTTAATTATTCTTAGGTTCTTGATGAGAGGACTTGAATTATTAATTTTTTAGCATCAATCTTTGATTATGAATTTAACTGTAGATTACACATACAATAATAAATGATGTTATACCTAAACAATTTTGCCTTGCTAGTCCTCCAGGAAAAAGAGTTGATGAGAGAGAACAGCTGAAAAATCAAGCCTCTCCATTTTAGATCATTGCCAGCTTTGGGAGATTAGAATATGGATCCTAGACATTGATTGCACTAACCAAGATGGAAGCTAATCAAGGAGAGAAGCAACCTAGAACTAAGGAGAAATTTCCTGTCAGTGAGAACAATTAATCAGTGGAACAACTTGCCTCCAGAAGTTGGGGGTGTTCCATCACTGCAAGTTTTTTTGAGAAGAGTCTAGACAACCATTTGTACTTGAGCAAGGGGTTGGATTAGAAGACCTCCTAGGTTCCTTCTAAATCCGTTATTCTGTAATTCTAATGTTATGATGACACCTTGTCATTCCTTGGTACAACGGCTAATGTGATACTAGATGATTTTCATTTAGTGAGATTGAATATGTGTTGCCAGAATGATTGGTAAATTCTGCATGATTAACAGATGACAAAGCTAAGCATCTTGTAAGAGTCTGTTACTACAACTTGAAGCATACTCCCAATGATTGCAGGAGGATTTACTCTTTGGTAAGCTATGGATTGCATGATTTCTAAGACAATAATAATAATAAAAAAAACCCGTCAAGAGTGCCTCCTTTTTAATCCATTGGAAAATTGATTTCAATCCCTAACCCTTTCATCTTCCCTCTCTTGTGTTTCCAACGTGTCTCTTGTAAATCCAGCCCTTTATAACCTCTGTGGCTAAGATATGTACTAATTCTGGTTTAATTGCACTGTACTCACAAGGAGGCCATAAAGAAGCTACCACACATTTCCTAACGGAGCAAATTTAAAAAAAAAATGACAAGAAGCTACACAAATCATGCCACCACAAAGGATATTTCCCTTGCTACTTGTAACATGCACACTTGCTAGCAAGCTTCTTTGATTCTGGAGCAGACAAAGCAATGGCTGTCTAATTGTCCCAACTCTATGGACTAATTTCTCCAGGCAGAAAAAAGGAATTTCTCCATAACATCCGTTCAGCAAATTAAATGAGAAATTTAGTCTTTCTGCAAATGTTGCAAAGCTGTACCTGGATGTCTGAGTGTTGGTTATGTGTATTTTAGCCTTCCGTGGTGCCTTCTCAATGTTATCTTGCTAAGTGGGATAGCTTGGAATTTTAGTCAAATAAATTCAGAGGATGCCAGGTCATAGAAAGATGGTCTGTAATCATAAAGCTTGACTAAAAGGGATATGATACTCCCAAATCAGTGCCATTATTATAGCTCATTCTACTACAACAGTGAAGCATCTATCTATAAAGAGAGATACAACCTAGAAGTAAGAAGAAATTTTCTAACAGTGAGAACAATTCATCAAAAAAACAAAAAACAAAACCCAATGTCATCAAAATGTTCTTTCTGTGCCAACTCAGAAAGCTCAAATGCCCAAGGAGCCCCTGATACAGTTCTACAGAGGAATTATTGAGTCTGTTATCTGCACCTCTGTAACTGTTTGGTTTGGCTCTGCAACCCAACAAGACAGACACAAACTTCAGAGGATAATTAGAACTGCAGAAAAAACAATGGCTACCAACCTGCCTTCCATTGAGGACCTGTATACTGCAGGAGTCAAAAAGAGGGCTGTGAAAATATGTACAGACCCCTCGCATCCTGGACATAAACTGTTTCAATTCCTACCCTCAAAACGACGCTATAGAGCACTGCACACCCAGACAACTAGACACAAGTACATTTTTCCCCAAATGTCATCACTCTGCTAAACAAATAATTCCCTCAACACTGTCAAACTATTCACTAAGTCTGCATTACTATTAATCTTCTTATCGTTCCTATCACCCATCTCCTCCCACTTATGACTGTATGCCTGTAACCTTGCTGCTGGTATCCTTAAGGTTTATATTGACTGTTTCCTAATATGAATTGATTGCTTATTTATTCCCTATGATTATCGTTAAGTGTTGTACCTTATGATTCTTGATGAATGTATCTTTTCTTTTATGTACACCGAGAGCATATGCACCAAGACAAATTCCTTGTATGTCCAATCACTCTTGGCCAATAAAGAATTCTATTCTATCAGTGGAATAGCTTGCCTTCCAGAGTTGTGGGTACTTCATCACTGGAGGTTTTCAAAAATAGACTGAACAGCCATTGGACTGGAATGGAATAAAGTATGAGTTATAAGGTAGGGGGTGTTAAACTTGTGTCATCATGGGATCGTCACGTGATGTATCGCAACTTTTCCCCCCTTTGCTAAACCTGACGTGGACAGCACGTGATGCATCCAGCCTGCAGGCTGCGAGTTTGACAGTCCTGGTATAAGGTATAATAGAATGATGTAATTCAAGCACACTTCCAGCTCTATGATTCTAGATCAGGGGTCAGCAAATCTTAAACACCCAAAGAGCCATTTGGACCTGTTTCCCACAGAAAAGAAAACACCAGGAGCCACAAAAATGCCCAACTATTTTCTGAGCAGCCACAAAACCAAATACATAGTTGAATTAAATGTTCTGTTTTCTTCTGAAACTTTTCTTTTCTTGGATTTATCCATGCTTGGCCTACCAGGGTCAAAAAGCTCAATAAATTGCGTGCCAGCGGGTGTCACACATTGGTAGTTGTGACACATATTTTGAGCGACAGGGAGCTGCAGCAGAGGGATGAAAGAGCCACATGCGGCTCCAGAGCTGTGGGTTGCTGATCCTTATTCTAGATACTAAGTTCTATGGAGGTTGTGTGTTCTCCATCTCTGGAGGCTTTTAAGAAGAAGCTGGACAACCACACCTTATGGATTTGAACTCTTAACATTGTGTGATTTCTCTGTTCTATCCTTTTTGGCTCAGTCCACACAACTGGAGAATAGCTGCAGATGACCATACAGTGACACCAAAGAGACACCAACAGCAGATCTGTAAGTCTAGGGATCAACAGTGGGCTTGCTGACTTCCGGTGGCGCCTTCCTCGTCGGCGGCGGGCTCTTCCATGCCCGCCGGCATCCCGCCGCGTTAGAGCCGCCTCACAGCTGGCAGGCGGCTCGAACAACCTGCTCCTCAGCGGGAGGAGCAGGCAGAGCTCCTGGGGGTGAGGCAGGGCCCCCTGAGTCGCCCCAGGATCGTTTCGTTTGTCCTGGGGAGGGCTCAGAAGGATGGCCCCCTCCATACCTCCAGAGAAGCTCCGCGACGGGACTGTCCTCCGCTAAGCAATTAGCGGAGCCAGACGCTGGAAGCAACACCACAGCGTCTATGGAGTAAGCTGAATAAGAAAGAAGCAAAAGAAAAGAAAAGAAAGAAGCAAAGATGAAGCAAGTATGGATTTTTAAAACTGATTTTTTTACTGATTTTTTGGAAGAGTAACGAGAGGAGGGGGGAAGGAGAGGAAGAGAAGTGAAAGTTCCTAAGAAAGTTTTTTTTTTTAAAATGGCGACTGGTCTTAATTGAAAGAATGCCAGAGTGATTGAAAACGGAAGCTTTGAAATGAATGCCTTCCTATGGGAGAGTCACTTAAAGCAAACAGAATTTTTTTTTTTTTTTTCTCTCTTCCCTTTTTTCTTGGATATCTTTTTTAAAGTAAAGTATGGCAAAGTGAAGTAGTATACTAAAGCCATTTAAAGTAAAATAAAGATGACTAAAGGAAGGGGGGGCTCCCCCTTGAGCCAGTTAAAGAATAAAGCTGAGATGAAGCAATTGTCTGGATTGGCAGAAGGGGACTTAAAAGAACTTATAACAACTCCTTTATTGAGTGTAGTTGACAAAATCAAAAACTCACAGAAGAATCTTGTGGACTTGATTGCTGGAAAGCATGACCAATTAAGTCAAACTATTGTTAAAGTAATTTCAGACCTTTCAAATGTGGTGATGGAAATGGAGGAGAAAGTAACTGAAATTAGCAGTGAAATTGGCTCCCAGATTCAAGAAATACAAGAAAGGTTTGTGAAAGCTGAGATTAGTAATCAGACTACACAGAATGATATTATCATGCTTCAAATTAAAACTATGGCCTCTGCTATCAGAGTAAGAGGTATTAAAGAAAACCAGAGAGATTTAAAAGCAACTATTGCAAAGGTTTTTGCTGAACTACTAGAGCTTGAGGATGAGATAATTCTTGGTTGTATAGAGAAAGCTTACAGAGTCAACTCACGAGTAGCCAAACAAAGGAACTTATCCAGAGATGTTGTTGTCTACTTTACTGATAAAAGGTTGAGAGATGACATCTTACAAAGGTCCTATTCTGCCAGAGTGCAAGTAGAAGGTGAACAAATTAATATTTTTAAAGAATTACCATCGAAGGTTTTAAAGAAAAGGAAAGAATTTGCTTTCTTAACTAAAGAATTGAAGAAAAGTAATATCCCATTTAGATGGGACTTACCAGCCGGTATAATTTTTAGATATCACGGAGTGAGATATTGCTTGAATACTATTGAAAAAGCGGAACATTTTTATAAAAATATTTTTAAGGGAGCTTCGAAAGACCTTAAGAATAAGAAACAAGAAAGAGAGCTTGTAAAAGGTAAACAGAAGGATGAGACTCAAAGAATGAATCAAAGAATGTTAAAAGAACAAGGAGCGCAATCTGGTTTCTTGGAGGATCTTACTATGGACTTCTCAGATGGGAAAATAAACTACATCAGTGAACCTAATCTAGGAGCACTGGACCTTGAACTGCTGGAGCAAGATTCAAGAAATACTATTATTCAAGATGATCAGCAGCAGAGGTCCAACGCTCCGCAAGAAAAGGATGGTGATATCGAACAGCAGGAACCAGATTCCAACGAGGAAATTCGAGAGTTAACTAATGAGTGTCTTAAAGTCCTTCATCAGATGCAGTTGTTATCAGAAAGCTTGGACAATCTTGGATACCGGTTATAAAATTCCTAAAGTTTATATGGATTTGGATTTATGGATTATAAAGTCTTCATCCTGACTTGGAGTTTCTTTTTTTTATTTTGAATTGGATTTAACATCTTGAGTAAGTTTAACAGAGGGCTGCAATGGTAGCAGCGTTCTGTGATTATCCGATTATAGTTTTTCTTTTGGAACTAGCAGCGTTCTGTGATTATCCTATTATAGTTTTTTTTGGAACTTACAATCTAAGAGGAAGGAATGGAAATGAAAATATCTCACAACCAGAAGGAGTGAATAATAACGGGTGGCAGGATTTGAAATAGTTGTTATAAGAACATCTGGGAATGCAGCTGCTAGGACTTTTTTTTTCTTTTTGATTTTTTTGTCATTAAGGTTTGGTGGAGCTGCATTGGGGTTTTTTTTTTTTTTTTATGTTGTAATAGAATACGTTAGTTTGAATGTTTCTACCTGGAGGAGTGAATATCTTCGTGGTTGGACGTTATTTATATAGTAGCAGTGTCTTGTGATTACCCTATCATGGTTTTTTTTGGAAATTATTATCTAAGAGGAAAGAATGGAAATGAAAACGTCTTACAACCAAGAGTGGATAACAAAGGGTGGCAGGATTTGAAACAGTTTTTACAAGAACATTTGGATGCAGTCTCAAGGATTTCTATTTCCCTTTTTTTCTTATTCTTTTGTTAAGGCTTGGTGGAGCTGCATTGGGGTTTTTCTTTTTTGCTGAAATAGAATACGTTAGCCTGAATGATTCTACCTACAGGAGTGAACATCTTCTTGGTTGGATGTTATTCATATAAAGTCACACGGGGGGTTTATATGGAACGTTTTGTTTTACTGATGGGGGCAGACAGAAGATGAAGAGTATCGCAATTGGATATAGGTGAAGAAAGAAGAATTAACTTCAATCAGGAAGAAGAGAAGACTGTAACTCGAGTTATGGAAAATTATAATAATATATGTATGATTATATTATATTGCATGTTTTTTCCCTGAAGGGGGGATTTTAGTGTTTTTGAATTAGGGGGAGTAGTTCGGATTAAACTAGCTGGCATTATCTAATATGAATAAGTAAGGTATAGAATTTTGGAGTGATCGAGTATGGTATAGGATTAGTAATGTTAGTAATGTTTTTCTTATTTTATTTTATTTTTTTCTTCTTTTTGTTTCTAAATTGGCTTAAATATTATAATGGCTATTCTTTTTTGGTGCCTTCTTTTATTATAATATTGTTAATTTTAGACAGATATTCATGTTTATAGGTTTCTCTTTGTATTATTTCATTTTATTTTATTTTTTTCTTTTATCTTTTTTTTTTTTTTTTTTTTTTTTTTTAATTCTTTTCTTTCTCTCTTTTCTCTTCCTCTCAACTTAGATCAGAATAGAATTGAGTATATAATAGTATTTGTTTTTCTGGCTGTTAAAAATTTTTCGTTGTTGTTTTTCTTTTTAAGAAATATGCAGCGGAAGTCAGGGGTGGGATGGGGAGGGAGGGGTTGGGGTTGGGGGGAGGTTGGAGGGGATGGGAGGGGGGGTGGGGGCAGGGGTGAAAAAAGGGGGAAAAATTTTTTTGTTGTAAAACTTTTTCAATAAAAAAAAAAAAAAAAAAAAAACAGTGGGCTTGCTAAAGTAGCCATGGATACCAGCCTGAGGTTCGTAACATGAAGAGTGCTTGGTGCTCTCTGAGCTTGCTCATTTTCTTGCAGATGTTTCATTTCCCAAATTAGGTAACTTCATCAGTGCTAGTTTGGGTAATGAAACATCTGTAAGAAAACAAGCAAGCTCAGAGACCACCAAGGACTCCTCATGTCAGTCCTGAGCTACAAATATTCTCCTTTACTAGGTTCATAACCGTCTTAAGTTTGCAATGTAAAAGAATTGAGAAATAAAGAATAACCTCAATTTGGATCTATAGTATTCAGAAAACCTGGAAAAGAAGCATTTGTGGAAAAATTGAAACAACAGCCGAAAGGGTCCAATTGCACTGTATCCACTTCTTTACTTAGAAAGCATTTTATTGAAATCTGCTTTCCATTTTTTAGCTCTATTAACAAAACCTTTCATAACCTTCAGCTAAACAAATGTCCTTCAGAGTAGAATTATTTAATGTGAAAGTTTTTAATTTATGTATTTCTGTTGTGCAGATCGTGTGTGCGTTTCCCAGTTGTTTTCATTTTGTTGCTTGTTTTTCCCCCCCCCTTCTTTTTATCACGTATTTCTTCATTTTCAATGTTATGCTAATGTTCTGTTTGTTTCAATAAAGAGGCAATTATCCACGCAGGCACACACAAACTCTTCCTTGAAAGTGTTTGGATTTCAAATAGATTGGAGGATTTCAACCATGAAACCTTTCGTGCACCTCTCAACATCTGTATCTTTGAATCTTGACTTCCTTGGGGCGACTTTATTTCTGCTATCGGGGAAGAAAGAGTGCCAAATCCTTCCTTGACTAAACCTCAATCCTCAACATGTATCCTTGAGGATATGCAGCAAGATCAAAATCTTCCTGCTATATATTGGATATTTCCAATCAGAAATCTAATGATTAAAGAATGTATTGCGACCCAGCTTCCCAAATACGACAAGCCTTCTGAAGTTAAATCAATGATTCATTTATTAGGAGTGCCAGCAGCCCTGGCATAAAGTTTCTCTTTCACCGTAAGCTAATAAGTCCATCCGGCCAGAAGATGAATAGTTGTCTGCTACATCTATTCATCTCTGCCCCCTGCCTTTTATCCCCAGAGTTAGGGTGTGGCTTTGCTAGCAGCGGTGGCTCTTCCATCCCAAGGATCGGCCCACAGATTTCCACTGCTCTCCTCTCCTCTCTGCCTTCTGTGCATCTGTGCTTCAGACACTGGACCCAGCTGTTCCTCCTTTTCCTCAGCAGCCATCTCCTGACCTGAGGGCGCTTGACACTCCATCTGAGAGCTGATGGACACGCCAGGCTCCATCTCTCTCTCTCTCTCTCTGACAGCTCCATTCCCTCTTTCCCCTCAGAGCTCTTAGGTTGCCTTGATGCTGAATCTGACTCCCACGCCGCCTCCTTCTCTGATTCGGCTGCTGGACTAACTAACTAACAAGTCTGTCCAGCAGGGAGATAGAATAGAATAACAGAGTTGGACGGGACCTTGGCGGTCTTCTAGTCCAACACCCTGCCAAGGCAGGAAATCCTACACCACTTCAGACAAATGGTTATCCAATCTCTTAAAAACTTCCAGTGTTGGAGCATCACAACTTCTGGAGGCAAGTTGTTCCACTTATTAATTGTTCTAACTGTCAGGAAATTTCTCCTTAGTTCTGTGTTGCTCCTCTCCTTGATTAGTTTCCTCTCTTCATCTCCTTGATTAGTTTCCTCTCTTCATCTCCTTGATTAGTTGAATAATTATCTGCCACATCTATTCCAGTGGTGGGTTGCTACAGGTTCACCCCGGTTCAGACAAACTGGTATCAGCAGGGGTGGGAGGCTCGTCCCACCTGCCTGGACGTCATCAAATACGATTTGTGTATGTGCAGAAGCTTCTGTGCATGTGCAGATGTGGTACGTCTGCATGAGTGAAGCGAGCGCACGTGCATGTGTGAAACAGTAGCAAAGGTAAGTGAAACCCACCCCATATTTATTCATCTCCTCCCCCTGCCTTTTACCCCCAGAGCTAGGATGAGGCTTCGCTAGCAGCAGTGACTCTTCTGTCCCAAGAATTGGCCCATAGATTTCCACTTCTCTCCTCTCCTCTGACTTCTGTGCATCTACGCATCAGGCACTGGACCCAGCTGTTCCTCCTCTTCTTCATCAGCCACCTCCAGATTTCAGGGCTGTTGTCTCTCCATCTGAGGGCTGATGGATGGCACAGGTTCTGCCTCTGTCTGTCTCTCTCTCTCTGACAGCTCCATTCCCCCTTCCCCCTCAGAGCTCTCGGGTTGTCTTGATGCTGACTCCCACGCGTCCTCCTCCTCTGATTCGGCTCTCGGAGGGGCCGACAGGCCACAACAGAATGTCCTTTACCTGATCTATATGGAAGTGGGGAATATATTAAAAGATAATCCTCCATATACAGTGATTCGTTCAGTAACCATTCAACATTATAACAGCACTGAAAAAATGTGACTTACCACTGCTCCTCATACTTATGACCATTGCGGCACCCCCTATGACAGTGATGGTGAAACTTTTTGCCATTGCGTGCCAGGAGTGGGGGGGAAGATCATGTATGCGCCCCACCCTATGCATGCACGAGCTCTCCCCTCCCCCCTCCCCCTGCTCCTGGCATGCGATGGCCCATTTTTCTCTCTCTCCAAGCTCCAGAGCCTTTCTAGAGCAAAAACGGCCTTCCCCACCCCCCACCTCCCACCCTGGAGGCCCTCCAGAGGCAGGAAATGGGCCATTTGTCAACTTCAGAAGTTGGCAAACAGCCCGTTTTCTGCCTCTGGAGGGTCTCTGGTGAGGGGGAGGCCGTTTTTTCCCTCCCTAAACTCCTAGAAAGGCTCTGAAGTCTGAGGAGAAACAGGCCTTCCCCACCATCCCCTGAGGCCCTCTGGAGGCAGGAAACAGGCTGTTTCCTTACTTCCAGTGGGCCCAGAAGGCTTGAAAATCAACTGGCGCACACCAGAGCTGAGCTCACATGCCCTCTGATATGGCTACGCGTGCCACCTGTGGCACGCATGCCATAGGTTGGCCATCATGGCCCGATGATCATATGATCAAAATTCAGGCGCTTGGCAACCAGAATGTATTTACAATGGTTGCAGCATCCCGGAGTCATGTGATCTTCATTTGCTACTTTCCCAGATGGCTTCTCAAAATTTATTAATGATGGCAAAAAAAAGATTGTAAAAAGATGGGTGTGACTCTCTCAACATCTCACTTAGCAATGAAAATTCTACTCTCAGTGGTCTCAGATTAGGAGAAAACCTTTCTACTAAAAGTCCCAGGGGAAGTGATACCCAGGACCACAAGCATGGTTTCTGTAAACATCAAATCCATTAAATTTGTTTGCTTCTGTAGATATTGAATGTATGATGATGGTATTTCATGATTACAATCATGATTTATCACGTGTTGCTCGTACCATGTTTCTCCTTGAAAAGAAGCCCTATCACATTTTTGAGCACATGCAATCAAATTAAGCCCCACCCACAAAATTAGTCCTAATTAAGACCCCGTCCACCTTGGAGTGCAGGGGGTGGGGCGAGGCACACAGGTAAAAAATAAGCTAGGGTGTGGATAGGGGGTGGTGGTGGAGCTGCCCTACTTACCAGGCCTCACACACTCCAACACCTGCCTCGCCTTCTTCTGCAGCCGCTTGCTGCCACTCGCACGCAGTGCTCTGGCCTCTGTTTCGCCTTCAGATGCCTGCTGGCATCTATTATTTGCAGCTGATAACAGAGCTCTGGATCAGTCCGGAGGTCTATTGTCAGCTGCAGATGCCTTCCGGGAGGCATCTGAAGGTAAAACGGAGGCCGGGGCAATGTATGTGAGTGGTGGCAAGCAGCTGCAGAAGAAGTGGGCCAGCAGCGGGCTCCTGTTAGGCTGTTGGTGCCACCGCCACAAGGTGAGTCAATAATTAGAACCCTCCAAAAAGAAAGCCTAGCCATTTCTTTGGGGGCCAAAAGAAAATAAAACCTGGCCTTCTTTTTGGAGAAATATGGTATGTACACTGAGAGCTTATGAACCGGAGACAAATTCCTTGTGTGTCCAATCTCACTTGGTCAATAAAGAGTAAAGAATTCTATTCTACTCTAGAATGATTTGCTTTTCCCTGTCTTTCTTTCCCAGTGCCAGCACTTATGAATCAGCACCAAACAGGTCACAGCAGTTCTCCTGCCTCCAACCTTCAGTTTGTCCTCCTTGCTACCTGGCAACACCTTTGTCAAAAGCTCATGGCAGCAAAACCAGCCACAGCGACGTCAAACCCAGGTGTTAAAAGATTAAATCCTCTGTAGGCGTCTGAATGCCCTTTAGCTACCAAAGCCTGGGAAACAGACTGTTCTTTCGGATACCGATTTCAAGTCTGCACAGCTTCAGGTCATTACATAATATGAACTTATGGGAACAAAATGTAAATTGGAAAGGGGAGGGGAGGGGAGGGGAGGAGAGGAGAGGGGAGGGGAGGACAGAAGGAAGGGGGGAGGAAAGTTTGGAATATTCCCACTAAGAATTGCAGAGGGAGTAATCTCAATCCCATCCTGCCGAACATAAATATCAGCTTTATTTCTGAAGAGCACTCCGTAATTCTGAATTGGTTCTAGAAAAGTTGTTTTGGGTTCTTCTTTTAAAATAGGTTTAAATCTCTCCATAACTCTTGGTTAGAGAAGTCAACAAGCCTCATTGTACAACTTCTACTCAGAAGACCCTCTTCAATTGACAAAATATGGTGACATCAGCGTATGACATAAGCATAGTAAAGAAAGAGGCTTGGTATTCTTTGGAAAATCCTTGTTCTTGCTATAATTCCTAGAAATAGTAGTCAACTCCAACATGAAAAGTTGCTATCTTTGGACATGGGATGATGTCCCCAGTCCAGCATGGATCCATTGTCAAGCTGTCAAGGTCCTGAGCTAGTTGTTGCAAGTAAAGATTGGCACTTTACTTGTCATCTTGGAGCAATCAAGCTGTGTGACAGAAGAACGAAGTTTTTGTCCCTTAATATTCTCTCTTTTGATACCGGCAGACAAAGGATATGCCAGGAAAAAAAAAAAACAGTGAATACAAATGGAGATCAGGGTGGGAGCAAGGAAGACGGTGAAGTAATGAAGATGGTCCCTTGGTGGAATACATAAAGAGAACTTTTCTGAAAGATGTATAAAAACCTACATTTTGCACAGGCAGATGACACTTATGCATTATAGAAGACCACTGAAGTCCTTAAATGGTCTTTTCCTTCTCCTTCTCCTTCTCCTTCCTCCTCCTCCACCTCCTCCTCCTCCTCCTCCTCCTCTCCTTCTCCTTCTCCTTCTCCTTCTCCTTCTCCTTCTTCTTCCTCCTCCTCCTCCTCCTCCTGACACTTCTGCATTATAGAAGACCATTGAAGTCCTTAAATTGTCTTCTTCTTCTTCCTCCTCCTCCTCCTCTTCTTCTCCTTCTTCTTCTCCTTCCTCCTCCTCCAGCAGCACACTACAACTGCCCAAACACTAACGCGGTCCTAGATTGCATCAAACAGAGGAATCGGGCAGACTGGACAACCATTTGTCTGGAATGATATGGTTGGACTAGAAGACCTCTAAGATCTCTTCTTCCCACCTTATTATTTTATGTTCTAAATAGCTCTGCTAATGATATCATTTGGTCGTGGCTTTCCCTTGGGGCAACCTCTTGATTGGTTCCTCCTAGCTTTATTCTCACCAAAAACATACACGCTTCTGATTACTAAGTCACCACACCCTTGGAGTGAAGCTGCTTGCTGAGTTGCTGGAGGCAATAGAGAAGCTAAGCTTTCTCCACCACCACCACCTTCCTGCCCCCTTTTCAAAAGAAGCATTTCCCGTAAGGTTCAAGTTGCCAATGTGCTCTGGAAACCAACCAAATCTGTTACCTGCTTCAAATGATTTGAGTGTTAGAAGTTGAAACACTGGAAAAGACAGAGAAATTTTCTTTCTTTCTTTCTTTCTTTTTTGCTGAGCGGCGTAAGATCTTCTCCCCTTCTTCCACCACTCACCGGATAGCTAATTCTTAGGAATCAGCAAAAAAAAATTGGCCTCTGTTGAGATGTTTCTTTAGGGATATATACAAGTTGGTGGTTTCCCTTTGAAATAGGTTGTCTCCTGTAGGAGGAAAAACCTGGCCCGTGACTCAGGAGCGTGTAATGTGGAAAAGGAACAAGAGCTTTGATAATTAAAATATAATCTCAAAGATAATTAGATGTGCCATAACAAGAATGCCAAACAAAAAGGGATCCCAAATTTTATGCAGTTTCACAATCGAATTCCTCTTTTCGCTACAATCTGATTTTAATATGTTAAAACCGTAGAGTTTTGTTGGTATCTTTGCAAAGAATATGCAGGTAGTTTTCCACTTAGAAGCATTCCTTTGGTGACTCTTCGACGTTCCAATGGCACTGAAAAAAAAACTGATTTGAATCCCAGTGGTGGGATTCAAATAATTTAACAATCGGTTTGCTGCCCTAATGACTGGCTGGGTGGGCGTGGCTATGGTGGGCGTGGCCAGGGGTATGACAGGCAGCACTCAGCCTCCTGCACCCCCCCGGGAACAAAAACAGGCCAAGGGGTGATGTACCACCCCTGTGCGCTATTTTGGGCCCAGGAGGCTTCTCTGCACTTACCTGGAAGGGGTGGGGCAAGGAGGGGAGGGGAGGGGCCAGGCAGCCAGCAATTTAATTACTGGTTTGCTCAAACTGGCCCAAACCAGCTAAATCCCACCACTGCTTATGACTGGTTGTCACACTTTCAACCACTGCAGCCTCCCTGTGGTCATGTAATCTAATTTTAGATGCTTGGCAACTGGCATGTATCTATGGCAGTTGCAGTGTCCCCAGGGTCATATGACTACTTTTTGTGACTTTCCGGCAAGCAAAGACGATGGGGAAGCCAGATTCACTTACCAATTGTGTTAATAACTTAACAAGTGCCGTGATTCTCCGAACAACTGTGGTAAGAAAGGTGGTAAAATGGAGTAAAACTCACCTAGCGACTATCTTGCTTAGCAACAGAAATTTTGGGCTCCATTGTGGTCATAATTTAAGGACTTCCTGTATCCTCTCTTAAAGTCTTTAAGCCAGTGGTAAAATCCAATTTTTTTTAAACTACCGGTTCTGTGGGTGTGGCTTGGGGGCGTGGTGTGGCTTGGTGGGCGTGGCTTGGTGGGTATGGCAAGGGAAGGATACTGCAAAATCTCCATTCCCACCCCACTCCAAGGGAAGTGTTAGATCCGCGCAGGAAAGAAGAAGTGACCAGCAGAGTTCAAGTAACAACGTTTATTAACGAGAACTGAACTGGCGCTGCGCTGCCGGAGCTCTCCTTATATTTGCTCCGGCAGACGCACCGCCCACTGACAGGGATTCAAATCTCCCGCCGAAGGATCTTTGACCAATCCCAGGCGGGTGTCCTTATAAGGACATAACAGGAAAGATACTGCAAAATCCCATTCCCTCCCCACTCCTGAGGGAAGGATATTGCAAAATCTCCATTCACACCCCACTCTGGGGCCAGCCAGAGCTGGTATTTGCTGGTTCGCCAAACTGCTCAAAATTTCCTCTACCGGTTCTCCATAACCTGTCAGAACCTGCTGGATTTCACCCCTGCTTTAAGCCCATTAAGAAAATTGTAGCAATTTCTCATATATTTGGATGACGTCTTGCCTTGCCAGCTTCTACAAATACCCTAAAATCATTATTTGTCACTAGCATCTTTGCTTCCTAACCCAGTTTATGGGTTCAATAAGCTGACTTTCTATAAAATATACAAAAGTATGAAGGCTATTGCTTAACGCATTGTAAACCGCCCTGAGTCTCCGGAGAAGGACGGCATATAAATCTAATTTTAAAAAAAAATCCGGAAAAGGAAGATCTGAGAAGAATGTATTTTACTTCAAGTTATGTCCAAACAAAGTAGCGTTACAAAATAGATTGAAAGAGAGAAAGAATTAGCATACACAAAATGTAGATTTTTTTTAAAAAAATTGATTTATATGCCGCCCTTCTCCGGAGACTCAGGGCGGCTTACAATGCATTAAGCAATAGCCTTCATACTTTTGTATGTATTTATACAAAGTCAGCTTATTGCCCCCACAAACTGGGTCCTCAATTTACCCACCTTAGAAAGGATGGAAGGCTGAGTCGACCTTGAGCCTGGCTAGGATTGAACTCGCAGAATTACAGGCAGCTGGATGTTAATTGCTGCCTTTAGTAGGAGGCATTAGCCCCCTACGCTACTCAGGCTCCTTTAAGTAGCCTGACTGAGGCTATTTAGATTTAAGTAGCCTGACTGAGATAAATTTATGAAAATGAAAGATTGATAATTCACATTAAAAAAATAACAAACCATGAGCATTTTACCTCAAGAGATACCTAAATCATAGGAGCAGAAGCATGCACATATAAGTGAATATATTTCTACTGCCTTCGGCAGATTCTTTTAAAGAATTTTATTTTAAAGTCTTTGAAAGAATCTGCCGAAGATAGTGGTTTGATTTTTTACTGAGCTTCTGAATGTTGATCCACTCATCTCCCTTTCACCCCCCACAATTGTAAAGTGGGATATAGAAGATACTTTATTACAGTAAAGGATGTTCATAGAATATCTGCCATACTCATTTCTTGACCTGACCCACCCCAAAGGGCTAACATAACCAGATCCAGTCCTCCAAAAGTAGTTTGATGGACCCTGAAACAATCCAGGGTCAATCCAATCTGACTTTGTGATAAGAAGCAAGACAGAAAGTAGAAAATAGAAGCTTTGTTTTCTCTGTAAGATTTGCAACTTGCATCATGCCAGTTGTGAGGAATAAGAGAGAAGTCAAGATTACAGGTGGTCCTCGATTTACGACCACAACTGAGCCTCAAATTTCTGTTGTTAAGTAAGTTTTTCCTAGGGGTGGTGTTCATTTACTTTCCCTACTGGTTCGCAAATGTGAGCACGCTCGTACACGCTTCTCTTGCACGCACCCCATCCATGCATACGCCCGGCCTTCCATGCATGTGCTTTGCTGGTCTGTGTGCCTTCCACACATGCACCCAGCCTCAAAAACATGCTTAAATAGGATGGCATAGAGCCGAGATAGGCCCACCTGCAATTTCCGCTACCAGTTCGGGAGAACCAGTCCAAGCCGGCTGAGTACCTCCTCTGGGTTTTCTTCCATTTGTACAACCTTGTTGCCCTAGTTGTTAAGTGAATCACTGCAGTCAGTAATGGATTGCCCCCAGTTTGGACCAGTTCGCAAGAACTAGTAGTAAAACTGGCGGGAGACCCTGTCCACCACCGCGGATGTCATCATTGGCGATCTACACATGCGCTATCCCATTGTGAACCGGTATTAAGGTAAGTAGAATCCCATCTCTGACTGCAGTTGATAAGTAGGTAACCCAGTTGCTTCCCCATTGTCAGAAAGTTGCAAAAGGTGCTCACATGAACTTGGGACACAGCAACAGTCATAAGTATGAACCAGTTGCCAAGCATCTGAATTTTGATCACATGATCACAGGGGTGCTTCAAAGGTCGCAACTGTGAAGAATGGTCATAAGTCCCTTTTTTCAGTGCCGCTGTAACTTTGAACGGTCCACTAAATGAACTGTCGTAAGTCAGGTCACAACCAACAGAGAAGAGGAGTTTTCTCTTCTCTAATATATTAAGAATACTTGCAAACAAACCCACCGAAGGAAAGAGGAAAACCGCAGCTGATGAAGACAAAGAACAAGGCGACGAGACCCTGATAAATTAATAGTGACGATATAAAAAAAAAAAAGTTTAATCCGATGAGGTTGACATAATGAATGGTGGAGGAGATAAATGAATGAGGATGGATGAAGCTGTGGGGTTGAAAAATGATCAGAAATATAGGTTTGGGAAGGAAAAGGAAGGGATGTGGGAGGAGAGGAAATGAATTAGCCAAGGGATTTGATAGACACAAAAGAGGCGGGGCCGATCCAAAATGCTGCAGTTGGGGTGAATGATCACGGTCTGATTCTGAGTCATTTGGCTTAGAAGACAGATCTGTCGGCAATTAAAAGTTCCTCTCCTCTTCCTAATTTATACAAGCGGGTAAAAATGTTTTTCTTTCTTTTTAAAGTCAGGCTACAATTTACTGTCTCCCAGAGTTCTGGAAAAAACGATTAGTTCAATAGTTTAAAAGGTGCCCTCTTTTGAACTGTACCAGCCCAGTATCTGATTTTCTTTAAAAAAGTATAAACAATGTTGTGCTTCAAGATTAGATGGCATAGAGACATTTGAACATAGATCTTTTTAACATTTATATTTTACTGGCTTCTACTAATCTAGTTGAAATGTTAATATGTACTGCTAGACCATGCCTATGCCACATGCTAAATAAATACATCTAAAATCTAGCTTGCAACTATCTGTTATGCCTCGTCCTGAATTACCCTGATCAATTCAAATATTCAACTCTTAGTAGATCTCAGGATCAGCCTCAGTTTCCAGGAGATGGTGTTGATGGGTAGAGAGATGTCCAAGCTATTTGGACCTTTTTATCACTTTGTTGTTTGTATGTATATTGAGAGCTTATGCACCAGAGACAAATTCCTTTTGATGATGATGATGATGAAGATGAGGAGGAGGAGGAAGAGGAAGAGGAGGGGGAGGGGGAGAAGGAAGGACAAGAGGAAGAGGAGGAAGAAGAGAAGGATGAGGAAGAAGAGGAGGAAGAGGAAGATGAAAAAGGAAAAGAAGAGGAGGAGGAAGAGGAGGAGGAGGAAGAGGAGAAGAAGAAGAGGAGGAGGAAGAAGAGCAGAAGGAGGAAGAGGAAGGAGAAGAAGAGGAAGAGGGGACTTCCGGGTGGGACTTCGTCGTTGCCGGGCGGCTTCTGTGTAGCTGCCGGCTTCGATCTAGGAGGGGGCAAGAGCCGGTGAAGCTTAGGTAGAGCCCCAGAAGCACCTCAAGGGTTTTTTTTTTTTGCCCTGGAAGGTGCTCTGTGTGAAGGCTCCCTATCCACTTCGCTGAAGCTCCGCGCTCCGCGCGCCGAGGGACCTCTGTCAGCGGCAGAGCGAGACGACTGGAGTTATCCCATCCTTCAATAACAGATTCTGCAACGACTTGAATTTTAGGTGAGAATTTTTTTAAAAAGGGAATTTTTCAAAAAGTTTTTAAGCCTGCTGAGGGCTAAAGGAAAAGAACCAGCAGTTTAAAATCTGGAGTGAAAGGAACAGAAAATGGTGCTTGGCTTAAAAAGCGGAAACAAAAGTAGAAAGTGAAAGTGATAATTAACAGCTTTAGCCTGCCTGGCGTTAATTTAAAAAGACTTTAAAGATCTTAAAGTGGAAAAATAACTGGTTGTTCCCCCTTTCTGCAAAACTGGGGAGAAAGACTGGATTTTTAGGGAAGGGAGGAAGATTTTCTTTTTTTAAGAAATTAAGGCGTTCCCCAGGCATGGCTTCAAAGAAAACTGGTGGGGATTCCCCTCCTCACCAGACAAAGGAGTTATCAGCCAAGCCATTAACTCAGCCTCAGAGTTCAATGCAAGGAGGAGGGAATGAGGATTTGAAAGCTTTCATGGCCAATTTAACAGCAACTCTTGCTAACCAGATTAAAGATTTGAATGTGAAGATTGAAAATAATCAAAATGAAATGAAGCAATTTGTAAAGGAAAAAAGTGACAAGTTGAACCAGAATGTAACTACAGTAGTAACGGCTCTTACTGATGCTTTGGTGGTGGTTGAAAAAAAAGTGGATGATCTAAACTTAGATGTGCAAAAGAACAAAAAAGATGCAGAGGAGAAATTTTTCAAGGTGGATCTGAGGAATCAGAAGATAGAGGATGAAATTACCATGTTACAATTTCGAAACATGGAGTTTGCCATAAGACTAAGGGGTCTGAGGGAGAACAACAGACAGGACTTGAGGGCTGCTTGTGTGGATATCCTGGCCAAAATTTCAAAAATGGAACCTGAGCTAATTGATAAAAGAATTGACAAGATTTACAGGGTTAATTCCTGAGTAGCGAAACAGAGGAATTTGCCCAGAGATGTTGTGATTTATTTTACTGACAGAACGCTGAGAAATAATATTCTGCAAAGTTCTTTTCATACCAGTATTCAAGTGGAGGGCAATCAAATTGGAGTTTTTAAAGAGCTACCACCTAAAATGTTAAGAGATTGGAGAGACTATGGTTTCCTGGCGAATGAATTGAAAAGGCGACAGATTCCATTCAGATGGGATGCACCAGCTGGAATTATTTTGAGATATGAGGATGTTAGATATCGTTTGAATTCATTGGAAAAGGCGGAACATTTTTACCAGAACATTCTCAAAAGATCTCCAACACCACCATGTTCATCCACATTGTTATCAGTTGAAGGAGCCTTTCAACACAAGGATTATGAGGAAGGGATTTTAGAACTCCCAAGGGAACAAGAACAACAGGTACTTCAAGTAATGGCAACGGAGGAAGTTTTAGGAGCAGAAGGCGGTTTAACAGAGGATTTTTTTATTGGCCTCCCAGAGCCTAGAACAAAACATTCCAGAGCGACAAGAGAGGTGGATCCGGACCTTGAATTGTTGATGCAAGAACTAAAAGACCAACGTATAACTCGTGCAGCAGAAAAGCAGAGACAAGAGAAGCAAAAACAACAGAGGTCCGAGGTGCCACAAGAAGTGAAGGGGACAAATGGGGCACTACAAAAATCCGAAGCAGTGGGAGGAGCAAGACCAAGACTTCTGTTGTTGAACAAAGTCTTAGACAAGTGCTCAGCAAGCTTCGTGAATCTTCAGATGGCAGTTAGATTCTTATCGTGGAACGTGAATGGTTTGAACTCCCCACAGAAAAGAAGGAAAATATTTCATTATTTGAACCAATACAAAAACAAGATTGTTTGCCTCCAAGAAACTCATATTAGAACCCAGGACCAAAAATATTTGATAAATTCAAAATTTGGAGCACATTTTATTTCTTCTAATTTGGCAAAAAGGAATGGACTAGTGTTGTATATTTCCAAAAAAATACCAGCTAAACTTGTAGAATCGGATGATGAAGGAAGATATATTGCGGTTGAAATAAATGTACAGAATGTTCAGTTGCTTTTGATAGGAATCTATGCCCCTAACCAGCAGCAAGAAACTTTTTACAAATTACTACACAGTAAAATATTGCAATGGAATTATAAGTCCTTTTTGATTATGGGAGATTGGAATGGAGTGATTGATATAAATCTCGACAAAAAGACATTGGCTAAGAAGGGGAATAAATTACCACAGACTTTCTTTGTATTGAAAGAAGAATTACAACTGAAGGATGTATGGAGAATACATCATCCGAAGGAACAGGACTTTACCTTTTTTTCTGATAGACATAAATCCTTTTCTAGGATTGACTTTATATTGGTTTCTACTGATTTATTTGCTAATACGACTAAGACTAAGATTTTTCCAAGAACTTTGTCTGATCATAGTTCTGTATGGATGGAAATGGACTTTGGTAAGAGGGAGAGAAGATCCTGGAGACTTAACGAGAATTTATTTAGGTATGAGAAGAATATAGATGATCTTAAAAAACATGTGAAGGAATTTTTTCAGCTGAATTTGAATAAAGATACACCTATTGAAGTTGTCTGGGATGCAAGTAAGGCTTATATGAGAGGTGTACTGATTTATATGAATTCTAAGCACAGGTCAATACGACAAAAGACAAGAATAGAATTGGAGGTAGAAATAAAGGAAAAAGAACAACTGCATATAAAAAATCCGACTGATGAGAAATTACAGCAAACTATAAAACTTCTGAAAGACCAATTTCAAATATTGATAGCTGATCAGACGGCGACTAATTTGCAATTTGCCAGACATAATAACTTTTGTAATGCCAATAAGCCGGGCAGATGGTTAGCATACACTTTAAGAAAGAAACAAAGTTCTCGTATAATAGATACTATTGAACATAAAGGCAAACAGGTCTTTCAACAGACGTCAATTCATCAAGCTTTTTTAGATTATTATTCTAATTTATATCGTACAGATAATATTCAAGAGGATCTTATTGATGAATATCTTGGAAAGACGAGAGTTACAAAAATTTCACTGGAACAGAGAGAAGGACTGAATCATTTAATAACGTCTGAAGAGATTTTGTTTACAATTAAACAACTGAAAACAGCTAAAGCTCCTGGGACGGATGGTTTGACAGCAGTATATTATAAGAATTTACAATCAGAATTGGTAGAGCATCTTAAGGACTTATTTTGCAGTATACAGCGGGGGGGCAGGGGTAAAATACCCCCCTCCTGGAAGACGGCTTTTATTTCACTTATACCAAAGGAAGATGGTTCTTCAAAACCAGAAAATTTTAGACCAATATCTCTCCTGAATACGGATTACAAAATTTTTGCCAAGGTTTTGGCCAACAGATTGATGCCAGTTATTCAAGAGGTGATTCATAGTGATCAAGCAGGTTTTATCGAGGGGAGATACATGAAGGATAACGTGCGGCAAGTCATAGATTTATTGGAACATCTTGAGAAGGGTAAAGAGATCCCTGCGGTGCTGGTATTTTTGGATGCGGAAAAAGCCTTTGATTGAGTCAATTGGGATTTTCTAGTAAAGACTTTGTATAAAATGGATTTTGGAGATCAGTTTGTACAAGCAATCGAGGCAATCTATCAAGAACAGACAGCACAAATGGTTATTAATGGAAGTTTAACCACCAATTTTCATATACAGAAAGGAACTAGACAAGGTTGCCCGCTATCTCCAATGTTGTTTATTTTAACTTTAGAAGTCTTGTTGAATTCTTTACGGGATTCGAATAAACTGAGTGGAATTGTCGTAAGGCAAAAAGATTATAGGACGAAAGCATTCGCAGATGATCTGGTTGTAACCCTAACACGACCTTTGGAATCAATCATCCAGATGAAAAATACTATTGAGGAGTATGGTTTGGTCTCAGGTTTTAGACTAAACCAGAAAAAGACTAAGATGATAGTTAAGAACATGTCGGAACCACAAAGGACTGAACTGGAAAGGGTGGCAGGCTTTGAAATAGCTACAAAGGTGAAATATCTAGGAGTTCAGGTTGCAGCGTCGAACATAAAACTTTTTCAAAATAATTATGAGGTTTTGTGGCATAAGATTCAAAAGGACCTTGAAATATGGAAGAAACTGCAACTATCTTTACTTGGAAGAATAGCAGCAGTTAAGATGAACGTTCTACCTAGATTTCTGTTTTTGTTTCAAATGATTCCAGTGCTTAAGAGTGATAAAACATTGGCCGAATGGCAGTCAGGTCTAAACAAATTCATTTGGAATGAGAAAAAACCAAGAGTCAAGTTTAAAATTATGAAAGATGTTCGTGAAAGAGGTGGCCTCAAAGTTCCAAACCTACGTCTATATTACGAAGCTGCAGTGTTGATACAAGTGGGTGACTGGTTTGGAATAACGAAAAATGACATTCTGAATTTAGAAGGCCATGATTTGGATTTTGGTTGGCATGCATATTTGTTTTATGAAGACAAGTTGGATAATGTTTTTAAAAGTCATATACTGAGACAGGCGTTGATGAGAGTTTGGAAGAAGCACCAGTTTCAATTGGATTACAAAATACCTTTGTGGCTGGATCTTGGGCAGATTATGCCAAATATAAAGTCACTCGGGGGGATTTTATACAAAGAGATGCTTTTTAATGATGGGGGCAGATGGAACTTGAAGTCCTTGAAAACTCTGTTGGAAGACGGGAAGAATTTAACTTGGTTGCAGTATTCTCAACTTCAATCGAGATGGAGAGAAGACCAGAAAACTGGACTAATGCTACATGAAGAAGATTTGGTGATACAGATGAAACAGAAAGGGCCGATGCATATTAAGAGGGTGTATAATTTATTGCTAGAAAGAGATTCAGAGAGTGAATTAGTTAAGGATTGTATGATAAAATGGGCACAAAATTTTGCAGAACCAGTGATGTTAGAAACATGGGAAAAGATCTGGGTCCAGAATGTTAAATTTACACAGGCACAGAATTTGAGGGAAAACTTTTATAAGATGTTTTATAGCTGGCACTTAGATCCTAAGAAATTATCATGTATGTATCCAAATGTTCAACCTAAATGTTGGAGGTGTGATTGTTTGGATGCTACATATTTTCATATTTGGTGGACTTGTAGAAAAGTGAAAGCATTTTGGATTAGACTTTGGTGGGTAATGCAGAATGTTTTAAAAAAGAAGCTTCAATTTTCTCCGCAATTGTTTCTGTTAGGTATAGTTAAGGATTGTTCACCGAGTGATACAAGATTGATTTTGTATATGATTACTGCAGCTAGGTTACTGATTGGTCAATATTGGAAAAAAGATACCATAGGTGAATGGATGTCAAAGATGGCTAGTTTTGTGGAAATGGCAAAGATTTCTGCGTACTTAAAAGACAGGACCCATGAAGTTTTTGTTAGGGAATGGAAAAAGTGGATTGATTATGTGCAGAATAAATATCAAATTAAGAATCTTCAGTTAGTTTTTTGATAGAGGTTGAAGAAATATAGAATTATTTTTATTGTTATTACTATGTTAAATATATATATTATATTATTGTCTAGATAATTATTAACTTGATATAAACTTATATATTTTGGTTATACTGCTGTCTTGAACAAAAAGAAGGAAAAATTTTTATGTTTGAATTAGGTTTAATGGGGCATTTATAATTTTTAATTGTTTAAGTTTTCCTTTTATTAGTAAAGAATTTTGGATTAATCTTACTTTTGCTAAAATATATGATATATATTGTGGATCTCACCTATATCTAATGTTTAATAATGATTGATATATAAAACTTATGTTTTGCATGTAACGGAAGTCCGGGGGGGAGGGATGGGGGGAAAGGGGCGGGGGGAGGGTGGAAATATGGGGTTAAAATTGTATTGTAAAACTTTTTCAATTAAAAAAAAAGAAGAGGAAGAGGAAGGAGAAGAGGAAGAAGAGAGGAGGAAGAGGAGAGGAGGAGGCGAGAAGGAGGAGAAGAAAAAGGAGAAGAAGAAGGAGAGGAGGAGGAAGAGGAAGAGAAAGGAGAAGAGGAAGAGGAGGAGGAGGAAGAAGAGGAAGAGAAAGGAGAAGAAGAAGAGGGAGAGGAGGAGCCAATGCATCAGCTCTGGAGACCATCTCAGTGGAAGCAACAGAGACCATTTGTGGCTGTCACAAAAGTGGATTTGAGAGTTGGTGAAGCAGAAAGAAGGGCAGCGCCGCGCTTCTTATCACCATTCAAAATAATTAACCTAGTTCTGAATTATACTTTAATTAATTTATTTCCCCCAGAGTTTTGCAGGCAAGGTAAATTATTCATTTTAGCAGACATTGTTCAATGTAATCTATATTTAATTGCTTGGAAATATTGTTACTCATCTGAAGAAAATTCGCACTGAAATTGAAAGGTGTGGGGGGAAGACCCTGAAAAATATTTTTTGGGGGGTTTTTTTGGAGGAAGGAGTTTTAGAGAAGCAAGCTATCCCTTCTTCCCTAATGCGCTTGCAAGGCTTAACTATGAATTATATTTCCGATCCGAATGCATGACTTTTTGAAAGGCCACAATAGCCCCTCATTTTCAGAGTTTGAAAGAGCTGCTCATATCAATGCCACTTTTTAAAAAAAAAAAACCCTTGCATTTCCATGTGTCTAAATATTTTTCTGGTCAAATTAGCAGCGGTTTTGATGCCTGCCAATGGAAATTACCCAATAAGACAATTGACAGTAATGAATTCTTCATGTGGGTACATGAAGTGGCTACAACTGGCTAATAAATAATGCAGCAGTCTAATGTAAAGTATCTTTTGTTTTTTGTTCTTTCTATCTTTCCTAACCTCCTTAGCTTTCCCTCTCCTGTGTTATCCATCAGAAAAAAAAACACACCTTTCACTGCCAATAAGGAAAGAACCCACCCTATAATGAATGGCAAGACAAATGAGGTTTTATTATTTTTCTATCTTTATTTTTATTCCCTCTTTGAAAATGTGTAGCAGGCTGATATTTTTGACTTTCTATGGAAGTCCATTGATGATTCAAAATCACCTGGTTTTGTGCAGATCCAGGTGTGCACAGGTGTCACATCTCCTATTGTTTCCTGATTGCTTATTTGTACTCTATGACTATCATTAAGTGTTGTGCCTTATGATTCTTGATGAAGGTATCTTTTCTTTTATGTACACTGAGAGCATATGCACCAGAGGTCGCTTTCTGCAGGTTCTGACCAGTTCTGGAGAACCGGTAGCGGAAATTTTGAGTAGTTTGGAGAATTGGTAGTAAAAATTCTGACTGGCCCTGCCCCCATCTATTCTCTGCCTCCCAAGTCCCAGGAGATCGGGAAGAAATGGGGATTTTGCAGTAACCTTCCCCTAGATTGGGGAGGGAATAGAGATTTTACAGTATCCTTCCCCTGCCACACCTACCAAGCCATGCCCACCAAGCCATGCCATGCCATGCCCACCAAGCCACGCCCACAGAACCGGTAGTAAAATAATTTGAAACCCACCACTGATATGCACCAAGACAAATTCCTTGTGTGTCCAATCACACTTGGACAATAAAAAATTCTCTTCTCTTCTCTTCTCTTCTCTTCCCTTCCCTTCCCTTCCCTTCCCTTCCCTTCCCTTCCCTTCCCTTCCCTTCCCTTCCCTTCCCTTCCCTTCCCTTCCCTTCTCTTCTCTTCTCTTCTCTTCTCTTCTCTTCTCTTCTCTTCTCTTCTCCGGGAGCTGCATTGGTTACCAATTTGCTTCCAGGTGAATTTCTTTTTTATATATTTTTTATTTTCTTTTAATACAAACATTTCATCTTTCATTAAACATTGTGCTGTCTGAGTACATATTTTTGTGTCATAACAATTAAAATTTACCACCATATTCATTATTTGTATCTATTCTTGTATTACTATTTAACATACCTACTATTATAAACATTTCTCTTCTTAACTTATTTGCCTTTATAATATATTACTTTCATATTTATTCTCTAATCACTGATAGAATAACTCCCATATATTGCAATAATCAGATTCTTCCTTTCCTTTAATCACAAGTGTTAATCTATTCATTTCTGCACATTCTAATATTTTCTTAATCATATTTTCATCCGTAGGGGTCTCTTCACTTTTCCAATTTTATGCAAATACAACTCTAGCTCCAGTTATTACATGAATAATCAAATATACATTTTCTTTTTTGTAAGCTTCTGGTGGAATTCCCAACAGGAATAGTTCAGGTTTTAAATCAATATGTTGCTGTGTCATCTTCTCCAACCACATATGAATTTTTGCTCAATATTTTTTTTTTTTTTGCTTCTACACATGTCCACCACATATGATAATATGACCCCAATATCTGATGGCATTTCCAACATGTAGCTGATTTGTCCTTAAACATTACTGCCAATCTTTCTGATGACAAATGCCATCTATAAAACATCTTGTATAAATTTTCCTTGGAGGTCTTCCAGATGCATTTCAAGGTGCTGGTTGTCACCTTCAAAGCACTTTGTGGCTTGGGACCAGGTTATCTGAAGGACCATCTCTTCCCAGTTACATCCACCCCACTCACTAGACTGGGGAAACAAGGAATAGCAATTGGAATAGCACTTAGATTTATATACTGCTTCATAGTGCTTTACTGCACTGTCTAAGTGGTTTACAGAATCAGCATATTGGCCCCAACTATCAGGATCCTCACTTTTCCAACCTCAGAAGAATGGAAGGCTGAGTCAACCCTGAGCTGGTCAGAATTGAACTGCTGGCAGTTGGCAGAATTAGCCTGCAATATTGCATTCTAACCACTGCGCCACCACAGCTCTATGTTGCAGGTCCATTTCCCTAAGGAAGTACATCTGACAGGATCCAGAAGAAAAGCTTTCTCCCTTTGGAACATCCTCCTCCTGGAATTTAGATTGGCCTTCACTTTGATACTCTTTTGCAAAAGTGAGTGGGTGTCCATATAAATTCTCTAAATAAATATAGAAATGGTGAGTCAATGTCTGAATTCTCCAATGTGGGGTTCATGGTCCTCAGGTGGTCTTTTAGGTTGATGGACCTCAATGATTATAATGATTATAAATATATCATTTATACTATATCTACCATGGATTTGGAATCCATCCATTTAAATGTCTACTGTGGAAAATAAAAATAGCAAGCAGTGGTTCCAGAAAAACAACCAATCAGCAGGAGTAGGGAGTATCATGGGAATTAGGGAATCAGGAAGCCTCCTTGTAAATCCATGTTTTCTGATGGCTCATGTCAGGAATCTTAAATAGTTTAGATAGCCCAACCTTTGAGAGCTGGTTGTTGAAAGATAGTTAGGGAGGAGTGAATAATGGGCTGTAATTCAGTGTTGTGTACACCTTCCACTTAAACACTTAACCCAATATTTCCTCAGTGTACAGGAGGATTTAACATTTTAGAAAAGGTCATTTATTTCCATTGGCAGATCAGATGTGTGAAACCTCATGCTAAATTGTCAGGTGGGAAAGACCAGTTCCACATGTGAAGGTCCAATTAAACTGATTTATTGCTAAAACTCCTATGCATACTGTGTTTCCCCGAAAATAAGACCCTGTCTTATATTTTTTTTGAACCCTGAAATAAGCACTTGGCCTTATTTTGGAGGAGGCCTTATTATTTTGGGGCGCATGGAGCAAGACGGGGCTCCTCTTGCCGTCTTACCTGATTTCCAGCTCTGGCTTCCTAACCTTAAGCAAAGGAAATGGCGGGGACCAGCTGCGCATGAGGTTAAATATTTTCAGAGAGGGCTTATTTTCAAGGAAGGGTTTATTTTGGGGGGAGGGCTTATTATCCAGGGAGGTCTTATTTTCGGGAAAACACAGTAGGAATCTTCTCAACTAAAGTTTAGCAACTGTTTGGAGTTAGATAAGAGTCAACGGAATTCAATGGAGGTTGGACTTAGTTTATTTTGTGACTACATAAGAATTCTAAGCTGATCCCTCTGTTGACTCCACCCCCAACTTCTGCCACTCCTTTCCCTGCATAAATTGAGCTCAAGGCTAAAATAACTCAATTTCTGGATTTGGCTTCAGGGCACAGTAAATGTTGCAATATTATGAAAATACAGGGTGGATATTTTCTCTGGGTCGTGCATAAAATCATGTAACTCCAAAGACTCATAGAAAGTTGGCTAACGATCTGGCAGTTATTGTTACAAAAGAGTATAATGACTTTCAGATAAAGAACAGTACGAAAGATTGAATATCTAATTATTGCATTATTACTGCCAATCGCTGGATGCTTTTTCCTCAAGTTAATCTTTTTTTCCTCTCCCCTCAGTCTTCAGCATAACCTGTGTATTGATATTCATACAGTGAGTCTCACTTGAAATGTCTAGACTTCATGTCAATACAGTTTCGAGATGGAGGATATTAATAATTCACTTAAAATTATTTAATTTTATTTTAATAAAAAATACCAGGCGTGACAGGGCCAATATACCCTTTTAATAAATTGATACATGTGTAAGCAAGGGTTGATGAAATCATTTAAGCCGTCCATGGTTTTTAAAGAGAACTTATTAAATTGACAGACCTAATGTAACAATGATAATCACCTTGTTAGCCATAAATCTGTGAAACCGAATTACTCATCTTTCATGATTAGGCAGGCTAACTTGTTATAAGAGACCTGTGTGATTTGCAAATCACTAAAGGCAAAGACAACTATCAAGCATATATGCTCCTAGGATCTGCTGGAGCTACTCTTCCAGCCAGTGGTGGGTTTCCATTTTTTTTACTACCAGTTCTGTGGGTGTGGCTTGGTGGGCATGGTGTGGCTTAGTGGGCGTGGCTTGGTGGGTGTGGCAGGGGAAGGATACAGTAAAAACTCCATTCCCTCCCCACTCCAGGGGAAGGATACTGCAAAATCTACATTGCCTCCTGATCAGTTGAGACTCAGGAGGCAGAGAATAGATGGGGGGCAGGGCCAGTCAGAAATTTTACTACCGGTTCTCCGAACTAATCAAAATTTCCGCTACCAGTTCTCAAGAACTGGTCAGAACCTGCTGAAACCCACCTCTGCTTCCAGTTTAGGAGTCACAGCCCCAGGTTCTCCTACTACAGAATAACAAGTTGGAAGTGTCCTTGATGGTCTTCTAGCCCAACCTTCTATGCAGGCAGGAGACACTATGCCATTCTGGACAAATGGTTGTCCAATCTCTTCTAAAAAGCCTCCAGTGTTGGAGCATCCATAACTTCTGGAGGCAGGTCGTTCCAATGATTAATTGTTCTCCCTGTCAGGAAATTTCTCCTTAGTTCTAGGTTGCTTGTCTCCTTGATTAGTTTCCATCCATTGCTTCTTGTCCTACCTTCAGGTGATTTGGAGAATAGCTTGACTCCCTCTCCTTTCTAGCAGCCCCTCAGATATTGGAACACTATTATCATGTCCTAGTCCTTCTTTTCATTACACTAGACATACTACTGGGATCACACTCTGAACTACTTCTCCAATTTCTCATATTCCTTCTTCCTGATGTTGCTGTCATCTATCACCGCCGCTGTATTCTGATTCTTCTCTACTACCACAATGTCTGGTTCATCGGATAATACTTGCCTGTCTATCTGAATCTAGAAGTCCCACAAGATCTTAACTTTCTTATTCTCCACAACCTTGTATAGGATCTCTCATCTAGACTTAGAGGGCCTAACCCATATTCTACATAGATGTTCCAGTGATCCGTTGGAGCCACTCTCCCAGTTTAGGCGTCATGGCCCCATGTGGTCTTACCACCACAAGGACTACTTTGGCATTTATTTTCCTCTCTAATTCCTTTTTCAGGCCCTTGCACTTCCCCTTCCCGATGTTGCTGTCTTCTGGCATTGCTACATCCATCATCACTGCTATCTTTTGATCCTTGTCTACTACCACAATGTCTGGATGATTTGCCAGGGCCTGTCTGTCTGGATCTGGAAGACTCACAGAATCTTACCCTTTTTTATTCTCCATAACCTTCTGTAGAATATCCCATCTGGACTTGTGAAGGTCTAGATCTGTGATGGCAAATCTGTGGCACATGTACCACAGGTGGCACACGGAGCCATATTGGTGGGCCTGCAAGTGTTGCCTTAGTTCAGCTTTGGCATGCATGCAGGTGCTGGCCAGCTGATTTTCAGGCTTTCTAGGCCCACCAGAATCGGGAAATGGGCCATTTCCAGCCTCCGTATGGCCTTCGGGAGATGGGGAGGCCATTTTCGCCCTCCCCAGGCTCCAGGTAAGCCTCTGGAGGAGCCTGAGGAGGGCAAAAAACCCAGGCCTACCCAGCCCACCATGCCATTGCATGCCAAAAGTGGGGGAAGTGGGTAGGTCGTACGCATGTGCGTGGCGCACATTGAATTATGGGTGTGGGCATGTGCGTGTGACTCCCCTGTGCTCCCCCGCTTTTGGCACACACCTGCAAAAAGGTTTGCCATCACTGGTCTAGACCATACACTGTGCAGATGTTTCTGTACACAATGCCAGCTATTTGGTTGTGCCATTCAGTACATGCTGTTCCTACCTACATTTTACACCCAGCCACATGTGTTGGATGTCAGGCCAGGAAGCCATCTTTTTCATTGGATCTTCAGATCTGCCACATTTACTACTGTGGGAAATTGGGAGGGGGGATTGTATGGATCCAGGGTGATATATAATCATAATAACATTCCTTTTTCAAGAAGTCAAGGACAATTTGCCCTGCACTTGGAAGGCTGGAACTGGGAGGCATCTCCAGTTGGAACGATGTTTGCCTGGGCCATTTAATGGACTTATGGGTGTTGGGCAGGGACTTGAACTTTTCTTTGGGTGGGGAAAACCTGGAAGTTTCAGATTCGGGTTTTCCCAGATGTGCCAATATGACTTCTCTAATAAAATGGAACTTTGAGGAAACTCAAGCCTCAGAGATTTCTTTCGTGGGAGGTGTCACTTGAAACCTTGACATTGGACATGTGTTGGACTGTCTCTGAGGCCTTGAAAAGCATGTGACAGCTTTGGCTAGGAGGGTCTTTGGGCAGGTTCATTTTATGTATCAGTTGGGAGATTCTTCATTCATACTCTGATCACCTCACGATTGTATCATTGGGACTGTCCTTGAAGACTACCTGGAAGCCAAGGTTGGTTGAAAATGCAGCAGCACAAGCAGTAATGGGTGCCTTTCATTGTGCCTAAGTTCACTCTGCTGCAAGAGCTCAGCATTGACTGCCGGTCAATTTCCAAGTGCAATTTAAAGAGCCTGTTATTACCAAAAAAGCCCCACATGATAGAAGTTCATGACATATGAGGAACCCAATATAGTCCAGTGGATTGAGAATGTTCCATGTCCCCTCCATTAACACTGCCATCTTATAGGCCTAGAATTTATGCCTTCTCTGTTGTGGTCACACTCTCTGGAAAAGTTTCCCATCAGAGTTATGGATAGTGCCTTCAACTCTTGAGGTTCTGGAAATCTTTGAAAAATCTAGTTTTGGTCCCAGGGCTGGAGCTGGTTATTTAGAATATAGAACATAGAATAATAGAGTTGGAAAGGACCTTGGAGGTCTTCTAATCCAACCCTTTCCTCAAGCAGGAAACCCCTACACCATTTCAAACAAATGGTTGTCCAATCTCTTCTTGAAAACCTCCAGTGATAGAGCATCCACAACTTCTGGAGGCAAGCTGTTCCATTGATTAATTGTTTTATGCATCAGGAAATTTCTCCTTTGTCTAAAGTTCCCTTGTCTAAGGCAGGGGTGTCAAACTCGGTTTCATTGAGGTCCACATCAGGGTTGTGTTTGATCTCAGGGGTTTGGGTTGGGCGTGGCCAGGGTGGGCATGGCCATCTTGAGGTCACTTGCGTTGGGGACAGTTGTGGTGGCCTGAAAGCTTTGCCAGCAAAAACAGGTTCCCGAGCTCCATTTTCAGCTACAACGGCCTCCCGAGCTCCATTTTCACCGGCAGAGGCATCATGGGTCGGTCCTTCTCTGTTTCCAGGGTGTTCCCATGGGCCAGATATAAGTAACTTGTGGGCTGAATCCGGCCCCCGGGCCTTGAGTTGGACACCCCTGTTCTAAGGCTTTGTTTAAGGCTCATTCACTGATTCTGGGGTTGTTGTTGTTGTTGTTGTTGTTGTTGTTGTTGTTATTATTATTATTATTATTATTATTATTATTATTATGTCATTTTAGTTTGGGCTGTTTGACTCTTCTATGCCTTCTAAATGCTAAAGTATGGAAACTTGTTAAAGCTTTTGTCTCCTTTGGAAGAGACTATCTTTAGGCTCTTTGCCAGGGACAGTTTTTGCTGGTCTATGTCTGTGTCTAATCCAGAAAGGGAAATTTTTATTTTCCTCTTGTGGTTCAGGCTTAAAAACAGAATTTTATGGCCTAGTACATTGTGGAAATACTTTAATAAGCTTAGCACTCTGCTCCACAAATAACAGGGACAATCTGTACATGTGAGCAGATGTTATTTATTTATTTTTATTTTTATTAGTATCCTGCCTTTATTATGTTTACAAATAACTCAATGGAGCAGTGAGCATTTCCAATAAATCTCCCTCCTCCTATTTTTCCTTACAACAAGAAGCAGGTGATGTGGGTTAGGTTGGTGAAAGAGAGTGACTGACCCAAGATCACCCAATTGACTTTGCACCTAAGATGGGACTAGAACTCACAGGCTCCTAGTGTTGTGCTCATGTCCAAACCAGTTAGCAAAGTCCTGTAGTAGAATGTCTTCTTGGTTGTATTTCCTTCCATATCAACAGAGTTGTTATTGAGTGATATTGGGTCGATGGAACAGTCCTAGTGACCAGATAGATAAGTATTCAAGAGCTTCAAGAGCTGAGAGATAGTGAGTGCCACTCTAGCTAAAACATTAAAACTGCCCAGTGTGAAAAATAAAATGATATTCACTCCCCTTTCCAATATTGCTTAGACAGATTGGAACGTCATCTTCACATTGTTCACTTCGGGGGAAAAGCCCTGAGAACATTTTGGGAATCTCATGAGCCAATCACCACTCACCTGATGAGGGATAGCAGAATGAGAAAGAGAAAGAAAGAAAGGAGGAAAGAAAGGAGAAAAGAGAAAGAATGAAGGAAAGAAGGAAAGAGAAAGAAAGGAGGAAAGAAAGGAGGAAAGAGAAAGAAGGAAGGAAAGAAGGAAAGAGAAAGAAAGGAGGAAAGAAAGAAGGAAAGAAAGGAGGAAAGAAAGAAGAAAGGAAAGAATGAAAGAAAAAAGAAAAAGAAAGAAAGAAAAGATAGAAAGAAAGAAAGGAGGGAGGGAGGAAGGAAGGAAGGAGGAGGGAGGGAGGAAATGAAGAAAAGAAGCAAGTAAGAAGGGAGGGAGAAAAGAAGGAAGGAAGGAAGGAAAGAGGGGGAAAAGAGGGAAAGAGGGAGGGAGGTCCTTTTCTGTCTGGTTTACTGTAGATCTGAGCCATTCCCCACAAAATAGGGGGAAAATAAATGGTTAGCACCTCTCCATCAATACCAAGTTTTCAGCTCCCATGGTACTGATTTGTATGACCATTTGCAAAAAAAAATAATATTTGAGCGGCAACTATTGAAGGAAAGCCTCCTGACTGCAAAGCTGCCTATTCTCCCCCATTTGGAAACATGTAGCAACCCGTAAAAAAGACCACAAATCATTTTTTACAGCCAGACGCTTCTCCTAGTAGCTCCAACCATGTTTATATGCGGCTACAGCAGCTGGAGTGATGGAGAGGGGAGATAAATCCAGAACGATGCCTACCGAGAGGCACCGGGAAGAGGATGCTGAATGCTGAAAGCGAAAATGAAGGCAGAATTCCTGGTATTGGGAAGAGCTGCTTTAGACGCTTAAAGAGCTGCAGCTGTTTAGCGTTCAGAAACAGTTTTGCTCCTGTTTCAGAAAAAAATGAGTACAGAACTGAGAGGCTCAATAACAATAACTCTGAGAGGGATCTTGGAGTCCTAGTAGGACAATCCCTTAAATATGAGCCAGCGGTATGCAGCAGCCACCAAAAAAGCCAACACAGTTCGAGGCTGCATTAACAGAGGGATACAATCAAAATCAAGTGAAATGTTAACATTGCTTTATAAAATCTTAGCGTACCTACCTAAGAATAGACAGTGAGAATTCTGTGTCCTGTTTTGGTCACCATATTATAAAATAAGACATTGAGACTTAGAAAAAGTGCAGAACAGAGCAACAAAAACGATTAGGGGGTTGGAGCAGGGGTGAAAGGCTACCGGTTTAAATGCTACCGAACCGGTAGCGATGGCGGCGTGTGGTTTGGAGAACTGGTAGCGTTGGCAGCATGAGGCTACGCCCACCCACCCAATATACTTACCTTCCCTACCGGTTCAGAAGTGCATGCGCCACACGCACAGACCCTCTGCGCATCCACAGAGGCTAAAAAAAGGTTACTTCCTGGTTAACCAGGAAGTAACGTTTTTTTAGCCTCTGTGGATGCGCAGAGGGTCTGTGCGCGCGGTGCATGCACTTCTGAACCGGTAGGGAAGTTAAGTAGATTTCACCCCTGGGTTGGAGGCTAAAACTTAGGAAGAACAGTTGCAGGAATTGGGTATGTCTAGTCTAGTGAATCTAGTCTATCCCTAGTACAGCGTAACAGGGTGAGCTCCCGTTACTTGTCCCAGCTTCTGCCAACCTAGCAGTTCGAAAGCATGTAAAAAATGCAAATTGAAAAATAGGGACCACCTTTGGTGGGATGGTAACAGCGTTCTGTGCACCTTTGGCATTTAGTCATGCCAGCCACATCACCATGGGGATGTCTTCAGACAGCTCTGGCTCTTTGGCTTTGAAACAGAGATGAGCACCGCCCCCTAGAGTCGGGAATAACTAGTATATATATATGTGAGGGGGACCTTTACCTTTACCTTTAGTCTAGTGATAAGAAGAACTAGGGATGACGTGATAGCAGTGTTCCAATATTTGAGGGGCTTGCCTCAAAGAAGAGGGAGTCAACCTATTTTCCAAAGCACCAGAAAACAGAACAAGAAACAATGGATGGAAACTAACCAAGGAGAGAAGCAACCTAGAACTAAGGAGAAATTTCCTAATTCTGAGAACAATTAACCAGTGGAACAACTTGCCTCCAGAAGTTGTGGGTGTTTCATCATTGGGGGGGGGGAGGGGTTAAGAAGAGACTGGACAGCCACTTGTCTCGAATGGTATAGGACAATGATGGCTAACCTTTTTGCCATTGTGTGTCAAAAGCTGGGGGAATGTGGGGTGGTCGCATGCATGCGTGCCCACACCCATAATTCTATGCGCCCTGCCCATCACCACGCATGCTTGAGCAACCCCCATGCTCCCCCCACTTTTGGCATGTGATGGCACAGTGGGCCCGATAGGCCCGTTTTTTGCCCTCCCCAGGCTCCAGAGGCTCTCTAGGAGCCTGGGGAGGACAAAAACAGCCTTCCCAACCTTCCTGGAGGTCCTCTGGAGGCCGGAAACAGCCCGTTTGCCGACTTCCGTTGGGCCCAGCAAGCCCATAAATCAGCTGGCCAGTGCACGCATGCATGCTGGAGCTGAGCTAGAACAACGCTCATGTGCCCACCAATATGGCTCCGTGTGCCACCTGTGATATGCGTGCCATAGGTTCGCCATCACGGGTATAGGGCCTCCTGTTTGAGCAGGGGGTTGGACTAGAGCTGAGCTTGTCAATCAGAAAGCTCGGCAGTTCGGCAATTTGAATCCCTAGTATAGCTCTCCTGCGTGAGCAGGGGGTTGGACTAGATGACCTCCAAGTTCCCTTCCAACTCTATTTCTCTGTTAAGGACAAGTGGAGAGACTATGGAAGATGTTATGCGAATATGAGTGGTAGAAGCTGCTTCTGATTTCTGGTGGGCATGGCAGAATAAAGAATATTCTTGGTGGCTAATCTCAGACTTCGCAAGTACTGCCAGGCAAAGTCATGCCAGCTTCATCTCTATTGTCCTTTTGCTTCTAAATAAAGACATTGTTATTATTCAGGCAGGCTTTTGGCATTTATATCATTTCCCCCCCTTAATCCTAATGAGTATTGACTGTACGCGTTTTGTGTCTTTTTTTTCTTTATTGATGTGTTCGAAATTAGATTCAAGCTATGCTTAATAATAACTATCTTATATTTAACGTTGCTGCTTTTAGCTACCTTAAGCACAAATGTTGAGCACAAGGCTTTGTTCTAACAATGTCACTCTGCATTTCACAGTTCCTATATTGTTCTATGGGAGGGGGGCAGGTATTGCAAAATACTGTGCGTGCTAGGAAAGGATGTTACAAAAATTGATTCACAGAAATGCAGCTAAAGACGTGAACACATCTCCTCCTTTCTCCTCTTCCTCCCTCTTTTTCCTTCTTTTCCTTTTTCTCTCTCTCCTTCCTCCCTCTTCTTCCTTCTTTTCCTCCTCCTCCTCCTTCGTCTCCTCTCCATCTTCCTCTTCTCCTCCTCCTGCTTCCCCTTCCTTCTTCCCCTTCCCCTTCTTCTCCTCCTCCTCCTTTTTCTCCTCCTCCTCCTCTCCTTCCTTTTTCCCTTTTTCCCTTCCCCCGTTCTCGTTCCTGTTCCTCTTCTCCTCCTCCCTACTCTTCCCCTTCCTCTTCCCTTTCCCCTTCTCCTCCTCCTCCCCATCCTCCTCCCCATCCTCCTCTCCTCCTCCTCTTCCTCTTCCCTACCCTGCCAGTGATGGGATCCAAAATTGCTGTGGGCGTGGCTTGGTGGGTGTGGCAGGGGAAGGATTTTGTAAAATCTGTATTCCCTGTCCACTCCAGAGGAAGGTTACTGCAAAATCCCCATTTCTTCCCGATCAGCTAGGACTCGGGGGAGGCAGAGAATAGATTGGGGTGGGGCCAGTCAGAGGTGGTAGTTACCAGTTCTCCGAACTACTCAAAATTTTCGCTACCGGTTCTCCAGAATTGGTCAGAACCTGCTGAAACCCACCTCTGCTACCCTCCGTACCCTTCCTTCTTCCCCTTCCTCTTCTCCTCCTTCTCTTTCTCCTCGCTCTCTTCCTCCCCCTCCCTATCTTCCTCTCCCCCTTCTCCCTCCCCCCTCCTCCTTCCTCTTCCCCATCTCCTCCTCTTCCGTCTTTTCCTTCTCCTGCCCCTCTCTCCTTCTCCATACTCCTCCTTGCACTCAAGTGAATAAAGTGATGTGGGAATTGAGGAGAATGGAATTATATTTTTCTTGATGAAACCTAGCCAAAAGCAGGGTTGATCTAATCCCCTTACTCATTATTTGCACCTTTCTTATTAACCAGTGGATTTTGCCCCAGACTTACAATGTTTAGTGCTTCTTAAAATATTTAGTAAAACTTTGTATACTGGAATTTTATATACTGGAATTATTCATTTTTCTTATTTGTTGTGGTGGTTTCTATTTTTGCACGTATGACGTTATTTTACCAGACATTGATGGCAGTTTAACTAAGACTGTCTGCTTCATTTTTTCTGTAGTTCTTTTTTTCCCCCTCCAAAGGTGCATACATTTGGATTTCTAAAAATAGCTATCAGGCTTCAGCATTAAAAACACACAGACACACACCTCTCATTTTGGAACGTACAAGCAATCCAAGTTATTGTTTTCTGCCTCAGAATACATCAGCTGCTTTCAAATGAAGCAGTTTTGTCTTTTTTGACATTCTCAAGTCGAAAGTTTCCGTATCAGGATTCCAAAATCTTAAAATTCACCCTTTCTCAGAAAGGCAGGAATGAAGAAAATCAAAATCAAAAATGTCGGTTTTATTCTGTGGGTTTTGTTTGGCTTGCTTTGCTTGCTCATTTTGTCCCCTTTTCTATGAAAGACACACATACATACTCGAAAGATTTTGTATGTGATCGGGCTGTTGTTGTTGTTTTTTTAAAAAAAAAACCATCCTGATATACAGATGGTGTGCCGAATGAAAAGAACCCTCAGTAGATCACACTTGGGATTTGGGTCGTAAAAAAATGTTATTAGGTTTTTCGGGTTGAATGCAGCATCAATGGTACGCAAAGCCTTTTATAAGGCATGAGACAGCAACTTTTGTATGTGAGTAAGAAACTTGCCACAAGGTGTTTTTATAGCTTTTAAATTGCAGTCCGTAATCCCCTTGAGCTGCCTTCTGCAGTCCTCCTCTGTGGGCTAGAGGAAGCCATGAATTGGTTTTAGGAAGGAGAACCTGTTACCGTTCTTCCTGTTTTCTTGAGCTAGAAGATGAAATGTTTACTTATTTATTTACCAAATGTATAAAGCTATCTAATTTGAATCGTGTGATTCTGTGGGGCACATGACCGAAAAGCAAACCATAATAACAGACAACTCCCCCCCCCCATAGCATAAACTCATGATATTCATATAAAATCATTCATCAAAAAATGGTGAGCAAGCAAGGTGATAAAAGGAACCAAAAGAAGATTCCACTCAGCTGGATTCAAACACCTCTCTGTCTCTGTCTCTCTGTCAGAGACAGAGAGACAGAGAGAGAGAGAGAGACTGAGAGAGACTGAGAGAGAGAGAGACAGAAAGACAGAGGGACAAGCACACAGACACAGACAGGCACACAGACACAGACAGACACAGATAGAGAAAAAGAGAAAGAGACAAAGAGAAAGAGAGAGACACAGAGAAAGACAGACACAGAGAGAGAGAGAGAGAGACAGAGAGACAGAGAAAGACAGAGAGAGGCAGAGAGAGAGAGAGAGAGTGACAGAGACAGAGACAGAGAGACAAAGAGACAGAGGGACACAGAGAGACAGAGACAGAGACAGAGAGACAGAGTGAAATCTAGCTGGTAAGTCTTGTCAATTTCACTTGTTTCTTTCCTTTTTTTTTAAGGATAAGAAAAGAAAGAAATCTGTTGTACTGTTCCATCAGGGAATCTGTAAAAATGAAAAAATAATCAGGAAAAAGGACATGGTGCACACACACACACACACACACACACACACACACCTCAGTCTTTCAGTAGTCTTTTGACTAACCCATAACACTGAAGACACAATCATTTCATTGATACAGTAGCTCATAGTGGGATGAATAAGAAGTCATGGAGGCCTGTGACTGATGGATTGAATTCGCAGCAGCCATCTGGAGTGGAGGCATGAACAAAGAACCGGTCAGTAATATTATCTATGACCTATTGAAGGATAACCTTCCTGTGGATGAGGCCCGGTGAAGAACAATGTCATGTAGGCAAGAAATAGGGTAACTCAGTTGTGTGAATAGCAATAGCTATTTGACTACCTTGACGCGTACCAATCAGGTTTCAGGTCTGGGTACAGCACAGAGATGGCATTGGTCGTGCTGGTGGATGATCTGTGGAGGACTCGGGACAGAGGTTATTCCTCTGTTCTGGTCCTATTAGATCTTTTGGTGGCTTTCGATACCGTTGACCATGGTATCTTGTTGCGGCGCCTCGAGGGGTTGAGAGTGGGAGGCACCATTTTACAGTGGTTCTCCTCCTACCTCTTGGGTTGAATGCAAGAGGTGTTGGCAGGGGGGCAGAGATTGACCTTGAGGCCCGTCACTTGTGGGGTGCCCCAGGGGTTGGTTCTCTTGCCCCTTCTGTTCAACATCTATATGAAACCGCTGGGGGAGATAATCCATAGTTTCGGGGTCAGGTACCACCAGTACGCTGATGATACTCAGCTCTTTATATCCACCCCGAACCAACCCAGTGATTCCCTCAATGTGCTGGCCCGATGCCTGGAAGCAGTACGGGTCAGGATAGGAAGGAACAGACTTCGATTCAACCCTGCCAAGACCGAGTGGCTGTGGGTACTGGCATCTCGGTCCATAGGAGAGGTTCCATCGTTGGCTATAGGGGGTGAAATTTTAACCCCTGTAGACAGGGCACGCAACTTGGGTGTCCTGGACTCACGGTTGAGTTTAGAAGACCATATAACGACCATGACCAGGAGGACATACATCCAGATCCGTCTGGTGCAACAGTTGCGCCCCTACTTGGACCGAGATGCCCTACGCACAGTTACTCATGCAATAGTCACCTCCCATATTGACTACTGTAACACTCTCTACATGGGGCTGCCCTTGAGGATCACTCGGAGGCTTCAGCTGGCACAAAATGCAGCCGTGTGGATTGTGATGGGAGAATCCCAATACTCCCATGTAACACCTCTCCTGAGCGACTTGCATTGGTTACCGGTTGCCCTCCAGGTGAGATTCAAGGTGCTGGTGATGACCTATAAAGCCCTACATGGCTTAGGCCCAGGATATTTGGCGGACCACCTATAGCCAGCAATGATATCCCATTGCCCAGTTCGCGCCCATAGGGAGGGCCTGCTCAGGGTGCCGTCGGCTAGACAATATCGGCTGGCAGCCCCCAGGGGTAGAGCCTTCTCTGTGGGTGCACCCACCCTCTGGAATCAACTCCCCTTGGGGCTCTGGTTGGCCCCTGACCTTCGCACCTTCCGCCATGAATTAAAAACTTGGTTATTCAAGTCCCCCGCCCTGGACTGATCGGGTTTTATATGGGTTTTTAACTTTTATCTGGTTTAATTAGATATTTTAACTTTGTACAGTGGTTATTATGGATTTTATTGTTGTGAGCCGCCCTGAGTCCACTGGAGATAGGGTGGCATATAAATTAAATGAAATAAAAAATCAATCAATCAATCAATCAATCTTATATACTGTTTCACAGTGCTTCACAGCCCTCTCTAAGCGGTTTACAGAATCAACATATTGCCTCCAACAATCAGGCTTCTCATTTTATGGACCTCGGAAGGATGGAAGGTGGAACCAACCTTGTCAATCAGACAGGATCGAAATCCTGGCTGTGGGCAGAGTTTGCCTGCAATGCTGCACTTTAACCATAACTAATAGCTCTGCATTAAACGTCAGTTGACATTAACAAGGTTAGCATGTTCTAGAAAGGTAGCCAATGGAATCTTGGTTTGTCCTTGGCTAAGCATGCAATGGAAAACTGGATAGTCAGGGCTTACATGCTGTCTCAATCAAAGACAATGAAAACTTGTTCGGAGCAGTTATTGCATTATATGCCAGTCAGCTACTGATAGAATTGCAGCAATTTTACAGCCTCGTTTTTTATATGGATTTGTCCTTTCTCCCAATGCATGATACATTTTTTTAAAAAAAAGATTTAAATGAATGTAAACGGTGTCTTGTTTTTGCTCAGGAAAGAAGACCACAGAAACGAGAGGGACAAAACTCCAGCCTGAGTTAAGATCTCTATTGCAGCACAATAGATTTAAAAAAAAAAGCATGAATTTGAAAGAAGAAAATTATGGTGGGAAATGGTTTTCAGTGTAGGCATTTTTCAGAAAATTACTGACATATTACCAGTTCCAATCCTTCATGATGGTACATTTGGCATTAAGTAGGAGATATTTATTGGAGGGAGAGAGAAATCGCATGTCACTCTTTCAGAATTGGTTGTTTTCTAGGCTTGTTCCAGAAGAATTGAGTCAGATTTCTGCCAGCAAAATCAATTAGTTTAATTCCACCATTCACACCATTAGCCTGACTAGGTGGCTCAGTGGCTAAAACACTGAGCATGTCGATCAGGAAAGTTGGAGGTTCGGCGCTTCAAATCCCTAGTACAGGTCTCCTGTGTGAGCAGGGGGGTTGGACTAGATGACTCTGTTGCTGTTACCCACCCAAGGATATGAAGAAATTTGAGAAAACTGTCCTGTTAACTTTAAGGTAACACTGTTCAATATTTAACTAGCTAATGCTACATATCACAAGGAACTAAACATGAAAAGAAAGTCCAGTTCAATAGTGGTTACTGAGGCACAAACATATATTTTTAAATAAAAACTGGCCACAAATTAGTGGTCTAATCATGGATTATTCAGAAATATGAAAAGCTAAATTGTCATAATCCAGTGGCAAGGTACAAGTGGGAAGCAAATATCAAGCCCCATAAAGCTTGGCAAATGTCTTGTTCTGTTCCTCTTTATATATAATTTACATATAAACTTGTGTGCTGGTGTGGTCAGTTGGTCATATGACTGGCCATTTGTGAGCAGAGCAGAGCAGAGCAGAGCAGAGCAGAGCAGAGCAGAGCAGAACAGAACAGAACAGAACAGAACAGAACAGAACAGAACAGAACAGAACAGAACAGAACAGAACAGAATAACAGGAGTTGGAAGGGACCTTGGAGATCTTCTTATCCAACCCCTTATTCAGGCAGGAAACCCTACACCACTTCAGACTAATGGTTATCCAACATCTTCTTAAAAACTTCCAGTGTTGGAGCATTCACACCTTCTGGAGGCAAGTTGTTCCACTGATTAATTGTTCTACCTGTCAGGAAATTTCCTCTTAGTTCTAGATTGCTTCTCTCCTTGATTAGTTTCCATCCATTGCTTCTTGTCTTGCCTTCAGGTGCTTTGAAGAATAGGTTGACCAACCCTCTTCTTTGTGGCAGCCCCTGAGATATGGGAACACTGCTATCATGTCTCCCCTGGTCCTTTTCTTCACTAAACTAGCCATGTCCAGTTCCTGCAACTGTTCTTCATATGTTTTAGCCTCCAGTCCCCAAATCATCTTTGTTGCTCTTCTCTGCACTCTTCCTAGAGTCTCAACATCTTTTTTTTACATTGTGGAACCAAAACTGGATGCAGTATTTCAAGTGCGGTCGTACCCAGGCATTATAAAGTGTTATTAACACTTCACATGATCTTGATTCTATCCCTTTGTTAATGCAGCCTAGAACTATGTTGGCTTTTCATTTTGTGTTATTTTTAACTGCTGAGGAGCTGGTCAATTCTTTTGTTGATTGGTTATTTGAATGGTTTCTTACATGTTCATATCCTGGATCTAAATCAATATGCTTGTTAATTTCCTCTTTTGTAGAATATCAGGCTTCAATGAATTCATGTATGTAGCAAGTGTTGGCATGGCCAATGATTTTCATTCCATCCCAGATTTCATTAAAGTATCTTTAAGTTGTCCTTGGGTTTTTGTTTCTAGGTTTTGTGCATGTGTATGTCTTGAAGTCAGTGCTGATCCCTGGCAACAGACTGAAGTAATCCCTGAAGTTTTTTTGGAAAAAAATTAGAAGTGGCTTGCCACTGTCTGCTTCTTAAGGCTTAGGGAGAGTAACTGACTCAAGATAGCCCATTTGGCTTTGTGCCCAAATTGGGATCACAAGTAACAGTCTCCCACTTTCTAATCCAATGCCTTAACAGCTACACCATGCCAGCTCTCTAGGTTTTGATTAAAAGTTGAGAAACCAAGTAAGAAGAGAGGGAGCTGCAGGAACTGATTCTACTCACTGTTATTATATTAATCGAAATCTGACACCATGTAAGGTGTCTTTCTGTGTGTTTAGGTCGGGGGTCTGCAACCTTAAACACTCAAAGAGCCATTTGGACCCATTTCCCGCAGGAAAAGAAAACACTGGGAGCCACAAAACTCTTCCCATGCCTGACTATTTCTTGAGCGGCCACAAAACTAGCATAAGTAGTTGAATTAAACATTCTGTTTTCTTCTGAAACTTTTATTTTCTTGGATTTATCCATGGTTGGCCTAGTGGAGATTGAAAAGCTCAATAAATTGCTTGCCGGTGGGTTTCACATATTGGCGGTTGTGATGCATATTTTGAGTGACAGGGAGCCACAGCAGAGGAGTGAAAGAGCCACATGCAGCTTCAGAGCCGCAGGTTGCTGATCCCTGGGTTCGGTGATGTAGCAGATGGATTATTTGAACTTCCAGGTATTTATATTTAAAGGCACTTACTGTACCTGTTGGTCTGGTTGATTGTTGCCAACATATCTGGTTGAAGTCAACTTAGACATATCTCATGATTGTAGCCAAAAAGACACCAAGAAATCGGAGCTCTGAGCAAACAGCACATTTTCAGGACCTTGGAGAGCGCAATGTAGGACGCTCTAGGCTGGGTTAAGCCTTCCACATAAGAGCTGTTGTTACAGCATCTGTTGGTCATTAACCAAGTATTTAATAAGGTTGGAAATTCTGTTGGCATCTCTCCTGCTTTTATGTTAATCGAATCTAAGCTATTTCTGAAACTGGGGATTAAAAATAAATCAGGTTCAAAGAGCAACCAGGGTTCATAGTTTTACAAACATTCTCCTGGGTCTGACGGTTTTAATCACTTCATCACAGATTTCCCAACTGTCTCCATAGAACATATCGAGTGGTATCTTGTTATTCTCCATCTTTCTACTCAAAGTTTGGTATAGCAGTTAAAGCACTAGGTTAGAAACCAGGAGATGGTAGGTTATAGTTCTGATTTAGGCATGAAAGCCAGCTGAATGGCTTTGGGCCAATCACAAGGAGACTGTGAGTTTATTGATGGCAGGGAGGGAGGGAGGGAGGGAGGGAGGGAAGGAAGGAAGGAAGGAAGGAAGGGTTTTTCCCAAATGCATTTCCCTCATCTTCCTTCCTTCCTTCCTTCCTTCCTTCCTTCCTTCCTTCCTTCCTTCCTTCCTTCCTTCCTTCCTTCTCCCTCCCCTCCCCTCCCCTCCCCTCCCTCCTTTCCTTCTGTCCTTCCCTCCCCCTCTCCTCCCCTCCCCTCCCTTCTTTCTTTTCCTTTCTTTCGTTCCTTCTTTCCTTCCTTCTCTCTCCCTCCCCTCCCTCCCTCCTTTCCTTCCTTCCTCCTTCCCTCTTTTCCTTCCTTCCTTCTTAAAATGAAATTGAACAACTGCTTCACAAAGGGAACAATATACAGCAGATTTTTATAGATTTATATTTTTCCCACTGGAAGCCAGGCAAGACAAAACAGAGTAGCCAAATATTACTTTTATTGCTGACATGTATTAAGAACCCTACTGGAGTTCTAAAAAGAAAATGCTTTTAAATAAACCTTTTATTTTATTTACAGTTGTGCAATACCCGAATCATTACAGGAAGGATACATTTATCTCGACCCCATTGTGGAAAAAAAAAGGAATCTTCTATACACCCTTATATTTTTTTTAGGGAGTCAGGGAGAAAAGAACAATAATCTGATATCCATGGCAGACAATTAGTTATGAGTTAATTAAACAAGGGAACATCTGTTTCAATGGAATATTTTCATTTATCTACATCTAATTAAAGGCAAAGCTAATTGTTTTTAAGTCACTTCATTCATTCTGCAAGAAATACCCATTTTGCTCAGGAATCACCAGTACCACCATTTCAGTTTAGCATTTTAATTGCCCGATTCTCCAAAGGAGGAGTGTGGGCAGGGGTGGGCTTCAAAAATTTTAGCAAGGGGTTCTCTGCCTGGTTGCTGGGTGGGCGTGGCCATGGTGGGTGTGGCCTAGTCGGCCTCCTGCACCATGGCATGGGGGGTGTTTTTGCCCTCCCCAGACTGGAGGCATTTCTCAAGCCTCCGGGAGGGTGAAAATGGCCTCCCCAGCAGGGGTAGGTTCTACTTACGTTTACTACCAGTTTGCAACGAGGCTGCGCACCCATGCACGCTCTCTTCTGCGCAAGCACAGAAGCTTCTGCACATGCGCAGAATCATTTTGATGGCTTCGGGGTCAGTGGGCGGAATCTCCTGCCGGTTTTACTACTATTTCTATAGAACCGCTGCAAACCGGGGGCAACCCACCACAGGTCCCCAGGCTCCGGAGGCCCTCTGGAGGCCGGAAATGGGCCGGTTTCCAACCTTCCCAAACTTCCAGGAAGCCCATTTTTCGCCCTCCCTGAGCCTCCATGCATCCAAAACAGGCCGTGTGGGGACTCCTGGGAGGGGTGGGGCGGGGTGGGGTGGGGCCAGCCAGGAGTGGGATTTGGGGGTTCTCCAAACTGCACAGAATCTTAGCTAGAGGTTCTCCCAAACGCCTGCGAACCCCAAGCAGCTTACCCCTGAGGGTGGGTCTCTTCCTAAATACACCTCCCAAGGAATCTGTTTTCTTTTTAGCCCAGCTAAAAAAAAATCAATAAGGAATTCTTTGGTGTAAGAGGTCTTTGTGGCCAATTATTTGCATGTCAAGCTGAGCCAATTGGAGGTTAAAATACTCCTCCAGAGCCTTCATCCAAATAGACAGCTGAAAATATGTATTTCCAATTGACTCTCGGTGAGAGATCTCTGGATTATTTTGGAGTGCATATTCATGAAGTCTGACAGCAACATTTACTCCTCCATTATGTTAAAATTTAGGGGCATCTGCAACCACTGGAAACTAATCTTATTATCACCCTGAAAGAAGATAAAGTGAGGCTATAGGCTGAAACCTTTGTTATATTGATTGATTCCAAAACTACACAAAAGGTTGCAGGCAATTACAGGAGGCAAGATTTCATACATCCTTCCTTACCTTACTTTGTTATGCTATGCCATGCCATGCCATGCCATGCCATGCCATGCCATGCCATGCCATGCCATGCTATGCTATGCTATGCTATGCTATGTTGTTATTTATTTTATTTTATTTTATTTTATTTTATTTTATTTTATTTTATTTTATTTTAATTATTTTTGGAAGATTTAGGAGAGAGAAACCTTTATGGCTGATTAGTCATGAACCACCATAATGTGGTTCATGATCATCATGATCGTCAGCAGCCGATCCTCCCGTGTCAGTGCAGGCAGGCAGCTCTCCATCTGGTCAACCATCTCCCCCAATGCCTGAGGTGCCTGGGACAGCATCACCCTCAGCCCCTGGCATGCCTTCCCTTTTGGATAATCCCAGTTCCTCCTCCTCCTCCTCCTCCTCCTCCTCCTCCTCCTCCTCCTCCTCCTCCTCCTCCTCCTCCTCCTCCTCCTCCTCCTCCTCCTCCTCCTCCTCCCCAGATTCTGAGGGGGCCATGACAGTTTTAGAAAGATGATATTCAGATTTTCTTTGAAGTGATTGGAATTTCTTCCCTTCAGGAAAACTTCTCCATTTCTATCCTGAATCTCTACTGTCCTTGTCAGATGCAAAGAATCAGGAAGATATGTTAAGTTGCAGTTCTCAGAAGATTTATTGCTCAAGCCTATACATGAGAATCTAGTCAACTCAAGTAGTAACTTGGCACCAGATAAAGGTCAATGGAATTCAAGAAAAGTTGGACTTAGTCTGTTTATGGGAATGTAATGACTCTATTGCAATGTATGGCTGTGAAAGTTGGACCATAAGGAAGGCTGAGGGCCAAAGAATTGAGGCTTTGAACTATGGTGCTGGAGAAGACTCCTGCGAGTCCCTTGGGCTGCAAGGCGATCCAACCAGTCAGTCCTAGAGGAGATCAACCCTGACTGCTCTTTAGAAGGCCAGATCCTGAAGATGAAACTCAAATACTTTGTCCATCTAATGAGAAGGAAGGACTCACTAAAGAAGAGCCTAATGCTGGGAATGATTGAGGACAAAAGAACAGGAAACAGGACAGGAAAGCCTGGAGGAATGTTGTCCATGGGATCACAATGGGTCGGACACAACTTCACAACTAACAACAACAACAACAACAATGACTCTAGGCTCATGACGCACTTAACACCACCTCTGAGGTTTGCCTCCTCTTCTTTTACATCTCTCTAGTTTCAGCCCAGATGTTTGGTCCTGCTGAGGAAAAAGTCCAGTCCCTAATCTGTTGATATTGTACACGTGCACACTTTTACCACTCTAGTTCAAAAATACCTACAAGAAAAATAATTAATTTCTCAAGACATGATCGAAACTCTCCAGATAATTCTTTGGGATCCCACTTACAAAAAATACCCTGGGTTTTAACTAAAGCTCTTCAATCTGCAACTGGCATTCAACTTTTAGATTTTAATTAGAAGAAACAAGTCATCTCACAAAGCAAAGCTGCATTCAAAGGCATGAATGTGAATTTCTGTTTTGGAAAAAGATGGAAATCTATCCCCTCTGCCGGATAATTTGCTTTATTCTCTCAGATTATCATTTGGAAACAACCCAGCATATTCATCAACTTTCCCAATTTTGCACTGAATTCATGGGCAAAGTATCTGAACAGATAATTCTCCCAAAAAAAGGATTTTTTTTTAAAAAAAAATACAAAATCTATTAAAAGTTTGTCCCGGGGAAAGAGATTATGAAACCCTCATCATAAATGTACTTGAATATTAGTACCTTGGGTTGATAGCTGGGCTGTTGGTTTGAGCTCTGACCTTGGCAAATTTGGTTGCAAATGTTTCATACCATTTGAGAAGACATTATCAGTGCACTTTGAATTGGCAATTTAGATAATTCAAAGTGCACTGACCAGAGGTGGTATTCAGCTGGTTCAGACCGGTTCGCCCGATCCGGTAGTGAAAATTGCGAGTGGGCCCACCCACCTGCCCCAGGTGCCATCCTATTTAGGCACAATTTTGAGACCAGACATATGCAAGGAAGGTGCATGCATGACCAAATCACATGCGCAGAAGGCCGGGCGCATGCGTGGACAGAGCACATGAGAAGCGCACACACATGCTCACATTTGCGAAGTGGTAGGGAAAGTAAGTGAATACCGCCCCTGGCACTGACAATGACTCCTTGAATGGTGATGAAACGTTTGCAACCAAATTGCCAAGCTCGGAACTCAAACCAACAGCTCTCCTCACCATAAATGTTAAGACCATAAAAAGTCTTTAGAGATTCTCAGTTATCCAGGTCAGGGTTGTCCGGGATGTGCTTTTTTTTTTCCAGGAGGCAACTGGACTTTCTTGTTTTTTCTTTGAAGATGTTTCACTTGCCTAGTATGTTAAGACCATACTTAGAATACTGCATCCAGTTTTGGCCACCAGATTATAAAATGATGATGAGACTCTGGAAAGAGTGCAGAAAAGAGTACATAAAGGGGGCTGGAGGCTAAAACATAGGAAGAATGGTAGCAGGAATTGGGTTTTGTCTAGTCTAGTGAAAAGAAGGACTGGGACTGACATGATAGCAGTATTCCAATATTTGAGAAGCTGTCACAAAGATGGGGGGGGGGGAGAGGGGGAGGGTGGCCAACCTATTCTCTAAAGCACCCAAAGGCAGGACAAGAAGCAATGGATGGAAATTAATCAAGGAGAGAAGCAACCTAGAACTAAGGAGAAATTTCCTAACAGTGTGAACAATCAACCGGTGGAACAGCTTGCCTTCAGAAGTTGTGAATGCTCCATCACTGGAAGCTTTTAAGAAGAGACTGGACAGCCACTTGTCTGGAATGGTACAAGGTCTCCTGCCTGAGCAATGGGCTGGATTAGAAAACCTTCCAACTCTGTTATTCTGTTTTTCCCTCATCTCTCATTTTTATTCAAAGTATTCACAATGGGTTCCCTTCATTTGAACATGGGAATTATTTTGAACCCTTTCAAGTAGTAGATGTTAATAGACCAGTGGTGAAATCCTCTGAAGTCTGCTACCAGTTCTGTGAGTCTGGTACCAAGGTAAGTAAAACAGCGAGGGGGTGGGGGAATCTGCTGTGCCACGTGATTTAGATTGGCTAGAAAGCAGGAAATCTGACGATTCTAGCTAATATAAATTGCACATCGCAGCTGATCGTCGCCCAGCTGATCATCGGAAATACCGGTTTGCCTGAACCAGTCCGAACCGGTAGCAATTCACTCCTGTAATAGACAGATCCCGAGACGGCCTGAGCAACCTGATCATCAGTGCCCCCCATGTGGTGCGTGAAAGCGAATCCCAGATATTTACAGAACCAGGATAGCATGCCAAGAATAAGAGGAGAATATGCATAGATCAGAGACAATAGAGGGACAGACTGACGGAACATTTGTAAGCAGCCGGCAAAAAGTAGAGACAAAGACTCAAAGTAACTCATCTCTTGGCAGTCAATATCTCACAGAATCCATATGCATGTAGACAGGAAGGTCAAGGAGATGCTCCTCTAAGGAGAAAACCTGCAGGGTTTCATCCATCAAAAACCTATTAATAATAGAACAGATTATTCACCGATAATGCAAATATAATTACAGTCACCCCGTAGCCTTAGTACAGGAAGAGCATATATTGGATCTAGAAAATAAATGGCACAATTCCTTTGACACAACAGCTGGGTCACTTCTGTGAAGAGTTTCAGGATGGATACAAAATATATGTGTGTGTGTGTGTGTATGTGTGTGTGTAAAAAAAATAAGACATCCCCTGATAATAAGCCCAATCGGACTTTTGAGCACATGCACAAAAATTAGCCCCTCCCCCCTGAAAATATTTAAATGCATGCACAGCCGGTCCCCACCATTTCCTCTGGTTTCTTCCACATGCCCTAAAATAATAAGACCTCTCTGATATATATATATATTTATTATTTTATTTTCGTAGGTCTTTATGTGTATCTTTCTTTATGCCAGGGATTTTCCTACGTATATTAAGATGTTTCATGGCCTAATTTTCGGTGAAAGGCCTTTTTAAATATTACAGCAGCTATATGCTATCTGTTTGAGTTTATGTGGGAGACTAGAATGGACCCATTTCTGCCTCGTTAGGCTTTGTCAACTAGCCACACCCACTTTTCTTAATTCTGCCCTGTAACAGTCAAATATTTATTATTTTATTTTCGTAGGTCTTTATGTGTATCTTTCTTTATGCCAGGGATTTTCCTACGTATATTAAGATGTTTCATGGCCTAATTTTCGGTGAAATCTCAATTCACCAGCTTTTAGGCCTTTTTAAATATTACAGCAGCTATATGCTATCTGTTTGAGTTTATGTGGGAGACTAGAATGGACCCATTTCTGCCTCGTTAAGTTTTGTTTTGATATATATATATCAACTTCTCAAGTTTTCACGGGTGTGTATATGTAAAAAGTTAAAATCTCGGGTGTTTTCCCACGTCATTAAAAGTCTGTTAGTTGAAATGCTTAAAATCCTGGCTAAAATCCCAGCTTAAGATCCTCCAAAATCCCAACAAAACACTTTGTAAGGTCTTTTGAAACTCTGGCTAAAATCCTAACCAACACTTTAAAAGGGTTTTTTTTTTTTTTGGCAACATTTCAACAAGCTCTCTAATTTAGCATCATCGGGCCCCTACTTTCAGTTTGGAAGCTGTGGGTATGCTGTGAGATCGGATTTGTCAATTTTCTATGTTTGGTGCTGCTGATGTGCGCTGGTTAGCCTGAAACTCTGTGTCCTGATTGGAGGGCACCAGTTTTTTCTCCTGCTTCATTATCCTAGCTGCTGCCTGTCTGTGTGTTAAAGGCCCAGCTAGGGAACCAGAGAAAGCTGGATGATGACAAGTCAGAGAGCTTGTCGAAACGTTGCCAAAAAGAAAACTTTTAAAGTATGCCATGGACATACTGGTATTCAGCATAAATCTCAGGTTAATAAATGCTGGTTGTACGGTTGGGATTTATGCCTAGTAGCTGTATGGTGAATCCTTTAAATGCAGACCCTTGAACTGTCATTTGAGACTGGGGATATATGAGCGATGGGCCTTTCATACTTCCATCAAGTGAATCTGGAGTCTGCTTAATTATTTATCGTTTAAAATACTTATAATTATTATTTATTATTAATAATTATTTATTATTTAAAACACTTAGATGGCCAATTGCCCGACATCAACATACCAATCAACCAATAGGAAGGCACCACATAAATAGGATTCGTAGAATAGCCCAAAGCACATATTCCAGTAGAGAGAAGTTCCCTGAAAAGATGGGAACGCCAGCAAGTAATCCAGTGGTGGGTTGCCCCTGATTCTCACCAGTTCTATAGAACTGGTAGTAAAACCAGCCGGAGGCTCCGCCCACCGACCCTGATGTCATCAGAACACTTCTGCACATGTACGCGGCCTCATTACGAACCGGTAGTAAAGGTAAGTAGAACCCACTCCTAAACTAAACCTCTGGTCCCGGTGACCGACCCAGATTGAAGCTTGCAACATTATCCTGGGACGCATATATTCGCCTTCATTCATAAAATACTTATGTCCAAACTTCCACAATGACAAGCAAACAAGCAAACCCAGCTTCAGAAGGGAAGAAGCATCAACTGCTAATGGCTTAAAAGCAGAATCAACCTCTGTTTGAGACACATACAGAGATAATTAAGCTTGTGAGACTTTCCTTGTTTATAAGATGTTTGCGTTCTCCAATAAATTCCATGGGTTGGTTTGCTTCATTGCCAACACAATGTAAATATTCAAGCAGAAAGTGGATTCTTAATGAATTAGCCTGATGGATTTAATTACATTTACAATCTGTTACTTCGTGTATCATTTCTTAAAATTAAAAACAAACAAACAAACAAACCTCTAATTGCTGCTGGATGCATGATTGTTTCCAACAAGGTGGAGGAAAAAAACTTATCCAAAAAAAAAAAAAAAAGTGTTAACCGAGCATGAATGAAATTAATATTGGGATGGAAGCATTCGAATGCCATTCAAAGGGAGGATTTTGTTCCGATTTCAATTGTACAAGGGCTTCATTCTTTCTCCACAGTCCGTCATTAGACATTAACCACAAAGGAGGTGCAGAATGCATGCAAATGCTAATTCACTGGGAAAATTAAACATTGAATTTGAGGCCCATTGTCCTTAAGCCGTGAAATCTGGCACGGCTTATCTTTTGAAATCAGCATTAGATAGAGCTAGTCCTCGACTTACAACCACAACTGAGCCCAAAATTTCCATTGCCAAGCAAGACAGGCGTCAAGAGTTTTGCCCCATTTTACATTTTACTTGTGAATTGCTGCAATTGTTAAGTGAATAACAGGGTTGCTAAAAGAATCTGAGTTCCCCATGGACGTTGCTTGTCAGAAAGGGGATCATATCACACACACCTCTTTCCTGGACACTACAACCGTCATAAATACAACCCAGGTGTCAGTTTTGATCATATGAACATGAGGCTGTTGCAATGGTCATAAGTGTGAAAAGCGGTCATAAGTCCCTTTTCTCATTGCCATTGTAACTTCAAAGAATGGTTGTAATTTGAACGTTTCAGCTCTCTAAAAAGCAATTGTCTATCATTTGTCTTCATCGTAGAATGTAGAATAATAGGGTTAGAGGGAACTTTGGAGATCTTCTACTCCAGAGGTCAGCAACCTGCAGCTCTGGAGCCGCATGTGGCTCTTTCATCCCTATGCTGCAGCTCCCTGTCGCTGGTCGGCACCCCAATTTGGAGAGGAGCTTCCGGTTAAGGAGGGGAGGAAAGCATGGCATCCCAGGAGGAGACTTTATGGCAAGGGGCGGGTTTTCTGGTCGGTTCCACAATTAATAGGGCTTTTGGTTAGGACAAGTACAGGAAAAAGGACATCGTACTAGGAAGAGACTCTATGGTGGGGGAACTGGACTTCTCATTGGCTCCAGAATTGAACGGGGGGCATTTGGTTAGGACCTTTGTGGCTCTTTGAGGGTTTAAGGTTGCCGACCCCTGTTCTAGTCCAACCCACTACCTATGACAGGAAATCCTATACCAGTGGTGGTTAATCTTGTTGGTGCCGAGTGCCCAATGCACATGTGTGTGCTCGAACCCCCAAAATGCAATGTGGGCCCCCCCCATGCATGCACCCCACCTCCGTGCATGCATGCATGCCCTCATGCATATGCATGTGTATGCATTCCCACGCATATGCCACGCTTTCCAGGCCCAAACAGGGTGCAAGGGAGCGCTTGAACTCCCAAAATGCAATGTGAGCACCCGCATGCATTGCCTCTGATTAAGGGACTGCAGGCTAAAACATACGAAGAACGGTTGCAGGAACTGGGTATGTCTAGTTTAATGAGAAGAAGGACTAGGGGTGACATGATAGCAATGTTCCAATGTCTCAGGGGCTGCCACAAAAGAAGAGGGAGTCAAGCTATTCTCCAAAGCCCCTGAAGGCAGGACAAGAAGCAATGGGTGGAAACTAATCAAGGAGAAAACCAGCCTAGAACTAAGGAGAGGTTTCTTGAAAGTGAGAACAATTAATCAGTGGAACAACTTGCCTCCAGCTCTGAAAAGAGATTGGATGACCATTTGTCCATTTGTCTGAAATGATATAGGATTTCCTGCCTAAGCAGGGGGTTGGACTAGAAGACCCTTCCAACTCTGTTATTTTGTTCTGTTATTTTTTGTTCTGTGATAAAAAACCTAGTTATTTTGTTAGGCTAGTCATATCTAATCATGTTCTGCACATGTGACTTTGGGGATTTATTGAAAATCTTTGCTTCTGAATCAATGAATGTTCATGTCCAAGTAAAGAGAGGCTCCCATACCCTTCCTACAGAAGAGCAAGTAGAAGCGAGGGGCAAGCAGCTGACAAAACTCTGCATTGTGATATTGCAAAGCAATCTCCACCCTTTTGGTACAATGTTGCATAGATCTACGGAGCTCGTCCTGCAACATCGTGGCGCTTTTGTCCTGTTGTTTGACCAAACCTCAGGAATCTCTGGATAACCCTGCTTTTAGGATTTGTGTCTGGTTGCTCTCACACATGGAGATCTTGATTAGGTCAGAGGGAGCAGATGGTACTAATTAAGTTCATGATTGAACTGGGAGTTGCATTGAGGTCTCTCAGAGGTGAAAGGTTAAAATGAACACGAATGGATGCTGCTTCTCGACAAAGAGCAAATCTGTGCTCATCTCCACTGAGGCATCCACAGACATCATTCTCAAGATCAAGTTTCAAGACATTTAGGCCTCATTTGTACAAGGCAACCGCGCTTTAGAAAGCAGGAACAAAACATTTTAAGTGCAGCTGTAATTTTGCAAAGCTTACCGTATTTTTCGGACTACAAGACGCACCTTCCCCCCCCAAAAGGGGGTGAAAATTTGGGTACATCTTATACACCGAATGTAGCCCCACCCGCCCTTTGGCCTTTGCCTCCCAGCAATCTATCTCCTTGCAACAAACAGCAAGAAGAAACAGCTCCTTTCAGTCTCAGCACAGACTAATTAGCACAAGTTGATTGGATAGGCCTCCTGACTCTCAGCTGTTTTGCTCTCAGTTGTTTTGCATGGGCCTCTGTTGCTTGCTGCAAGGAGGTAAATTGCTGGAGGAGATTTTTTTTTTCCCCTTGTGCTAATCAAGCTATGCTGAAAATGAAAATGAAAGTAAAGCAGGCTGTTTGCTGTTTGCTGCAATGAGGCAAAACTGCTGGGAGGCAGAGGCAGATTTCTTTTTCTTGTTTTCCTCACCAAAAAAGTTAGGTGCATCTTATAGTCTGGTGCATCTTATACTCAGAAAAATATGGTATATGACCCCACCACCCCCAACCCTGATTCAAATTGACCCAGCCATGTTCTCTCCAAAGCAATTAAAATGTTATGCAAATCAAATATGAAAATCCCCGACTATAGTTAATTACAGACTTGTTTGCAAGGACTTCTCTATTTATTTCTCTTCCTTTTATCTCTCCACTATCCGTCATGAGTGATCAATTCCAAATTTCACCTCTTCTATATAAGGCAAACAATAAAGTCTAAGGGAGAAACAGAGCTGCACATCCCAGCCAAAAACTTTAGTTCTTAGGAATGTTCTTAGCCTTTAGATGCACACTGCATAGTAAATCAGAGAAGACACATCTGCTTCGAATGTCCCAGCCAAGCAGATGCAGAAATCAAGAGTGTTTAAGTCTCCAGTTGCCTGCAAATACGCCAAATACTCTACTGCTCTGCTGACTTTTGAACCAGTTGGAACATCTTCAATAAGAGATGACATCATAGAGAGTCTGGAAATCTTGTCTAGTCCTGGAGATGTGAAGGAAAGAAGCAATTCTTCTGTGAGATCTCTGGCCAAACCCAGGATATATTCAATGTCATGTACAAGAACCAGCAAGGGCTCAGCTTCCACAGGAAGTTAATTTTTTACAAATCTCCTAGAAATGACAGGAGATGCATTGAAAATCCACTCCAGGAATGTTATGGAACCTACCATTAGGAAAACAATAGTGAGACGTGTGATAGGAAAACATATTAGCAGAACTCCTAGCGGTAACTATCATATCTCTGATAGAACAGTACCAACGTTCAGTGCGTGGAAATAATCAATTCCCTTCAAATTGGCTGAAAATAAGTTGCTTTATTGCTCCTCCCTCTCCAAAATCAAAGACCATATTTGGTGATTCTCCTCCCCACCAAGAATAAAGATAATTATATGTTATCCTAATTACAAACTGGCTAAAAGTTGGTTTTATTTCTTGTCTTGTAATTTCCTGCCTCCAGGAACCTGCAATTTCCCTAGCTTCTCATACTTCAATTGTAGGAAACGGAATTTGAAATTAAATTATAGGAAGTTGAATTGCCTAGGCTGCGAGTTCTAGTTCCAGAAAGAGATGGTAGGAGATTTATACTTTTAGACTTACCAGATTCTGCTATTGTAGTCTTACGGTAAAGTAGAATCCCTTCACCTGGTTGTGTTGATGAAGATTTTCAATCATCCAGATAGAATTGTCTGGAAGTTACCTCACGGCGACTGGACTCATTTTGGTTCATCTGGTTGTGTTTCCTGTTTGGTCTACCTGGGAAGACTGACTTGAATCTTGCAAGTCTGAAAGTACAAATCTTGCACCATCTCCTTTAAGATAATAGTTAAGGTTAAGGCTATAGCGTCAGTTGTCAGATAAAGGGATAAAAGATAAAATATTTAACATTCTAAGATAAACAAGGTTGTAAGATAATGCTTTAAATTTCTAACAATCTCTTCCTCCCTCCCTCCCTTCCTTCCTTCCTTCCGTCCATTAGCATTGGAAGCCATATTAGGCTGGAAGCTTCCATGCTGCCATCTTCTCATGTGTGGGAAAATAGGAGGAGGAGTTTAGTAGGGAAGTTGTTTGTAGACATAATAGCATTCTTCCTGTCGGTCAGGATCAGGGCGATCTGGCATCTGGAGAAGGAGTGGTCGGAATGCTGAGTCAAAATGGGACAGATGGTGATTCGAGCATGTGATCGACTGAGGAGTGAGGGGATGGTTTTGGGAGTTTTGATTTACTGAGAGAGAACCCAGATCCTCTCAGATTCAGTTTTTCCCAGATGTGCCAGTTTATCTATTCTAGTAAAGAGAACTTTGGAAAATGCTTGCTTCCGCGTCTTTATTCGGAGTTGGGGTTTTCTGGAATTCGGACTCCCTTCCTTCCTTCCTTCCTTCCTTCCTTCCTTCCTTCCTTCCTTCCTTCCTTCCTTCCTTCCTTTTCTTTCTTTCCTTCTTTCCTTCCTTCCTTCCTTCCTTCCTTCCTTCCTCCCTCTCTCCCTCCCTGTTTCCAGAAGCTCCTGCAAGCTATTATGCAATGGAGCTGTTCAGTCTGATCTTGATCCTTCTAACGCCTAAATTAGACTTCTTCGTCACTATGTGTCAGGGAATACATGGTTCTGTCGTTCAGGGATAGTTGCATAGGTGTTCCATTTCTATTTCTGCAGATAGTAACATTCTGGCTTGAGGGGACACTCAAACAGCAAACCACAGAACAGGAGGCGAGAGCCATCAATCAGCACGCACAATGCACAGAAAGGATTTGGAAGGTGTGCATGTAAGTCTATCTGCAGCAGTAGTGGGATTCAAATCCTGTTGCTACCGGTTCACTTGTGGGCACGTGCATGCTCACATGCATGTGTGATGCTTTTGTGCATGTGCAGAAGTTTCTGCGCATGCACAGAGATGTCCGGGTGGGTGGGCAGTGTCTCCTGCTGTTGCCACTACTGTTGTGGTCCGCCAGCAGCCTACGGAGCTAACAATGGGGTTGGACAGTGAGGAGGCTGGGGAGGACCAGGGGCCAGTCCTGGAGTCTGGGGAAGATCCGGAGGAGGGCTCTGTATCAGAGACAGAGGTGGGGCCGGGGCCATCTGGGAGTGATACATGGACTCCAGAGCCTCCAGAGTCAGACAACAGAGAGGCAGAGGAACAGAAGGAGCCTGTTCATGTGCAGAGCTGCCAGAAGGCAAGATCAGCTAAAGCAAAAGGAATGACTCAGGAGTAAGGCCAGGAGATGATTGGCTCCTCCCATAAGGCTTAAAAGAGCAACAAAGGCTCTTGGGCTCTTTGTAGGAAGGCAACGTTGCTAAATCTGTTTTCCAGTCGGCGTCTCTTGTTTCTGAACTTTGTGGGGCTTTGCCAAGAAAGGCCTTTGGCAGGGTGCCAAAGAAGATAAAGGTTTGTGATAAGTCTGGAGGACTTTTTCTGAAGGACTTGTTTTGGAATTAATTTGGACTAAGCTGGAAATGAAGTAATTCCTAGCTGTTATAATAAAATAGGTTTGCTTAAGGCTAATTGTGTCTGGTAATGCCTAATTGAGCCTAGGTCACAACAGCTACTAGTTCACCCAATCCGGGGCGAAACGGTAGCAACCCACCACTGATCTGCAGCCATCTGCAACCTCTGCTTGCCCATCAACCCCTTCATCGAGGTGTGCAGTGACAGCAATATAGACAGTTATAGTCAACTCTTATAACTTATTCCAGGACGTTTCTTCTATCTTACCCTGGCATATCTAGACAATCTTATACTTCACTGCAAATCAGGCCTGATTCTGCTTAGTTTCCTTATATCAGTCAAGATAAGTGAGGTGTCACCCCCTGCTGTAGATTTATGAGGTCCGTCACTCAGAAAAAATATATGAAAGAATAACTCTGTCTATTGAAAATAAAAATGCCTCGAAGATGCTGATGTTAAACATTTTCTGAAAGAAATGATTGATCCCCACCAAATATTTGTGCTTTGAATCTAGGCTTTTTGCTAGAGTAGCAGTGCCAAACACCTCCATTCTTAAAATCATTGCTTGGCTTTGATAAATTGCGGTGGCACAGCGGTTAGAGTGCAGTACTGCAGGCTACTTCCGCTGATCACCGGCTGCCAGCAGTTTGGCAGATTGAATCCCTCCAGGCTCAAAGTGGACTCAGCCTTCCAACCTTCCAAGGTCGGTAAAATGAGGACCCAGATTGTTGGGGGCAAGAGGCTGACTCTGTAAACTGCTTAGAGAGGGCTGTAAAAGCACTGTGAAGCGGTATATAAGTCTAAGTGCCATTGCTATTGATCTTGTCCTAAGCTTTCTATTGTTTATGGTTTGGGAAGGTAATCTGGAATAAACAGCACCCAAGATATTTTCATTGACTGGATGCTATCTTGAGGGATCTACAGTAGCTATCTGCTCTTCAGAATCAAGAATTAGGAAAGGGATTAGCCAATAGCAATAGCGTGTTTTCCTGAAAATAAGACCCTGTCTTATATTTTTTTGAACCCTGAAATAAGCGCTTGGCCTTATTTTCAGGGAGGTCTTATTATTTTGGGGCATGTGGAAGAAACCAGAGGAAATGGCGGGGACCAGCTGCACATGTGTTTAAATATTTTTGAGGAGGGCTTATTTTTAGGGGGCGGCTTATTTTAATGCATGCACTCAAAAGCCCGATTGGGCTTATTATCAGGAGATGTCTTATTTTGGGAAAACAGGTTAGCGCTTAGACATATGTACCACTCCATAGTGCTTTACAGTCCTCTCCGAGCGGTTTACAATGTCAGTATATTGCAACCAACAATCTGGGTCCTCATTTTACCCACCTCAGAAGGATGGAAGGCTGAGTCAACCTTGAGCCCTGTCAGGAGTGAACTCCAAACGGTGGGCAGAGTTTGCCTGCAATACTGCACTTTAACCACTGCATCACCGCAGCTGCTATAAAGCATAAGCTTGCAGGAGCACGTTTGAGGTGTAGTAGTCTCGGTGTTCCATTGCATAAATGTTAGTGCTAGAAGATATAACGACAATGATGGTTAGTGGACTGGAGGCTGAAACATCTAAAGATGTTTGTTGGATTTAGATATGCCTAGTTTAATGAAAAGAAGGACTACGGATGTCATGATGGCAGTGTTCCAATATCTTAGGAGCTGCCACAAAGAAAAGAGGGAGTCAAGCTATTCTCCAAAGCACCTGAAGGCAGGGCAAGAAGCAATGAATGGAAGCTAATCAAGGAGAGAAGCAACCTAGAACTAAGGAGAAATTTCCTGTTAATTAGAACAATTAATCAGTGGAACAACTTGCCTCCAGAAGTTGTGGGTGTGTCATTACTGGAGGTTTTTAAGAAGAGATTATACAACCATTTGTCTAAAAGGCCCTCTACCTGGGCAGAGGGCTGGACTAAAAGATCTGTAATGATCCTTTCCATCTCTGTTATTCTGCTACAAAGAAATTCCAACGCATCTTTCATTCTATAGCCACCTCTACTACTACATCTACTATAAGCATCAAAACGTCATCAAAAAAGCACAACAAAGAATGTTCTTCCTGCGCCAACTCAGAAAGCTCAAACTGCCCAAGGAGCTGCTGATCCAGTTCTACAGAGGAATTATTGAGTCTGTCATCTGCACCTCTATAACTGTCTGGTTTGGTTCTGCAACCCAACAAGACAGACACAGACTTCAGAGGATAATTAGAACTTCAGAGGATAAAAAACAGTTACTACCAACCTGCTTTCCATTGGACACCTGTATATTGCACGAGTCAAAAAGAGGGCTGTGGAAATATCTACAGACCCCTCGCATCCTGGACAGAAACTTTTTCAACTCTTACCCTCAAAACGACGCTATAGAGCACTGAACCTCAGAACAATGAGACACAAGGACAGTTTTTTCCCGAACGCCATCGCTCTGCTAAACCAATAATTCCCTCAACACTGTCAAACTATTTACTAAGTCTGCACTACTATTAATCTTCTCATCTTCCCACCACCCATTTCCTTCCACTGATGACTGTATGACTGTAAGTTTGTTACTTGTATCCTTACGATTTATATTGATATTGTTTCTTGATTGCTTATTTGTACCCTATGACTATCACCGTGTTGTACCTTATGATTCTTGATGAACGTATCTTTTCTTTTATGTACACTGAGAACGTATGCACCAAGACAAATTATTTTCTATTGTATTCTATATAAACATATAGGCAAATCAATTTAGCTACTCGCATTTAGTCACGGACACATTTTCTCACATTTCTGAGCTCTTTTCCCCATTAGCTAGTACATGCCTTTGTATTTCAAAACACTTAATCTTCACAGTGGGTGGTGGCAAATGACAATATAAAAAGTGTCATCCTTTTTTTAAAAAAATCCTATAGGAAGTGGGGAGATTACTGGCTTCCCTGGAGACCCAGCAAGAGGAGCGCAAAGATACTCCTCTAGGAAATCCTTCATGAGTAATCTGCCCTTTCCTTAACAGTTCAAGGGCACAGTGGAACAAATAAAAAGACATCTGTCACTGGGTCATTAAACATCTGGCATAAAGATTAGCCATCCTTTTCCCCCCTCGTCAAACGGTTTGTAAACTTATCCTCTCTTCTCAATGTGTGTTTTCTTTCATCTTCTTCAGTAAATCATGTGGCAGATACAAAAATAGGTCCGTGCATTTTATGGACTACTGGTGAACTTGAAGCAAACTTAAAATTTGAGGTAGGTTATCCTTCAATACAGTATGACTGCTCTTGGAGGCCGGATTTGCATAACTTGCCATAAACAACAGTGGGATTCAGCTGGTTCAAACCGGTAGTTGCAAGGACTGGTTACCCCGCCCACCCCTCCCCTCCCAGGAGTCTCTATGCAGCCCATTTTAGATGCCAGGTAAGTGCAGTGCCCACGCGGGGGCTCTGGGAGGGTGAAAAACAGGCCTCCCGGAACTTCCAGAAGTCTAGAAACAGGCCCATTTCCAGCCTCCAGAAGGCCTCTGGATCCCAGGGGAGGCCATTTTCGCCCTCCTGGAGGCTCAAGTAAAGCCTCTGGAGCTTGGGGAGGATGAAAACTCCCCACTGTGATGCAAGAGGCCACACCCACCCTGCAACCGGGCAGAGAACCAGTTGCTAAAATTTTTGAATCCCACCCTGGCCATAACCAACTTGCCATGGTCAACTCACCACAGCCACCTCACCATAGCCTACCTGCTGTGGGACAACTCATCATGGCCAACTCGCCATAGGACAAGTCTCGGCAGGGCAATTTAACCATTCAATTGAATTATTTAAAATAAATTAAAAAATATTTATTTATTTTTTTGCATCCTTCTTAAAATGATTTTATTTCACCAGTTCTTTGATATTAGTGCAACTCTTGTTCCACAGCGAATTGTCCCATGATGAGTTGGCCATGGAGATTTGTCCTACAGCGAGTTAGCCACAGCAAGTTGGCCATGGCAAGTTGGCCGTGGTGAGTTGGACATAGCAAATTGTCATAAACCCCCTGGACTCAGGACAAGAAGCAACAGATTGAAACTAATCAAGGAGAGAAACAATCTAGAACTAAGGGGAACAATTAATCAGTGGAACATCTTGCCTTCAGAAGTTGTGAGTGCTCCATCACTGAAGGGTTTTAAGAAAAGATTGGAGAAATCATTTGTCTGAAGTGGTACAGGTAGTCTTAAACTCACAACAATTTATTTAGTGGCTGTTTCAAGTTACAATGGCACTGAAAAAAGTAATCTACGACCACTTTTCACACTTATGACCATTGAAACATCCCAATGGTTACATGATTTATATTCAGATGCTTGACAACGGGTTCATATTTATGATTGATAGTTGCAGTATCCCGGTTTCCATCATTTGCAACCTTCTGACAAGCAAAGTCCATGGGGAAACCAGAGTCACTTAACAACTGTGTTACTAATTTAACAACTGCAGTGATTCACTTAACAAATGTGGCAAGAAAAGTTATAAAATTGGACAAAACAGACACTTAGCAAAATCTCTCACTTAGCAACATAAATTCTTAGGGCTCAATTGTGGTCATAAGTCAAGGACTACCTATATAGGGTCTCCAGCCTGAGCAGGGGATTGATCATCTCAGTTTCAAGCAGGGGTGAAATCCAGCAGGTTCTGACAGGTTCTGGAGAACCAATAGCGGAAATTTTGAGTAGTTTGGGGAACCGGCAAATGCCACCTCTGGCTGGCTCCAGAGTGGGGTGGGAATAGAGATTTTGCAGTATCCTTCCCCTGCCATGCCTACCAAGCCATGCCAACCAAGCCACACCATGCCCACCAAGCCATGCCCACAGAACTGGTAGTAATAAAATTTGAATTTCACCATTGGTTTCAAGGCCACTGAGTCAGCTCTTGTCCGAAGATATTTCCATGGCCATGTGGCCAGCATGACATCACAGAGTGCTGTTTTCTTTCCACTGAAGTGATACCTATTTATCTACTTGCATTTGTATGCTTTCAAGTTGGCGGGAGCGAGGACAGGAGCTCACTCTGTCACATGGAGCTTGGGTCTCAAACTTGAGCTGCTAGCTTTCTAGCCAACAAACCCAGCCTGTTAACCACTGAGCCACCATGCCACCCCTTAGAAAGCTAAACAAGGAGAAAAAAATATATCCATGTAATTCTCCAAATTCTGAAAGCAGGATTCTCTCAGTTCATTTAATAATGGGGCTGTGAGACCTGAACATGGACAGAGATATCCCGAGGAGAGGATTAAAGTGGGGGAATGAGAAAGGCTCAGCATAATGGGGAGGTGGGTCAGAAAAATCAACACCGTTGTCCATTGCCACTTCACAATAATAAACTCAAAGTAGCAAAAGTGAAATTCGTAAGATGCATTCTAACTCCCTGGAATAGAATTTCTACAAAGTACAACAGTGGCCAAAATTGTGGAAACCTTTTGGGGAAAGTGTATTTTCTAAAACTAGCTAATAACACCACTTTTTTGGAGGGAGTAGTACCATAAAATTATGTATCAATGGAAAGATAATTTAATCAAGAATGTAATGCAATAACTTTTATGAAGGATTTGCTATTAGAATAGCAGTTACCATATAAAGAAGAAATGTGAAACACGTAGAAAAAAACGAGATATACAAAAATGATCACCATAGAAAAAATGAGATATACAAAAGTTATCATGTCACTTAATCCTTAGTTGGGTAACCTTTAGCATGAATGACGGCCTTACAACGTCTTCCCATGGAGCGAACCAAGCCTTTTAGTTCTGCAGCTGTTATGTGAAACCAAGATTGAGCGATGGCTTCTATTAACTGGGTTTTATTGCTGGGTCGCTTCTGACTAACAAGTTTCTTTAGTCGACTCCATAGATTTTCCATTGGGTGAAGGTCTGGACTATTCCCAGGCCATTCCAGGAGTGGAATAGGATTATGTTGAAACTCTAAAAAAAAAAAAAAAAAGTGGTGTTATTAGCCATCAAACCTCAAAAATACACTTTTCCCAAAAAGTTTCCACAATTTTGGCCACTACTGCAGGGAGGAAAGGCTTTTAGGAAATTGGAGGAGGATTTTCAGCACAATGTGATGTCTGAAGACTGTAGGATAAAAGACACCACTGTGTGGGGGTTATTTTCAGGAAGATCCTTCAGTAGGGAGATAACATGTTCCAGGTGTGTTCTGGCATCACTTTCATGCTCTTGAATTCCAAAGAACTGAGATTCATCTGGTTTTTCAAGCACCCATAAATCAGCTCAGATTCCTGCAAAGGGTTCATGAACCGCAGTCGTGAATCTTGATGAACCTCAGGTCCCTATCAGGATCTACTGCAGTTTAAGATTCCTTGGTTAATACAAGTAGCCTTCAATTTACGACCGTGATTTTTGTTACTAAGCGAAATGTTTGTTCAATGAATTTTGTCCCATGTTACCACCTTTCTTGCCACGTTTGTTAAGGGAATCCACACAGCGGATAAGTCAGTAAACCCGGTTGTTAAGCGAATCTGGCTTCCCCATTGATTTTGTTTGTCAGAAGGTCGCAAAAGGGAATCGCACGACCCCTGGACACTTGCAACCGTCATAAATGTGAGCCGGTTGCTAAGCATCTGATCATCTGACCACGTGGATGCTGCAATGGTTGTAAGTGTGAAAAATGGTCCTACGTCACTTTTTTCACTAAAAATCACTAAATGAACTGTTGTAAGTTTGTTTGCTTGTTTGTTTGTTTCCCTCTTTCTTTCTTTTCTTTCTTTATTCCTTCCTTCCTTCCTCCTTCCCTCCCTCCTTTCTTTCTTTCTTTCTTCCTTCCTCTCTCCCTCCTTCCTTCCTTTCTCTTCCTTCCTTCCTCCCTCCCTCCCTCCCTCTTTCCTTTCTCTCTCTCTCTCTCTTTCTTTCTTCCTTCCTTCCTTCCTTCTTTCCTCCCTCCCTCTTTCCTTTCTCTTTCTTTCTTTCTTTTGTTCTTTCTTTTTTCTTTCTTCCTTCTTTCCTCCCTCTTTCCTTTCTCTTTTTTTCTTCCTTCCTCCCTCCTTCCTTCCTCTTTCCCTTCCTTCCTTCCTTCCTTCCTTCCTTCCTTCCTTCCTTCCTTCTTTCCTCCCTTCCTCTTTCCTTTCTCTTTCTTTCTTTCTTTTTTCTTTCTTCCTTCTTTCCTCCCTCTTTCCTTTCTCTTTCTTTCTTCCTCCCTCCCTCCTTCCTTCCTCTTTCCCTTCCTTCCTTCCTTCCTCCCTCCCTCCCTCCCTCCCTCCCTCTTTCCTTTCTCTTCCTTCCTTCCTTCCTTCCTTCCTTCCTCCCTCCCTCCCTCCCTCCCTCCCTCCCTCCCTCCCTCCCTCCCTCCCTCTTTCTTTCTTTCTTTCTTTCTTTCTTTCTTTCTTTCTTTCTTTCTTTCTTTCTTTCTTTCTTTCTTTCTTTCTTTCTTTCTTTCTCCAAAACAGCGGCTGAATTTTAACCAGCCAAAAGATCAGAAGCCTGTCCATTGAGAAAAGGGGCTTATCTTCACGCAAGCTTTGCAGTCACACAATTCGCTCCTGCACAAAATCCCATGGCTCTTTATTAAACTCGGTTAGTTTCAACCAGCAACCTCCTTTCCCATTGAAAAGAGTTTCTCTGATGTAGGGGAGGGAAGGTTTTTCCATCAAGACAAGAAGGTGACCACTAAGGAAACAGATTCAGACATGTCTGCATAATAACTTCCCTGCGAGCGATCCTTTGCAAGCCCTCTGCCCCTGAAGCTTGGCTTGATTGTAATATATTGTTTATTTCGGAAACACCAACAGTTGGTGCTTCATCTTTCTGCCAATGCATTCATCTTCTCCAAAAAAACATGATCAATCTCTGTTAAAATGTGTGCACAGCTGTAGTGTTTGATGACATTGGATGGATTACCCTGTATTAAACATTTGTAATTGTTTTGCATTGGACTGTGACCTGCATTCTCAAATAACTTAATGATAGCGGGTGCCAACTGGATATCCCATGGAACAGAAGGTAAATGGGCCCAACCAGATGAGTCTGTCACATCGATGATGTAGTCATATCAGAGGAGGAGGAGGAGGAGGAGGAGGAGGAGGAGGAGGAAAAAGAAGGAGGAGGAGGGGAGAGGAGGAGGGGGAAAAGGAGAAGGAGAAGGAGAAGAGGAGGAGGAAGAGGAGGAGGAGGAGGAGGAGGAAAAGGAGAAGGAGGAGGAGGAGGAAGAGAATTAGAAGAAGAAGAAGAAGAAGAAGAAGAAGAAGAAGAAGAAGAAGAAGAAGAAGAAGAAGAAGAAGAAGAAGAAGAAGAAGAAGAAATCATCTCAACATTACCTTCTGAATATTTCTAATTCCTACTTAACTTCCCATTTCTTTGTTCTCTAGGAAATGATCTACTTATGTTTCATTAGCTTTAAAGTGGATTTGGACTGGGCAGCTTTCAAAGAGAGGCCTTCTCCACAGAACTTTGTTGCTTTCAAAGTGATGAAAGCAGTGTGGCCGCATTGCACTATAAGCTCTGATCCTCCCATGCATGTCTTTGTTGTTATTGTTCTTATGCTGCCTTTCTTGTCTCCCCTCCCTCCCTCCCTCCCTCCCCCCTCCCCCACCTCCAGGCTTCACCGGGGTCATCTTAGCAGAGGATTTGCCTTCCCCTTTGGAAAACCTGCCTTCTGTTTCCTGCTTTTTGCTCCTTGACCTTGTTGATACCTATGAAACTTGACCAGTAACTGCTGCCTAGATTGGCAGCCAGCACGTAGAACCTCTCAGACAAAATGTAGAAAGTGGAGCACGGGAAGTGGGATTTTCAAGTTTGAATACACCAGCATCTTTCCAAATTGTATATGTATATGTATTTGTATATGATGCATATGTATATGTATATGCATGTGATAATGTATAGGTATGGATTTAGGTATAAGTATAGATATAGGTATATATGTGTATGCATCATCATTTTAGCCCAGGAGTCTGCAACCTTAAACACTCAAAGAGCCATTTGGACTTGTTTCCCACAGAAAAGAAAACACCGGGAGCCACAAAACCCTTCCCGTGCCTGGCTATTTCTTAAGTGGCCACAAAACTAGCATATGTAGTAGTTGAATTAAATGTTCTGTTTTCTTCTGAAACTTTTCTTTTCTTGGATTTATCCATGGTTGGCCAACTGGGGGTTGAAAAGCTCAATAAATCGCATGCCTGTAGGTGTCGCACATTGACAGTTGTAATGCATATTTTGAATAACAAGGAGCCGCAGCAGAGGGATGAAAGAGCCACATGCGGCTCCAGAGCCGCAGGTTGCTGACCCCTGTTTTAGCCATTGTCTTTCCACTGCAGGATGAAGACATCTCCCGCATGTTCCCAACCAATATGGTCCTGAGCAGTGGTAGGTTGCCCCCGGTTCGGACAGGTTCACAAAAACCGTTAATAAAACTGGCGGCAGGCTCCGCCCACTGACCCCGATGTCATCAGGAAACCATTGCAAACCGGTAGTAAAAAGGTAAGTAGAACCCATCCCTGGTCCTGAGGTTTCTTTTGGTAATTGGGCCTGCAATACTTGCTGATGTCATCAATCCATCTTGTTTTAGGTCTTTTTCATGGATGCTTTTCATCGAGCGAGATCCATTCTATAGAATAGAATAGAACAGAACAGAACAGAACAGAACAGAACAGAACAGAACAGAACAGAACAGAACAGAACAGTATAGAATAGAACCGAACCGAACCGAACAGAACAGAACAGAACAGAACAGAACAGAACAGAACAGAATAGAATAGAATAACAGAGTTGGAAGGGACCTTGGAGGTCATCTAGTCCAACCCCGTTTAGGCAGGAAACCCTATACCCTTGATGACAAACCTATAGCATGTGCGCCAGAGGTGGCACGCACTGCTTTCTCTGGTGGCACGCAAGCTGTTGCCCCAGCTCAGCTCCATCGTGCATGCATATGTGCCTCCTACCAGTCAGCTAATTTTCAGGTCTGCCGTGCATGCGTGGGGATGGGGCACATGCGGGGGTCACATGCCCAGGTGCGGGGGGAGCGTGGGGGTCCCACAAACATGCGTGGGGGTGGGGAGAGCACGGGGGATCACACACGCATGCATGGGGGCAGGGCATGCAAGGGGGGGGTCATGCAGGCATTGCATTATGGGTGTGGGCTTGCACATGTGCTGTCGCACGCAAATGTGCGTACTTTCGGCCCGTAATGACAAAAAGGTTAGCTAACACTGCCCTATACTATTTCAGACAAATGGTTATCCAACATCTTCTTAAAAACATCCAATGTTGGAGCATTCACAACTTCTGGAGGCAAGTTGTTCCACTGATTCATTGTTCTGAAACACCGTCAGGAAATTTCTCCTTAGTTCTAGGCTGCTTCTCTCCTTGATTAGTTTCCACCCATTGCTTCTTGTCCTGCCCTCGGGTGCTTTGGAGAATAGCTTGGCTCCCTCTTCTTTGTGGCAACCCCTGAGATATTAGAACACTGCCATCATGTCACCCCAAGTCCTTCTTTTCATTAAACTATTGGGTGTATTACTTGGAACCCTGTGTATATGTATGTGTTATGTTTATGAATTTGATTATGAATATGAATATGAATATGAATATGGCATGAACTTTTGTAGCTTCTAGCCTGCTTTTTGTGATGTAAAAGTGTGATAGCCAGCAGCAAGAGGGATAAGCCATTGCATGGAATTTTGGATTAATTATTTTTAATTTAAAATACATAGTGTGTTTGTGTATATCTGTGTGTGTGTGTGTGTGTGTTGTATACATATGTATGTGTGAGTGTATATTTTTACCTATTATAGCTGTATCCTTATTTATTAACATCTAAATTTATATTTGTATTTATATAATCCATATTTATATCTTTATTTGTATCATCTACATCTATATGAAAGGTACTCGCAAATGATTCATTCATTTGTGATTGTGTGAGAAAAATCCATCAGACTTCCTCGATCATATTCTGTCGCCTCATGTTTCTTACCCCAACAGCAAAGTGGATTTTCTTGAGAATTGCATACTCTACTACCTCCAAGCAGAATTAATATTCAGCTACATATCCTTAGTTGCGTCTGGCCAATTTAAGTTGTTAATTGCCAGTTTAGGCAATACAGAATATGCACACAGTGTGCTGAAATGAAGGCAGACGTTCCTACAGTATAATGTAATATAAAGTAGTAAGTATAATGTAGTGTAGATTAATCTTTATCTGTTGGACCAGACAGCAGTTCAGACTCCATTCCAATGCTGTCTGAAATGCAAAGAAGGTTAAAGATGTTCAACCTCGTTCTACTTTTAGTTTGGCTTTTTTCATGCTCAAAACCATGCCAGCAAAATTTATCCATTTTGCTACTAAATTTCAGTAGTACAATCTTAGTTTTAGGTAGGTTGCAAGTTAGTTCAGGGCTCCCTCTATCTGTTGTGATCCGCCAGCAGCCTGCAGAGCTGGCAGCGATGAAGCTGAGGAAGAACATGGGCCAGTCCTGGAGGCTGGGGAAAGCCCGGATGAGGGCTCTGCATCAGAGGCAGAGATGGGGCCAGGGCCATCGGGGAGTGAGGTGTGGACTTCGGGGCCTCCAGAGGCTGGTAGTAGAGAGGCAGAGGAACAGGATGAGCCTGTTCTTAGTGCACGTATGAGAAGAGTTGCCAGAAGGCAGGAGCAGCTAAAGCAGAGTGGACGACTCAGGAGTAGGGCCAAGAAATGATTGGCCCCTCCCATAAGGCTTAAAAGACCAGCAACTGCTCTTGGCCTCTTTGCTGGAAAATAATGTTGAGAGATTTGCTTCTTGTTTCATTGTATTCATTTCTTATCGGCATCTTCTGCTTCTGAACTTTTGCCAAGAAAAGCCTTTGGCAGTTTGCCTAATTATACCAAGGTCGGTGATAAACTGTGGAATGGTGTTTTGAAGAATTTGCTTTAGTTTGGACTACACTGAGAATGAGTTAATTCTCAGCTGTTCTAATAAAGTCTGTTTGTTTTTGAACTGTTTGCATTTAATATTAACTACTTGAGCCTGGGTCACAACACTATCTGCTATATTGAAATGCCATTTGGTTTAATAACTATCCTGGTGCTATTGTTGTAGGAAATAACCAGGAGCTGAGGGTGGCGTCAAATGCATCATTAGTTTGGAATCATAACATTCCCAGTTTTGAGTCATCATATGCCCCTTACATCCAGCCCGCCCTGAATTCCATGGGCCTTTATCTAGCACTTATTTGACTTGACCATTGGTAGATCAGATTCTTGTGTCTAGGCAGCATAAAATAAAATTTAAATGCTTTGAACTCTACTCCTCTTCCTGGTTTCTTGCACCTGAAAATTGAACTGAGAATGTAGCTAACTATAAAGCTGTGGCAGAACATGATATTTGTAAACTGTTGGAATTCAGCCAGTGAATCCCAAAGTTGAAGGATTGGCTTCAATAGAGAGTTGGCATTGTGCTGGATTTATCCAATAGGGAGTGGTACAGGTAGTCCTCTACCATTTTTCACACTTACAACCTTTGTAGCATTCCTATGATCATGTGATCAAAATTGAGATGGTTGGCAACTGATTCATACTTATGCTGTGCCCCATCATTGCCCAGAGGATCAATGGTTGCCCTCTCCCCTCCTTGGAAGAGCTTTATAGCTCTTGTTGCCTTAAGAAAGTTCAAACCATCCTTAAAGATCCTCATTCAGGTCACCCTTTTTTTTTTTTTTTGAACTATTATCATCTGACAGATGGTACAGGATAATAAAAACAAGGACAAATAGGCTGAAAAATAGCTTCTATCCCAGAGCAGTAACTATATTGAATTCTACTGTATAGTGCAATATTAATGCAATATCAGGCTTTTTAAAATTCAATTGAATGGAATGTAGCTTTTGTTTTATTTTTTATGTATAATGCATACTGAAGATGGCATTTAATTTCATTGTACGAGGTGCAATGACAATAAATTAAACTAAACTAACTCGTTCCCCAGTAATGTCTGTTTATAAAATACATGGAAAAAAACAATGCAGGCTTTATGCAAAGTAAAGTTTCCCTACATATGCACACACAGAGAAGATGTCCAACGGCCTTTATTGATCAATAATAGGAAAAGTCGGGTCTAGAAACTCTGGATGAGACCCAGTGGGATGGTTATTCCAAAACTCTCATTGGCTACAACAACATTATCATATTAATGAACAATTCAGAACTGGTGTTGCCATGAGTTGAGTATGGGGGAGCTGAACCTTGGAAAGGAAATGAGTCATCTTTCTTAGAAAGATATATATATATTCTTACTTTTCGTAGGTTTTATGTGTGTGTTTTTTTTCTTTTAGCCAGGTTTTTCCTACGTAACCAAGATTTTTCTTCAGCCCTAGCTCAGTGAAGTCACATTCACTAGATTCTGGGTTTTTTTTCTTTCTGGCAGCCAGCAAACCCTATGCTGCCTAGTGAGAGACTTATATAGATCTATTTCTGGCTTGTTAGCCATCATCAGTAAGCCACACCCACATCTCATGTATCCTCCCTGTAAAGGTACAATATCTATTTTCTTACTTTTCGTAGGTTTTATGTGTGTTTTTCTTTTAGCCAGCTAACAAGCCAGAAATAGATCTATATAAGTCTCTCACGAGGCAGCATAGGGCTTACTGGCTGCCAGAAAGAAAAAAAGCCCAGAATCTAGTGAATGTGACTTCACTGAGCTAGGGCTGAAGAAAAATCTTGGTTATGTAGGAAAAACCTGGCTAAAAGAAAAACGTGTGTGTGTGTGTGTGTGTGTGTGTGTGTGTTTTCTGAGGTTTTCGCGGGTGTTTGTAAGTAGATCTTTGGTTATTCGGGTCTTCTCCCATGTATGCTCCTGGAAGCACGAAGCCGAAGACACCAGCCTGAAGATGACGAATGAGACTTCGTTGAAACGTCGCCAAGACACTTACAATTTTACGCGGGAAAAGACCCAAATAACCAAAGACCCACACACACACACACACACACACACACATCACTGATATTAAAGCAAGAGCTTCTTTCTTTCTTTTTCTGAGAAAGTTTGATCCATATATTTCTTCCAGAAAAGTAATGCATAAAGGAAGTCTGTTTAGAACCATTGCTGGCTCTTTTTCTGAGCTCTGGATGGTTCTTTAACAGATTAAGAGCGTTGGAAGGGACCTTGGAGGTCTTATAGTTCAACCCTCTGCTCAAGTCGGAGACCCTAGATAGCATTTCAAAATAATAGAAGAAGAAGAAACAAACTAACAGAATAAAAGAGTTGGAAGCAGGGGTGAAATCCAACAACTTCTGAATCAGGTTCTGGAGAACCGGTAGCGGAAATTTTGAGCAGTTGGCGAACTGGCAAATACCACCTCTGGCTGGCCCCAGAGTGGGGAGGGAATGGAGATTTTGCAGAACCCTTCCCCTGCCACGCCCACCAAGCCACACCACACCCACTAAGCCACGCTCACAGAACCAGTAGTAAAAAAATTTGGATTTCACCACTGGTTGGAAGGAACCTTGGAGGTCTTTTAGTCCATCCCCCTGGACTAAACCATTTCAGATAAATGGTTGTCCAATCTCTTCTCTAAAACCTCCGGTATTGGAGCGCCCACAACTTCTGAAGACAACACCTTCTGCAGATTCATTGTTCTCACTGTCAGGAAATGTCTCCTTAGTTCTTGGCTGGTTCTCTCCTTGATGAGCTTCCATCCAACTTGTTCAGACAAGTGGTTTGCCAATCTCTTCTTAAAAACTTCCTTTTCTGCCTTTTCTTTCTATGGTTTCCTAATTCCTCTGTATGTGTCTTATTCTGGCAAGTCCAGTGGTGGAATTCAAATTTTCTGATTACCAGTTCTGCGGGCATTGCTTGGTGGGTGTGGCGGGGGAAGGATACTGCAAAATCTCCATTCCCACCCCACTCTAGGGGAAGGATATTGCAATATCTCCATTACCACCCCCTCTGGGGCCAGCCAGAGGTGGTGTTTGCCAGTTCTCTGGACTAGTCAAACTTTCCGCTACCAGTTCTCCAGAATCTGTCTGAATAGCACCCCTGGTAAGTCCTGTTCATGAGCTGGTCTTTGGTCTTGATTGCCAGGTTCCAACTGACTTGATCCAGACTGTTGGCCATGACCCAGCTCTGACCCCATCCTATAAACTAGCCTGTTGGACTAACAGTTTTATTTATATCTGGATTTGCTAGCAACTCAGGATTCCTCCAGAGCCAAAGTATAATAACCAATAGGTCTTGCCAAGGTTGGAGGAAATGCCATTGGGTAGAGTAAGAATCAGTTGGCTTATGGCTTCAGGGAAAACTGTTTTCCTCTATGGGAAATCTCCTTTGTTCAATAGGAGGGCCTGCATGTGGGATACACATCCTGTTTTCAGGCGCCTGTTGCTAGGAATGGTACAATGTGGAAGGGCAGGACCTTTGCTTGAACTTCTCTTTTGAATCCTATTCATGGCTTAAATAACAGCTGATGCATCATCATGCAAAAAGAAGCCACAGAATAGTCACCAAAGAGCCAAAAAGGCTTCCACCTCCAGCATTCTCCATCCAAAGATACTGGAACAAGCAACAGATCAATATTTTTTTTTAAATGGAAAGCAGTATATAAATGTATAAAGTCAGTAAACAAGGATGCAAGGAAAGGAACTGTGTGAAGGGATATCAATTGGAAAAGACTACATGTCAGTGCTGTCATCCAGGGGTGGGCTGCTGGGAGTTCACAGGGATTTGGGAGAACCTCTAGCAAAGATTCTGTTCAGTTTGGAGAATGCCCAAATCCCACTGCAGCCTGTTTTGGATGCAGGTAAGTGCTGGGCACACACAGAGGCTCGGGGAGGGTGAAAAAATGGGCCTACGTATTGGAAGTTCAGGAATGCTGGAAACAGACCCATTTCTTGCCTCCAGAGGATCTCCAGAGTTTAGGGAGGTTGTTTTCACCCTCCCAGAGGCTCGAGGAAAACCTCTGGAGCCTGGGGAGGGCAAAAAGTCCCGCCCCCCCCCACCAAGGTGCAAGAGGCCGACTAGGCCACGCCCACCATGGCCACACCCACCCAGCAACCAGACAGAGAACCCCTTGCTAAAATTTTTGAAGCCCACCCCTGCCTTCCTCAGGCACCTCCCCAAAATGATCGTACATAAGAACATCCAAAAGTGAATGTATGAAACGAAGGGCAATTCGAGCCATGATGGCATCACAGTGGATAGAATGCAATATAGCAGGCAAACTCTGCCTGCTGTCAGGAATTCGATCCTGACTGGATCGAGGTTGACTCAGCCTTTCATCCTTCTGAGGTCAGTAAAATAAGGACCCAGATTGTTGGGGGCAATAGGCTGGCATTGTAAACTGCTCAGAGAGTATGGTAAAGCACTATGATAAGTCTAAGTGCTATTGCCATTCTTATTGCAATTGAATGGGGTTTTTTACCCTTATTATAAAAAAAAAAATCTTTTCCTATTAGTCGGCTAGCCCTCTTGAAAACCAGTTATTGAAGGTATGGGATGCAAAATGCTCAAAATGAAAAAGGCATGAGGTGGGGCTGAAGAAGGATTAGCCAAGAAGGAACTGTCCTGCAATTTCAACATGACATGCTTTATCTTTCTATGTCTCGATTCCGCACTTCCTTGTTCTCTGGAGTTCAAAGGAAGATGTGCACATGTTCAAAATTCAGCAATATTTCCTAGTTGTGTTGGCGGCTTCGGTGATGAGACAGTTTCCATGCTTGTAATGCAACCTTCTACAGCATGGACATTTCATGCACATGCATCATTTTTCCACATAAGAGTGGAACCTTCCAGTCGTCCCATTTGGACCTAAGTTCCCCATTGTGGAACAAACCTGTTTAAAGCATGGAAACAATGACTTCCCTGATGTCACCAATGTAGCCAAGAGGGAGGAAGTGTTCCCGATTGCTCCTTCAGGGTTGGTTTGATTATGTGAACAAACCTAAGGAATGTATTGAAGGCCGAGATAATTTTGTTGGATGAGGAAAATAGGGTAGGCTCATTTATTTATTTACTTTAAAAAAAAATCATATAGCCACCCTTCTTACATTGAAATCTGGGCAGCTCCCAATCAACAATTAAAATAACAATGATCATAAAAGAACCCAATACATAGTATATATATGTTATAACTGTAACTATTAAAAACCTGGTACCAAAGGTAAACTTCACCTTATCACAGTCTCCTCCTCCTCCTCCTCCTCCTCCTCCTCCTCCTCCTCCTCCTCCTCCTCCTCCTCCTCCTCCTTCTTCTTCTTCTTCTTCTTCTTTTCCCCCTCCCCCTCCTCCTTCACCTCCACTTCCACTTCCACCTCCTGTTTTACCGCCTTATGTATTGAGGGAATCCCAGTGACAAAAAAAATATAGCAAGTAGAAGAATTAGTAAATCTAATTCAAAGTAAGGTTCTACACTTAGGCAAGAAAATCAAAATGCACAGGTACAGAATATGTGGTAACTTGCTCAATAGTGAGCCAAACTAGAGAGAGCCAAACTATTCTCCAAAGCACCTGAGGGTAGGACAAGAAGCAATGGGTGGAAACTAATCAAGGAGAGAAGCAACTTAGAAATAAGGAGAAATTTCCTGACTGTGAGAACAATTAATCAGTGGAACAACTTGCCTGCAGAAGTTGTGAATGCTCCAACACTGGAAGTTTTTAAGAAGAGTTTGGATAATCATTTGTCTGAAGTGGTGTAGGGTTTCCTGCCTAAGCAGGGGGCTTCTATTCTATTCTATTCTATTCTATTCTATTCTATTCTATTCTATTCTATTCTATTCTATTCTATTCCATTCCATTCCATTCCATTCCATTCCATTCCATTCTATTCTTCTATCTCTATGGGAACTATTTATTATTTAAAACTCTTGTTTCTGTAATCTTTAACTGGCTGAAACAGTGCATCATAGGGCAACCATGTTTTGAACCAAAGTACCTTAGATGGACTAACTTACAGAATGTGTCCGAAATCGAGGATTCATGACGCCAATGGAAGTAAAATTTGGCAATTTTGTGGTTGCATTAGTACTGTCACCCTGCTGTGCCACTGCCCAGAGGTTCAGCAGACCTGTCCTTCCATAATCTTCCAGAGGCCAGGTAGACCAGTCCCACCATCAACTGCCAGATGGTGGCCAACAGTGGTTAAGCCAACAGGAAGACAGAAGTCATTCTGGTCCCCACTGCTTTTTTACCCTTTGTCATTTAAATGCCTGTGGAGATTCTCAGTCATCCAGGTCATGGTTGCTCCAAAGGTGATTTTTTTCAAGAGGCAACTGGACTTCCTCGTTTTTCTTTGAAGATGTTTTACTTCTCACCCAAGAAGCTTCTTCAGACCTTCAAAGAAAAACCAGAAAGTCCAGTTGCCTCTTGAGAAAAGCACCTTTGTTATTCAACGTCTCTGTTTAAGTAAGGAAGAATTCTGACACCATGGCCCAATAGGTTGCAAGTTATCTAATGTTTACTAAAGAAAGAGAAATGAACTGAGATGCAAATGCTGGTAAAAAGTGGATTTCGTAACATGAGCTCTATGGTAAGGAATAAAAGATTAGTCAAAAAAGAAAAAAAGAGGGGGGGGGGAACTGTCCTTGTATAAAATCATGATCCATGTCTCTTGTTGTATGAAAGTGAGACCTGGGCAGGCCGGAAGTATACAAGTCAGTAAAACTTTATGCAAATGAGATATTATTAGCTACTTGGCGCTCCCACATAACACCGTTCCTGCGTGAGCTGCACTGGCTTCCAGTGGTCTTCCGGGTGCGCTTCAAGGTGTTGGTTACCACCTTTAAAGTGCTCCATGGCATAGGACCTAATTATCTTCGAGACCGCTTGCTGCTACCGATGACCTCCCATCGACCTGTGCGCTCCCACAGAGAGGGCCTCCTCGAGGTGCCATCAGCCAAACAATGTAGGCTGGTGACCCCCAGGGGGAGGGCCTTCTCTGTGGGGGCACCGACCCTCTGAAATCAGCTGCCCCCAGAGATAAGGAGAATCCAAGACCTCGGTGCCTTCCGCCGTGCCCTAAAAACTTTCCTTTTTAAACAAGCCGGGCTGGCTTAATTTATAAATATTTATAAATATTTTTTATTGGTTTGTTATTTTAATTGGAGCCAAATTAATATATTTCTTTTTAATCATTTTTTAATATTTGTATTGTATGTTTTTATCTGGCTGTACACCGCCCTGAGTCCCTAGGGAGAAGGTGTAGTATATAAATTAGAAATAAAAAAATAAAATAAAATAAAATATTTAAAAGGCAGTTGTAATAAAACAAGAAAAGAGAGAGAGAATCAAGCATGAATGTGGACAGGAAATAAAAGGGAGCGACGAAGGGTTTTTTGGTCCTATAAGAAAGAATGAATAAGGACTGCATCACAAGACAAATATGCGAAGGAAGAAGGCATGAATTTAGAGAGGGGGAATGTTGAGAAAGTCATGGATGAATGGAGTTGAGACATTTAAAGAACAAAGGGCGAAAGATGAGAAGATAATCTCACTAGTCCAGGGGTGGGCAAATGTGGCTCTTTTACAACCTGTGGACTTCAACTCCCAGAATTCCTGAGACAGCCAAGCTGGCTCAGGAATTCTGGGATTTGAAGTCCACAGGTCATAAAGGGGCCATATTTGCCCACCCCTGCACTAGTCCGATGATCCTTGGAAAGCATCCTTAGCATTTAAGAACTCTTTTATTTAATTGAAAAATCAACTTTCCTACCTTATGATCTACAGGTAGTCTTCAACTTACAACTGTTCATTGAATGACCGTTCAAAGTTATGACGGCACTGAAAAAAAGTGACGTATGACCGTTTTTCAGAGGTATGACCATTGCAGCATCAACATTTACATGATCAACATTTGAACGCTTGGCAATTGATTCCTATTTATGAAATTTATCACATGTCCCAAGGTCATGTGATCCCCTTTTGGGATCTTCTGACAAGCAAAGTCAACGGAGAAGCCAGATTCACTTCGCAACCGTGTCTCTAACTTAACAACTCACTTAACGACGCTGGCAAGCAAGGTCAGAACCTGGGGCAAAACTCACTTAACAACTATCTGACTCAGCAATAGAAAGTGTGGGCTTCGTTGTGGTTATAAGTGGAGGATTACCTGTATTCACTTAATCTCTGACAGGTTGTCACTGTTGGCCTTTCTGGTGTCACACTTGTATTGTTTCGTCCGTTTTTCTCCCAGAATTTATTTTCCTGGGATTTTACAATGTCATACATGCACTGCTTAAAGAAATTCCTTTGGGAATCATTTCATAAATTAAATAAATAAAAGCATCAGTATTGTGACTCAGCCTCTTAATTATTTTAATGGGGCTCTTAGCCAGTAGGTGTCTCTGTTAATCATATTTTTTTAAAAAAAGAGATAATACTCTTGCAATGAACCAGGTGAGAGGCACCCTAGGTTGGGATAGAGAAATAAGTTTACTTGCTCAAGAACAGTAATGGCCAAAATTGTGGAAACCTTTTGGGAAAAGTGTATTTTCTAAAACTAGCTAATAACACCACTTTTTTTTTTTGAGTAATACCATAAAATTATATATCAATGGAAAGATAATTTAATCAGGAATGTAATGCATTCCTGATTAAATCCTGCAAATCCTCCTGCATGGAAGATTTGTTATTAGAATAGCAGTTACAGTATAAAGAAGAAAAGTAAAACATGTAGAAAAAAAATGAGATATACAAAAATGATCACCATAGAAAAAAATGAGATATACAAAAATGATCACCATGTCAGTTAATACTTAGTTGGCTCACCTTTAGCATGAATTACGGCCTTACAACGTCTTCCCATGGAATGAACCAAGTCTTTTAGTTCTGCAACTGTTCTAATGTGAAACCAAGAATGACTGCTTCTATTAACTGGGTTTTACTGCTGGGTCGCTTCTGACTAACAAGTTTCTTTAGTCAGCTCCATAGATTTTCAATTGGGTTAAGGTCTGGGCTATTCCCAAGCCATTCCAGCAGTGGAATATGATTATCTTGAAAAAAATTGTGTTATTAGCCATCAAACCTCAAAAATACACTTTTCCCAAAAGGTTTCCACAATTTTGGCCACTACTGTATAGCAGTGTTCCAATATTTGAGGGGCTGCCACAGAGAGGAGGGGGTCAAACTGTTTTCCAAGGCACCCAAAGGCCAGACAAGGAATAATGGATGGAAACTGACCAAGGAGAGATTCAACCTGGAAATAAGGAGAAATTTTCTAACAGTGAGAACAATCAACCAATGGAACAGAAGTTGCCTTTGGAAGTTGTGGGAGCTTCATCACTGGAGGCTTTCAGGAAGGAATTGGACTGCTATTTGTCAGAAATGGTGAAGAGTCTCCTGCTCTTGGGGGTGGGGGAGGTTGGACTAGATGACCTACAAGATCCCTCCTGCTTGGGGGTGAGGAGGTTGGACTAGATGACCTACAAGATCCCTTCCAACTCTGTTAATCTAATCTAATCAAGTATGGCTTGTAGAGCACCAAGCTGGGCCTCGCTCCATTTCAGGCTAGAAGCAACAAAGACAAATTAGCTACGCTTGTCAAAAGATAGCATGTGTGCAGAATTTAAGCCATGAGCGAGCAGGTCATTGGACAATAAATCAGAATCTAATTTGACGATGCATAGATCACTGAGGGCAACAAGGTCTTTTGATGCATTTTTAGTCACCAGCTTCAAGATGGTTTATACAGAGTCTTTCGGCACCCAGTCGCTTAATCTCATAAGATCACGTCAATAATTGTAGGCATTCAGTCCTAACCGAAATCTGATATAAGACCTAACATGAGGTGCTTTACAAACCATAAAGAAAATTTACATGCCATAGGCTCTTCTACCTAAAAGAAGTTATCTGTATTTCTGATTGGAAATCTGCAGAAATGTAAAAACTCTCGTACCGAGTTCTTTGTTTTTAAATATCAGCGTATTCTTCAAGAACTCTCTGTATCATTCACTGGCACGAGAATCTGTTGGGAACCCCAGATAGAACACACATATACACATATACACATTTTTGCTTTTATTTTAAAAGCAACCTTATCAAGTAAGCTAAACTGGATTAGCTCAAAATAATCAAGGCAAGTTCATGAGAATCTGGAAAATTTGAAACATTGCTTCTCATGATGTCAAGTGGCGGAGGAAATCAGGAGATTCAGGCAGTTCAAATGAGCATAAAGATTTATTGCAGGCTGAAACTCTCTACAAGAATCTGGCCGACTAACAGTCAAAGGAAATGAGCGGGAGAGAGATATGTCAAAATGGTATTGTGCTATCCAGTGTATTTTAACAACCAGTTCTCTGCCCTAATGATTGTCTGGGTAGGCATGGCTAGGGAGATCATGTGACTGGTGGAAGTGAGTGAGGTTGGGTTGGCCACGCCCACCCATGTTTTGTGGCTCCTGATGTTTTCTTTTCTGTGGGAAACAGGTCCAAATGGCTCTTTGAGTGTTTAAAATTGCAGACCCCTGAACTAAACATACCCAGTTCCTGCAACCGTTCTTCATATGTTTTAGACTCCAATCCTTTAATCATTTTTGTTGCTCTTCTCTGCATTCTTTCTAGAGTCTCCACATCTTTGCCAAATGTTGGGCTCAATTGTGGTCGTAAGTCAAGGACTAACTGTACTACGCTTCTTCTTATCTACCACTACTTTCTTTTGGCCAAGAGAATTACATCTTTTTTTTTTAAAAAAAAATCATTTTTAGAGTTGTTAATTACACTGGTAAATCTAGTGTGCAGCTACAAGGTAAGATAAGCAGAGCTTTACTGAATAATACAAGCTAAAATAATACAAGTGGATTGAGTAAAATCACTCTATAATCCAATGGTCCTTTTCAATATTGACAAATAATCTTATCCTTTTTCCGGCCTCCCATTCTGTCTCCTTTTCTCCCCTGCGAATGTCTGCAATAAAGAAATATTATCACCCTTCCGACTCAAACATTAAGATCCTCATCTGCATCCCTCCCGTTTAATTCCAGCAGGCAAATGAGCAAATCCATCGATTTTTAATGACTGCTCAGGCTTATTATTCAGCCAGCAAGCAGCTTTAATCATTTGACAGGAATGTCAGAGCCACAAAGAGGGAAAATGTTTTTCCACTCAAGGGAAGGAGGGAGGAACATGGGAAAGAAGAGGTTTTTTTGAAACTAAAAATTACAGCCTCCGGGCTGTCATCCACATTGTTATGCAAATGCAAAGTGAAATTTTGCTGGGACCGTTTCCTCTGAATTTTTTAGCAGCAATCCTCAAAGGCGCTCGCTCCAATTAGAGATGAAATGCTCGGGAATATCAGGTATTGTTGTCAACAACACGACTTATAGTAACATGGTCTCCGAAGTGGTAAGACACAGACCGAGGTTGGGTTGATTGAATTCCCCAAGGAGGAAAAATATCAACAAGCAGTGGTGGGATTCAAAAATGTTCACTACCGGTTCTGTGGGCGTGGCTTGGTGGGCGTGGCAGGGGAAGGATACTGTAAAATCTCCATTCTCACCCCACTCCAGGGGAAAGTTACTGCAAAATCCCCATTTCCTCCCAATCAGCTGGGACTCCGGAAGCAGAGAATAGATGGGGGCTGGGCCAGTCAGAGGTGGTATTTGCCAGTTCTCCAAACTCCTCAAAATTTCTGCTACTGGTTCTCCAGAATTGGTCAGAACCTGCTTAATATCACCCTTTCAATAAGGTCTCCCCAGATTCTGGTGATGCAGAAGATCCTCTGATGGAGTCCCATGGAGAATTCTTTTGCTTCTTTTCCTTACCGATTCTCAAAGAAATCTTGAAGAAGGTTCTTGCGCTTATGAGATGGCCAAAGGTATGAGTGAATGTCCCATGTTTTGCGGTACGATCTTCTTCCCAAATTTGTCAAGTGCAAATAATTCAGGAACAGAGTGAGTTCAGAGCACTGAATTTTATTATCGCTACCTATATACAAGGGACACAGTGGCTCAGTGGCTAAGACGCTAAGCTTGTTGATCGAAAGGTTGGCAGTTCAGCGGTTCGAATCCCTAGTGCTGCATAATGGGGAGAGCTCCCATTACTTGTCCCAGCTTCTGCCAACCTAGCAGTTTGAAAGCATGTAAAAAATGCAAGTATTAAAATAGGGACCACCTTTGGTGGGAAAGTAACAGCGTTTCGTGTGCCTTTGGTATTTAGTCATGCTGACCACATGACCACAGAGATGTCTTTGGACAGCGCTGGCTCTTCACCTTTGAAACGGAGATGAGCACTGCCCTCTAGAGTTGGCAACGACTAGCACATATATGCAAGGGGAACCTTTACCTTTTTATATACAAGAATCTGGGTTTCAACCCTAAAGCTGACCTGGCCGAAGCTATCTTGGAGCTTCAGTGCTGCCACACTGGAGCTGAGGGATAGGGAGGGGGGATTAGAGATAGCTGGGGTTGTGTAGTCAAAACAAAATACTTTCCCTTGAGAACCAAGGATGTTCCCACACCTGGCCAGAGGAAGGAGGAGTGATTTCACCAGACCAGTGGATGCTGCCTTGATTGGGCCATGTGACTGATTGTTTGGGATGGGAGGGGAACTTTCACTTTTAATTAGGTGAAAACCGTGAGAGACTTCAGAGTCAGTTTTCACCAGATATGTGCCAATATGGTATTTCCAATAAAGCTATTCTTTGAGCAATCTACCTGCCTCTGAGTTTTTGCTTGCTATGGATCTATTACTTGGAACACTGATATCTGGTTCAACACAGGTAGTCCTCAATTTACAATCACAATTGAGTCAAAATGTCTCTCTCTGTTGCTAAGCGAGACATTTGTTAAGTGTGTCTTTCCCTGTTATATGATCTTTCTTACCACAGTGAATGACTGCAGTTACTAAGTTAAGAACACAGTTATTTAATGAATCTGGCTTCTCCATTGATTTTGCTAGTCAGAAGGTTGCTAATGGGGATTACATGACCCTGGGACATTGCAACGGTCATAAATATGTGTCAGTTGCCGAGTATTTAAATTTGGATCACATGATCATGGGGATGCTGCAATAGTCATACATGTGGAAAGCGATCATAAGTCACTGTTTTCAGTGCTGTGGTAACCATTCAGTGCTGTGGTAACCAATCACTGAATTGAATGGTTGCAAATTGAAGGTTACTTGTAGATTTTAAATAGGTAGAAAAGTTGATTTTCAATTAAATGAAAGAGTTCTTAAATGCTGTTTTTCTCCTACAAAAGCTCTCCAGTCTTTAGACTTTCCACATGTTGGAAGAAACTGGAAATATGGTGGCTGCTTGGAAAGGTGATTTTTAATGGTGGACAGGATCACATGCCTTGAAAGTGTTGGGTGAAGAAAAAAAAAGGCAGAGATGCTAAGAGTGCCTGAGTTTTATACCCTCTGTTGGGTTTGGAATCTGAACTTGTATTCTGATTGGTTGTCAGATTCCCATGGGGCAATGCAGGGCAACTCTGTAGGCTGCCCTGGGTCCCAGGCTTGGTTGAGCCTTGCTGGGTGGTATAATCTTCCCAGGTGCCATGTGGTGAGATGGCGATAGGGTTAATCCTATCATGTCCTGAGGATCATGCCTTAATCCCATCACCCTGGAGCTGAAGTGGGGTGGGGGGGAGTAGGGGGTAGGGAGCTGCAGGAAGCTGTTTTGTCTTTAAAAACATCTTTCTCCTTTTCTCATCCAGGGAAACACAATATTCTGCCTTTTTAATATTTCCTAAAATATTTCATTCTTCCAGGAGAGAGGTGGGTGCTAACTTCCTACATATGTTTCCATTAATCCCCAAAAGAAAACTGCAAGATGGAATTCCTCCTGGGAGAGAGAGAGAGAGTGGGGAGGGGGGAGGGAGGAAGGGAGGGAGGGACAATGGGGGGGGGGAAGAGAGAGATATTTCTCTAGGGAATTTTTCAAGGGGAATTTCACTCTTTGTGAATAGTTGGGGAACTTTCCTCTGAGGCATTTGGAGAAATACTTCACCCAGTTCCTCTCCCAATATAAGGGAACATTTTTTTAAAAAACCATTTGCTCCGAACTGAGTTCTAGAGCAGCTATTCTCCTTTCATACAAGCCACTGAGTGCTGAACTGCATTTCTCACAAGAACGCTTGCTCCACAAACAGATACTTATAACTTGGCTTTCAGCCCTACCCAGCATGTATTGCCCAAGTTTTAAAAGATCCCAGTGGAATGTTAAGCTCCTTTTCCTGGCATTTACACGAGTTTTGTTTTGTTTTGTTGAGCGGAGGATGGCAAAAGGAAGGATATGGTGGTTTTCTGCGGGTTTGTTTATGATGATTTTTGAGGGGGCTGCTGGCTTTTGTTCTTTCTATTTTATGCCCTTACTTATATCCTTTGCGAATCTGCCCAGAAATATTTGAGGTGTGTGCATTATATAAGAGAGAAGAGCTGGGAGCAAAGCGGCAAGATGTTGAGATTGTGAATTGTTACGTGAATTGTTAAGACTGCAGAAAGAACAATTGCAACTGGTCTGCCTACCATAGAAGACCTGTATATTGCATGGGTCAGAAGCAGAGGAAGGCTGAACAAATATCTACCCTGTTTTCCCGAAAATAAGACCCAACCTGAAAATAAATCCTAGCATGTTTTTTTCAGGATACTTGTAATATAAGTCCTATCCCCCAAAATAAGCCCCAGTTAAGATTGTCAGCCAGCTGGATGCATTTAGTACCATATTTCCCCCCAAAAATAAGACCTAACCAGAAAATAAGCCATAATGCATCTTTTGGAGCAAAAATTAACATAAGACCCAGTCTTATTTTTGTGAAAACATTGTATTAGACCTCTCACATCCTGGACATCAACTATTTCAACTCCTCCCCTTGGAAGGGCGCTACAGAGCATTATATGTCAAAACAACTAGACTTCTTCCATGTCTAGATCAAATTTTAAACTATCAGACTGAAGCCACCTTCTTGGCTTTGTCTTTGGCCAAAAGTAAGTCGTTATCGGTACATGTCTCTGGTAGCAGCCAACATACCAGCAGATAGGCTGGGCTCTGTGTCTCTCCACATTCACGTAGCATGTTGTTACCTCATAAGAGCCCCACTTGAGCATACTGGCTTTACATTTAGGCCCTCCAACTCTCAACCCAGGGGTTTGCCATTGGGGATTCAGGAGAACCTCCAGCTAAGATTCTGTGCAGTTCAGAGAACCCTCAAATCCCACTCCTGGATGGCCCTGCTTACCCCGCCTCTCCCCTGCCAGGAGTCTCCACGCAGCCCATTTTGGATGCAGGAGTGCAGGGCACTCACGGAGGCTCAGGGAGGGTGAAAAACAGGCCTATTGGAAATATGGGAAGGCTGGAAATGGGCCTTTTTCCGGCCTCCAGAGGGCCTCCAGAGCCTGGGGAGGCCATTTTCACCTTTCCGGAGGCTCGAGGAAAGCCTCCGGAGCCTGGGGAGGGCAAAACGCCACGCACTCTGCCATGGTGCAGGAGGCTGACTAGACCACGCCCACCATGGCCACACCCACCCAGCAATCAGCAGAGAACCCCTTGCTAAAATTTTTGAAGCCCACCCCTGTCTCAATCTATTCAGGATCCTCCAAGAAATATGAGGGAGGTCACTAGATCAAACCTGGAAAAACCAAAACAACTAGACTATAGGGATAGGGTTTTTTGCTTAGGGCCATCGCTTTGTTAACCACCTCATTCTCACAGTACTGTCTAATGTCTATGTATAGTTACCAATGTAGTATAGGTGTAGTGGATTTCCCTGTGACGAGCTTCCACCCATCCCTTCTTGTGTACGCTGTGTGAACACAGCAATTCTATTTTGTAAAGCTTAGTTTCCAGCTTAGACCCATGTTGTATGAAACTAGCACAGGAATTGTTATGCCATACCAATAGAGGAGAATATTTAACAGAATAACAGAGTTGGAAGGGACCTTGGAGATCTTCTAGTCCAAACCCCTGCTCAAGCAGGAGACCCTATATCATTCCTGAAAAAAATGTTGTCCAACCTGTTCTTAACCTCCAGTGTTGGAGCACCCACAACTTCTGAAGGCAAGTCATTCCACTAGTTCAGGGGTCAGCAACCCGTGGCTCTGGAGCCGCATGTGGCTCTTTCACTCCTCTGCTGCGGCTTCCTGTTGCTGGTCAGCTCCACAATTGATAGAGCTTTCAGTTAGGATAGGTAGAGGAAAAAGGATGCCATGCTAGGAGGAGACTCTATGGTGGTGGAATCGGATTTCTTGTTGGTAGAGGAAAAAGGATGCTGCACTAGGAAGAGACTCTATGGTAGTGGAATCGGACTCCAGAATTGAACGGGGGCTTCTGGTTAGGACCTTTGTGGGTCTTTGAGTGTTTAAGGTTGCCTATCCCTGCATTAGTTGATTGTTCTGTCAGGAATTTTCTCCTTCTTTCTAGATTGGATCTCTCCTTGATAAGTTTCTATCCGTTACTCTTTGTCTTGCCCTTAGGTGCTTTGGAGAATAGCTTGATTCCTTCTTCTTTGTAGTATAAGTGTAGTGTTATTATTATTTATTCTACTTATTACCTTTCTTATTCCTACCTCTTATTGGCATGATAACGATGATGATTATCATTATTCTGTTGCTTTGCACATACATTGAGAGCTTGGGCACCAGAGACAAACTCCTGTATAATCACACCTGGCCAAATAAAGTATCCAATTCAAGGGTCAATCATGCCCTATTGACAAACCAGGTTTAACTGAATCAGTAATGGGATGAGGGTGTTTGACGAACAGCAGGCAGGGGAGGTTTAAAATCAAAATAGCCCTATACTTCTGGGTAAAACTGTCCTTTCTTAATCAACTGTGTGGCACGAGAAACATGTTAAACCCCGATCAAAAAAAATTCTCAAGGCTTGCACAGCAGGTCCTTTAAGAAAAAGTGTTGGAGGCAAAAGAACATCTGGAGGAACAAGGTTATTATTTATAGAATTCACTGGCAAGATGGATAACACAGTACACAATTTCTACAACGTGACTAGCTCTCATTGTTTGCCAGGAAGGGGTCATCGATGTAATGAACTTTCATCATCAGGGTTCTGTTAGTATATGAGCTCATAAGGTACTAAGCACTTTCTGGGTAAAATGGCAGCAACTCTTGTTTTCCAAATATCTAGGTATTATGCAAAAGAGACAATCAACAAGCTAAAAAGGGAACAAAAAGACCAAAACACTTCCCCACCAGCCATCAGAACCAGTGGTGAAATCCAATTTTTTTACTACTAATTCTGTGGGCGTGGCTTGGTGGGCATGGTATGGCTTCATGGGCATGGCTTCGTGGGTGTGGCAGGGGAAGGATAGTGCAAAATCCCCATTCCCTCTCCACTCCTGGGGGAAGGATATTGCAAAATCTCCATTCCCACCCCACTCTGGGACCAGCCAGAGGTGCTATTTGCTGGTTCTCCGAACTACTCAAAATTTCTACTACCGGTTGTCCGAACTGCTCAAAATTTCCACTACCAGTTTTCCAGAACCTGTCAGAACCTGCTGGATTTCACCCCTGATGAGAACCCCGGTGAGCATAGATTAACTCCAAGATTATGATTAGACCAAAAATCAAGTAAGCAATGCCTTAATCAAGTAACTCCCAAACAAGCCAACATTAAACAGTCCAACCAAAGAATCTCTAAGTTTTAACCTCTACCCACACCAATGCTCACAGGGCAAGCACTAGAATATAAATTGAGAGCAAACCCCATTCCTTACTATCTCTGATGATGTAACCCTAAGCTACAAATGTTGTCTGTCCTTCATTGGTAGGTCGAATATATATTCTAATCTTAAAATTATGAATATTGTTTGAATAGAGTTGTCAAATAAGGGGATTTGTTTGCAGTGAAGTCCAGCTTAGACCATGGAATCAAGATCTTTAAAATTGAGGATTTACTATATTTTTGACCTGTACAATGGTGAGGAGCACTTAAACCATGTACTGAAGTTATGTTGAGGTATACAAATTGGTATACTCTAGAGCCGTGATGGTGAACCTCTGGCATGGGTGCCACAGGTGGCACATGGAGCCATATCAGTGGGCATGCGAGTGTTGCCATAGCTCAGTTCCAGCATACATGTGTGCACTGGCCAGCTGATTTTTGGGCCTTTCGGTCCCACCAGAAGTTGGGAAATGGACTGTTTCCGGCCTCTGAAGGGCCTCCAGGGCAGTGGGGAAGGCCGTTTTCACCTTCCCCAGGCTCCTAGAAAGCCTCTGGAGTCTGAGGAGGGTGAAAAACGGGCCTACCGGGCCCACCATGCCATCATGTGCTAAAAGCGGGGGGGGCACAAGTGTGCACATGCGCAGGGGCGGGGCACATTGAATTATGGGTGTGAGCACACACATGGGCAACCTCTACGCGCTCTCCCCACTTTTGGCACACAACAGCAAAGAGCTTAGCCATCACTGCTTTAGAGTCAACCATTGATCCCGAGAAAGAAGGAGATTTAATTACGTACATCATTAATGTGTACTCTGACACTTGCTATAGCCAGTGATCAGCAAACAAGTCAGAGTGAAAATGAAAGTCAACATTAATATAAAATTCATAAAAAATTCACAACTTTTAGTAATAAAGACATTTTACTGTCATTTCCAAAGTGTCAGAGCAGCTATATAAATTTCATAGTAAATAACTAACATATGGATCTCTCTTTCTTTCTCTCATCTAGATTTCTCTTAGAGCTGAAATGAAATCAACATTGGCCAAAATTTTAAAAATAATATGGTTTTAATTTGTGTGGGGTGGGGGCAGGGGGAAACATTTTTTATCAAAATCCTAAATTGGGAAATTGGTCCATTTCATGGGCCATTGATAGCCGGAAAATATAATGCTTCCAGTTATAAAATTGATTATTTTCTGTTAACGTCATCTGGAAATTATACCTTGAAAGACTAATTGAATGAGAAGAAAATACTTCTAAATGTTTAAATGCTAATTCAGGTTAAGAGGAAATGGCTTGAGAAGTTAAATAACCCTAACCTCTACAGGAAATTTCAGTCACAGAGCAAAGTTTAAAATAATACCAGAAACATCACAGTGCAACTATTTTGGTTCCAACCACTTCATAAGAGCAGTTTGAAGAGCTGTTGTTAGAATATCATCACAGGTTTAGGGGCAGAATATTTTCCAGCTTCTTTACATTAGACTTAAGCTTTCTGATGAGCGTAGGAAAATAGGATCTCTCTCTCTCTCTCTCCCTCTCTCCCTCTCTCTCTCCCTCCCTCCCTCCCTCTCTCTCTCTCTCTCTTAAAAGATCACATACCAAACCTGAGAAAAACTGAGATCCTTCAGCCCCACCTTAAACCAAAGGAGTGGGACACCCCAGCTCTCTCAATGTCATTGGACTGTCTCTTCTAACATCCTCTGATACCAATCGTGTGAGGTCCTTAGTTGCCTCTGAGTTTGGCTATTTTCTTATGGACATTTCATTACTCAACTAGGTAAGGTTAGCTACCTTAACATACCACCATGCTTAACACTGATGACATTACCTAGTCGGGTAATGAATTGCCTGCAAAAAAACAGCCAAACTCAGAGATCACCAAGGACCCCAAAGTTCAACAATGAGCTACAAATATTCGCTTCTATTGATATCAATCATGATGAATGTTGGAGGGTTCATGGAGGCTACCTATTGTCCTTCCTTTGTACCTACTAGCCAAAGTTCTTACCACTGTATTAGAAGCATGAGCAGCCAGGTAGGTTTCAAATAGAAAGAAGAATAAGAGAGAAGATCAATACGTCTTTCATGGTAACGCTCTGAATATCACCAAGAAAAACTCTCAGGCACACTGAGAATCAATCTGTCTGTCTGTCTATCTATCTATCTATCTATCTATCTATCTATCTATCTATCTATCTATCTATCTATCTATCTATCTATCTATATGACTGTGTGTGCGCGGGTGGGGGGGTGTTATGTTCCAGCATAATTCTAGAACGTTTCGAGCAATTTCAACCAAACTTGGTACTGAGAGTACCAAGGTACTTACTCCAGAGAGTAGGATGACTTATTCTCTGGAAAAAATATTGTGGGGGTAAGACACCCCTAACACCCCTCAGTGTGTGTGTGTTTTCCAGCATAACTCTGGAATGCCTGGGCTGCCGAAATGAAAAAGAATGAATTATATCTGTAGTGTCAAATCACAGTACTTTTGACAGTGATAGTGTGCATTTAGGATCCAAGTTCTGTTAAGATACAGCCTGTTGTGCCTTAAAATGGCTTCTACCGTACACCACAGTTGAGTTGCCATGGTAACGGCTTCACAGTACTCCACAAAGGGGCTCCTTCTGGTAAGGGGGATTGGTTCTTTAAAAAAAACAAAAAACAAACACCCTAGGCCCTCAGCTTCAAGCAAAGAGGGCAGGTTGTCGGGGAAGGTGCCTGCTAATGCAGATAATCATCTCAAAGGCAGGATTGGGATAAATGAATACCGGGCAATGCCGGGTTATCAGCTAGTAATATATAAAATCACAGGAGCCTCTTTTAGAGTAGAGGAATATTTCTGAAAAACTTCAGAACAGATGCTGGCTTAGCCAACAAAATTCCAGGTTAAACTGGCCCATTGGAGATGACAAGAGATACCTTCCTAATTCATCACGTGAAGAGAGAAACGCCTTCCTAATTTGTCACAGGGGGCATTCCCAGCCACCCCAAATGTCGATGGAGAATCATCCTAAACTGCTTTCAAAATCCCCAGCCCAGCAAGGTAAAAGACAGCGATAGGTTTCAAAGCTAATGGCAGGAAACATTGAATGTGTGGGCACATTTCTGTGGTCTGAAGGTACAAAGCTTAGAAGAGTCACACAACACAGGAAAAAAAAAGAGTTCAAAGTCTTTCCGTTGAAAAGCAACTCTTTTTTTTTTTTTAAAAAAAAAGATTCTTTCAATCTGCTTCACCCACACTTTCGTTTTTCAAAACCCCTTGTTTGCTACTTGGTCCGATTAGCTGATTTTTCCCCCCTGTTTAATAGCATCATACTTTTTTCATTGACACACAGAATTATTATTAGAATGCTCGGGGAAACTTCAGCCTGGCCATTAGGAAATTATGCATTGAAGATTATTACGTTGAAGTCTTCTTTCTGCTTTTCTTTTCTTTCTTTCTTTCTTTAGTCGAAGCACACTTTTTGGAAGTCACCGGTGACTTCCCTGTTTCAAGCCTTGCTCCACTACAGATGACCTTCCACCTATTTTTTATCTTTTAAGGGTGAGAAAAATTGAGGGGATTTTTACAGCTGGGTTCAGTTGATTAGGCTAAAACTGGGTTTGCAAGTTTGCTGTTGAAAATGTTGCCTGAATAAAACTGCTGCATTGAACCATATGACTAGACCTTTGTTTCCAGCTTAGATCCATGTTGTGTGAAGCTAGCAGGGGAATTGTTGTGCTGTACCTATAGTGGAGAATATTTAACAGAATAACCTCAGATAGCTCAACAGACTAATAGCCTGTTATTAAGATTCAGCTGTCTGCAATTATTGCAAGTTCGAGGCTCAAGGTTGACTCAGCCTTCCATCCTTTCTAAGGTAGGTAAATTGAGGACCCAGTTTGTGGGGGCAATAAACTGACTTTGTATAAATATACAAAAGTATGAAGGCTATTGCTTAACACATTGTAAGCTGCCCTGAGTCTCCGGAGAAGGGTGGCATATAAATCTAATTAAAAAACAACAACAACAAAAAAAAAACAGAGTTGGAAGGGAACTTGGAAATCTTCTAGTCCAACCCAGTATCATTCCTAACAAATTGTTGTCCAATCTCTTCTTAACCTCCAGGGTTGGAGCACCCACTACTTCTGAAGGCAAGCCGTTCCACTAGTTGATTGTTCTAACTCAGTGGTCGGCAACCTTAAACACTCAAAGAGCCACAAAGGTCCTAACCAGGAGCCCCCGTTCAATTTTGGAGGTGACCGGAAGTCCGGTTCCCCTATCATAGTCTCCTCCTAGTGCAGTGTCCTTTTCCCTCTGCTGACCGGAAGTCCGGTTCCCCCACCATAGAGTCTCCTCCTAGTGCAGCGTCCTTTTTCCTCTACCTGTCCTAAGCCCTACCAATTGTGGAGCTGACCAGCAACAGAGAGCCGCAACAGAGGGATGAAAGAGCCACATGTGGCTCCAGAGCTGCAAGTTGCTGACCCCTGTTCTAACTATCAGGAATTTTCTCATTTCTAAACTGGATCTCTCCTTGATAAGTTTCTATCCATTACCTATTGTCTTGCCCTCAAGTGCTTTAGAGAATAGGTTGACTCCTTTGGGGCAGCCCCTCACAATTCTTCGAGATCATCCCTAGTCCTTCTTTTCATTAGACTAGACCAGTGATGGCTAACCTTTTTGCCATCATGTGCCAAAAGCAGGGGTAGTGGGGGGAAGATTGGGCACGTGCGTGCCCACACCCATAATTCAATGCGCCCCATCCCCCCTTGCATCCCCCCCCCCGCTTTTGGCATGCAATGGCCCGGTGGGCCCGGTAGGCCCATTTTTTTGCCTCCCCAGGCTCCAGAGCCTTTCTAGGTGCCTGGGGAGGGCAAAAACAGCCTTCTTCACTCCCCGAGAGGCCCTCCACAGGCCCGGAAACAGCCCATTTCTTGACTTCCGGTAGACCCAGAAGGCTCAAAAACCAGTTGGCCAGCACGCACATGCGTGCTAGACTGAGGTAGGGCAATGCTCGTGTGCCCAAAGATATGGCTCCGTGTACCCCCTGTGGCATCTGTGCCATAGGTTCGCCATCATGGGACTAGACATACCCCATTCCTACAACCGTTCTTCATGTGTTTTGGCCTCCAGTCCTCTTATCTTTGTTGCTCTTCTCTGCAATCTTTCCAGAGCCTCAACATCTTCTCTCCTTCATGGCGACCAAAACTGGATGGATGCAATCTTCCAGATGTGATCTTTCCAAAGCAGTACTAACACTTCATGAGATCTTGATTTTATAGATATTTATAGCTCAGGGTTGAAATGGTAGATGCTTTCTGTTTTCTTGCAGACCTTTCATTACCCCACTTCCTACTAGCACTGATAGCGTTACCTAGTTTGGGTAATGAAAGGTCTTCAAAAAAGCAACCAAGCTCAGAAAGCATCAAGGACCTCTCATTTTTATGCTGTCATTATCAGATAACTAACATTTAGCCAAAGTTAAGCCCATTTAAGAGGGACACGGTGGCTAAGACGCCGAGCTTGTCGATCAAAAGGTCGGCAGTTCAGTGGTTCGAATCCCTAGTGCCGCGTAATGGGGTGAGCTCCCATTACTTGTCCCAGCTTCTGCCAACCTAGCAGTTCGAAAGCACGTAAAAAATGCAAGTAGAAAAATAGGGACCACCTTTGGTGGGAAGGTAACAGCATTCTGTGTGTCTTTGGCATTGAGTCATGCCAGCCACATGACCACAGAGACGTCTTCGGACAGCACTGGCTCTTCGGCTTTGAAACAGAGAAGAGCACTGCCCCCTAGTGTCGAGAACGACTAGCTCATTTAGACTCCTTCAGGCTCAAATAGCATGAACACCAAGCCTAATAGGCAGGATGCAGATAAGATTAATGGTACATTGCTCCCAGTAAAACCGATGGCTGTATACGGGACTCAGCCAGAACGGTTGGATTCACACAGCATGCAAAGTTATTATTAAACTTCATAAATCCTTGCGTTGGCTTCGTGGGTTGCATGAACCTCACCCACTTCTGTATTCATGCAATGTATTTTGGGGTCCTAGAAAATGCAAACCAGTTAAACATGACAGGGAAGTCCTAAGTGATACCCAAATGAAGAAGAAGCACCCATTCTTTTTTCACTACGAAAAAATGAAATGAAATAAAATTAAATTTAAAAAAACTAAAAATGAAATGCTATAGGGCAGGGGTGTCAAACTCAAGATTTGTGGGCCAGATCCGGCCTGCGGGGTAATAAAGTCTGGGATGCAGGGCCAGCATGGAAATATCAAAGGATCAGCCCGCAGTGCTTCTGCTGGCCAAAATGAGCCAGGAGGGCATTTTTGGCCTTCCTGGCCTCCAGCAGCACTCTGCCAGCCAAAAATGGGCCACACGGAGGCCCCATGGAGGCTGAAAACATTTTGGCCGGCAAAGTGCTGCAGGAGGCCAGCTGTCCCATCTCCCCCCCACTCCCTACACCAGCACCACCCCGCCAGCCTGTGGAGAACTACAATGCTAATTCAGCCCTCAAAGAAATCCAGTTTGACACCCCTGGTATACGGCAAGGGTTTACAACCTCAGGCCACGGACAATTCAGAACTGGGCTTCAGAAGCGGCAATCGAGCACACACATGCTTTCATTTGCATGAGTAGTAAGTGTGTGTGTCCGGTGCTTTTGCAAATGGAGCTACATGCACATGTTTGCCCATCTGCCCGCCGTTGACTCAGAACCATCCCCTCTCCCTTTCTGCCAGTCTACAAAGCCAGAAAGGTTGGGGAATGCTGGTAGAGGGTCTCCTGCTTGAGCAGACAGAGGTGGGTTTCAGGAGGTTCTGACCAGTTCTGGAGAACCGGTAGTGGAAATTTTGAGTAGTTCGGAGAATTGGTAGTAAAAATTCTGACTGCCCCCACCCCCATCTATTCTCTGCCTCCCGAGTCTCATCTGATCAGGAGGAAATTTTGCAGTATCCTTTCCCCGGAATGGAGTGGGAATGGGGATTTTACAGTATCCTTCCCCTGCCCCGCCCACCAAGCCACGCCCACCAAGCTACACCCACAGAACCAGTAGTAAAAAAAATTTGAAACCCACCACTGTCCCAGACTCCTTCCAGCTCGATTTTGATTCTGATTCTTTCACTGTCCGCTGCTTTTGCTTAACTCTTCTTATACAGCATCTGTACAAAAATGGTAAATTTTTTACCCTTCTTGTCTTTTTTTTTAAAAAATCTCCCCTCCGATGCTCCTTCACCCCTTTATAAGAAAGAAATGGGGCAAAGAAGTGGAATGCCCCTATTTTAGCTGTTATTTTGCAAAACCTTTGGACATTTCCCCATCGATACTTGATTGGGAGGGAGAAAAATGCAAAATCATATGACTTACTCCACGGTTTTGATCCACTTCAAAGATTCTTAGTCGGCATCATTTCAGCTTAATTGTGCCCTTAGGTTTTCTAAAATTCTCTAGGGATGTTTGCTAGGGACCCAACATTTACAGAGGGAAGGTAGAGTATCTCATTACCCCACAGTTACTCTCAGCTCTGTTGTGTACGTTATTTTCAGAAGTTTCAATGCTGTCCATAAGCTTTGCTCAGAAATACTGGTTTTAATTGCTGTTATTTATAAGGAAAATCAGATGCAGTGGCTCAGGGGCTAAGACGCTGAGCTTGTCGATCGAAAGGTCGGCAGTTCAGTGGTTCGAATCCCTAGTGCCGCCTAACGGGGTGAGCTCCCGTTACTTGTCCCAGCTTTTGCCAACCTAGCAGTTTGAAAGCACGTAAAAAATGCAAGTAGAAAAATAGGGACCACCTTTGGTGGAAAGGTAACAGCGTTCCGTGCCCCTTTGGCATTTAGTTATGCTGGCCAGATGACCAGGGAGATGTCTTCGGACAGCACTGGCTCTTCGGCTTTGAAACTGAGATGAGCACTGCTCCCTAGAGTCAGGAATGATTAGCACATATGTGCCAGGGGAACATTTACCTTTACCTTTACCTTATAAGGAAAATATTGCAACCTATATATGTGTCAGTACAGGTAGTCCTCCACTTACGGCCATTCATTCAAGTGACCTACGGCACTGAAAAAAGGGACTTACAACTGCATTTACACACATACGTCCATCAACGCATTCCATGGTCACAGGATCAAAATTCACATCCTTGGTAACCAACATGTAATTATGATAGTTGCAATGTCCTGGGATCATGTGGTGACCTTTTACATCCCTCTGACAAGCTAAGCCAATGGGAAAGCCAGATTCATTTTACAGCTGTGTTATTAACTTAACTGTCACACCAATTCATTTATCAACAGTGGCAAGGAAGGTCATAAAGCAGGTCAAAACTAACTGAACAACTGTCTTGCTTAGTAGCAGATGATTTGAGTTCTGTGCTGACCACTTCATGTTTTGTTTGACAGAAGAGTCTTATTCTTACCACCTCTAATGCCACCGTACATAAAAGCAAAATTGCAGTCATAAGTCAAGGACTGCCTGTACATGATTACAAAAAGCAGTGGACACTAATATAGCATTGTTGTGTGTATTTAAGGCAGTGGTGAAATGTAAAATTTGTTACTACAGGTTCTGTGGGCGTGGCTTGGTGCAGGGGGTGTAATGTGACTGAGTGGGCGTAGCCAACTTTTTATATATATACATATAACTTTTAAAAGCATTTTTTCTACAAACTCTGAAGAGGTTGAAAAAAAAATGCCTTTAAAAGGCTCTGACAATCACAGCTGAGTTGCCTGATTGTCAAAGTCTTTTGCTTTCTTTTAAAAGCTTTTTTTTTTTGCTTTTAAAAGAAAAAAAAAGCTTATGACGATCAGGCAACTCAGCTGGGATCGTCAGAGCCTTTTAAAAGCATTTTTTAAAAGGTTGTTTAAAAAAAATGCTTTTAAAAGTTAAAAAAAAGCCTCTGTTGATCATGCAGATCACTGGGCATCGGGTGGGGGTGGGGGGCAGAGATTTTTGCTACCAGTTCTTCAAATCACCCGTCGCCATTGCTTCCAGTACCATTGGGTAATCCAGTTCGAACCAGGAGCATTTCACCCCTGATTTAAGGTCATAGGTCTTCGGTGAGAAACTTAAGCATAACTCTGAAATCAATAGGATTTCAGTTTGATTCCTATTACTCCTACTTTTGTGATGGCCTGCTCGCTCAGGCTGCAATCCTAAACATATATATGTGTGAATAAGGAATAACTGTTGTGCCTTCCTTCTAGATGGCCTGATAAAACATTTTCTAACACAACATATCTCTTTCATGTTCTCTGCTTCAAAAAGAAGGTAGTGCAACTAAACAAATCCCTTTCCCTGATTTGTAGACTAAACTTTAGGTGAATTCATAATGAGCTAGTATGAAGTATACCATTAAGCTGCTACACAAAAACATACATACATTCATAGGCACTCAAACATACGCACATATACACTATAACTCACACCCAAAGCTTTTCACTCTCAACTTGGGAGACCACACTTGGAATATGGCATCCAGTTTTGGTTGCCATGTTATAAAAAAGATGTTGAGACTCTAGAAAGAGTACAGAGAAGAGCAACAAAGATGATTTGGGGAAATGAAAATGATGACAGAAGAAACAAAAAAAAAAAAAAGATGAAGTCACGGAGAAAACGCCAAGATGTCACACGGAAGGGATGACTGATGTATTAAATGTTTGTTTGTGTATAAAATAAAAAACTTTTTCAAAAAAAAAGATGATTAGGGGACTGGAGGCTAAAACATACAATGAACGGTTGCAGGAACTGGGCATGGCTAGTCTAGTGAAGAGAAGAGAAGGACTAGGGAAGACATGATAGCAGTGTTCCAATATTTGAGGGGCTGCTACAAAGAAGGGGGAGGTTCAACCTGTTTTCCAAAGCACTTGAAGGCAGGACAAGAGGCAATGGATGGAAATTAATCAAGGAGAGAAGCAACCTAGAACTAAGGAGAAATTTCCTGACCATTAGAACAATTAATCAGTGGAACGACTTGCCTCCAGAAGTTGTGAGTGCTCCATCAAAGGAAGTTTTGAAGAAGAAATTGGACAAACATTTGTGCAGGATTTTATAAAGCCTCCTGCCTTGAGTAGGCGGTTGTACTAGAAGACCCCTCAAGTTCCTTCCAGAGATGGGTTTCAGCAGGTTCTGACCAGTTCCGGAGAACCGGTAGTAGAAATTTTGAGTAGTTCGGAGAACTACTCAAAATTTGAAGAGCCTTGGTGGCGCAGCAGATTAAAGTGGTGTTAAGTGACACCAGCTGCCTACAATTATTGCAAGTTCGAATCTCACCAGGCTCAAGGTTGACTCAGCCTTCCATCCTTTCGAGGTAGGTAAAATGAGGACCCAGATTGTGGGGGCAATAAGCTGACTTTGTATAAAAAAGAACACCGCTTAGGGGGGCCAAAAGCCCTACTAAGCAGATATATACAAAAAGTATGAAGGCTATTGCTTAAAGCATTGTAAGCTGCCCTGAGTCTCTGGAGAAGGGTGGCATATAAATTGAACCAATAAAATAATAAAATAAATAAGTAACCAGTAGTAAAAATTCTGACTGGCCCTACCCTCATCTATTCTCTGCCTCCCGAGTCCCAGCTGAGTGGAAGGAAATGGAGATTTTGCAGTAACCTTCCCTTGGATTGGGGAGGGAATGGAGATTTTACAGTATCCTTTCCCTGCCACGCCCACCAAGCCATGCCACGCCCACCACAGAACCGGTAGTAAAAAATTTTGAAACCCACCACTGATCCCTTCCAACTCTGTTATTCTGTTAATTTACATAAATACGGTTTTCTTCCATACTTTCAAGCATTATTCCTATCTGTGTTAGGACTTGATATGGTGTATGTTTTAGATACTCCAACCTTCCTTGTTGCAGACAACCGGGCTGCAAAAATGGAAACTAAAAAAAAAAAGGGGGGGGGAGATCTGCTTCCATGTTTTTCCAGGTTGGATTGAACCCCCAAACCATTATCTGAACAGTGTAATGCTCTCCAGATCTCCAATATGTGGATATGAAACTGAAATTGGGCAGTCACCAATAAAGACTCTTTTCTCCAATCTCCAACCAGGAGATATTCAATTGCCATTCTCAACCTCCCTTACCTCTAACTTAGGAAGATGGGAGTTGTAGTCCAAAGCTCCTGGAGACAGGGGAAGTAGATTAGTAAAAAGAATTATATGAATCCCCACAAAATGATTCAGTGCATTGAAATCTTTCCTGAGAAAATGATTTAAAGAATGGTTAGTAATGACTCATTATATCTACAGTGGGTGAAAATGGGACTTAGGTGGCATCATTAGCATCAAAGGTATTTGTGCACATTTTTTCCTTAATCAATCATACTCTATCACCCCAACCTTAGAAAAGCAGATTTACATAACATAGTGACACTGATGGAACATAGCCAATTTTCCCCACCAACACCCCAACCCTTCCCCAGCTGCTTCACAGCTTTCCTTCTCTCAGTTCAACCATGCATAGCGAATAGCATCAAAAGATTATCTTCTTCTACTACTTTCCTGTTTGCAAAGGAAGTGAAATCACTTCGGGGAAAAATAGAGAAGCTTTCTAGAAGTTTGAGCAAGTACTGGACGAGATCACACTGATCTCAAGCAAGGCCAATAGGTGCTCTGCCACCACAAAAGTCTCTGACGAGTTAGTTTGCAGCCAGGACTTTTAACTTGTACTATATGAAAATGACTGGGTGGCCTAAGACATTGCAGAGGCAAGAGAACAGCAATAGCAATCACTTCATAATGCTTTACAGCCCTCTCTAAGCAGTTTACAGAGTCAATCTATTTCCCCCAACAATCTGCGTCCTCATTTTGCCAACCTCAGAAGGATGGAAGGCTCAGTCAACCTTGAGCCAGTCAGGATCAAACCACTGACTGTGGGCAGTGCTTGCCTGCAATACAGCATTGTAACCACTGCGCCACCAGATCGTCTTTGAGCACATCAAAACAATACACAAGAAGAAGGCAAAACAATGTCTCCAATTCAATAAGCATACCTAGCCTGGAGCAAAACCTTGAGGCACTTAAAACAGACATGGAAATCTTAGCAGACATATGTTTTTTATTGTGTGTGTGTGTGTGTGTGTGTGTGTGTGTGTATGTGTAGGTCTTTGGTTATTCGGGTCTTCTCCTGTGTAAAATTGGAAGTGTCTTGGCGACGTTTCAACGAAGTCTCATTCGTCATCTTCAGGCTGGTGTTCTCGGCTTCGTGCTTCCAGCCTGAAGATGACGAATGAGACTTCGTCGAAACGTCGCCAAGACACTTCCAATTTTACGCGGGAGAAGACCCGAATAACCAAAGACCTACATACAAACACCTGCAAAAACCTCAGAAAACAGGTGTGTGTGTGTGTGTGTGTGTGTGTGTGTGTGTGTGTGTGTGTTTTCTTTCTTTTTTGTAGGTTTTATGTGTATTTCTCTTTAGCCAGGTTCTTCCTACATAAACCAAGATTTTATGCAGCCCTAGTTCAGTGAAATCACAATCCACTAGTTTCTATGCTTTTTTTCTTCTGGCAGCCAGTGGATCTAGTGGATTGTGATTTCACTGAACTAGGGCTGCATAAAATCTTGGTTTACGTAGGAAGAACCTGGTTAAAGAGACATACATACATACATACATACATACATACATACATATAAATACTTGTCATTTAGTAATAGCAATTGCCTTCCATCCTTCCAAGGTGGTTAAAAAATACCTTTTTGCAGTGGTGAAATCCAAATATTTTTACTATCGGTTCTGTGAGCGTGGCTTAGTGGGTATGGTGTGGCTTGGTGGGCATGGCTTGCTGGGCATGGCAGGGGAAGGATACTGCAAAATCTCTATTCCCACCTCACTCTGGGGCCAGCCAGGGGTGGTATTTGCAGGTTCTCCAAAATTTCAGAACCTGCTGGATTTCACCCCTGCCTTGGTTAGCAACATTATTGGTTGGTTTGACCACAAAAGACCTGCCTATTTCCAAGAATCAAGATGGAGAGTAATAACATTAGTTTAGCCTTCTCCAATCTAGTCCTCTCTGGGGTAAAGTTTAATTCTTGAAATTCTCAGGTAGCAGGGAATAAAGAGTAGTTGGCCACTTACAATCCTTTGTGTCTCACTCACCTACAGTTGGGTCAGATCTCACTCTCTGCTGCTTGGTTTCAGGGAATAGCAACAGTTCTTAATTGGTTTTGAATCTTAATGATAAGGAAAAACTGTCTTTCTCCAAAATAAAGCTGAGGGGAAGAAACCGATGTAAAGAATATAAACATTCTCCAAAACAAATATATTTACAACTTCATTTAATCTACGGTGCCATTTGGAATCCTTTTTTCCAGCCTGCTTTATTTGCTCAATATTTTTTCAGCCTTCCAAACAAGAGGGAAATCCTCACCACTTAATTTCTATTTTTCCTCTCCGGTTTCCCCTTCCGACCCAATCCATGGTGTATCAGTGCTGACAACATTTGTATTTGATTCCAGTTACCTTTGGAATCCATCAGATGGGTTGTTCCTGAAACTCATCCAGAAGAAAGAGTGGGGGGAAGGGGAAACAAACTTACACAGGGGTGGGTTGCTGGGGGTTTGCAGGGGTTCGGGAGAACCTCTAGCTAAGATTCTGTGCAGTTCAGAGAACCCGCAAATCCCACTCCTGGCTGATCCTGCCCACCTCACCCCGCCCCTCCCAGGAATCCCCACAAGGCCTGTTTTGGATGAAGGTAAGTGCAAGGTGTGCACGGAGGCCCAGGGATTAGCAAAAAATGGGCCTATCAGAAGTTCAGGAAGGCCAGAAACGGATCCATTTCCAGTCTCCAGAGGGCCTCCGGAGCCTGGTGAGGCCGTTTTTGCTCTCCTGGAGGCTCGAAGAAAGCCTCCGGAGCCCGGGGAGGGTAAAAACACCCTGCCCCCCACCATGATGCAGGAGGCAGACTAGGCCACGTCCACCATGCCCACACCCGCCCAATAACCGGGCAGAGAACCCCTTGCTAAAATATTTGTAGCCCACCCCTGGAACTAGCCCCCTTTTCACATATGCACAAACACACATAACTGCAATTCTAGTCTTATACAGGGACAATCAGTGAGAACTGGCTTGATCTGAGACCGTGGAGCTGGTTGATTATGAGACCATTTCTGACTTCCTCTAAAAAACAAAAACATAAAAGAAAAAAAAAGAAAAGAAAAAAACCCTTTCTCTGTGTTTGCTTTCCTTTTATGTGACAGATCTGTTCTGTGAAATGTAAATAACCCACAAGCATGGAAGACATGCCAACAGGAAGTCAGTTGGCGAATAAGACGCAAAACTCCTGGCTCCAATTCAGAGAAGCTTAGCCACGGCTCCCTTGGATTGGAGTCACTGTGCAGGCATTCTCCAAGACCATTAACAGCACAGAAGGCAGAGGGAAGAAGGAAAAAAAAATACTAGATTGTACCGTTCTCCGGAGTTGATGTTCCGGACATTTTACACCCGTGTGAAAAACAAGGAGGATTTACACAGCGTTGTAAACATTAAACAAATCATTGCAGCCTGGAATTCCACTATAGGTAGTTCTTGACTCAGAACTGTTCATTTTGCAATCGTTTGAAGGAACATCAGCATTGAAAATAAAGCAACGTGCAACCGGTCATCATGCTTACAACCATCTCGGCATTCCTCACAGTCACATGATCAAAATTTGGGGACTTGGCAACCGGCATTTATTTATGACAATGACAGCATCCTGGAGCCACATGATCATCCTTTGTGAGCTTCGCAGCTGGCGTCTGACAATCAAAGTCAACTCCTGACTCAGTTCTTGTTTTTAAGCAGTTCATTACATGCCTTTTTGTGGGTTTCTAAAACTGACTTATCCAACCAGATACTTTCCAAGCCTGCTGTGTGTGCCCATTCCAGTAATTCCCAGCCCAAACTGTCATTTTTTTCCCCAGGAAATATGGGAACCATAGTTCAACACAATGAGCGAATGTTGGAGGAGGATATCTAGGCTAGAGAATCCAGGATAGCTACATTTATGAGCCGTAGTAGCACAGTGGTTAGAATTCAGTTCTGCAGGCTACTTCTGCTGACTGCCAGTAGACTGCAGTTTGGCAGTTCGATTCATACTGGCTCAAGGTTGACTCAGCCTTCCAGCCTTCCGAGGTCGGTAAAATGAGAACCCAGATTATTGGGGGCTAAACGCTAATTCTGTAAACCCTTAGAAAGTGCTGTAAAGCATTGTTAAGCAGTATATAAATCTAAGTGCTATTGCTATTTAGAACTAGGATGTCAGACTAGAGCAGGGTCTCCAAATTTGGCAACTTTAAGATGGTGTGGACTTCAACTCCCAGAATGCCCAACCAACTTCTTAACTTTGGCAACTTTAAGATATGTGGACCAGGGGTGAAATCTTACTTACCTTCCTTACCAGTTCGGAAGCCCATGCGCCGCTTGGATCACCAAACTACAGGAAAAAATTGCTACCAGATCGGGTGGCATTTCACCCCTGATGTGGATTGGCTGGGGAATTCTGAGAGTTGAAAGTCCACAACTCTTAAATTTGTCAAGGTTGAGAAACATTGCTCTAGAGGAGGGGGTCTTCAATTGGCAACTTTAAGACTTGTGGACTCCCAGTATTCCACTGCCAGCATGGCTGGATGAGGAATTCTGGGAGTTGAAGTTCACAAGTCTTAAAGTTGCCAACTGGACCCCTCTTCTAGAGGGTTCTATCACTCATTTCCAGCAAGTCAGTTCCCATGACTTTTTGTTATCATGTTCAATCATTGGACTTTGGTCCTGGTTTGATCCATAATGACCCCAGAAGAGGAAGAAACGTCTTGCCTCATAATGCTGAGTCTAGCTCCTTCTCTCTTGCACTTTTGTACTGTTCTAGTGTGAAAAACAGCTGATTTGGCTGTCTCTAAGTCTTTTACATCCATACCTCAAGGTTCCTTTTCCTGTGTTGTAATTCTCACTCAGCACAAAGTCTCCAAGCATGGATACTTAGAGAAGTCAGATGTGGCTAAAATTCAGAATGGTTGTGAAAAGGAAAAAAAAAGAGGAAAAAATTGCTAAAAACGAGCATTCCACCCACTTCTACTGTGCTTTTGTCCTCATCACACGCTGACAAGTGCTGATCACTTTGTTCTTGAGAGAGAGAGGGGGGGGGGGAGAAAAAAGAAGTAAAAACTGAGATTTCATTATGCAATTGTCTATAATGAGGGATGAAACCAACAGCTGGTTGAAAAGATACAAATTTCAATGACACAAGAGGAACCTCCATCCTTCTACTGCCTAAACATATGAAATGGGAAGTGGCGATAAGGGAAAAATTCATTTCATCTGCATTTGAATACTGATGTACCTAATTTTGCATTTTCAAACCAACACTCGAACAAATAACTTATCATACAAAAGTCACCCCTCTCTGAATTTCACAATGCAACTTGCCAATCATTTGGAAAAAAAGGGGCTCTATCATAGAAAAGTCTACAAAATGGACATGTTCATGAATGTAATGTTTAAAAATGCATTTAAGAGAATAACAGAATAACAGAACAACAGAGTTGGAAGGGACCTTATAGGTCATCTAGTCCAAACCCCCCCTCAAGCAGGAGACCCTATACCATTTCAGATAAATGGTTGTCCAGTCTTTTTTTGAAAGCCTCCAGTGATGGAGCACCCACAACTTCTGAAGGTAAGCTCTTCCAATGGTTGATTGTTCTCACCATTAGGGAATTTCTCTTTAATTCCAGGTTCCTTCTCTCCTTGGTTAGTTTCCCTCTATTGTTTCTTATCTTGCCTTTTCGTGCTTTGGAAAATAGTTTGACCGTCTCATCTTTGTAGGAGACCCTTAATTATTGGAACGCTGTTATCATGTCTCCCCAAGTCCTTCTCTACATTAGACTAGACATACCCAATTCCTGCAACCATTTTTTATATGTTTTAGCCTCCAGCCCAATAATCATTCTTGTTGCTCTTCCCTGCACTCTTCCTAGAGTCTCAACATCTATTTTATATTATGGTGACCAGAATTGGATGCAATATTCCAAATGTGAAATACCATCTTACTAAGGGTTTGTAAAGAGGTACTAGAACCTCACATGATCTTGATTCATCCCTCAATTAATGCAGCCTAGGATTGCATTGGCTTTTTTGGCTACTGCCACACAGTGTTGGTTCATATTTAAGTGATTGTCCAGTATGACTCTTAAGTTCCCCCTCACAGTTACTGGCATTAACCATAGTTTCACCTAGTTACAATTGGTTTTCCTTGCCTAGGTGTAAAACCTTACTTTGATCTACATTGACAGCAATGCTCAGACTTGGTGAATGGAAACTTCTGATGCTCTTTCTTATCATGTGTGTGCTCCAACTGAAGCTGATACAACTAAACCGTTTTTGCCAGCTGTCTCCATTCATGATGGAATCACTAAGAGCTACGCTAATGTTCTCAAACTAACTGATTTCAGAAGGACGTGATTGTGGGTGAAAGGAGGAGGAGGAAGTGCAAGATTTAACATCTTGAGGTCTTGCAGAAAAAGCAAAATATGCATCAAAGAAAGAAGTATCAACAGACTGGAATTTTTTTTAAAAAAACAAAATCTGTAATCTTTCTAAAAACCAAAAATGCCCTAGGGAGAGAAAGAGAAACAAAAGTGATGTTTAAGGTTTGAAGTGGGTTGAAGGGACCACTGCACTTAATTATATTATCCAACCTTTTGTTGATTGAATCAAATAGGGAAGAAAAGATTGTAGCATACAAGGAAGTCATATTCTCAGAAAGAGGAAAGAGGAAGTATAAATAAACGTTCTGTACTTTAGTTCAATGATTCAATTCAGCAAACTCTACAAAAGACATCAACTTCAGAGGTCTCATTTTTTTTTATAGAAGTTGGATACTCAGTGAACTGATATATAAATGCATATATGTAGCTGCTTATCTGCTACTTCAGCTGTTGCCAGCTTACATATCTGGTTTACTACAAAAAAAAAATATTAAACACGGCAAACATAAAAATATTGCCTCGGATTATACCACACCAAGAAACAGCAAACCAAAAAAAAACCATTGCATTACAACATCCTCAACTGCCCATTATGGTCATAAGCCATGATGGTCATAAAGCAGGTCATCCACACTTTGACCCGATTTTAACTTTTTTGCAGCAGCCATTAAGCAAATCACCATGATTGTTAAGGGAATCCAAGGTTGTTAAGCAAACCCATGGTGTTTCCTCCCCAAAAAAACTGGGAGTCAATGCTGGTTTCTCTCCAAAATGTTGTAAATCGTGGTCAGGTGATCATTGGCTAGTTGCCCAAAATGCAGTCATGTCACCACAGCAGTGGTGGGATTAAAAATTTTTTTACTACCGGTTCTGTGGGCCTGGCTTAGTGGATGTGGCTTGGTAGGCATGGCAGGGGAAGGATGCTGTAAAATCTCCATTCCCATCCCACTCTAGGAGAAGGATACTGCAAATCCCCATTTCCGTCCAATCATCTGAGACTCGGGAGGCAGAGAATAGATGGGGGCGGGGCCAGTCAGAGATGGTACTTACCAGTTCTCTGAACTACTCAAAATTTCCACTACCGGTTCTCCAGAACTGGTCAGAACCTGCTGAATACCACCTCTGGACCACAGAGTGTCAGAATTTGGAATCAGGTCATAAGTACCCTATAGGGTGGGGGGGGGGGGTGCCTTAAATCTGAATAGTTGCTAAGCAACTATAGTACAACAGTAATGTAGTCTCCTTGCAGGGAACTTCAACCATGCCACCTTCCCTAAACCTCAGGAAGTATTCAAGCCTTGATGACTTTCCTAAACTCCTACAAGGTTGGTGCCCAACTACATTTAGGAACATCTCTTGTGCGAAGAAAGATGGCGGCAACAGGAAAGGATCATCATCTTTGTGGTGGATTGAAGGACCCAAGTGGATCTCACAGGATAGACATTCACACTTTCTGGTAGGGAGAAGTTCCCTGAAGACGGGCTCCAGCACGAATCCCAAAGCTCAGAAGATTAAACGTCTGGTCCCTCTGATTGATCCAGATTGGATCCTAAAACATTAGGACACATATATTTGCCTTCATTCGTAACAGATATTTATCAATGAGAAGTAGTAGTTCTGGATAAGTCTGGGTCCTGGTGACACCTAGCACCCTGAATAGCTCTTTATTACTCAAGTGGCAACAAATGCAGATCTCACAATAAAAATGACCCAAGGATAAAACCAGAAGGACCTGTAACTACTTAATCCTCTCTGTAGCTTCCAAGTCAGGCCCCTGTAGAACATGATGTGTAAATACTGGATCCAGGGTTGCTTAAAGACATAGATCACAAAAGGCATGATGCTCTTCCATCTCATTCCATCCACTGGCAGCTAGATTTGGTGGAACACTGATAACAGGACAACATTTTCCACAATTTCCAAGAAGAACAGATGAATTTAGGAGACCCAAAGGGAAGGACGTACTACTGACTTCTCTTGTCTTATTCCTTACCTAGGGCAGCTGTTTCACTTTCTTTAATCATATGTAGGGCTTTGCAGCTTGGATTCATGCCAGGAACACTCAGTCTAAAAATATACACCATCTAAAAAAAGATGGTGACCTGAGGAATTGCTCTGGGAATGATGAAACCTTAAACCACTAATTCTTGTAAGCCTTTCATTGTTATCTAATAATGGCAATTTGCATATTAAGCAATTCACTTATACTACCAAAGAAGGAATCCGAGAACATCGCTATTTTACTGAGATATAGATATCTTAGAGATATTATTATTACTGAACATCTTAGAGATATTATTATTATTATTATTATTATTATTATTATTATTATTATTATTATTATTATTATTATTGAAGGCAAAAGAAGAAGAGGACTGCAGAGGAGGAGATGGTTAAATAGTGTCATCAATGCAATGAACATGAGCTTGGGAAAACTCCAAGAGACAGTGGTGGCTTGGCATGCTATGGTCCATGGGGGTCACAAAGAGTCAGACATGAGCTAGTGACCAGTGGGAGGATGCTGCTGATTTAACAACTGGTTCAGTGACCACACACACTGGCGCTATGCCTAAGGCACACAGCACTGAAAATGGAGCATTTAGAAGCTCAGCTGCTTATCTTCCAACTCAGCAACGGTAAGTAGAACAGTGAGGGGGGGAAATCAGCTGTGTCACGCGATTGAGATGAGCTACAAAGCAGGAAATAAAGGACAGGATAGAGCGGAGATGGGTGGGCGGGGCCAAGTGATATTCGGAGTAACTGAATTTGCCTGAACCAGTCTGAACCAGCTGAATACCACATGTATTCAGTGACTGAACAAGTACAAGAGATATAATACTCATCCCATGTGCTCTAGCTCAGCTTTCTGATGAGGGATGATGGAATAGTAGTCCCAATGCAATAGAAGGATGCCTGAGTTAGTTTGATTTACCTTAGACAACAAGCAGACAGGTAGCATTGGCATCACTTATCCTGTTGGTCCCCTGCAAACTGGTGTCTCTTTTGCAATTGTAACAACAATGAGTCGCTAGGTCATCTCCGACTCTTTGCGACCCCATGGACCATAGCATGCCAGCCCCCCTTTGTTCTCCACTGTCTCCCAGAGCTTGCCCAAACTCATGTTCATTGTGTTGATGACATTATCTAGCCATCTCATCCAGTGGTGAAATCCATTTTTTTTTACTACCAGTTCTGTGGGCATAGCTTGGTGGGCGTGGTGGGTGGCTTGGTGGGTGTGGCAGGGGAAGGATACTGCAAAATCCCCATTCCCTCCCCACTCCTGGGGTGAGGATATTGCAAAATCTCCATTCCCACCCCACTCTGGGGCCAGCCAGAGGTGGTATTTGCCGGTTCGCTGAACTACTCAAAATTTCCACTACCGGTTCTCCAGAATCTGTCAGAACCTGCTGGATTTCACCCCGATCTCATCTACTGCTGTCCCCTTCTTTTGCTTTCAATCTTTCTCAACCTCGAGGTCTTTTCCTTTTTTTCTCGTTCGGTGGTCAAAGTATTTGTGCTTCAGCGTCAGTCTCTGTCCTTCCAGAGATCAGTCAGGGTTGGTTTTCTTTAGGAAACAGTGAGTCAGAAGAGGTGAAAGAGTTAAGTGTTCCTTTTTTTAAGAAGGAACAACATTCATTCAGAAAACTGGGGAAGTGGTGTGTAATTTCTTGTAAAGCCACAATAGCGGTGATCTCCCTTCAAAGGAAACTGTTCCCATGGGTAAGATTTCATAAGGCTCCCTAGAAATTGGCCATGTGCCAGATGGTGACCATGCAGTTTAAGAAGGAGAACCTATGTCTAAAATGCTTCTGGTTTGTATTGCCTGGGAGCTATCCATCCATTCATGACTTATTTTATTCTAGCAAATGCTATCAAAAAGACCAATAAAAATACAGTGGAAAAACAAAAGCAAAAGGAACACACACACACACACACACACACACACGCAAAAGTAGGGAAAGAAATGACAAAAACAGATTACAGACTATCTATATATATCTTATGTCCATCAAATTTTAAACAATATTTAAAAGCTTCTAACCCTTAATTAAAAAGAATAAATTATAATGTTCTATTGTAAGAAAATGTCAGGAAATCTGTGCCAAAGGGAAACATATTGCATCAATTTTTTTTTATATAAAAATGCCTTTTCAAAACACATAAATTACACATTTCTTAAATCCAAGCCTTAATATGAAGAATAATAGTACTTTCCCAGTTTCTCAAAATAATTCTCTTAGTTATATCCCAGGACTGGTATAATCATAACTCTTCAAGAATAGTCAGATTCCAAAATTTAGGGACATGATTTAACGTAACATTAATATCTATAACACTAAAAAGATTTCCCCATAAATCTACTTATGCAGATTAAAATAAAATTCCAAACTGATTTCCATGATTCTCAAAACCAAATCCTGTGAATCGATGACCTCTAATATTCTTTTGTCAGCGGCAAAGAAAATTTGATGTCCATCCTTTCAAATGCATTCCGTGAGATGTAGCCTCCCATTGCAATAAACAAGGACATACATTCAATTTTGCAGCTACTAAGATTGTTGGACGAGCAGGCACAAAAACAGCCAGGGAAATGACTGAAGCCTGGGAAATATGCCCCTTGACAGTCAACAGGAATGCTGATATACCCCCAGCTTAACAAGTATTTAGGAATGAGGGCTTGGCAGCACAAGGAAACAACAACCAACAACTTAATAACTCAATATCAACACCCCAAATAACCAGTAGTGGGTTTCAATTTACTTTGCTACTGGTTTACTTATGTGCAGTTGTGACACTTCTGCGCATGGGCAGAAGCATCCGGGCAGATGGGTGGAGGCTCCTGCCGCAGCCGCTCCTGATTCGCCCAATCCGGGGTGAACTGGGAGAAACCAACCATTGCAATCAACATCTAAAAAGCCACACACAATAGGCACCATAGAAATGCCATCCACCGGATAGACCAAAGCACACACTCTACTAGAGAGAAATTACCTGACAATGGGCTCCAGCAGGAGTCTGAAAGCTCAGAAGACAAAACCTCTGGTCCCGGTGACTGATCCAGATTGGATGTCCATAAGATTTAAAATATTTTAAATTAACTTTAATCTTAAACCAGTTGTGAAATCCAATTTTTTTTACTACCAGTTCTGTGGGCGTGGCTTGGGTGAGCGTGGTGTGGCTTGGTGGGTGTGGCAGGGGAAGGATACTGCAAAAACACCAGTCCCACCCCGCTCCAGGGGAAGGATCCTGCAAAATCCCCATTCCCTCCCCACTCCTCGGGAAGGATATTGCAAAATCTCCATTCCCTCCCCAATCCAGGGGAAGGATACTGTAAATCTCCATTCTCACCCACTCCAGGGGAAGGATACTGCAAAATCTTGATTCCCACCCCATTGCAGGGGAAGTATATTGCAAAATCTCCATTCCCACCCCACTCCAGGGGAAGGATATTGCAAAATCTCCATTCCCTCCCCCTCTGGGGCCAGCCAGAGGTGGTATTTGCCGGTTCTCCAAAGTACTCAAAATTTCCGCTACTAGTTCTCCAGAACCTGTCAGAACCTGCTGGATTTCACTCCTGTCTTAAATCCATTGGAACAGTTTCAACATTTTTATGATCATGGATGTTTCAAATGTTTTGCAATTCATGAACTGTAAATGTCAATAATACCAATTCTGGAAACCTCCTTTAATTTTTGATACAAATATGATGTTGGTTTGGTTTCAAATATCCCCCTCCGCCAATGATGAAAGTAATCAGCTTTCTTGAAAGTAACCAAAACAGAAGCAAATCTGGTCCATACCAAGTTTTTCAAACACACTTGAGTTAATTGTCTGTAGAGATTCTCAGTCATCCAGGTCATGGTTGTCCCAAAGGTGCTTTTTCTGGAAGCAACTGGACTTTCATGTTTGTTTGTTTTCTTTTGAAGATGTTTCGCTTCTCATCCAAGAAGCTTCTTCAGCTCTGACACTATCCTGTCAAAAGAAAAAACAAACAAACAAGGAAGTCCAGTTGCCTCCTGAAAAAGCACCTTTGGGACTTGAGTTAATTATATTGTGAGACAAGACAGCAGCATTTTGGTTGAAGTCAGAAGAAATCCTTTAAATCATTGCAAAACCACTGATTTAAAGTACTCCAGTTTGATCCCACAGTTTCCAATATGATATTTTACCCCTGTTCTCAAAATAGAGTTGAATATTCCATCTTGTACATCTTTCCACCTTCATTTACCTTTACAGGGAAAGACAGTTTGGCTTCTTCCATCGTCTCCTGTTTCCAAATATTTATTTACTCTCTGTGGGAAAAACAAACTGCCTGGCAATTTCGATAAATTAGCCATCAACAGGCACATAGAGATAATCAATGTCTACATACCATTCCAAAGAGACAATCGAAGAGCCAAAAGGGAAACAAAAAGACTCAAACCTTCTCAACAGCAGCCAACACTCAGATAAGCAGAGATACATGCCAAGATTAATTCTAGATTAATTCTAGACCACAACTAAGCTGTAAACAACACCCCAATCAAAGAATTCCCAACTTATACAAATAAGTTAATGGTAAACAACAGTTTAATCAAGGAACCACCAAGAACACACCACCAACACTGACAGGGCAAGCCATTCATATATAGTATAGAGAACATCTAGCACTGATGATATTACCTAGTTGGGTAATGAAATATCTGCAAGAAGTCCACCAAGGTCAGAGGGCACCAGGGACCCCACAGTTCAACCCTGTGCTACAAATATTCTCTTTTATTGACAAACTGCCCCACTTGGCCTAGGAATCTACAGGTTTCTCCATCCTCATCCATGTAAGGGTTCCTTTTTACACTGCAGCTGGGTAAATCCAACCTGGATGAACTGAGCCAATGGGGGTTTATAAAGACTAAGCAATCCATGTTTTAGAATCATCTATGAAGTTGATCATCAGCTCCAAGGTGGCTGATTGACAGTGACGTTTAGAAAGAGCCACCGACTGTTTTTCCAATAATGCATTTCTGTCCCTTAGCCAAATCTTCCTTACTCCATGATATTTTAAAATACAGGTAGTCCTCGACTTACAGCCATTTGTTTAGTGACCACTCATAATTACAACAGCACCGAAAGAAGTGACTTATGAGTGCTTTCCAAACTTGGTTCAACTGACTCATATTTATGATGGATGCAGTATTCCGGGTTCATCTCACAACCTTCTGACAAGCAAAGTCAATGGGTTACTTCAAGTTCACTTCAAAAAAGGGCCTCAGATAGCTCAACTGGCTAATAGCCTGTTATTAAGATTCAGCTGTCTGCAATTATTGCAAGGTTCGAGGCTCAAGGTTGACTCAGCCTTCCATCCTTTCTAAGGTAGGTAAATTGAGGACCCAGTTCGTGGGGGCAATAAGCTGACTTTGTATAAAATATACAAAAGTATGAAGGCTATTGCTTAATGCATTGTAAGCCGCCCTGAGTTTCCAGAGAAGGGCGGCATATAAAATCTAATTTTAAAAAAAAGTTGTTACTAACTAAACAACTGCAGTGATTCACTAAACAACTGGAGGCTGGATAGCTCAACAGACTAAATAACCTGTTATTAACACTCAGCTGTCTGCAATTATTGCAAGTTTGAGGCTCAAGGTTGATTCAGCCTTCCATCCTTTCTAAGGTAGGTAAATTGAGGGCCCAGTTTGTGGGGGCAATAAGTTGACTTTATATAAATATACAAAAGTATGAAGGCTATTGCTTAACGCATTGTAAGCCGCCCTGAGTCTCCAGAGAAGGACGGCATATAAATCTAATTTAAAAAAAAAAAAAAACTGTGGCAAGAAAGCTCATAAAATGGAGCCAAACTCACTTAACAACTGTTTTTGCTTAGCAAAAACAATTTTGAAGTCAATTATGGTCTTAAGTCGAAGTCTATCTGTATACCAAAAATGCCAGATAATCATATTTTTCTACTTTATTTTCTATGCCTATCTCAGGCAGGGGGAAAGACACCAATTCTTTGTTGAGCCAAGAACTGTCTTTTCTAAAGTTAACAGTGAATCATGCAGAATTGTATAAAGAATGAAATCCTTCTGGATTGGGTGGAAGGATTTCCAACTGAACTCTTAATAAATCTAAATCTTCCCCACCTTCAGACACAATTCTTCGCTAACCATCCTTGCATATTTGAACAGGTGAATCACTAGGTTTCCAACCAGTCAGTACTTGTAGTTGCTGATTTCCATCCAGGTTGAATTTGCTATCGTGTTAAGAATGCCAACCCAGGTTTTAAGATCAATCAGTGAGCGACTGGCAGGCACCGAATATCAGCTGGCAACATGAAACACCATCACATGCTTGTCAACGCCACCATTGTCCACCGCTGTCATTGCTCAACCGCTAGGCTTATATTTTGCTAGTGACACACCAGAGTGGGATGTAAAAAGTGCCTTGGAACGCATTCTTGAGATATATTTGCCACATGCTGCCACAGTTGCTATGGGTTACTGCAAACTCTTTCCAGATATTTTAGCTGGGATCAGCGGTTGCCGCCCAATCTCATTTAGACAGAAAATGGGTAATTACTGTCTTCAGAGGATGAACTCGCTTAAGGCTGCAGCTTGCCTGCCATTTAAGACCTGGACCAGTTAAGATTTCGACTTGGAGACACAGACAATTGGATCCACAATCTTGGTTACGAAGAGCTTTATTAATTAAAAGAGGGGAAAAAAACATGGTGCTGGAAAGAATTTGAGAAATGTCAATTAGACCAGACTGTCTGGTTTTAGCCCAACAGGTTTCTTTGCATTGGGGTCTTAGAAAAGGTCTCCATCACAACATTTGGTAGTTAAATTAGTTGGTTGATACTGTATCTTTGAAAGAAAGGTAGGGCTTCCATTGTTCAGTTGTGGTCCTTATTTTGAGATTTTGACAGCCTCTACCATGCCTCTGCTAGGGACATCTTGGGACTTTGCAAACAGTGGTCACCAAAGGTCAACTCACAACAGTTTGGGTTATAATGCAATTTATTTGAGTTTGATATCACTTTATAATGCCTTAGCAAGACCACATTTGGAATATTGCATCCAGTTCTGATTACCACAATATAAAAAAGATGTTGAGACTCTAGAAAGAGTACCCAGAAGAGCAACAAAGATGATTAGGGGACTGGAGACTAAAACGTATAAAGAATGGTTGCAGGAATTGGATATGTCTGCTTTAATGAAAAGAAGGACTAAGGGTAACATGATAGTAATGTTCCAATATCTCATGGACTTCCACAAAGAAGAGGGGGTCAACCTGTTATCCCAAACACCTGAAGGCAGGACAAGAAGTAATGGATGGAAATCAACCAATGAGAGAACAAACCTAGAAATAAGGAGTTAGACAATTAGAATAACTGAATAATCAGTGGAATAACTGAATAATCAGTGGAACGAGTTGCCTCCAGAAATTATGGAAGCCCCAAGATTGGAGGTTTTTAAGAAGAGATTGGACAACCATTTCTCTGAATTGATATAGAATTTCCTGTTTGAGGAGGGGGTTGAATAGAAGACGTCCAAGGTCTCTTCCGACTCTTTTATTCAGTGTGAAGCAGTACTTTATGGGGCATGGCTTAGCATACTGGCATACTGAACCCAGCTACCTGAGGTTTTTTCAGCAAATCCTGGTTAGGCAAACTGAAATCTATCTGATACGTGAATACAGTATTTACCTGGGAGCTAATCCAAGTCGGTCATCTGATGTCCTCTTAATAATCACTTCAGTCACTTTAGGTCACTGAACAATTTGCCTGAATGTGTATAGTCATTGTTCTGGGTGTATTTTTGTCATAACTCTCTCTCTCTCTCTCTCTCTCTCTCTCTCTCTCTCTCTCTCTCTCTCTCTCTCTCTCTCTCTCTCTCTCTCTCTCTCTCTCTCTCTCTCTCTCTCTCTCTCTCTCTCACACACACACACACACACACACACACACACACACACGCAAGTCTACGGGAAAGAGTTGGCAGAGCAAAGAATCTGGGAGGAGCGCTATGTCTGGATCATCTTCAAAAGAAGGATAGCATCTTTAAGTCTCCCCACCCCCCCACCCCAATATATTATAAAACATTGTTATTGCAAAGTGTATTATCTTGCATCTTTATTTGGAAGGAAGATGCAAGAATACATACACACATACACACACTGCTAGTCTCTTTTGGGATAAACAACATTATGCAGAGCACAGAGAAGGTGGGGGGTGGGGGGAGGAATGATAAGCCAAAGAAATTGACAGCATGGAACAAGAAAAAAAAAGAAAAGAAAAGGAAACAAAATTTAACCCTTTTCTTATGTTTCTCCATTTTGCTCTATCTTTGCAAAAAGCGGTGGGGTGGCTAAAAGTTAGCAAGAAGGCAGATGCAACATCACAACCAGAGGTCGGGTTTCAGCAGGTTCTGGCCAGTTCTGGAAAACTGGTAGTGGAAATTTTGAGTAGTTCGGAGAACCGGTAGTAAAAATTCCGACTGGCCCCGCCCCCATCTATTCTCTGCCTCCTGAGTCCCAGCTGATCGGGAGGGAAATGGGGATTTTGCAGTATCCTTCCCTTGCCATGCCCACCAAGCTCCGCCCCACCCACCAAGCCACACCCCACCCACCAAGCCACACCCACAGAACGGTAGTAAAAAAATTTGAAACCCACCACTGATCACAAGGCAAGCCCTGCACTTGTGTATGTGTTGTGTGTTCACCTATATGATCAATGGAGACAGAGCAATGCTCTGTCCACCATCTTGCCAATTTTGATCCTTCACACACAGCGCAGCCATGGAAGCTACGATTGTGAGCCCTCCCTGCTTTCAATACATGCAAACACCGTTTCACACATTGCCTATTAAGAACCGCCTCTCTGTGTGTCATTGTGCCACACAGACCTCTTAATTGATGGGATGCTGAAAACAATATATCAGCTGACAGGTCATTCCCAGGAGTAATGATCCTCACTTGCATGGAATAGCGTGGCCATGCTTGGGGTTAAATTGAGTTTTGCTTGCTCTTGTTTTGGTTGCTCTTATCATGTGAAGTGGGGTGGTCGTAAAGAAGAGGGGGGAGTCGACTTGTTCTCCAGAGCGACAGGGTGACGGCTCTTTCATCCCTCTGGCATGACAGGGTGACATGGAGCAGCAGCAGAGGGCCCAAAGAGCCACATACAGCTCCAGAGCCGCAGGTTGCCGACCCCCAGTACAAGGATTGCCACAAAAAATAGAGGAGCAACCTATTCTCCAAAGCACCAGAAGGCAGGAGAAGAAGCAATGGATGGAACTTAATCAAGGAGAGAAGCAACCTAGAACTAAGGAGAAGTTTTCTGACAGTTAGAACCATTAATCAGTGGAACGACTTGCTGCCAGAAGTTATGGATGCTCCAATATTGGAAGTTTTTAAGAAGAGATTACACAACCATTTGTCTGAAATGGTATAGGGTTTCCTTCCTGAGCAAAGGGTTGGACTAGAAGACCTCCAAGGTCCCTTCCATTATTTTGTTGTAACAAAACAAACATGGGTTAAACCTGACCTGTGATGTCCCCTAGTCTAGGTAATAAAACATCTGCAAGAAAACAACCAAGCTTGGAGAACACCAAGAACCCCTAAGAAGCATTATTGTCCCTTTTGAACACAGCAATCTCCATTGGACAGCAAAACTGTTCTGCTGAATGCCTGAGACAATGTCAGCCTGGGGTCTTTGAAGAACCACTTTTCGGTCTCCTTGGATTTTGTAGGAACAGCCAGCAGAAATCTGTTCCTGCAGTGATAGGCAAAGGTCAGAAGAACCCAGTGATGGGATTCAGCCGGTTCGGGCTTGTTCAGGTGAACTGGTAGTTAAATTGCTGGTTGGCCCCACCTCTCCCCACCCTACCCCTTCCAGGAGTCCCCACGTGCCCCATTTTTGCTCCCAGGAGGCTTCAGGGAGGCCTTCTAGGCCCAAAACAGGGCATAGAGGGGTTTCCACATACCCCATTTTTGCTCCCAGGAGGCTGCAGGGAGACCTACTAGGCCCAAAATGGGGTGCGGGGGGTGCAGCACAGCCTCCCCGCAGCCCGTTTTCATTCCCAGGAGGCTGCAGGGAGGTCTCCTAGGTCCAAAATGGGGCATGGGGGTGGCATGGCCTTCCTGCGGCCTGTTTTCATTCCCAGGAGGCTGCAGGGAGGCCTCCTAGGCCCAAAACGGGGCACTGGGGGACAGCACATCCCCCGCAGCCCATTTTTTCTCCCGGGAGGGGTACAGGAGGCTGAGTGATGCCTGTCACACCCTCTGGCTCACCATGGCCACGCCCATCCAGCCGGTCATTAGGGCAGAGAACCAGTTGCTAAATTATTTGAATCCCACCACTGGAAGAACCATATGAGCACATGCGAAGGGTAGAGGGAATGGCCTTGAGGGACAGGAGAAGAGTCACTACCAAGTAACTAACAGTCAGATAAAAGAGGCCTGAGTCTGGGGTAGGAATGTAATCTGAGAAAATGTCTCAAACAAGACTTACCCTACTTCCTGGGAAGATGAGGATAGGAAGGGCATTTAAGATCCTATTACTATATATTTATCATAAAAATGATATTTGCTTTTATGGTTTCCTGGTTGGATCTACCCAGAAAGGATGTCAACAAGTTTGGGTGAAGCATAGGGGGAAAAAAAGAAAAGAAAAGAAAACACACAATGATTTTCTGGGGAGGCTATTTGCAATGCGCCCTGATGCATAGCACCTCTTTGTTTCTTTTCTCCCCCGAGAGCATCAACACAGCAAAAAATGTACCATATGGGCTTGTTACAATATGTTAGCCATGTATAACTGCAGTAATTAATGAACCATGGATCAAAATGCTAATGCCAGTACATTGTCATTAGTATTGATGCCAATCATTATAGAGCGGCATCGTCGAATGCTAATGTGGAGCTTCGTGCTACAGAGTGATGGATTGTATGAAAGATGGAGGGTAGGAGGCCTACTCAAAGCAGGCCACAAAGGAAGAAAGGTTTGATCAAAAGGGATTCAGTTTATGCTATGTGTGAAGGATTGCCAGAATGAAATCTGGGAAGAGGATGTAACAAAACATGGTTCCTTGAACTGCAGATAATTTCCAGGGGAATGGCATTAGATGAAAAAGTACTTGCAAGACTTGCTAAGATAGGAATTGGCCAAGCTCTGGTGAGTTAATCAAGATGATGTGATATGATGTTGTCCATTCAGTCATATCCAACTCTTGGCAATTCTATGGGCCAGGTCTCTCCAAAACTTCCTATCTTGCACAACTTCTTGGAATTGTTCTATGCTGTGAGTGGTGTCCGTTTTGATGGTGTCCAGCCACAGTTTTTCTTTGGTGGCCTGGTTTCCTTTTACCTCTAACTCTTCCAGACATTTGATCAGAGAGTCCATATCACCTCTGGGAATGTTGTCCTTTGAAACCATTACATAGAATGAGATCCTTATGTACCACGAACATCTCTCCTCAGTTTTCCTGGAACGCCTACCTATTCTGATCAACTAGAGGCATCCTCAAACTACGGCCTGCGGGCCAGATACGGCCCGCCAATGCAAAGTATCCAGCCCGCGGAGTTGTGTGATTAAGCTCCGCCCTTTGCCAGGGGCCTTATCTTCCAGTGAGCCTGTTGGAAGGCCAGCTGAGGGTCACCTAGCCAGCCAGTCCGCCCCCCGCCCCCCGAACTGTCTGAGGGACTGTGAATCGGCCCCCTGTTTAAAAAGTTTGAGGATCCCTGAACTAGATGGTGTGTTGGATAAGTACAAGTGGCATTACAAATGTGTAACAAGTGTAGTTTTTCTTCAGAGAATAACAGTAAAAATTATAATTCTGCATTTGTTCCTATGGCTCTTGAAACTTAAGATCAGGAACCAGGAACATTGGATTTGTTTGTCTGCTGTGAGAAGTCTCTTTGTGACAGTGGTGGGTTTCAAAAAATTTTACTACCGGTTCTGTGGGTGTGGCTTGGTGAGTGTGGCATGGTGGGCGTGGCAGGGAAAGGATACTGTAAAATCTCCATTCCCACCCCAATCTAGGGCAAGGATACTGCAAAATGCCCATTTCCTCTCGATCAGCTGGGACTCAGGAGGCAGAGAATAGATGGGGGCAGGGCCAGTCAGAATTTTTACTACCGGTTCTCCGAACTACTCAAAATTTCCGCTACCGGTTCTCCAGAACTGGTCAGAACCTGCTGAAACCCACCTCTGCTTTCAATGAGAGATGATAAATGAGAGATGATAAAGAGCATGGGTGGTATTCACTTACTTTCCCTACCGGTTTGCCAATGTGAGCGTGCACGCATGTGCCCAGGTTTCCATGCATGTGCTTTGCTCGCGAGTACACGCATCTTCCGCACATGTGCCTGGCCTCAAAAATGTGATTAAATAGGATGGCATAGAGTCGGGGTGAGCGGACAGCCCTCCCCTCCTCCCCGCAATTTCTGCTACCGGTTCGTGCAAACCGGTACGAACCGGCTGAATACCATTTCTGATAAAGATGATTTTTCCCCCCCTCACAGTTATTGTCTTATGAATAACTTCTCTCCTAAAGAGGACCAAACTCTCCAGTTAGGCTTGAACATCGCTCTAGAGCAGGGATGTCCAACCTTAGCAACTGTGGGGACTTTTAATTAACTCACAGAATCCCCAAGACAGCTACACTGGTAGAGAAATTCTGGGAGTTGAAATCCACAAATCTTAAAGTTGCCAAGGTTGGACACCTATTCTTTAGATGAAATTAAAGTACGTTTGGCTGGGTTTATGGTTCAAAATATTGTGTGAATCCAGTCATTGTTCCAAGCCATAATAAGGTTTATTTTGAGGACACAGCATCAGTGGTGAAATCCAATTTTTTTTTTACTATCAGTTCTGTGAGCGTGTCTTGGTGGGCATGTTGTGGCTTGGCGGGTGTGGCTTGGTAGAAGTGAAAAGAGAAGGATACGGCAAAATCTCTATTCCTACCCCACTCCAGGGGAAGGTTACTGCAAAGTCCCCATTCCCACCCCACTCTGAGGCCAGCCAGAGGTGGTATTTGTCAGTTCTCGGAACTACTCAAAATTTCTGTTGCCGGTTCTCCAGAACCTGTCAGAACCTGCTGGATTTCATCCCTGCACAGCATGCTATGTAAACTGTAGCTCTTTGGAAGATGCTACAATGACCTGTCACAGGTGCCACGATGTCATTGTGCAAATGATGCAAATTCAGTAATTGATTTGTACCCTATGCATATTGATACCAGGATATACATGACATCATTTGCCACCCCAGCTCCCACGGGTGCCTGTAATTATATTTGTTAACCTGGGTTTAAACCTGTGGTAGAGTCCAGGTTGCTCTCTGAGCTTGGTTGTTTTCTTGCAGATGTTTTATTATCCAACTAGGTAACATCTTCACCATAATGGAATAGCTTTCCTCTCAGAGTTGTGGTTGCTCCATCATTGAAGATTTCAAAAAATAGACTAGGTAACCATTTGACTGGGATGGTATAAGGCAGGGGTCTGCAACCTTAAACACTCAAAGAGCCATTTGGACCCATTTCCCACAGAAAAGAAAACACCGGGAGCCACAAAACCTGGGTGGGCGTGGCCAATTCGACATCACTCACTTCCACCAATCACACGACACCCCCTCTAGCTACGCCTACCCAGCCGATCATTAGGGAAGAGAACTGGGAACCAGAAAACCCTTTTGACATCTCTCCCTCCCTCCCTCCCTCTCTCTCTGTATCTCTCTCTGTCTCTCTCTCTCTCCCGCTCTCTCTGTATCTCTCTGTCTCTACCCTGGCTGCTTCTTCATCCCCTGCATTGCCCTTACCTTCTCAGGCCAGGTGAGGAGTGACAGGGAGGGGAGGGTGAGGGGCGGGGCGGGGCCAGCCAGTGGTGGTGTCACCTGACACGGAGTCACAGCAGAGGGCCCAAAGAGCCGCATGCAGCTCCAGAGCCACAGGTTGCTGACACCTGGTATAAGGTCTCCTTGAGCAGATGGTTGGACTAGAAAATCTCTGTGGTCTCTTCCAGCTTTACAACTCTATCTGGTATGTTCTGAAAGGTTTTCTGTCTCTTGCCAGCAGTTAGCTAATTATTATTACTGTACTTTTCTGCTGGCATTAGAAGTGACCTGTTCCTTGATATTCATCTAATGACCCATCAGCTGGGGATAAACTATAACCTCTGCAATTAATATGAAGTTTCTCTTTCCTTATCTAAGTTACCTGAAACTAAAATTCTCAGGAAGTCATTAGAAAGAACAGAATGATCTTTTACAAATTTGCTTGGAAGCAAGTCCCATCAGTTAATCTGATTGTTAAGACTGCCAGCTTGAAATGCCAATCAAACAAATCCAGAGATGCTCACTCTCCAATTAATATTAACTAATATCATCCTAGCCCAACATTTCAATGCAATCAGATTGTTTTTATTAACTACAAAACAATTGGTCTGCTTTTATCAAAATTGTAAAGAGTTATGAAGCCTAGTGACTATCTAGTTAATCTAATTAGATGATCTTATCACCCTTCTCCTAAATTTAATCTTCTTTTGAGCCAAACTAAACGTCTATCCCAACTTTTATTATATACTGAATCTTTCTTATCTTTTAAGATATTTTAAGATATATATAAACTGAGAGCTTAATTCTCAGTTAGTCTTGTTTGTGGTTTTGTTTTAGTCCTGTGTTTAAGTGTTTCTATGTTTTGCTTCTTATATTGCTTTTCAATTATTATTCTGTATTAATTTTATTGTAAATATTTAATAAAGATTATTTATAAAAAAAACAAATCCAGAGATGGTTTTTTTTTGGGGGGGGGGGGATGGATACCAGACACAGGCAGTCCTGGACATATGGCCACAGTTGGGACCAGAGTTTCCATTTCCAAGCCAGGTGATTCTTAAGTGAGTCGCACCTGATTTTACGACTTTCGCCTTGGTTGTTAGGTGAATTATGTGGTCATTCAGCAAACAGCACTTCCTGCAATGACTTTACTTGTTGGAAACCAACTCGGGAGCTCACAAATAGCAATCACAACATTGTTGCAATCATTGTATGCCAGTTGCACATGCCAGTTGCCAGTGTCTGAATCTAGACCATGAGGATGCTGTAATGGTCATAGCAGCAACAGCACTTAGACTTGTATACCACTTTATAGTGTTTTACAGCCCTCTCTAAGCGGTTTACACAGTCAACCTATTGCCCCCAACAATCTGAGTCATCATTTTACCCACCTCGGAAGGATGAAAGGCTGAGTCAACCTTGAGCTGGTGAGATTCTAACTGCTAAATTGCAGGCAGCCGGCGGTCAGCAGAAATAGCCTGCAGTACTACATTCTAACCACTGCGCCATCTTGGCTCATAAATACAAAGATTGGTTGTAAATCATTTTTTAATGGCATTATAACTTTGGTCAGTAAATGAATGGTTGTGAGTCAAGGATTACATGTATACAATTAGCAATCTCTCTTCTGCTATGCAAAAATATTTCATCGGCTTTACTCCTCCAATGAATTCTAACTCTTTGTTGTACTTAGCACACTGTAATCACAACCATGGAAAATTTACACTGAAACCTCTGAAAGGAATGCTTTGTACAGTTCAAATTATTCAAACTTTCTCTGTTTTACACACCTGATTTTGAACTGGTGGTGAGTGGGGAGACATGACATGTTGCATTCAGCGTTTAGCATTTATTTTCATTTTGACTTTAGATACAGATACAGATTAACAGAGTTGGAAGGGATCTTGTAGGTCATCTAGTCCAACCCCACCTGCCCAAGCAGGAGACCCTATACCATTTCTGACAAGTGGCAGTCCAGTCTCTTCTGGAAAGCTTCCAGTAATGAAGCTCCCACAACTTCTGAAGGCAACTTCTATTCCATGGGTTGATTGCTCTCACTGTCAGAAAATGTCTCCTTATTTCCAGGTTGAATCTCTCCTTGATCAGTTTGCATCCATTATTCCTTGTCTGGCCTTCAGGTGCTTTGAGAATAGTCTGACCCCCTCCTCTCTGTGGCAGCCCCTTAGATATTGGAAGACTGCTATCCGGTCTCCCCTGGTCCTTCTCTTCACTAGATCAGCCATGCCCAGTTCCTGCAACCGTTCATCGTATGTTTTAGCCTCCAGTCCCCTAAACATCCTAGTTGCTCTTCTCTGTACTTTTTCTAGAATCTCAACATCTTTTTTATAGTGTGGTGACCAAAACTGGATGCAGTATTCTAGGTGTGGTCTTACTAAGGCTTTATAGAGTGGTATTAGAACCTCACTTGATCTTTTTTTTTAATTTTAAAAAAACAAACTTCATTAAATTTTAAAAATATTTAAAATATACAAGTTTTTCTCAACCATAAAATTACATACAAACTAAATATACGTAATTATATATGCACACATATACACACAGTGACTTATTACCTATTCTATCCACCTGACAGTGCTGCTTTTATTGTATTAATTTCCCCTGAATTTTGTCTTTACCCTTTTTTCTTTTGGTTTATCCACTGATACCATCTATTCCATAGTTTAAAATATTTTGAGTCTTCCTTGTCTTTTAATTCTAAGGTTAATTTGTCCATTTCTGCACATGTATAAATTTTTTGCATTACCTCCTGATCCGTTGGCAAATGATCTGTTTTCCACAATTGTGCTAGTGCTAGTCTAGCCGCCGTGATTATGTGTAGTGTTAAATATTTTATATCTTTTTTAATGTTCCCTTTAATCATGCCTAATAAAAAGACTTCTGGTTCTAATTCTATTTCTTGGTCTATTATTTCTGCTATCCATGTTTTTATTTTGCTCCAATATTTCTTGATTTCTGGGCAAAGCCACCAGACATGGAAGAAAGTACCCTGAGCTTGTTTGCATTTCCAACAAACAGGATTTACATTCGGGTACATTTTCGCTACCTCACTTGATCTTGATTGTATTCCTCTGTTTGTTCTGATTTTTTAAAAATTCATTCTTCCAATTTAGAAATATGCACTATCTCTTCTGTCTCTTCACCTTTGCAGGTTTACTGCAGGAAAGATTAATATAAAATGAAGATAAAGGTTAAATGTTTATGGAGATTCTCAATCATCCAAGTCATGGTTGTCCCAAAGATGCTCTTTTCCAAAAAGCAACTGGACTTTCTAGGGTTATGTTTTGTTTTTTCCTTTGAAAAGTTAGAGTTAGAACTGAAGAACCTTCTTGGATGAGAAGTGAAATGTTTTCAAAGAACAAAAAACCCATGAAATTCCAGTTGCTTTTTGCAAAAGGAAAAAAAAACACCTTTTGAAGATAAAGGCTGTTTGCACCTTTCTGCTAAAAATTAATGCATTTCTTCCTGCTGTCTGTATGATCTCAGTCAATCAGGGATCCAGGTTTATTCAGAACTAAATAGGATGCTTGTGGAATGATCTGGATAATTGAAGCTGTATCATAGAGCCAATATTTGGCTCCTTATCTTAGGAACAATGCTGACACATAAGGAAGGAAAGGGCTGCGTTAAGAGTCACAAAGTGAAAAGTGTTTAAGGAATGAATCACACGGGGAAAGGATCTCTTCTCAACTAACAAGGCACAGAGTGTACTCGGAAGGAACAATTACTTGTAAATGTTGTAAAGCTGGACTAGTTCTGTTTCTTTGTTTTTAGTTTTATACTGCAAGCTATTATGGGCAGGGATCTGTTTGGCCAAACAAATGCATATGCTCAGTGGTGAAATCCAATTTTTTTTACTACCGGTTCTGTTGGCGCAGCTTGGTGGGCATGGCAGGGGAAAGATACTGAAAAATCCCCATTCCCTCCCCACTCCAGGGGAAGGATACTGCAAAATCTCCATTCCCTCCCCACTCCAGTGGAAGAATATTGCAAAATCTCCATTCCCAGCCCACTCCAGGGGAAGGATACTACAAAATCTCCATTCCCAGCCCACTCCAGGGGAAGGATATTGCAAAATCTCCATTCCCTCCCCACTCCAGGGGAAGGATACTGCAAAATCTCCATTCCCACCCCACTCCAGGGAAAGGATACTGCAAAATCTCCATTCCCACCCCACTCCAGAGGAAGAATATTGCAAAATCTCCATTCCCAGCCCACTCTGGGGCCGGTTCTCCGAACTACTCAAAATTTCCACTACCGGTTCTCTAGAACCTGTCAGAACCTGCTGGATTTCACCCCTGCATATGCTACATTTTGTACAGTAGATACTACCTAAGTTTCTCCTTTATTGGTATATTACCTGAATAAATAAATACATTTGGAAACATTAGTATGAAGGCAGGGATGTCAAACTCAAGGCCTGCGGGCTGCTTCCAGCCTGCAGGGTGCCTAGATCTGGCCAGCAGGCCCGCCCTGGAAACAGCAAAGGACCGGTCCATGGTGCCTCTGCCAGCAAAAATGTGCCATGTGCCCCCCACAACCCCCCAGGCCCCATTTTTGCTGGCAGAGGGCTAGCAAGGCAAACTAAAAACAAAACAAAAGGAGAAATGTTTCCCCTTTTGCATTTAAGCATGCAAGAAGGGACAGGAAAGGAGAAAGGGAAAGAGAAAAGAAAAAGAAGAAGAAGGGAAGTTGGGAAGAGAGCAAGGAGGAAAAATAAGGAAAGAGGGGAAGGAAGAAGAAAAGATAATGAAGAGGGAAGGAAAAGGAAAGGAAGGAGGGAGGGAAGGAAGGAAGGAAGAAGGAAGGAAGGAAGGAAGGAAGGAAGGAAGGAAGGAAGGAAGGAAGGAAGGAAGGAAGGGATGGAGGGAGATTATAATGAGAGTGAGGGAGGGTCTGAGGGAAGTCCTGCCTTAGCACTTGGCCATCACAGATGCCCACCCACCCACCCGACACAAGTTAAGTGTGAATCGGCGCAATTGTTAAGTTAAGAACACAGTTGTTAAAATGAATCTGGCTTCCCCATTGACTTTGCTTGTCAGGAGGTTGCTAAAGGAGATCACATGACAGTGTGACTGTCATAAATATGAACTAGTTGCCAAGCAGCCAAAATTTGATCATGCGACCACAAAGATGCTACAACAGTTGTAAGTCTGAAAAGTGGGCGCAACTAGACACGTTTTTCGGTGCTGTTGCAGTCACTAAATGAACTGCTGTAAGTCGAGGGCTACCTGTACAGCTCTTTGGTGGTATTTAACAAAAAAAGAACCTTAGGGGTTTTTTTTATGTTGGCTGTTTCCAAGCTATCAGGGATTATGTAGTGGCCACGGTGGAAAGTCATGTCACAACATGCAGTTAATGCAGAGTATGACAATCAGCTGTTGGTTCCCTTCTTTTATTTTTATTTTTAATTTTACATTGAATTATAACTGATATCTGCTCAAGTATAAAACTGTCCTTTATAAAAAGAGACTGGATGGTTACAATTTTAGAAACTCTTGACCTAAAACTCTAGCTTTTTTCCCCTCTCCTTATCCCAGGGGTTAGCAACCCACGGCTCTGGAGCTGCATGTGGCTCTTTCATCCCTCTGCTGTGGCTCCCTGTTGCCGATCGGCTCCACAATTGATAGGGCTTTCAGTTAGGACAGGTAGAGGAAAAAGGCCGCCATGCTAGGAGACTCTATGGTGGGGGAACTAGGCTTCCGGTTCGCAGAGGAAAAAGGACGCCGCGCTAGAAGGAGACTCTATGGTGGGGGAACCTGACTTCCGGTCAGCTCCAGAATTGAATGGGGGCTTCTGTTTAGGACCTTTGTGGCTCTTTGAGTGTTTAAGGTTGCCGACCCCTGCCTTATCCTCTTCCCTTGCCAGCCAGGTGTCATTTCGGTGCCACGTCATTTGTCCTTTCAACTGGTCTTTAATACTTTCACTTTTCTTCTGAATGAAAAGCAAGATGAAAAGGATGTTGGAAGATAAATAATTCACCTATTTGTTATCTTATTAGGAAATGCTTCCAGCCGTTATTCCAAGAAGCGATTGTACATTTTATCTCACCGATCGGGCGAAAGTGGATCGTAAAACTCCATCCGCATTTTATTTCCAAAACCAGGTTCAAAGGTGACATTTGATCGGAAGAACTTTGCTTTCTGAAGCAAAAAAAAAAGTGTATGCATAATTAATACTTGCACGTTGTGGACCTGTGCACACTGTGTGTTTTACCGCTCGGCTTTGGAGACCACGGTATTGAAGGGAGGTCAGCTGCTGAATTTGTTTAATTGTGTATCTGAATCTGTTTAATTCATTGTGTATTCTGGAGGCCTGACAGCAGATTTGTTGAGATGGAAAAGATGGTTGGGGAAGACAAAATGACAGCCCATATAAAAGAGCACCATTTTAAATTCAAAGTATCCATGGCTGTGATTTGATTGCATGTTATTTATTACTGCACCGAGCGATCTTGAATACACAGGCCTAAGATTGTCTTGTAACATAGATAAAAACATGCTTTTTATCCGATTAAAGAAAGCTGATTAGCTGAAAGAACGTAGTTTGCATAAGTGTGTGTATTTGCACTTGATGCAATATCGGATACAATATCCCAAGTGTGGTCTTACCAAGGCATCATAAACTGGTACTTAAAGAGACCTTATACCAAGTAATTGGCTGGAATTTCATATCTGTTTATTTATTCATTTATTTGTATCCCACTTCCATTATTTTTACAAATAATTCAAGGCAGAGAACTTAGCTGAAAACTTCTTCCTCCTATTTTCTTCATAGAAACAATTGTGTGAAGAGAGTTAGGCTGAGAGAGAGAATGACTGGCCAAAAGCAAACCAACCAGCTTTCCTGCCTAAGGCAGGTCCAGAACTCGCCATCTCCTGGTGACTGGCCCAAGGTCCTCCAGTTGGCTTTCATGCCTAAGGTAGGACTACAACTCTCAGTCTCCCGTAGCCTGATGCCTTAATTACTACCGTAGCCTGATGCCTTAATCACTAATCCAAACCAGTTCTAGAATGTTACCGTATATCAATATCTGCAGCTTTCTCCATATGTTCATGTCCATATCCGTATCCAATTTATATCTATCTTTATTGGATGCAGAGAGGAAGGATATACAGATTTTTAAAACAATTTTTGAAACAGACCTCAAAATCTGTATCAGGACCCAACGTTTAACCTCTCTTGGCTCAACCCCAAAGAAGAAGGCATGAAAACATCAAGGATAACAGAGGAAATGATATCTGCTTTTTGTTGAAGGTGATCCAGGGGTGAAATGCTCCCGGTTCAGACCAAATCGGCCAATCCGGTAGCAATGGTGGCGGGTGATTTGGAGAACCGGTAGCAAAAATCCCTCCCCCCCGCCCATGCCCATCTAATCGCCCAGTTGCCCGCTTGCCCGCTTGCCACTTCTTTTAAAAAATGCTTTTAAAAGGTTAAAAAAAAAGCCGCACGATCATCAGAGCCCTTTTTGTTTTTACTTTTAAAAGCATTTTTTATAACCTATTTGGCCGAATACGTTGTAAAAAAAAAAATGCTTTTAAAAGGTTTTAAAAAGGCTCTGACGATCCCAGTTGAGCTGCCTGATCGTCAGAGGCTTTTTTTTTTACTTTTAAAAGCATTTTTTTTTACAACCTATTCGGCCAAATAGATTCTAAAAAAAATACTTTTAAAAGTTAAAAAAAAAAGATTGCGCGCCACAGCTGAAAACCGACCCACCCCTATGCACTATTCTACTTACCCCATGCCTCCTTTTGGCGTGCACTGTGCGTGCCCACACACACCTCGCATTTGGTGCATGGTGCACACTGCTCATGCTCGTGCCCAGCATGCATGCGCAGCCAGCAAATCGGTAGTAAACCGGTTCAGATTTCACCATTGAGATGATCTCATGAATAACCAAAATTTTAAACACAGACTCATAACAGCGAACTCTTTTGGTTTTCAGAGGAATCTATTGGCAGGGAAAATAGATCCCAAATGATTGTGTGTGTTTGTGTGTGTTTTTGGGTTTTGCCCCCAAGTTTCCATAACTAATAACCCTGTACTTCTTAGGTGAAACATGGGCCTCCTGTGTACATATGCTGTATTCGGGAGAAGGATGTGCTAATCGCATAACTATTTAAAGCAGCCCCTCCCATTACCTGAACCTGAGCTTGGAGCCTGTAATTTATAACTTTCCCACCCACACACATGTTGAAAGGAGATGAATGTTCTCACAGGAGGCCAAACTGCCTTCCCGCAAGTCCCAACAGTGCTTCCCAAGAAAGTAATGCACAACTATTTTTACAAAAAAAAAAAAAAAAAAGGGGGGGGGGGAAGAGGGCATGTGGTGCCCTAGATTTGAAAAAAGTCAGAAAGATGAAAAGATACTTGCTGCCTCTTTGACATGCCAAGAGTAGAACATCCGCCGGAGACTCCAAAATCCCACACTCGTTTTCTTTTGGGCCAATCCGTGCCCTGTCCTTATGCAAATACCTTTATCTTTGTCACACGGGAGTGAACCGTACCACAAACAAAGCACTTCCATTTAGATGGGATCTTTTTGTGCTGGCTACAAGCCCGACAGTGAGTTGAAGTAAACCACAAATCCAGGAAGTATTTGAGTATCCCTTTTCTGAAAATCCAGCACACCCATGTCCTGGAGAGCACAGATTTTTACGCTTTGGGTGACATATTTCAAAGCGATAGTGCCTTTCAGAAGTAGTGATCGCTCAAAGGTGACCATGACTCTGCGGTCAGGTCCTTAGACCTATGGCAATGTTCTTCAGGTCGTGTTGTCATTGTTCGTAAAGACAAACCACAATGGTGGGACCTCTGAACATGCCACACAGTCTCTCTTGGAATACTTCCAGAAGAGAAAACTCAAGCCAAGATTGGATTGATCACCAGCATGTGGTTTAATTGTGGTTCATAAACCCAACCACTGAACTTTACAAACTGGGCTCGTGGCTAGGGCTTTTGTAGTCCCTGTAGCTTATTCAAAGAGTCATGGTTTAAACCCAAACCATGTAGGATGCCATAAAATGTGTTTTCCATTGTTAGGAAATAGATCTTGGAAGGCTGATGTTCTCCCTTCTCTCACTTGCCTGTTGAAACTTGCATCACCTAGAACCTATTTGAGATCTCTTGCATTCTTCCGATTTCATTTCATCTCCTGGACTGAAGTCAAACATCTGAAACGGGGAGCTTGTATTTCTAGAACAGGAAAGCCCACACATTCAACATCAGTGCACAAAGGGCTGGGCTAAGGAACATGGCCCATATATCATGGCTAGCAAACACATCTTTATTTAACAGACTAATAGAATTGGAAGGGACTTTGGAAGTCTTCTGGTCCAATTTCCAGCTCAAGCAAGAACCTGGATAGCTCAACAGACTAAAAGCCTGTTATTAACATTCAGCTGTCTGCAATTATTGCAAGTTCGAATCTCCCCAGGCTCAAGGATGACTCAGCCTTCCATCCTTTCTAAGGTAGGTAAATTGAGGACCCAGTTTGTGGAGGCAAGCTGTCTTTGTATAAAATATACAAAAGTATGAAAGCTATTGCTTAGCGCATTGTAAGCTGCCCTGAGTCTCCAGAGAAGGGTAGAATATAAATCTAATTTTTTAAAAAAAGCAGGAGACCCTATAGAGATAAGTAGTAGTCCAACCTCTTCTTTAAAAACCTCCAGTGTTGGAGCATTCACAAGTTCTTCAGCTTAGTCATTCCACTGATTATTTTTTTTCTAACTATTAGGAAATTCCTGCTTAGTTCTAGGTTGCTTCTCTCCTTGATTAGTTTCCATCCATGGCTTCTTGTCCAGCTTTCAGGTGCTTTGGATAATAGGTTGACCCCCATCTTCTTTGTGGCAGCCCTTCCCACGTCATATGAATTCGTGAGGCTTGAATATTCGCATGACAGAGATGGCTGCTCATCAATCAAGCCATCATTGTTACTTTGAACAATCTAACATGACTTGCAGGAAAGAATTGTTGAGCTACTCCATTCATTTTCATTAGCAGAAATATGTACATGCATATATTGATGGCTTCTTCCAGGTTCATTTCTCAACATCAATATTTCACTTTTATTTATTTATGATTGCATTTGCATCCCGCCCACTCTCTAAAGACTTTAAGGAGGCATACTTATTTTTCTGCTCTCTTGTCCTTGCAAAATGTCTATGTAAAAGGAGTTGAGCAGAAGGGTAGCTCTTGGTCGAAATCTTTCTGGGTTCAGATGGGGGTTTTTTTGGACTTGGATTCTCTCCCAAACTAGTCCAACACTTAACCTCTACATCTGTCCAGCTGATAGCTTTGATGTTTCCTTTAATATAAGCACATTGTGAGCATAAAGAAAACATCTCTGGAAAAATTCATAAGAACGAACAGCATAGTAATAAGAAGAGGAACGCAATAAAAGAGAAAACCCTGACCTGTAATTCAATAATATTGCACTCTATATACACACATAGACACACATTTACTTCCTACCCTTTCACACAGTATACACAACTCTAAAGCAAAAACAACACCAATCAAAAACCCACATAATGTCTGAGGATTGTATTTTGTGCAGGAGGAAAAGCAAAAATAATGATACAAAATTGGAAGAATCACAAAGAAGGGGATTTTTTATGTATGTTTTTCTTCAAAATAAGGGCTAGCTCTCTTTTGACAGATGGGTAGGGAAAATAATTTTTAAACAAATGGTCAAATTCCTTTGAGATGCTTTGTTATATATTTTCAGGCGTTGTTTTTTCCCTTTTTAGGTCTTAATGATTGAATGTGGGCTTTTTGTAAAAGTTCTGATGATTTAAATCATATGATCCAGCAGCATTTGAAATGTATTAAGTCTTGACATTTGTATCTTTATATTATTTTTTCCGCAGGCATTATAGCAGTACTGCATTGTTTTACTTTAATAAAACAGGATACGGGTTTATACCAGGGGTGAAATCCAGCAGGTTCTGACAGGTTCTGGAGAACCGGTAGCGGAAATTTTGAGTAGTTCGGCGAACCAGCAAATACCACCTCTGGCCAGCCCCAGAGTGGGGTGGGAATAGAGATTTTGCAATATCCTTCCCCTGGAATGGGGAGGGAATGGGAATTTTGCAGTATCCTTCCCCTGCCATGCCCACCAAACCATGCCCACAAACCACACCATGCCCACCACACCACGCCCACAGAACCGGTAGTAAAAAAAAATTAGATTTCACCACTGGTTTATACACATACAGTGCACAATTAGTCTTGGAGAAGAATCATTTCTATGGTCAGAAAAGTCAACACTAATTTCATCTTCATCTGTTTATTATCTATCTATCCATCCATCATCGTCTGTCTGTCTGTCTGTCTATCTATCTATCTATCTATCTATCTATCTATCTATCTATCTATCTATCTATCTATCTATCTATCTATCTGTGGGATTCAAGTAATTTAACAACCGGTTCTCGCCCTAATGATTTCTTCCAAAAACTAGTTTACCAAACTGCTCAGAAAGTTAACAACCGGTTCTCCCGAAGTGGTGCGAACTGGCTGAATCCTATCTATCTGTCTGTCTGTCTGTCTGTCTATCTGTCTATCTGTCTATCTGTCTATCTGTCTATCTATCTATTATCTGTCATCTATTGATCTTGTGTCTGCCTGCTTTATCGTCCTCTTCCTCCTCCTCCATCTTTCCATGCTCTGCCAATCTTCTGTCATCTATCATCTGTTTATCCATCTATCATCTGTCAATCATCTATCATCTATCAATCATTATCTGTTTCATTAAGACACCGTTATCATTTTTCTCCATACAAAATCAACTAACTACCAGAAATCAAACGTTGAAGCAAATCATGTCTGTCTGCCTCATAATTCCTTCTTCTTCTTGCCTCTTCCTTCCTTGTTAACTGAATAATCCTATTGCCCTACTTTGGATGAATATGGGTTTTCTAACTTTATAAAGAGCCAGAGGTTGGAAGAGAAAATAAAACTGAAAGCTTCTGTCCATCCTCAAAGAAAAGGATCCAATACTATGATTGGTTTCTAGGAGCTTGCCTGTCATCCGCAGGGTTGTCACATGCTAAAGATGTCACTCCCCAGATGGGTCTGGCAGATAAAACATACAAAGAATGGTCGTGACAATTGGTTCCGGCTAGATAGCTCAGTAGGTAAGACACTGAGCTTGTCGATCAGAAGTTTGGCAGTTCAGTGGTTCGAATCCCTAGAGCTTCCGTTACTTGTCCCAGCTTCTGCCAACCTAGCAATTTGAAAACATGCAAAAAATGCAAGTAGAAAAATAGGGATGACCTTTAGTGGGAAGATAACAGTCCGCCATGTGCCTTCGGCATCCAGCCATGCCAGCCACATGACCATGGAGATGTCTTCAGACAGCGCTGGCTCTTTGGCTTAGAAACAGAGATGAGCACCACCCCCTAGAGCTGGAAACGACCAGCACACATGTGCGGGGAAAACTTTACCTTTACTGGTTCAATGAAAAGAATGACTAGGGGAGACATGATAGCAGTGTTCCAATATCTCAGGGGCTGCCCCAAAGAAGGGGGGGGGTCAACCTATTTTCCAAAGCACCTGAAAGCAGAAGCAATGAATGGAAACTAATCAAGGAGAGAAGCAACCTAGAAATAAGGAGAAGTTTCCTGGCAGTGAGAACAATTAATCAGTGGAACGACTTGCCTCCAGAAGTTGTAGGTGCCCCATTGCTGGAGGCTTTTAGTGGATTTCCTAGCAAGTATGTCAAGCTACCTCTTGTTATTGTGGAGAAAATAGAAGGAGGAAGGAATATTAGGTGCATTCACCACTTTGAGTTACGTATAAATAAAAAAAATAATAAAGGCAGGGTATATATCAATAAATTCAACAAGACCCAAACAATTTGTGATAGAAATATTTCATTAACTCTAACGGATTTGGACATGAGATGGCAGCAGAGAGTTAGACTCAGCCATAGTTCTTTTCTGCCCTCCAGTGGACATCCAGTATTTTACAGTTCTGCTCTCACAGCTCTAACTTCATAATATTCTTTGTATAACCAGATCTAGCTCATACTCCTCCTTAGAAAAGGAAAAAAAAGGTGGGGAAAGAGGTTGTATAAGATGAGGAAATAACGCCAAGACACTTGCGGGAATTGAATGTTGCCTTCCAGGAACTCCAGCACCTGCTCTGCCTTCTCTGATGCAATACATATATCCAGCCATAACAAGCATTGCCACCATGCTGTATTTACTAAGGTGTTTCATGCTGGCAGCGTCCCAACTGCATCACTCAGGTATACATTAGGCCCCTATGGCGATGGTTTTGCTTAGAGGTTGTTGGTTTGGGATTTTTTTTTTTTTTGCACATTTGTCAATTTCATTTCCTTGGATGGATTTCTGACTTTCCCCAGTGCTCCAGCTTCGCAATGGAGCACATACAACCCTTTGAGTGTGTCGATAAAAACAACTATCTCTTTGGGGTACAGGAGGTTGTGAGTTCAATCCTAGGTAGAGGCAGATGTTGGGTCTCCTTCTCGGGCAGGGTTTGGACTCGATGACCGCCAAGGTCCCTTCCAACTCTGTTAATCTGTTAAAAGATAGTTCATTTAACAGCCGCCTGCCCATTACGGTTGTGACTCACAAGGATCATAAAGTTTATGACTGTTATCATTTTTGTGCCATTAAGCAAACGCCATGATCATTAATACGCCTGATACGCCAGTTGCGGCCCTTTCTAGATCGGGACTCCTTACGCACAGTCACTCAAGCGCTCGTCACTTCTCGCCTGGACTATTGTAATGCTCTCTACATGGGGCTCCCCTTGGGGTGCACCTGAGGCTCCAACTGGTGCAGAATGCAGCTGCGCGGGGGATTATGGGAGCGACAGGGCACTCCCATGTGACACCTTTGCTGCGGGAGCTGCATTAGTTACCGGTGGACTTCCGGGTGCGCTTCAAGGTGTTGGTGATCACCTTTAAAGCGCTCCATGGCTTAGGACCAGAATACTTATGGGACTGCCTTCTGCCACCAATTGTCTCCCACCGGCCGGTTCGCTCCCACAGAGAGGGCCTCCTCAGGGTGCCGTCAGCCAGACAATGTCAGCTGGCGACCCCCAGGGGGAGAGCCTTCTCTGTGGTAGCTCCCATCCTCTGGAATGACCTTCCTCCAGAGTTGCGAACAATCTCTGACCTCTGGACTTTTCGTCGGGCCTTAAAAACGTACTTTTTTCAGCTTGCCGGCTTGGCCTGATCCCTGTAAAAAAAATTTAGAATTTTTAGAGTTTTTGATATTAATTTTAAATTGGATTGTTTTAACTATCGGCCATATTTATATTAGTTGTTTTTAAAATTTTAACTTTTGTGTAGCTTGCTTTTTATCTTTGGCTGTTCACCGCCCTGAGTCTGCAAGGAGAAGGGCAGTATACAAATCTAATAAAATCAAATCAAATTAATAAAATCAAATCATTAAGCATGACGGTAGGGAAAAAATTTGAATGTCACCACTGGGGTCAACCTATTCTCCAAAGCACCAGAAGGCAAGACAAGAAGCAATGGATGGAAACTAATCATAGAGAGAAGCAATCCAGAACTAAGGAGACATTTCCTGACAGTTAGAACAGTTAATCAGTGGAACCTCTTGTCTTCAGAAGTTGGGAATGCTCCAATTTTGGAGATTTTTAAGAAGAGATTGGACAACCATTTGGATTTCCTGCTTGAGCAGGGGGTTGTCTAGAAGACCTCCAAGGTCCCTTCCAACCCTGATATTCTGTTAAATGACTGGAATAAGTTGAGGACAACCTGTAGATTTAAGTATGATACTTGGAGAAATTTTAAACATAAACAACAACAGCAATTATCAAGAGCATATCTAAGCAAAGCCCGGGGACTGAAATTTTAAAAGAAAAGAAATCACTTATTATTATTATTTTTTACAGCTTTTAAAAACAGACTGTGAAAAAGACAGTCAAACATCCCTTGGGAAGGATTTCTTAAAGCGAAGGTCAGCAAACCTGGAAGAGTTGGGGAAACAGTTTATTTTTATTTACTTATTCGATTAAATTTGTACACATTCTCAGTGACTCTGGGCAGTTCTGCATTCCTAGGCAAAGTCTCGATAGTGGATGTGACGGAACTGGAGAAAAAAGCAAAGACCTGCAAATAGAAGTAGAAAGACGGTGTCAAAAGAAAGCAAAGATAGTACCAATAGGGTGCAATTCCAAAACATCTGGAGCACCGCTTGAAAACCATCAGCACTGATAAAATCACCGTCAGTCAACTGCAAAAGACAGCTATACTTGACGATTAGGGGGCTGGCGGTTAAAACATATGAAGAATGGTTGCAGGAATTGGGCATGGCTAGTATAGTGAAAAGAAGGACTGGGGGTGACATGATAGCAGTGTTTCAATATTTGAGGGGCTGCCACAAAGAAGAGGGGGTCAACCTATATTCAGGGGTGGGCTTCAAAAATTTTAGCAAGGGGTTCTCTGCCCGGTTGCTGGATGGGTGTGGCCATGGTGGGTGTGGCCTAGTTGGCCTCCTGCACCACAGCGGGGGGATGGGCATTTCCCCCCCCCCGGGCTCCGGAGGGCGAAAATGGCCTCCCCAGGCTCCAGGGGCCCTCTGGAGCTCAGAAATGGGCCTGTTTCCGGCCTTCCCAAACTTCTGGTAGGCCCGTTTTTCATCCTCCCCAAGCCTCCGTGCACACCCTGCACTTACCTGCATCCAAAATGGGCTGCGTGGGGACTCCTGGGAGGGGAGGGGAGGAGTGTGCAGGGCCAGCCAGGAGTGGGATTTGGCAGTTCTCTGAATTGCACAGAATATTAGCTAGAGGTTCTCCTGAACCCCTGCAAACCCCCAGCAGCCCACGCCTGCCTATATTCCATAGCATCCAAAGACAAGACAAGAAACAATGGATGGGAATTAACCAAGGAGAGAAGCAACCTACAACTAAGGAGAAATTTACTGACAGTCACAGCAATAAACCACAACTAGCCTCCAAAAGTTGTGAATGCTCCAACAATGGAAGTTTTTAAGAAGAGATTGGACAACCATTTGTCCAGAATGGTATAGAGTCTCTTGTTTGTGCAGGGAGTTGGATTAGAAGACCACCAAGTTCCCTTCCAGTTGTGTTATTCTGTTATTCTGCAGAGACCTTTAATGCCATAAAACAACATCTCATGACTGTCTCAGATCCTTGGGATGGACTCAATAGATGGATAACAATGCCAAATCGGTCTAAGCCTCTGGCTGACTATGCAACCAATCCAGGGGTGCTATTCAGCAGGTTCTGATAGGTTCTGGAGAACCGGTAGCGGAAATTTTGAGTAGTTTGGAGAACTGGCAAATACCACCTCTGGCTGGCCCCAGAGTGGAGAGGGAATGGGGATTTTGCAGTATCCTTCCCATGGAGTGGGGTGAGAATGGAGATTTTGCAATACCCTTCCTCTGGAATGGGAGGAAATGGGCATTTTGCAGTATTCTTCCCCTGGAGTGGGGTGGGAATGAGCATTTTGCAATATCCTTCCCCTGGAGTGGGGTGGGAATGGGGATTTTGCAGTATCCTTCCCCTGGAGTGGGGTGAGAATGGAGATTTTGCAGTATCCTTCCCTTGCCACGCCCACCAAGTCACACCCACAGACCGGTAGTAAAAAAATGTTGAATTCCATCACTGAACCAACCATAATAATAGTGGTCTGCTTCAAGACTGGCTTTTTTAAAAAAAACAAAACAAAACTCTCTCCATTCTCAAATTCCATTTAAAAAAATCTGTCCTTAACAGCTGCTTTCAAACTCTATTCAGTGAATGCTATGTCTTAGTCCTGTTCATTTATGTACCTGTATTTAACCACAGGCTTACCATTCATGTTAGAATCCACAGGATTTGACAATGCTTAAAGCTGCAACCTTATACTTATTTACATCGGAATACATTCTATTGAATTCACGGATTGTGCTGCACTTTTGACCAGTATTGTACTCAAATTCTTAAGCTTTGCAGATGAAAGTTGCTGCAGATGACTTCTTAAACACACATACATAATAGTTTAGCATTCTCCTTCAATAACGCTATTCAGTGTGCTTGGAGTTATTCTTAACATAAGTTGAAAGATTCTCAACTCATCCAGGAGATTGGGGGGGGGGAGTGGGGGAGCCTGTCTAACTGGAAGCGGTAGCGGAGATTTTACAGGAAAATAATTTCCATTCCACTTACTTTTTGTACCAATTTTAGACCTCTGGATAAGACAAACTTCTCATTCAATTTTTGTATGGAACTCCCAGTTTGGACAGTTTCCAATATCCAGTCTTTCAACAGCGTTTTCAAGTAGGTCATAAACATACCGTTTCTTCATCTTTAAAAGGAAATAAATAAACTGCTGCAATCATTACAACCTTGGAATACATTTCCAGAACATATCATGTAGATGTTCTGGAAAGGTCTAAATTTCTAAATAAATTTATAAATGTGTACATTTCCAAATAAATTTATAAACGCATAAATGTGTATAGGAATTGGATTTGTCTAATATAGTGAAAAGAAGGACTACGGATGACAGTATACCAGTCTTCCTATATTTCAGGGGCTGCCACAAAGAAGAGGGAGTCAAGCTGTTCTCCAAAGCACCTGAAGGCAGGACAAGAAGCAATGGATGAAAACTAATCAAGGAGAGAAGCAATTTAGAACTAAGGAGAAATTTCCTGACAATTAGAACAATTAACCAGTGGAATGATTTGCCTCCAGAAATTGTGGTTTTATCCATCACTGGAGGCTTTTAAGAAGAGACTGGGCAGCCGCTCGTATGGAATGGTATAGGGCAGAGGTCCCCAACCCCTGGTCCATGGCCCGATGTGGAGCTGCAGCCCTTTTAGAACTGAGCCGCGGGAGTGGGTGAGTGTGCTCGTGCACACACACACTTGAAATCATCCACTCTGCCTCCCCCACTCTGCCACCACTGCCACCTCCACAGGTCTGCTGAGTCGGAAAGGTTGGAGACCACTGGTGTATCATCTCCTGCTTGTGCAGGGGGTTGGACTAGAAGATCTCCAAGGTCCCTTCCCACGTTGTTATTTTGTTATTCTGTAATATTTGTTTTATCACAGGATGCCTCAGAGTGTTGGTATAGGTGTTGCGAGCCTTTACAAAGTAAAGGCTCACAACACCTATAACAGTGATAGTACGCTCACCTAAAGTGGGTGTCAGTGTTTCAAGTAATAGATCCATACAGGGGTGAAATCCAGCAGGTTCTGACAGGTTCTGGAAAACTGGTAGCGGAAATTTTGAGCAGTTCTGAAAAGCGGTAAATACCATCTCTGGCTGGCCCCAGAGGGGGTGGGAATGGAGATTTTGCAGTATCCTTCCCCTGCCATGCCCACCAAGCCACGCCCACAGAACTGGTACTGTAATGTATTCAGTTGATGATAAGCTACCATTGTGCTATCATCGTGTGTGTGGGTGGATCTGCTACCATCGTGATTTGTGGACCAGAGTGGGCTTGTTATTCTACCAACTACTGTTTGTGTGGTAAGAAGCTTTTTGGATTTAACTGGCAAAGACTTGGACTGTTTAAAAGACTACGAGATTGTTTATTTTCCACGATAAAGAAACCTTTGATAAACCAGTTTGCACGTATCTCTTATTTCATTGCTCTCAGCAACGTTTCTCTGTGCACTATATTCTGCTGGTTGCTAACACAACAAGAATATCCTTAACACTGATAGTAAAAAAAATTTGGATTTCACCACTGGATCCATGGCAAGGAAAACTCCGAGGCAGGTAGATTCCTCAAAGCATGTCTTTATTGGAAATATCATATTGGCACATATCTGGTGAAAACCGACTCTGAAGTCTCCCATGGTTTTCACTTAATTAAAATGTTCCTACTTTCTCAAAAACAATCAGTCCAATCATGGTGTGGACTGGCAGCCAGGTAGCATCACTCCACCTTCCACCAACCAGGTATGAGAATGTCCTTGGTTTCCAAGAGTAAATATTTTGTTTTGGCTACAGAATCCCCTCTACCTCAAATCCCACCCCCCACCCCCATCCCTCAGCTCCAGTGTGAAGCAGTCAAAAATGGCTTTGGTCAGGTCAGCTTCAGAGTTGATAAGTAGGTGAGACGTAAGTTCTCAACAATGCTTACCAGTGGTGGGATTCAAATTTTTTTACTATTGGTTCTTTGGGCGTGGCTTGGTGGGCGTGGCATGGCATGGCTTAGTGGGCATGGCTTGGTGGCTGTAGCAGGGGAAGGATACTGTAAAATCTCTATTCCCACTCCACTCCAGGGGAAGGATACTGCAAAATCCCCATTTCCTCCTGATCAACTGGGATTCAGGAGGCAGAGAATAGAAGGGGGCGGGGCCAGGCAGAGGTGGTATTTACCAGTTCTCCGAACTACTCAAAATTTCTGCTACCTGTTCTCCAGAACTGGTCAGAACCTGCTGAATGCCATCTCTGACACTTACAGGGAAAGACCAGAAGGGAAAGTTGCCCCTGTTGAGAAATTGAAAGGTAGGCTGAAGCAACAAGAGTATTCACAACCGCACAATGTTATGTGTAGACTGATAGAGATATAGGAGACCATTACACCAATAGCCAGCTTTAAGCTTCCCCATTATCAGCAAATAAATTCCCTCTTCAATGGATTATATGAAAAATACTAGAAAGAAAATCCAGAAATCTCCACCCTGATATACACAGGGATTTATTGCTTCTAAATGGGAAATAGTTGAGGTGCTGGAATTCTTAAATTCCAATTCTATTCTTTTGAAATATTCCCAAAGAGAAGCATGTGAGATTTGTGCTTGAAAATAATGAATTTAGGGTTTAGGTGGCTGTTGGGGGAAAAAAATCGGATCTACATATAAAAAGGAAGCAAAATAAATGGATTTTGCTCTCTTTCATGAAAGAATTCCATTGATGATAAGAAAGGAAAATGCACAGGATTTGCACATTGTCTGAATCTGCAGGCAGGTATGCATTTTAAGAATCTAAAAATGTATTTTATAAATAGAGAATTTGCTGTAAAAGAAGACCTATGATACTGCCAAATGATTTTTTTCCCCCTTTAAGGACTGGTGCACAGGTAATATGCACAATAGGAACATACCATATTTTTTGGAGTAAAAGACACATCTTAGTTTTTGGGGAGGAAAATAAGAAAAAAGCTGATTGGCAGGTGGATCAGCCTCCCAGAACACCCCTAATCAGCTGTTCACATAGGTGAATTTTAGCAGCAGGTTCCTTGGTTGTGAGCTCTGTGCCTCGTTTTTTTTCTCTCCTTTTTCCCCTGCCTCTGAAACTTCTGAAATTCTGTTTCAAAAAATACTTTTTTTCCTGCCTCTGAAAGCCTCCGAAACAGAGCTTCAGAAAAAAAGTCTCTGAAACTCTGTTTGGAGGCTTTTTGCCAGAAATCAGAAGTAAGTGTCAATTTCCAGCAAAAACGTCATGGATCATGGTCAGCTGACCATGGGGCATTGCAAACCGCTGTAAATTTGGGCTGGTTGCCAGTCACATGATCACAGGAGGTGGGGTGGCCATTGTCACTTTCTTGCCTTCTGAAGGCAACAGCTTGCCTTCAGAAATCCATCACTAGAGGTTTTTAAGAAGAGACTAAAACAGTCACTAGAAGATTTCCAAGGTCCCTCCCAGCTCTATTCTATTCTAGCAATTCTAGAAACCCATGTGATAAGTAGCTCTGGGCAACCCGTCATAACTTTGAACTGTTGCTAAGCAACCGGTCGTAAGTGGAAGACTACCTGTAGCTCAGCTATTTATTGCAGTATGACACTACGAAGTCTAGAGCCGATTTTGAAGTGATGCAGAAAAAATTATACAGAAGTGCCCTCACTTCAGCTGAACTTTCAAGACTAAAGCCTCTTGTAGAATGACAAGTACATGACAATTACACTTGTATAATTTACACTTGTACTCACTGGTGAAATTCAATTTTTTTTTTACTAATGGTTCTGTGGGCGTGGCTTGGTGGGCATGGTGTGGCTTGGTGGGCATGGCAGGGGAAGGATACTGCAAAATCCCCATTCCCTCTCCACTCCTGGGGGAAGGATATTGCAAAATCTCCATTCCCACCCCACTCTGGGGCCAGCCTACTGCTCTGGGTATTTGCCAGTTCTCGGAACTACTCAAAATTTCCGCTACCAGTTCTCCAGAATCTGTCAGAACCTGCTGAATTTCACCCCTGCTTGTACTGCCCAGCCGGTGTTTTCTCTAACATACAGATAATTTTAAATACAATACTAGAATAGAGTAGAATAATAGACTTGGTTGTGACTTTGGATATATCATTTCAGACAAATGGTTATCCAATCTCTTCTTGGAAACTTCCAGTGTTGGAGCATTCACAACTTCTGGAGGCAAGTTGTTCCACAGATTAATTGTTCTCACTGTCAGGAAATTTCTCCCTACTTCTAGGTTGTTCCTTGAATAATTTCCATCTATTGCTTCTTGTCCTCCAGGTGCTTTGGAGAACAGCTTGACTCCCTCTTCTTTGTGGCAGCCCCTGAGATATTGGAACACTGCTATCATGTCTCCCCTAGTCCTCCTTTTCATTAAACTAGACATACCCAGTTCCTGCAACTGTTCTTCATACGTTTTAGCCTCCAGTCTCCTAATCATTTTTGTTGCTCTTCTCTGCACTCTTTCTAGAGTCTAGTGTAAAACATACTAGTGTATGTTTTAATATTTTTTTAAAAAATAAGCCTTTATATTTCTTCTTTTGATTCAGTTTTTTTTAATTTGTTTACCATACACTGTCGTTCATATTCTTATTTGCATATCAACAATAGAGGGCTTGCATGGGATCAAAAATATGACTCATGAATAATTTCATTAATGAGCTTGTTTCTTCAGAGATAAACCGCACTCTAAAGACAGGGAAGATAAATGACTTTCTCCGCGTAATAACATGGCAGGATCTTACTCCTCTGATTCACCATTTTCGCCCTCATATCCACCATTGTAGCTCTAGGCACATGCCTTTTGTATGAGGCTGGCATAAGAATCTCTGAGACAGAGCAGAAAAATGTTATTTAATTGCCTTTTTTGCGGTTAAGGTGTAATCCTTTAAATTACACTCACCCTGGGACCAGATTACAAAATTATCCAAGATTCATAAGAAGAATTTTGATTTATATAAACCATAGGTTGTCCTTGACTTATGACCGCAATGGAGCCCCAATTTTCTATCGCTAAGTGGGATAGTGGTTGAGTGAGTTTTGCCCCATTTTATGACCATTCTTGCCACATTGGTTAAGGGAACTGTTGTCGTTGTTAAGTGAATCTCTCTTCCCCATTGACTTTACTTGTCAGAAGGTCATAAAAGGGAATCATATGACCCAGGGGTGGGTTCTAAAATTTTTGACCACTGGTTCTGTGGGTGTGGCTTATTTTGTGGGCGTGGTTTGATAGTCATGTGACAATTCTTTCGGATTTAGTAGAGGTACTGGTCTACCAGGCTTTTAACTGCTTGCAGAGCTGTACCAGTCTACCCATTTGTTTTTGGAGGCACCAGTCTACTCATTAGTTTTTGGAGGCACCGGTCTACCCATTTGTTTTTGGAGGCACTGATCTACTCATTTGTTTTTGGAGGCACCGGTCTACCACCACACTGCCTTTTAACACTGATCAGCTGTAGGGCTGCCCTTTGAAGCCCCGTGGCAAGAGTTTAAACAGTTTTTTTCCTTCTAGCCGATCAGCTGAGACTTGAAAGGCAGCAATAGATTGGGGGCGGGGCCAAATAAAAGGTAAGAATAATGCGTGGGGGGTGGGTGGGAGGGCCCAGCTCCTGAACAAAGAGAACTGGTTCAGTGACGTCATATCGTCACCGCTACTGGATCGGCTGAACTGGGCCAAACCGGGAGGAACCCACCATTGATATGACCCTAGGACACTGCAACCGTCATAAATAAATGTCAATTGACAAGCGATCAGATTTTGATCAATTGATCATGGGGATGCAAGTATGATATTTATGTAGTTTTTTTTCTTCACCCAACATCATCAACCAGCAGGTGGTCCTGTCCACCATGAAAAACCATCTTTCCAAGCAGTCTCCAGGTTTCCAGTGTCTTTTGGAACTGAACTTGGAACTGAACCCAGAAGGATATTTCTTCCAACAAAATGAATGGTTGTAAATCAAGGACTACGTGTAAGATGAGATAGACAGAGAGAGATTGAAGAATCATCAGAAGGTGACCAATGAATTTTTGCATCAATCTCTTACATTGCTTCTTAAGAACTTGAAATCCATCTTGTGGGTCTTCCGTCTTTTTTTTTTAATTAGATTTTTAAAAATTTGATTTATATGCTGCCCTTCTCCGGAGATTCAGTGCGGCTTACAATGCGTTAAGCAATACCCTTCATACTTTTGTATATTTATATAAAGTCAGCTTATTGCCCCCACAAACTGGGTCCTCAATTTACCTACCTTAGAAAGGATGGAAGGCTGAGTCAACCTTGAGCCTGGTGAGATTTGAACTTGCAATAATTGCAGACAGCTGAATGTTAATAACAGGCTTTTAGTCTGTTGAGCTATCCAGGCTCCGTCTTTCCCTCCTTCCTTCCTTTTCATAGAGTTGACAGGACTCAAACAGTGCTATGTAGTGTAAAATGCATTTAGATATTAAAGAACTGAACACAATATTATGATTAGGATTCGTTGCACAGCCAGTCAATTGTTTAGACTGCTTTAAGTGTTTTTATTCACCTATCGAGCCCTTCCCAAGGACCAAGGATAGGCAGATGTTCTTGATGCTCTCTCAGCTTGGTTGTTTTCTTGCAGATGTTTCATTCCCCCAAACTAGGTAACATCATCAATGCTAGAATGATATTACCTAGCTGGGTAACAAAAGGCCTGCAAGGGTCTGGTGGCTCAGCAGACTAAAGCATTGTGATTAACATCAGCTGTCTGTAATTACTGTAAGTTCGAATTTCCCCAGGCTCAAGGTTGACTCAGCCTTCCATCCTTTCTAAGGTAGGTAAAATGAGGACCCGTTTGTGGGGGCAATAAGCTGACTTTGTATAAAATATACAAAAGTATGAAGGCTATTGCTTAATGCATTGTAAGCCGCCCTGAGTCTCCAGAGAAGGGTGGCATATAAATCATTTTTTTAAAAAAAATTTTTTTTCAACTGTTTTCCCCAATTGCACCACAACCTGAAAAAAAGGTCCATTTGGTTTAAGAAATACAACAGATATTATGCACATGTCAACACAAACTCCAAAATTCATTTGGGTCTTCAAAGCCAAAAAGTCTGCACATTCTAATAGCCAGTTTCTGCTGTAATAAAAGATAAGTTGGAGGAAGCACGGAATTTAGAGAGCTGGGCTTAAGGGCCTTTTGAAATTTTGGGCAAATTTGTGTGCTGAGAAATTAGCTACATCATTTCTCTGTGGGAAGGAGAGATTTTCTTAAGTTCTTTTTCCAGGGAAGAAGGAGGAGGAGGAGGAGGAGGAGGAGGAGGAGGAGGAGGAGGAGGAGGAGGAGGAGAAGAAGAAGAAGAAGAAGAAGAAGAAGAAGAAGAAGAAGAAGAAGAAGAAGAAGAAGAAGAAGAAGAAGAAGAAGAAGAAGAAGAAGAAGAAGAAGAAGAAGAAGAGAGTTGTATCATGAAAAACAAGGACCATTCTGTGCAATTCTTAGCCACTTTATCTTTGGATTCACAATTCATTGTTTCAATTTGCATTTGAATGGATTTTCAGAGAAAAGCACTTTGTATCGAATCAACAAGAACTTGGGGATGGGTGGGTGGGGAAATGAATGTGGATTTTTTTTTTCTGCCCAATGCATGGAATTCTTGGACAATAATCCAAAGGGATGTTGTCCAAGTATGTGACAATGGGAAGAGGTTGTCGGGGAGACTGATGTAATCATACATCCATTTATGAAAAAACCCTGATCACAGGAATTTGCCGCCCAAAGTTATATTTCCATTACCATCATTTACTAAACAACACTCCCTTCTGAAATAATCTATTCCTGATAGTGGGGCCACTGGGAAGTACATGTTAAGTGCTTGTTATAGATGAATTATTAACCACATCACTAACATTCCCCATAACATTTATAAGATGCACACTTGATCTGCAAGTAGTAAAATTCCTTCCTTTGGGTGGAGTAAATAAAGCAGGATTGGTTTATGGTTCTAGATGGATGAATGGGAGTGCGTAGATATGTGTAAAATTTTATTATTATTATTATTATTATTATTATTATTATTATTATTATTATTATTATTATTATTATTATTATCCTCCTTGGTTGTTGCCACCTTGAACTATTAGGGAACTAGAGAAATAGATTAAGCCAGATAGATAATACATTGTAATGATTGTTCCAGTGCTTACAGTAGTGGCTAAAATTGTGGAAACCTTTTGGGAAAAGTATATTTTCTAAAAGTAGCTAATCACACCACTTTTTGGCGGGGGGGGGGGTCGTACCATAGAAATAATTTTTCAATGGGAAGATAATTTAATCAAGAATATAATGCAATAACTTTTATGAAAGATTTGCTATTAGAATAGCAGTTACAGTCAGTGGTGGGATTCAATTTTTTTACTACGGGTTCTGTGGGCGTGGCTTGGTGGGCATGGCTTGGTGGGCGTGGCAGGGAAAGGATACTATAAAATCTCCATTCCCATCCCACTCCAGGGGAAGGTTACTGTAAAATCCCCATTTCCTCCCAATCAGCTGGGAATCAAGAGGCAGAGAATAGATGGGGCGGAGCCAGTCAGAGATGGCATTTACTGGTTCTCCAAATTACTCAAAATTTCCGCTACTGGTTCTCCAGAACTGGTCAGAACCTGCTGAATACCACCTCTGGTTACAGTATAAAAAAGAAAAGTGAAACACATAGAAAAAACGAGATATACAAAAATGATCACCATGTCAGTTAATACTTAGTTGGGTAACCTTTAGCATGAATTACAGCCTTACAACATCTTCCCATGGAGCGAAGCAAGTCTTTTAGTTCTGCAGCTGTTATAATGTGAAACCAAGATTGAATGATGGCTTCTATTAACTGGGTTCTATTGCTGGGTCGCTTCTGATGAGCAAGTTTCTTTAGTCGGCGCTATAGATTTTCAATTGGGTTAAGGTCTGGGCTATTCCCAGGCCATTCTAGCAGTGGAATATGATTATCTTGAAACTCAAAAAAAAAATGGTGTTATTAGCCATCAAACCTCAAAAATACACTTTTCCCAAAAGGTTTCCACAATTTTGGCCACTACTGTATATACAAGTCCGTTGCCTATAGCTGAGGGGAATAAGAGACAACTCACTATGCATTTGAGCATGGGCTCCCAAACAAACTCATCACCACTGATCCAATTTCCTTTATTATTTGTTTCTTTATCATAGAGATTTTAAAAGGTTACCTTACTCAACACTGACTTGGAGTAGAGTATAAGGAAAGTCAACGTATTGCCTAATGGTGAGTTTGGTTCTGGCCCAGTAGAAAGGTTTTGATGCAGTGCAGAAGGCCAGTGTTGGAAGAAATATCCAGGTCCAGGTCTAAGCCAGGAGAAAGACACTTGAGACAAAATGGAGGCGGGAGGCTGATTGGAAAGATGGTTTATTGATGAAGCAGAACCACATGGGTGGTTCTGGGCAGCTGACCATATGGAGTTGAGAGTGGGGGGGTAGTTATGCCTTCTCTTGGGCTTTGCACTTGAACTTCCTGTTCTTGTACAAGAACGTGTATTCTATTTACTGTTGTCAGACTCCGATGAGGCCATCTAGGGGTCATGTTTGTCTGAGCTGAGTTTGGTTGAAGTTTGAACTGTGATGATGCAATGAAGGCTTGTGTTGGGCAATTCCTATTGTTGCTGAGGCTAATTTGATTCCTATTGTTGCTGAGGCTTTGATGGATCTTGGGTGAGGGTATTTGCTTATGAATAGAACTATCTATGTCTGTATTCTTAAGTGCTGACATCTGCTGTGGGCTATTAAGGAAGGCGGTGGCTTCTTTCCAAGAGCCTCTTTCCTTATTTCTAATCCAGGGAAATATAATATTCTGCCTTTTTGGTGGGGGAACCTGACTTCTGGTCGGCTGAAAAAAGATGCCAAGCTAGGAGGAGACTCTATGGTGTGGGAACCGGACTTCCATTTGGTTCCAGAATTGAATAGGGGGCTTCCACCTCTGTGGCACTTTGAGTGTTTAAGGTTGCTGATCCCTTGCCTAGTAGTTAAGGCACTCAATTGAAAACCAGAAGATTGTGAGTTCTAGTCTTAACTTAGCTATGAAAACTGGGTCGGTGACCTTGGGCCAGTCTCTCTCTCTCTCTCTCTCTCTCTCTCTCTCTCTCTCTCCCCCCAATTCACTTCATTGGATTGTTGTTGTGGGGAAAATAGGAGAAGGAAGACGTGTTGGATATGTTCACTGCCTTAGGGAGAACCCATGTCGGTTTCTTATTCTACAGATGGGCTTCTTTTCTCTTTAATAATATTTCAGGCATTTTCCTAGGGACAAGTCTACAGCTAACCTCCCCTGGATTTTTTTTTATTATTATTATTTAATAACCTTGTTCCAAGGGTGATTTAAAATTGGCTGAATCCATTGACTCCTTTGAAGGTTTGCACAGACTTGTGAGTAAATACCAATGAGAATTGAGTTTCTCTCCTATTTTACGATGAGTGTTAAGTTTGGCACTAATTGTCCAGTTATGAAGGGAAAGAGAGAAGGATGAGCAACCATAAGGGAACATTTCTTTCCTGTGATGTTCATGGCAGTCCCTGCAAATTCATGCACAATCTTTGGATGTTCTTTCTTATAAGGAAAGACTTTTTCCTTCAGGCGTATGATAAAGCGACTCGGTGTTCCTTGATGAGAAGATATTAGGAAAGATTATGCTTGGCATTAATTGGAGAACATCTCAAGCTTAAGTACGTGTTTGTTTGCGTAATAAGCAAGATGAATCAACAATGTAGAAGTCCCTTAATCAGAAAAGGCACCTTTTTCAGCCAAAAGAAACTGCAGATCTGATCAAAGTAGCCAGGTTGGGTGAGGAAAAGTTTGGGTTTTTCCATGAATCATTTTGATGTTGTTTATTTATTTTTATTTTATTTTATTTATTTATTTTATTTATTTGTCAAACATGTATAAGATCACAGATATAAGTATAAACATGATTATGAATACAGGATAAAGATACGGATAAATGGGGACAGTAGGACAGGGACGGTAGGCACACTGGTGCGCTTATACACGCCCCCTTACAGAACTCTTAGGAATGGGGTGAGGTCAACAGTAGACAGTCTAAGGTTAAAGTTTTGGGGGTTTGGGGATAAAACCACAGAGTCAGGTAGTGCATTCCAGGCATTGACCACTCTGTTGCTGAAGCCATGTTTTCTGCAATCGAGTTTGGAGCAGTTTACCTTAAGTTTGTATCTATTGTGTGCTGTGTTTTGTTGCAGTTGAAGCTGAAGTAGTCATTGACAGGTAGGACATTGTAGCAGATAATTTTGTGTTCTACGCTTAGGTCAGACCGAAGGGGGCATAGTTCTAAGTTGTCTAAGCCCAAAATTTTAACCCTGGTGGCATAAAGTGTTCTGTTGTGAGCAGAGGAGTGGAGGACTCTTCTCGTGAAATATCTCTGGACTCGCTCAATTATATTAATGTCTGATATAATTTACGAGACCGTTTTTTGCCACCAATAGCCTCCCACCGACCAGTTCATTCTCACAGGGAGGGACTACTCAGGGTACCGTCAGTCAAATTGTGCCGACTGGCTACTCCCAGGGGGAGGGACTTCTCTGTAAGGGCTCCAACCCTTTGGAATGAACTGCCCCCTGGTATATGAAACATCCCTAATCTCCATGCTTTCCGCTGTGCCCTCAAGACCCTGATGTTCAATCAGGCGGGGCTAAGCATGTTAACTGGGAATGATTAAAATATTATATAATTCTGGGTTTTATTTAATTTGGGTTAATCTTTGCTATAATTTTAATTATCGATTTTATGATGTTTATGTATCTTTTATTTTTTTTCTTGACTGTACACCGCCTTGAGTCCTGCAGGAGAAAGGTGGTATAGAAATATAATAAATAAATAAATAAATAAATATGCAGTGCGGGTTCGAGACAGATGAGCTGTATTCAAGAATTGTGCTACCAGAACCACCACACCATCCAAGGTTCTTCTGACTTGCCAGTTGCCTACTGGTTTCACTGAGTGTTTTTCATCCTTGGCAACTGTAAGACATATGGGATTCAACTCCCAGAATTCCCCAGCCAGCATGTCCTGCCTTCAGGCATTTTGGAGAATAGGTTGACCCCCTCTTCTTTCTGGCAGCCTCTTAGATATTGAAACACTGCTAATCGCATCAACCCTAGGACTTCTTTTCATTAAAGAAGCAGAGATTAAGTAGCCTTAGGCTGGCTACTGTTGACCTCACCCCATTCCTAAGAGGTCTGTAAGGGGCGTTCATAAGAGCACCAGCGTGCCTACCGTCCCCGTCCTAATGTTCCCTTTAATTGTACTCATTTCATGTATTCAATTCATGCTTATACTTAAATATATTATTTAATACATACTCGACAAATAAATAAATAAAAAAAATAAAAAATAAACATTCGGTAGAACACACTCAAGGTTCAGATTTAGTCAATGATGTCTGCCCTGCTCCTTTCTTTCTCCAACTTCCAGGCATTGAAATTGTGATCTGGTGATTCCAATTGATGTATAGGCAATGACAGCATGGTGTAAGGGTGTTGGATTATGAACATGGAAGCCTAGGTTGATTTCCACCATGGAAATCTCTGGATGATTTGGGACCCTTCCTTCTCCTTCAACACATTTTATGTCAGAGGGAAAATTTGAAACGGGGAATAGGGACAAAAAAACCCCAAACCCAAAAAATAAATAATATAACTCTCCATGCAATCTGAGCTTGTGTTCATTTGTGTGGGAAGAAATATCCATCTGGTTCAGTTCGAACCTGGGAGAAAGATACTGGAGGCAAAATGGAAGCTGATTGGAAAGATGGTTGAATGATAAAGCAGAACCACATGGATTCTGGTGGAGCTGACCACTTGGATTTAGATTGGGGGAGGGGGTTATACCTTCTCTTTGGCTTTGCACTTGAGCTTTCTGTTCCTGTACAAGAACATGCATTCTATTGACTGTTGTAGAGGTTATGTAGGGGTCATATAGGCTGAGCTCCCAGGTTTGGTTGATGTTTGCTGGGGGTGATGCAATGAAGAGGCTTGTGTTCTGAAAGGGTGTTGGGTAATTCCTATTATGGCTTAATGGCTTTGTCCTGGTTTGGATCTCAAAGCGAGAGCTATTTGCTTATGAATAGAGCTACCTAGATACTTGGCTCCTTTCACTAAGCTCTTTATCTCTTAAGTGCTTTCTGTCTGGAAAAACATGTTTCTCCATTTCTGCCTTTGGGAAAAAAAAATAATACCGTATTTTCCGGGGTATAAGACGACTTTCTAACATGCAAAAATCTTCTCAAAAGTTGGGGGTCGTCTTATACGCCGGGTGTCGGTCTCCTGTAACCAGGCAGACCAGCCCGAAAGGCTTTGATGAGCCTTAAATGGCTCTAAGGAGCCAAGGTGAATTGCCTGCTGAGTTGCCGCTAATCAGCTGAGTTACACGCAAGCCCTGTGTAAAAGGGAAAAACGTCCCTTTTACACCACGCTGGCCATCCCAGCTGCTAATTTTTGCCTGCTAATTGGTACGTAGCAAAAATCCCCCCCCCCCAGCTTGCTTACCTTAGCTGCTAGCCGCAACGCTTGGCTTGCCTTGCCTGCAATCCATTGCATCAGCAAGTAACTAAATCTCCCTGCCTGCAATCAAGCAGGCAGGGAGTTGTGGACTTCAACTCCCAGAATTACTCAGCCAGCAAAGCAAAGCTGGCTGAGGAATTCTGGGAGTTGAAGTCTACAAGTCTTAAAGTTGCCAAAGTTGCAGACCCCTGTTCTATTGGGTAAGGTTTTTTCCCCTTTGGGAGCTTTAAAAAAAAAAAGTTAATTGGGGGGGGTGGGGTTAGTTGTTCTTTTTTAAACCTAGCCATTTAAAGGCTAGATCTAAGTTTTAGGCTAGGAAGTTTTAAATTTAGCTTTCATATAAAAATAAAAATAAAAATAATAAAGATAAAGATAAGATAAAGATAGATAAAGATAAAGATAAAGATAAAATAATATTTGTGCAGCTTTCTGAGATTTAGTGTGTTTCTGTAGTATTTCACTCTAACTACACAAACGCACAAAATATCACAAAGCTGTATGTGGAATTTTGTGTGTGTAAAGTGTGAAAGTTGTTTTTTTTGGGCTTTTTGTGGCTGTGTGAGGTCCCTGCTTGTTGCAGGGGCCATTTTGGGTCTAGCATAGCTGCTTTTACATTGTGGGTGAGCCAGTTGATGATTTTTAATTTTTATTTGGTGTGCGTTGGAAGAGAGGTCGTCTTATACAGCAAGTATAGCCCAAACCCTATATTTTTACAGGAAAAGTCAGGGGTCGTCTTATACGCCCAGTCGTCTTATACGCCGGAAAATACGGTAATTTGCCTTTTTAATATTTCTTAAAATATTTCATTCTTCTAGGAGAGGGATGGGTGCCAACTTTCTACATTAGGATACTAAGTCCCACTGAGATGAGCCTAGATGTTCCACACTATCACTTCTTCTCTTCTGGGGATGAGATAAATCAAGGTAGAATTTGAAATGAGTTGGAGGCAGAGCAAGAGTGAAACTCTGTTCTCATTCTGGGTTGAAGCAATCCTTCAAGCACACCCAGCTAATGCTTGGATAGGTCTTCAATGGAGCCACATTATATCTACTCCAAAGGAGACTCTTTGGTTGCTGAATGGCTTCTGAGCCCAGTTCAGAGAGTTGAGGCTGCCTCTAAAGACCTTAACTGGTTGGATGGTTCAAGAAATTGTTCTTTCAGACCGTGGGGAGTGCATGGTTTGTTTTGTTTTGTTTTGATTTGTTTAGGTTTTGGTTTTGGACTTTCTTCATCTGGTCTCTTGTAGTGTCTTTTAATAAACTCATGTTTTTTTGTTGTAAGATCCCAGATTCATTTGGGAGTCAGGCAACCTATATATTAGTGGTTAAGGCACCAGGCTAGAAATTAGGAGACCTTTCTTTGGCATGCAGCCCGTTGGGTGAGCTCGGGTCAGTCTCCCTCTCTCCCTCCCTCCCTCCCTCCCTCTCTCTCTCTCTCTCTCTCTCTCTCTCTCTCTCTCTCTCTCAGCCTTAGGAAGAAGAAAGCAAAGGGCAGAGCTCACGTGAAAAACTTTGCGAAGAAAATTGAAACCACATTGCTAGGAGACAAGAGGGAGGGATGGATGGATGGATGGATGGATGGATGGATGGATGGATAGATAGATAGATAGATAGATACAGTGGTGGGTTTCAAATTTTTTTAATACTGGTTCTGTGGGTGTGGGTTGGTGGGTGTGGAATGGCTTGGTGGGTGTGGCAGGGGAAGGTTACTGCAAAATCCCCATTTCCTCCCGATCAGCTGGGACTTGGGAGGCAGAGAATAGATGGGGGTGAGGCCAATCAGAATTTTTGCTACTGGTTTTTGAAACTACTCAAAATTTCCGCTACCAGTTCTCCAGAACTGGTCAATACCTGCTGGAACCCATGCATATATACATACATACATACATAGGTGGGATTCAGCCGGTTCGGACTGGTTCTGGCAAACCGGTTCTGGCGAACCGATAATGGACGGTAATGGCAGTGGTAATACCGACTGCCCGGATGTAATCCCATCCTATATCACTGTGTTTTTGATGCTATATGCATGTGTGGACAGCACATGTGTGCAAATTTCCGTGTTGTTGACATTGCACAAATGTATGGATGGTGCAAACAGGCAAATTGCTGTGTTTTGTGATGCCGCACGCATGAGTGTGCGCATGTGCACATTTCCAGTGCTGGGCAAACCAATAGCTACAATATGTGAAGCCCACTTCGGGATAGAAAGCAAGGGTGAAATCCAGCAGGTTCTGACAGGTTCTGGAGAACCAGTAGCAGAAATTTTGAGCTGTTTGGAGAACCGGCAAATATCACCTCTGGCTGGTCCCAGAGTGGGGTGGAAATGGAGATTTTGCAGTATCCTTCCCCTGCCATGCCCACCAAGCCACACCCACCAAGCCACGCCCACAGAACCAGTAGTAAAAAAGTTTGGATTTCACCACTGACTGAACGATAGATGATAGATAGATAGATAGATAGATAGATAGATAGATAGATAGATAGATAGATAGATAGATAGATAGATAGATAGATAAATTTGTCTGAAATTGTATACGGTTTCCTGCTTGCACTGCTTCTGTTATTCTGCTAAATAAATAAATGTGATAATCTTACACACTACAAATGCAGGTGCTTTAACTTTAAGCACAGTCACAAAATAAGAGATAAATTTACCAATGCATTCATCATAGATTAATATTGATTGATATCAATACAAATGAACATAAAATAAAAACAAATCAATAGATACACAGGACCAACTCTGGCTGAGGTTTTGCAACTTTGTACGGGTGTTGTCTTATGCCCGGGACAACGTGAAGCAAAAATGTCACCCTGAAGCTTGCAACACAGACATTTTTCCTTGCACAAGGTTTTTGTCCTTCTGCAAAGTTCCATTTGAACTGCCCGCCGATGGAAAAAATCTAATTCTCCATCTCTGGCAAAGGAGAAGGAAGCTGAACCCACTCCTCTGACCTCAAACCTTTTGTGGTCATCTGTTGTCATTTTTCTGAGTTCCTGGAAATCCCAGAAGGACAAATTTGGTCATCGTTTTACAGAGACCCACCCAGGTCCTAAATTGAAGCAAGCTGTGCCTCTATCCAAAATAGTTTGAGCTCTGCAATTTTGAAGGACAGCTCTGCCTTCCTTTTGCGTTCTCTTCAAAAGAGTTGCTGCTTGGCCTCTTCAACCCCATCATCAAAGTCAATTTATTTATGTGGAGGTTAGATTTAAGCAGAACTATTTTTGGATGCTGAAGCCCTACGTTGGGATCAGTAGAGCCCTTTCGGTGAGCAATGAGTCCATCCAGCGTAAACACACTGCCTCCATGAGAGCAGCACACTATAAAAAAAAGATGTTGAGACTCTAGAAAGGGTGCAGAGAAGAGCAACGAAGATTTTTAGGGGACTGGAGGTTTAAACATATGAAGAACTGTTGCTGGAATTGGGTATGTCTAGCTTAATGAAAAGAAGGACTAGGTGTGACATGATAGCAGTGTTCCAATATCTTAGGGGTTGCCACAAAGAAGAGGAAGTCAAGCTATTCTCCAAAGCACCTGAAGGCAGGACAAGAAGCAATGGATGAAAGCTAATCAAGGAGAGAAGCAACCTAGAACTAAGGAGAAATTTCCTGACAATTAGAACAATTAACCAGTGGAATGATTTGCGTCCAGAAATTGTGAGTTATCCATCCGCTTTTAAGAAGAGACTGGACAACTCCTGCTCTAACATGGGGTTGGACTAGAAGACCTTCAAGGTCCCTTCCAACTTTGTTATTCTATAGTGGTAGTGACACCAGATGGCTGGTCTCCTTCAAGGAGAAAATTGACAAGGAGGGAAGGTCCTTCTGCAGGGAAGATAGTGAGAAGCCAACAAAATAAAAGCTGCTTAGACTTAGACTGTATTAGAACCGGGAATTATGACTAAGAAGCAGCTGTAAAATAATAATAATACCATTTGCCCGCATGCAAGAACTGATGGGACTGTAACATAGAGAAAGCAACAGAAAATGGAGAAGCTAAATAGCTCTGAGACTTTAGAATTCAGTCAGACAGGCACCTGACACATAACATGCCAGAAAGTAACTGAAATTAGCAGTAAATTTGGCTCCCAGATTCAAGAAATACAAGAAAGGTTTGTGAAAGCTGAGATTAGTAATCAGACTATACAGAATGATATTATCATGCTTCAAATTAAAACTATGGCCTCAGCAATCAGAGTAAGAGGTATTAAAGAAAACCAGAGAGATTTAAAAGCAACTATTGCAAAGGTTTTTGCTGAACTACTAGAGCTTGAGGATGAGATAATTCTTGGTTGTATAGAGAAAGTTTACAGAGTCAACTCACGAGTAGCTAAACAAAGGAATTTATCCAGAGATGTTGTTGTTTACTTTACTGATAAAAGGTTGAGAGATGACATCTTACAAAGGTCCTATTCTGCCAGAGCGCAAGTAGAAGGTGAACAAATTAATATCTTTAAAGAGTTACCACCGAAGGTTCTAAAGAAAAGGAAAGAATTTGCTTTCTTAACTAAAGAATTGAAGGAAAATAATATCCCATTTAGATGGGATTTACCAGTTGGCATAATTTTTAGATATTATGGCATGAGATATTGTTTGAATACTATTGAGAAAGCGGAACATTTTTATAAAAATATTTTTAAGGGAGCTTCGGAAGACCTCAAGAATAAGAAACAAGAAAGAGAGTTTGTAAAAGGTAAACAGAAGGATGAGACTCAAAGAATGAATCAAAGAATGTTAAAAGCACAAGGAGTGCAATCTGGTTTCTCTGAGGATCTTATTATGGACCACACCAGTGAACCTAGACTAGGAGCACCGGACCTTGTACTGCTGGAGCAAGATTTAAAAAATACTATAATTCAAGATGATCAGCAGCAGAGGTCCAACGCTTCGCAAGAAAAGGATGGTGATATCGAGCAGCAGGAACCAGATTTTAACGAGGAAATTCGAGAGGTAACTAACGAGTGTCGTAGAGTCCTTCATCAGATGCAGCTGTTATCAGAAAGCTTGGCTAATTGTGAAAATTGGTTATAAACTTCTTAAAGTTTATATGGATTTGGATTTAAGGATTATAAAGTCTTCATCCTGATTTGGAGTTTCTTTTTCTTATTTTTGAATTGGATTTAACATCTTGAGCAAGCTTAACAGAGGGCTGCAATGGTAGCAGCGTTCTGTGATTATCCTACCATAGGTTTTTTTTTGGAACTTATCATCCAGGAGGAAAGAATGGAAAGGAGAATATCTAACAACCAGAAGGAGTGAAAGGGTGGCAGGTTTTGAAACAACTTTATGATAACATTTGGGCATGCAGTTGCCAGGATTTTCTTCTTTTTTTTGATTCTTTTTGTCATTAAGGTTTGGCGGAGCTGCATTGGGTTTCTTTTTGTTGTAATAGAATACGCTAGTTTGAATGTTTTTACCTAGAGGAATGAATATCTTCGTGGTTGGATGCTATCTATATAGTAGTAGCGTTTTGTGATTACCCTATCATAGTTTTTTTTTGGAATTTATCATCCAAGAGCAAAGAATGGAAATGAAAATGTCTTACAACCAAGAGTGAATGACAAAGGGTGGCAGGATTTGAAATAGTTTTTATAAGAACATCTGGGAATGCAGTCTATAGGATTTTTTTTCTTTTTTCTTGATTTTTTTGTTTCTAAGGAGCTGCATTGGGTTTTTTCTCGTTGAAATAGAACACGTTTGTTTGAATGATTCTACCTAGAGGAGTGATTATCTTCTTGGTTGGATGTTATCTATATAAAGTCACACGGGGGGTTCATGTGGAATGTTTTGTTTTACTGATGGGGGCAGATAGAAGATGAAGAGTATTGGAATTGGATACAGGTGAAGAAAGAAGACCTAACTTCAATCAGGAAGAAGAGAAGATTGCAATTCGAGTTATGGAAAATTATAACAATATATGCATAATTATATTATATTGTATACTTTATTTTTTTTTCTTTTTCTTTGAAGGGGGGATTTCTGGGCTTTTGAATTAGGGGGAGTAGTTTGGATTAAAATATGTGGTATTATTTAATATGAACAAGTAAGTTATATAATTTTGGAGTGATTGAGTATGGTATATGATTAGTAATCTTAGTAATGTTTCTTTCATTTTTATTTTTCTCTGTTTTTAAATTGTGTTAAATATTATAATGGTTATTTTTTCTGGTGTTTTTTTTTATTACAATACTGTTAAGCTTAGACAAATATTTATGTTTATGGGTCTTTCTTTGTACTACTTTATTTTATTTTATTTTATTTTTTTTATTTTTTTTATTTATTTATTTATTTTTTTAATTTCTTTCTTTCTTTCCTCTTCCTCTTAACTTAGAACTGAATATATAATAGTATTTGTTTTCTTTGTTGTTATAAATTCTTGTTGTTTTTCTTTCTTAAGAATGTGTAGCGGAAGTCAGGGGTGGGTGGGAGAGGGAGGGGGTGGGGTTGGGGGGAGGTTAGGGGGCATGAGAGGGTGGGGGAGGGGGTAGGGGTGAAAAAAGGGAAAAAAATTTTTTATTGTAAAACATGCCAGACTTAACCATTGTCAATAAAAAAGAAAAAAAATTCTGGATATTAGATGAGGCAGTACCTGAAGATGACAGAATAGAAGAGAAAGAATCGGAAAAGATAACATAAAACAAAGCAAATAGTAGTAGAACGACTGTGGCAAAAGCAAACAAAGGTAGTCTCAATAGTAACAGGTGCTTTGGGTGCAGCCCCAAAACATCTGGAACATCACTTGAACACCATTGGCATTGACAAAATCACCACCAGTCAATTGCAAGAGGTAGCTTTGCTCTGAACAGCTTACAGTATGTCCTGTGATGATACCTGTAAGATCATTAAATATCCACATCTGCCTATCCCAGGTCCTTGGGAAGGACTCAATAGGTGTGGAAAAAATGCCAAACCCAGACTGAACATCTGGCTGTGTTTGCAGCAAACCAGAATCTTACTGTGACTCTAACTGCAGATTACTGCTACCCCGTTTCCCCTAAAATAAGACATCCCCTGCTAATAAACCCAATCGGGCATTTGAGCGCGTGGCAATAAGGTTAAGCACTTATTTCAGGGTTCAAAAAAATATAAGACAGGGTTTTATTTTTGGGGAAAAATGGTACTACTACCATTACTGTAATAATTATTGAAATATTTACTGTATTTTTTGGAGTATATGCATCGGAGTATAAGACGCACCTTAGTTTTTGGGGAGGAAAATAAGAAAAAAGCTGATTGGCAGGTGGATCGGCCTCCCGGAATACTGCAAATCAGCTGTTCCCAGAGATGAATTTTAGCAACAGGTTTGTTGGTTGTGAGCTCTGTGCCTTGCTTTTTTTTTTTTTTTCATTTTTTCTGCCTCTGAAAGCCTCCGAAACAGAGCTTTAGAAAAAAAGCCTCTGAAACTTCCTTTCAGAGGTTTTTTTTCTGAAGCTCTGTTTCGGAGGCTTTTTTTCTGAAGGGCTTTGATTCTGATGCTTTTTTTCAGCCTCTGAAACCTCTGTTTGAGAAGCTAGGCGGGGCTAAGATGCAGATTTTCACTCTCTTTTTTTTGGAGGGGGGGGGAAATGTGTGTCTTATACTCTGAAAAATACAGTAATATAAAATGGCTTAAAACCAAGGACTATAACTCACCAACTACAGCCAGCCAATCACACAACCCAAAATCACACCAGGTCTCAGAAAGATATTTAAAGGCCAGTGCTCCCCCAGACAAACACAATCCAAAGTGCACTGAAGATATCTCCTCGAATGGGTATGAAACATTTTTAACCAAATCACCAAGCTGGGAGCTCAAATCAACCACGTAAGTACCAACCCGAGCTACTAATATTCAAAGACATTTCAATAAAATGACTTGTAATACATCAAAAGCATCTGTGGTTGAAAAGAAGGATGTGTAGAGAATCGATGTGGCAATATTAGGGGATGGCAGAATAGAAGCCAAAGAATTGGAGAAGGTTTGTTGATTTATTAAATTTATACGCCATCTATTTCGCTCTTCAAAGATCACAAAGTATCAAGATCTGAAAATCAAAATTGAAAGATTATGGCACGAACCTGTTGTGGTGGTCCCAGTGGTTATCAGCACACTGGGTACCACACCAAAAACCTTGGACAAAACTTATCTGTTCATTGACAAAATTTCTATCTGTCAATTACAAAAGGCCACACTCCTTGGATCCACACATATACTACTCCAATACACATCCTAGGTTCTTGGCAGTGGTAAAATGTAAAATTTTTTACCACCAGTTCTGTGGGCAAGGCTTGGTGGGGGAGTAATGTGACTGGGTGGGCATGGCCAACTTTTTTTTTTAAAGGATTTTTTTCCCTACAACCTCTTTGGCTGAAGAGGTTGCAGAAAAAAATGCTTTTAAAAGCCTCTGACAATCAGGCAACTCAGCTGGAATCATCAGAGGCTTTTAAAAGCAAATTTTTTTCCTACAAGCTCTTTGGCTGAAGAGGTTGCAGAAAAAGATTCTTTTAAAAGCCTCTGACGATCCCAGCTGAGCTGTGCGATCATCAGAGGCTTTTTTTTCACTTTTAAAAGCTATTTTTCAGCCGAAAAGGTTGTAGAAAAAATGCTTTTAAAAGTAAAAAAAAAAAAGCTGGGCATGGGGCGAGGGCGCAGAGATTTTTGATACTGGTTCTTTGAACAACCCACCGCCATCGCTACTGGATCTGGCGATCCGGTCCAAACCAGGAGCATTGCACCCCTGATTCTTGGGAACTCAGTGCATAGCCAGTTATCAGCCAAACAACTGGCAGCTGCGATTTCACATCGTTGTGTATGTAATAATAGTAGCAAATGTTTAAGAAACCTATTATGCTGTCCACATATTGTGAACAGATATCGCATAATTAATCCTATAAAATCATTTATTCTCCCAACATCCCGCTCATTTGTTGTCTCACTTGGCCACTTCCCTGCTTTGCATATATCAGGGTGGAATAAATTGCCAGAGAAAAGGGTTGATGGATAAGCATGGACCATCATCCACAAAGGCTGCCTTAATAGTATCTGCTCTCTCCCTGCAGTCATTATTGGCTGGCTTAAGACCGATTGTGCATATTTATCCCTTTATCGCTGAACTTTAAACACCGGTAGGAAAGGGAGTTCTCCTAGCATCAGGTTTTAAGGTGAATACATTGTTTTTAAAGAGTGATAAAAGAGAAAAAGGGCCTGGTGGCTCAGCAGACTAATGCATTGTAATTTAACTCCAGCTGTCTGCAATCACTGTAAGTTCGAATCTCCCCAGGCTCAAGGTTGACTCAGCCTTCCATCCTTTCTAAGGTAGGTAAATTGAGGACCCAGTTTGTGGGCGCAATAAGCTGACTTTGTATAAATATACAAAAGTATGAAGGCTATTGCTTAACGCATTGTAAGCCGCCCTGAGTCTCCGGAGAAGGGCGGCATATAAATCAATTTTTTTTTAAAAAAAATAGCCTACCTTGAAGGATTGCTGTCAGAAGGATAAAAATTTAGATGAATGGAAAACTAAAACCACTAGCTCATTATGTAGAGGCATAGGAAAATAACAATTTTGGGTGTTTATTTTGTACCCATTTGAAAGCAAGGGAGTTCTCGTGGAGGTGGAGTTAAAAGAGGGATCACCCTAGAATTCCTACATAACCACAAGCAACGAAGTCCAAAATCTCTTGAATTCTGTTGACCCTTATCTGACTAAACACGCAGTGGTGAAATCTGAACCAGTTTGTTACCGATTCGCTGGCCGTGCATGCCCGCTGCATGCATGCGTAATTCGCACCAAATGCGTCCTGCACATGCATGCGCAGTGCATGCCAAAAGGAGGCTTGGGAAGGTAAGTAGAACAGCAAGGGGGGAATCAGCTGTGGCATGCAATCTTGAGAACCTTTTTCGCAATCTTGGGAACCGTTCGGGCGAATAGGTAGTAAAAAAATGCTTTAAAAAAGTAAAAAAAAAAGGTTCTCAAGATCACAGCTGTGCCATGCAATCATCCGAACCTTTTTTTAAAAACTTTTTTAAAGCATTCTTTTACTACCTATTCGCCTGAACCGGTAGTACAAAAATGCTTTAAAAAAGTTTTTTAAAAAAAGTTTCGATGATTGCATGTCGCTCAGCTGATCGTCGGAACCTTTTTACATTTTTTTTTTACTACCGGTTCGGGCGAACCGGCCTGAACTGGTAGCATTTCACCCCTGCTAAACAAGTGCTAACTCTTGTTGAGAATATTGCTGTGCATAAGCTTTTTAGCAATAAATAAACTTAATTGGGCCTTCATGGGTGAACCTGGTCTTTCATGTCTGACACCACTATAATTAGAAAGCCTCTAGGCAGTATAACTATAAAAGTTTGGGGAGTTTTAAAAAGTCTGGGAAAGAATAAAGTTTTCCTTCAGGATTCTAGAAATGCCCGTTCTAGATTGCAGCATAGGGAGCCGTGGTGGCGCAGTGGTTAGAATGCTGTACTGCAGGCTACTTCTGCTGACTGATAGTTGCCTGCAGTTCGGTGGTTCGAAACTGACCGGCTCAAGGTTGACTCAGCCTTCCATCCTTCTGAGGTCAGTAAAATGAGGACCTAGATTGTTGGGGAAAATATGCTGACTCTGTAAACCACTTAGAGAGGGCTGTAAAGCACTGTGGAATGGTATATTAGTCTAAGTGCTAGTACTATTGCTACTGCAAAATCAGGAAGAGGACATTTAAAAAATGTTTTCTCGATGGGCATCATCTATGTTTCAAAGTAAGGACACATTTTAAAAAAACTATTTAATATTTAATAACACTGTAGAACACTGAGAGACTTAGATGGGTAGGAACAAAGTCCAAAATCACAAACTTCCTATGCAGAAATTACCATCTTTATAGATACATTCAGCATTGAAGCTGAGCGTTGAAATCTCCTAAAAATTCTAAGCTTTTTAAATGTTAAATGTTGCAGGTGTTGATGTAATGTTGACGACATTTGGAATTTGACTGTTTATTAGGAATTGTGGCCGCATTGAGCATAGAAAGTTGGCAAAATTTCTTATATTAAGAAATTGGAAAAGTGATATTATTCCAGATATCAAGGATTGATTGTTGAAAATACATGACCCATCTTCTTTTGGCGAAGGCAGTATTTTTTTGAACAATCAAAAGGATGAAGAAATGTGTGTTAGTATGGCAGAGATTTTATGATACCTTTAATTACTGTATTGTTTACATTATAATAATGAATGTATTGGTAAATCAGCAACTATTGATATGTATAAATTGTAAGATAGACATTGTTCCTTCTTAGTTTGTATTCATAGATTGAATTTAATTTTTTAAAAAATCTTAGGATTTGTTGTCACAGACACCTGCCTATAGATTATGATCTTTATTAAAAATTACCCAGGAACATACCGTGTTTTCCTGAAAATAAACCCTTCCCTGAAAATAAGCCCTCCTTCATTTCCTCTGGTTAAGGTTAGGGAGACAGAGCTGGAAATCAGGTAAGATGGCAAGAGGAGCCCTGTCTTGCTCCATGCACCCCAAAATAATAAGACCTCCCCAAAAATAAGGCCAAGCGCTTATTTCAGGGTTCAAAAAAATATAAGACAGGGTCTTACTTTCGGGAAAACATGATATGTAGCTAATTTTTCGGTGTTAATGGCTTTCGTTTTCCCTCCCTCTCTCTGTGTTGTATATATGGTCATGTTTCATAATGATGATGTTATCCATTCAGTCTTATCCAACTCATGGTGATTCTATGGGCCAGGTCTCTCCACGTCTTCTGATCTTGCACTACTTTTTTGAGTTTTTCTATGCTCTGGTGGTGTCAGCTTTGATGGGTATCCAATCAACATGTTCTTCGGCAGCCTGGTTTCCTTTCACTGCTGACTCTTCCAAACATAATTGCTTTTTTCAGTGAATTCCTCTGCCTGACATGGCCAAAATAAGACATGGCCTTCTTCTTTGAAGACTGCTATCACGTCACCCCAATCCTTCTTTTCATTAAAGTTCTGTATTTTTCAGAGTATAAGATGCACTCCCCCCACACACATACAAAAGAGGCTAAAAATTTGGGTGCATCTTATACTCTGAATGTAGTTTCTTTTTAAGCTTTTTTCCAGCCCTAAGGAGGCCCTAGCGAGTGAAGTGACCTTCCAACTTTGCCTGCTTTTCTCATTGCTGCTCTGTCCAACAATCAGCTGTGCTTTAGAAGTTTTTTTCCAACCCTAATGAGGTGCTAGCGAGTGAAGCGACCTTCCATGCTTTGCCTGCTTTTCTCATTGCTGCTCCCTCCAACAATCAGCTGTGCTTTAGGAGCTGTTTTTCAGCCCTAATGAGGTGCTAATGAATGAAGCGATCTTCTGCACTTCACCTGCTTTTCTCATTGCTTCTCTCTCTGGCAATCAGTTGTGCTTTAGAAGTTGTTTTTAATCCCCAACCAGGAGATAAAAGCACACACGCACATGCTCAAAACCAGTGAACTAATGTGCTGAAACTGTCCAGACTAAGGACACTAGCCAGATGAATACCTGGTAGGCAGAACTGTTTTTCCTATTTTTTTTCCCCTAAAACTACAAAATATGGCAGATGTACCCAATTCCTGCAACCATCCTTCATATGTTCTTCCTCCAGCCCCCAATCATCTTTGTTGATCTTTCTTTACATTATTTCTAGCATCTTAACATATATTTTTTCATATCGTGGTGACCAAAACGGGATGCAATATTCCAAATTTACCAAGGCATTAAAAGGTGGTACTAACTCTTCATGTGATCTTGATTCCATCCCTCTGTCAAGGTTCCAACTAATGAACCCAAGCAAATCAGAACTCTGAGACTGGAATCCTCCTCAGACAACTTCTTTATTGAGTACATCGTATCGGGATGGCCTTAAAGGAAAACCAACTCAATTTCCTGTATAATTATAATATAGTATAATTATAATTATAATTTTCAGTATAATTAAAAATGGAAATCCCCAAGTATCACAGGTCACTTTGGCCAATTGGCGGGCTCTCCAGGCACTCTTTCCCTGACCTTATTCGTTGCCAGTAGAGGTGACCTTGGTTCTCACAAGAAAACTCCGTTGTATCTAATAAGGCATTCCAACCTCCTTCTCCCCTTCCCCCTCTATGTGGCAGCTGAGGAACAGAAAAATGGCTGTTTCCAGGTTCAGTTCAAAGTTGACATCCTCTATTAATGCAGCCTAGGACCTGTGTTGGGTTTTTTGGTAGCTGCAGCACACTGCTGGCTCATATTCAAGTGATCATCCACTAGGACTCCAAGATCCTTCTCACAGTTACTATCATTGAGCCAGGTACCACCAGGGATACATGCAAACTGACCAAAGCCATCTCTAAGTAAGGCTGGGGGAAATTCAATTCTACTGAAACCCTGGTAGAAAGCTGAAGGAATCTGGAGGAACGTTGCACAAGGAAACCATGTGAGAAATGTCTAGACAGAATGGGAGTAACTGTGCAGAAAAGACAAAAGCACTTTGATCATTGATAGCAGGTTTCTGGATTTATTATTATTTTTTTTTACTAAGAATGCTCTGACTCTGAAAGACAGCCCTGGGGTTGGGTTTGGAACTAGGTTTATTCCCTTTGGATATCCTTGCGTTCTCTGAAGTTTTGCCAAAGCCACATTACAGCCCAAATAACTTCAGTTCTGAATTCATTTTGGGAGATGAATGAGCCAGTATGCAAATATTCTGTTGAACATATAAACAACCATTTGTTGTTAGGTGGGGTGAGGAATCTGCACAACTCAGCTGATTCTGAATGTTGAAGCATGGCCCAAGGAACTGCAATGAGATGAGATTCAGTGGAGTGCTTTGAGGAGCCAAGCTCATGTCGGCTCTTCGGGAAGGGTGGTGGTTTTTCACACAACAACCCATCAGATTCCATAATAGATTGCTCCAAGGTTGCCTGTTCTGCTGATCCCTCTTGTTTTTTGAGGAACAAGTAAATCAGATTGTTGGGAACCTCAACAAGGTGCCCAGAAACACCTACGTTAGCCACAAACACCTCTGTTGGCATACATAGGCCAACCTGACTTCCCAAGATGAAGAAAAGAATTGTTGGAATGCTACAAAGCCAGACTCTACATTCATACTTATTTCTAAGAATGCCCAAATGAACCTTGGAAGGTTTGGGGGAATGAAAAATGATGAATAGCTACAGCCCTATGCTTGGTTTGGAAATATGCCCACCAGGCTCAAAACAAAGGTGAATAGAGAGAGAGAGACAGAAGTATTCTGTATGATCAGTTCTGAGATAGCAGGCTGGTTGTTTATATTCCCCCATTGTGGCAATTGTGTACAGCACCTGCAACCTATTCACAGAATTTCTACTGTCCCCAACAGATCCCCAAGAGCCTGCTATTGATTAAATCTAACATAGACTTGAGTAGGGTAGGGTAGGGTAGGGTAGGGTAGGGTAGGGTAGGGTAGGGTAGGGTAGGGTAGAATAGAATAGAATAGAATAGAATAGAATAGAATAGAATAGAATAGAATAGAATAGAATAGAATAGAATAGAATAGAATAGAATAGAATAGAATAGAATAGAATAGAATAGAATAGAATAGAATAGGCTTTATTTGGCCGTGTGATTAGGCACACAGGGAATTTGTCCCTGATGCCGAAGCTCTCAGTGTACATGCAAAGCAACAGTATAATAGTAATTGTAATAATGATACCAACAAGAGGTAGTAGTAGTAGAGAAGACGAGAAGGATAATAATAATACTACAACCAATCAACATGGGTAATTATCCTTAAACATAAGACAATACTATGAGAATTAGGTGTTCAGCAGACTGATGGCATGAGGGGAAAAAACAGTCGTTGTGTCTAGTTGTTTTGGTAGGCAATGCCCTATAGCAGTGCCCCGAGGGGAGGAATTGAAACAGTTTATCTTCAGGAAGTGAGAGGTCTATCAATACAGGGGTACAGCAACTCATTAGGACAGGTACAGACTCCGATGAATAGTCAGGACTGTGGAAATAACAATTGCAACTATTCAGCTCTCCTTCTGACCCATACAATATACAGGTCTTCAATAGAATGGTTGCAATTGTTTTTTCTGCAGTCCTAGCCATTCATTTGAGTCCCTACCTGTCCTACTTAGCTGCTGTACCAAACCAGACAGTTAACAGAACAACAGAGTTGGAAGCAAACTTGGAGCAGAGGTGGGCTGCTGCCGGTTCAGACTGGTTTGGGTGAACCAGTAGTTGCAACCGGCCACCCGCCCAGAGGTAGGATTCGCTTACCTTCCCTACTGCTTCTCAAATGTGAGCGTGCATACATGCTTCGCTCGCATGTGCCACCTCTGCACATGGCCTTCTGTCCATGTGCAGTAATCACACATTACATCCGGGTGGGTGGGCGGAGTCTCCTACAGTTACTCTCCGCTACCAGTTCACACGATTCAGAGAGAACCAGCTGAATCCCACCACTGCACCCGCCCCAGTGCTATCCCCTCCTATATCGCCATGTTTTTGAAGCTGTGTGCAGCATGGAAGTCAACACATGCTCTCACATTTTCGGAGCTGGGTGAACCGGTTGTTACAACCGGCAGCAGCCCACTGCTGCCTTGAAGGTCTTCTACTCCAACCCTGTGCTCAAGCAGGAGATTGTACACCATTCCAGACAAATAGCTGCCCATTCTCTTCTTAAAAGAGCCTCCAATAATAGACCACCCATCACTTCTGAAAGCAAGCTGTTCCACTGGTTAATGGTTCTCACCATTAGGAAATTTCTCCTATAGAATATATTTATGGAATGAATATTATATATACAGAATATTATATATATACAGAATATATAGAATAAATATCTAGATAAATATATAGACTATATAAAGGTATTTATATATTTATAAAGCTAAAAATGACAAATTCAATAATTTCTCAGTAGAACTGTATCAACGATTCCGGGGGAACTTATAATTTTTAAATAATTTGATTTATTTACCAAAAAATAAATAAATAAAGCCAAATTCAACCAGAACTAGATTACAAGGCATTCTTTTTATAGTACCTACAGTATCTACATGTGAGAATGTTCCTGCCCAGGCAAATTACAGTAGTGAAGGAGGGAAAATCTATGCCATTGTCAATATAGCCCCTACCAATTCAATAACTATTTGATTCTTTTTAAGTGCAAATTTCATTTAGATTACCCTTTGTTCAACCCAGTTGCATTTCCAAATTGACAGTAAAAGATTCAGTCGACAACAATTATTCCTGACCTTGTGGAAGATTTTGGGAAGCTCTAGAAAATGAATGTAAAAATCTAAGAAAGGGGAGGAAATTAGTTTTCTACACTTTTTAATGCATCCTTCCCCCCCCCCCCCCATCCTTTTTTTGAAGCAATACATGAAGTGGTACTTCATTGTCATTTGAAAGTTGTCTTTTTTCCACTGATATTATGCTCTGTGGTCCAGCAATTAAAGAAATATATATATTGGAGGAAAGATTCAAAGGTGCTCCGTGAAGGGGAAAAACATCGTGAAATGTCACATGACGGCAACGTGACACCACGAGTTTGACACCCGTGGTATAAGGTTTTGTTTCCATCAATAGTTTAACATATTATCAGATTTAGCCCAACTTTCTTGATATAAACTTGCATGTCTTTAATATTCGTCACGTCTCGCCTGGACTACTGTAACACTCTCTACATGGGGCTCCCCTTGAGGTGCACCCGGAGGCTCCAACTGGTCCAGAATGTGGCCGCGTGGGTGATTATGGGAGCAACAGGGTGCTCCAACGTAACACCTCTCCTGTGCAAGCTGCACTGGCTCCCAGTGGTCTTCCAGATGCGCTTCAAGGTGTTAGTTCTCACCTTTAAAGCGCTCCATGGCATAGGGCCAGGATACTTGCGAGACCGCCTGCTGCTACCGATAACCTCCCATCGGCCAATATGCTCGCACAGAGAGGGCCTCCTCAGGGTGCTGTCGGCCAAGCCATGTTGGCTGGCGGCCCCCAGGGGGAGAGCCTTCTCTGTGGGGGCACCCGACCCATGGAATGAGCTACCTCCTGGAATACGACTGATCCCGGACCTCTGCACTTTCCATAAGACCCTGAAGACTTATTTATTCCAACAAGCCGGCCTAGCTTAAATGGTTTTAATGGGGATTTTTAATTTTTTAATTCTATTGATTTTGGGTTTTAAATTGGGAATTTTTTCGATTTTGCAGATTTGGGATTTTAAATTGGTAATGCTGATGCTTTAATTTATTTTAGTTCTTTCTTAACTTTTGTACTATATGTGTTTTAATTCTGGCTGTCCACTGCCCTGAGTCCCCTGGGGAGAAGGGCGGTATATAAATTCAATTAAATAAATAAATAAATTCTACAAAACAATCAGCTCTTCCCAGTTCCCATATGTGTTAATATTTGTTTTTGTTGAATTGTAGCAATAGCAATAGCACTTGTTATATACCACTTCCCAGTGCTTTACAGCCTTCTCTAAGGGGTTACAGAGTCAGCACATTGCCCCCAATAATCTGGGTCCTCATTTTATCCACCTCGGAAGAATGGAAGGCTGAGTCAACCCTGAGCCGGTCAGGTTCAAGCTATTTAGCTCTCATCAGCTAGCCATATCCTTCTGGGATTCGAACCTGGGCTTGGATTGGGGCTGAAAGGCAAAAGAAAGCAGTATGCTCCTTCCCATATTTGGGGTAGACCAGGTTGCTTTAATAGAAAACCCATATATATATATATTGGCTGATTTTTGACAAACTTTATAAAAATATTCATTTACTGATTTACATAAATTGTCATTGTCTATATGGTTTCCAAGTGCTTTTAGCAGTTTATGTAACCTAATATGATAGCATAATTGAACAATATTGTACCATCCATTGGTACGGATGGAAATGAATTGTCTGAGTGATCAATTCATAAAGGGAATAGAAAAAGATGGACAGGATCTAGCTCCAAAGACGAATGGAGGAAGATCAAAGTGAAATCAGACAAATAAATATGAATGTTGCATAATTTTGCATCGTTCCCATCACCCATCTTTTTCCACTTATGACAGTATGAACTGTAACTTTGTTGCTTGTATCCTTACGATTTATATTGATATTGTTTCCTGATTGCTTATTTGTACCCTATAACTATCATTAAATGTTGTATCTTATGATTCTTGATGAGCGTATCTTTTCTTTTATGGACACTGAGAGCATATGCACCAAGACAAATTCCTTGTGTGTCCAAACACACTTGGCCAATAAAAAATTCTATTCTATTCTATTCTATTCTATTCTATTCTATTCTATTCTATTCTATTCTATTCTATTCTATTCTATTCTATTCTATTCTATTCTATTCTATTCTATTCTACTCTACCCTACCCTACCCTACCCTACCCTACCCTACCCTACCCTACCCTACCCTATCCTATCCTATCCTATCCTATCCTATCCTAATAAGTTTAAATTGCCTCATCTGCATTTCAAATTCATCCTTAAACTGGTTAGATTTGGCAATTTTGCTGCCTCTCTAAAATCTATTAACTTTTGACATTCATATTTTAAAAGGATGTAAGAAAGATCCTTTTTAATTGAAGGCAGTTTCTCGGAAGGGTTGTTATATTTTTAATTTGGATGAAAGACAGACACACAGACAGAAAAAAAATGAATGGACGAATGAAAAAACACCTCTGAAAAAAAATCTGCAAAGTTCACAAAACATTCTGACATTCTTGCAGGTGGAAGGCTCCATTACGAAATCACATTCAGCTCTAAATCTGGGGTTTTTTTGAAAGGGAATATTTGAATTCCGAGAGGCTATACAGGAAATGGGAAACGATTTCAATCTGTCTGTCTCCGCTGAACACACACACACAGGAGTGATAAATGGACAGAGATGCCCTTTGGCCAGTTCAACTGACAACCCCAAGGGAGTCAATATTTGCAAACGAACAAATCTCCAGCGAGGACACTCTCAAAGGTACATTAGCTGGAAGAGACCAAAGCGAAGTCCAGTTGGCTCATCTCTTTCATTTTACTGGCTTCTAGGCCCGGTCCTGTAAAACAAATCCAACAAGGCAAACCAGAAGGAAAGGAGATCCTGATAAGGTGACCTGACTTTATGGAATTCTGGAAGACCTGTCCTTTCAACTTAAAAAGCCTAGCTCTGTGCCAGATAAAAGATTTTTACTGCCCCCTAAAACTGTAGGACGAATCAACAACATGTTGTCTCAGAATGAAGCAATCGTGGTAGGTCTCCTTGTCAATTCCAAGTACAGTGTGGGTTGTTTAGAGACAAAAAAAGGGGGCAATGACACCAAGGCTGCATCTGCCTGAGTTCACTCTAAATTGGTCACGCTGACATTTGGGAATTCACTGAAACTTTCTTTTCATCTCTGTTCAAAAGGTGCCTGACCCCGAATTGCGATGGGGGAAGAACCGGTATTGCAAGAGGAACGGAGAGATGAGAACAGAGGGTGAAATATTCTACTCCTGATCCAGCCATGAAGTTTTTAGCTATGAATCCAAATTTTGCCTGCATCTGTTTGTACCCAACACTTCAAGATTTCATGCAAGAGATGATCAGGGAATTGTCTACCCTAACAATGATGCTCGCCTGGCTGTTAAAACAAGTGAGCTCAGAAAGATCCCAACTCAAAACTCAGGGGTGAAAAAAATGGGCATTTGATAGCCAAAACTCTTTTTCTTTTTTTTCCCTTAGCATCTCCAAAATTAAGGCTCAGGGTGTAGAAAGCTGCTTTTGGTAAACAGAGATGATGGAGGAACCATTTTTGGTCAATAGAGATAATAGATGGACCATTTCTCTGTTCCTAAATGATAGGGAGCACATATGCTGACTGTGACGGCTGGATGAATAGATGCAAAAATGTACTTTGACATCTTCTTATACCATCCCAGACAAGTGGTTGTCCTATCTTTTCTTGAAAACTTCCAGTGATGGAGCAGCCACAGTTCCAGGATGTTCTCCCAAACATCCCCCTTCTTGGCTAGTTGCCAACTCAAGAGTTTCTGTTTCCGTTTTCTGCTGCAAACGGCCTCCTCCAGCCTTCTGCCAATGAAAACGGAGCCCAGGAGGGCCATATGTACCCCTTCCGAGCTCTGTTTTCACTGGCAAAGGCACAGCGGGCTGGTCCTTCACTGTTTCCAGGGCAGCCCTGCAGACCAGGTCTAAGCACCTCGCAGGCAAAATCTGGACCAGTTCTGTATTCCTCCAGAACTCCCTGGCAGACTGGATATGGCCAGCCAAAGGCTTTCCCTGGCTTTCTGCACCATGCTTATGTGGTTTCACTTTTCCAGAATCCCAGCAGAAGGAGTCCTGCAACAGCTTTGTGAAAAGCCCTTTGGGATGCGTTGCGCAGCCCTATTCTGTAATATAGAAGCATGCTCAGTCGCATGAGCTCCCAGACAGACATAAGTGGTACTTTCATTGCTGCGCATCTATTTAAGGAAAGAGACAGTAGCAATGCCTTCCTGCCAGAGAAGAAACACAGATCGAGTGTTTCTCCCAAAACCCCCACCCCACCCCCACTTCTTGGCTACTTGCCAACTCAAGAGTTATTTTCACACGTCCGTTTTATCAACAGTGGGAATCTTAATTCCTTCTAAATCAGTTTCATAATGCCTAAAGAAAACTCTGCCATAGTTTTCCAGGCTTATGTAAGCAGCATTCTCCTGAGTGAAATGAATAGTACCAAAACTTTTGAATGAATGAATGAATGAATGAATGAATGAATGAATTTGTTTATTGATTGATTGATTGATTGATTGTGCTGCCCCATCTCTCTCTCTCCTACAAGGCAACTCTTTGCATTTTGGGCAGAGTAGAAAGGCTGGGACAGTCTGCAAGGCATAACAGAATAACAGAGATAGAAGGGGCCTTGGAGGTCTACTAGACCAACCCTTTGCTCAGGCAGGAAACTCTATACCAGTGATGGCTAACCTTTTTGCCGTCACATGCCAAAAGCGGGGGGAGAGCAGAGGAATTGTGCACGTGTGTGCACAATTTCAATGCATGTGTGTGCACAATTTCAAACTCATAATTCAATGCCATGCCCCACCCTCCCACGTGCATGCATGTGCTCCCCCCGCTTTTGGCACACAATGGCACATTGCGCCCATTTTTCACTCTTCCCAGGCCCCAGAGGCTTTCTAGGAGCCTGGGGAGGGCAGAAAAGAGGCCCTCCAGAGGCCGGAAACAGACCATTTCCCAACTTCTAGTGGGCCCAGAAAGCCCAAAAATCAGCTGGCCGGTGGGCACATATGTGCTGGAGCTGATCTAGGGCAATGCTCGTGTGCCCTCTGATATGGTTCCGCATGCACCTGTGCCATAGGTTCGCCATCACAGCTCTATACCATGTCAGACAAATGGCTGTCCAGTCTCTTCTTATAAACCTCCAGTGGTGGAGCACCCACAACTTCTGGAGTCAAGTCGTTTCATCGATTGATTGTTCTCCCTGTCGGGAAATTTCTCCTTAGTTCTAGTTTGCTTCTTCCCTCGATTAGTTTCCATCTGTTGCTTCTTGTCCTGGCTTCAGGTGTTTTGGAGAATAGGTTGACCCCATCCCCTCTTTTTTGTGGCAGCCCATAGATATTGGAACACCGCTATCAGGTTACCCCTAGTCCTTCTTTTCTGTAAACTAGAGATACCTAATTCCTGCAACCATCCTTCATATGATTTGGCCTCCAATCCCCTAATTTTCTGTGTTGCTCTTCTCTGCACTCGTTCTAGAGTCTCAATGTCTTTTTTTTTTTTTAAATTTGATTTATATGCCACCCTTCTCCGGAGACTCAGGGCGGCTTACGATGCGTTAAGCAATAGCCTTCATACTTTTGTATATTTGATCACATTTTTATATCAATGTGATCAAAACTGGATGCAGTATTCCAAGTGCGATCTTACCAGTGTAGTATAAAGCGGTACTAACACTTCACATGATCTTGATTCTATCCCTCTGTTAATATACCCTATGACTCGGCTGGCTTTTTTGGCAGCTGCAGCACACCACAATAAGCATAAGCAGCCAACCTACCATCCTACATAAAGGGAAAATATTGTTAAGAAGACAAGCTTGAGTTTAAGTCCTATGTTCCATGAGTTGAAGCAGTAGACCCATAGGTACGAGATATAATGTAACTCATCCTGCATGGACTGACTGTAATCTACAAGAATTCATAGACAGAAAACAATAATCCTCACCAATAATCTGAAGTTCATTGCAAATTTACTTGCAAGACATAGGATATTCCCCCTTTTGACTCCCTACGTGAACCCAGTGAGCAGATTGGATAAACAAAAGGAAACATGGATGATTTAATATACATTTTATGTATTTGGAACAGAGGCTATCAATTTAGAGGATTTCAAATTGCCCAAAGGAATGAATAGGGCAGTCATATAACTTTTAACCTAATTCGGACATGGTCCTGGTGATACCTTTTGCCCTTGGGTGTGGAGAACAGCGTTTTGTCAAAATAAACAAGAGTTTCATGCAAGTTCTCCCAACGTGGCATACCATTTCAACATCAGAATCAATCAAATTTTGTCGGCCACGTTATTAACAAAATCAAAATACTTTCATTGGTGTGCCAAATGCTTAGCATGGGTAAACATCCCAAGGATGAAAAATACAAACTCACAAGGAAATTCATACGTTCTCTCCAGGGGTGAAATCTAAAATTTGTTACTACCGGTTCTGTGGGTGTAATGTAATGTAATGTAATGAAATGGGGGGGGGGGGCGTGTAATGTGACTGGGTGGGCATGGCCAACTTTTTTTTTTTACTTTTAAAAGCATTTTTTCTACAACCTCTTCAGCCGAAGAGGTTGCAGAAAAAAATGCTTTTAGAAGCCTCTGACGATCCCAGCTGAGCTGCACGATCATCAGAGGCTTTTCTTTTTACTTTTAAAAGCATTTTTTCGGCGGAAGAGGTGGTAGAAAAATGCTTTTAAAAGTTAAAAAAAGAGCCTCTGATGATCTCGCAGCTCAGCTGGGCATGGGGGGGGGGATTTTTTTGCTACTGGTTCTCCAAACCACCCGCTGCCATCACTACCGGATCAGGTGATCCGGTCTGAACTGGGAGCATTTCACCCCTGGTTCTCTCTCTCTCTCTCTCTCTCTCTCTCTCTCTCTCTCTCTCTCTCTCTCTCTCTCTCTCTCTCCCCCTCCCTCCCTCCCTCCCTCCCTGCCTCTTTCTTTCCCTCCCCTCTCTCTCTCTCTCCCTTTCTCCCTCTCTCTCTCTATTCCCCCCCCGCTCTCCCCCCTCCTCCCTCTCTTTCTCTCTCTTTCTTAAGAGAAACCAGCCAAATCTAATCATTTCAAGTCCAATTCATTTCATTGGGCAAGGAAGAATGGATTTCAATTATTATAATGCTTAATATCAGTACAGGCGACTGAGCATTGGTGTAAGCAATTCAGAGTGATGAAGATGCATCTATTCTTGTAGTCATTTTGGCATCCTGATTCTACAGCAAGATGAGAGTTTCATCTTATGTACACCAAGAGTGAAGTTCCATCTTGCAGACATGAAAGGCTGGAAGCAGGGTGACTGAGCATTATACTTCAACCTGTGTTTTGTCTACAGATAAAAGGATAGCCTGAGTGGCCCACAACCACTTTTTTCCTGATTTTATTTCTTTCTTTATTTGATTTTTATCCCACCTTTACTACTTTATAAGTAGCTCAAGGTAGCGAATGTATATAATACCCCTTCCTCCTATTTTCTACTCAACCATCCTTTGAGGTTGATTATACTGAGAGTGAGTGACTGGCCCAAAGTCACCCAACAGCCTTCATGCCTAAGGTGGCACTAGAACTCACAGTCTCCTGGGGATTGGCCCAAAGTCAACCAGCCACCTTTCATGCTGAAGGTGGGACTAGAACTCACAATTCCTTTTAGATTGACCCAAAGCCACTCAGCTGGATTTCATGCCTAAAGTGGAATTAGATTTCAGTGTCTCCTGGTTTCTAGGCCTGCACCTTCAACATTACGCAAAACTTGCTATTATGACCATTTATTATTATGACTATTTATTATGATTTATTATGCCCACTAAAAATGAATGGAAATAGAACAGAAATTCTTGCAAAGGTCAAGGCCAGAGTTTGTTTTTTGATAAACCCCCATTTCCCCATTTGATAAACCCCCATATATGTGTGTATGATTGGTGCAGACATCTCAGTAAATACTTGTTCTGCTTCTTTCAATATCTACTTTGATCCACACACACAGGCTATGTTTGGATGTTGCAGGACCAAGCTGGGAGGAGGACAAATGACAACAGACACATCCTGACATTACTGCACAAATCATGCATCAGACTTTACAATCCAAACATCGTCGCTACATTTGCGAGATGTTGTCATCATGATATTCATCCCTTTGATGTCCATGAAATAGATGCCTACAAGATCAATTATATTTGCAGAGAATTATGGAAGTAACAGCCTGTATGCACACAACAACAGCGTTGCAGTAGTCCGCCTGGACTACTGCAATGCTCTCTACATGGGGCTCCCCTTGAGGTGCACCCGGAGGCTCCAACTGGTCCAGAATGCGGCCGCGCGGCGAATTATGGGAGCGACGTGGCGCTCCCACATGACACCTCTCCTGCGCGAGCTGCACTGGCTCCCGGTGGTCTTCCGGGTGCGCTTCAAGGTGTTGGTGACCACCTTTAAAGCGCTCCATGGCTTAGGACCTGGGTACTTGCGGGACCGCTTCTGCCGCCAATAGCCTCCCACCGGCCAGTACGCTCGCACAGAGAGGGCCTCCTCCGGGTGCCGTCGGCCAGACAGTGTCGGCTGGCAACCAGGGGGAGAGCCTTCTCTGTGGCGGCACCCTCCCTATGGAATGATCTACCCCCGGAGATACGCAGGATTCCAGATCTCTGGACCTTTCGTCGGGCCCTTAAAACCCATTTATTCCATCTAGCTGGGCTAGCTTGACCCCATCCTCCGTTTTTAAATTTGAAATTGATTTTAAATTGGGTTGTTTAAATTCTTGGCTGAATAATATTTAATAATTTTTAATTGTTTTTAACTTTTGTATACTATGTTTTATTCTGGCTGTTCACCGCCCTGAGTCCGCAAGGAGAAGGGCGGTTTATAAATTGAATAATATATATATTATATATATAAATAAATAAAATAACAACAACAAAAGGTGTTGTAAATTTCTCTACTTTTACAGTAGAGGTGGAAGGTGGGGTTCTTGGTTCTCTCTGAGCTTGGTCGTTTTCTTGCAGATGTTTCATTACCAAACTAGTAATGTAACATCATCAGTGCTAAAAGGGAGTGGGGGTTGGTCTCATTTTATTAATAGCGGCTTGCTGGTGTTAGTGGGAGTGAGTGTTCTTGATGGTTAATTCATTAGGCTGTTGTTTCTTGTTAGTTTGTTTGTCTGAGTTGGTTGTTGTTATATTAACATTAGACACTTGTTGGTCTAGTGTTAATCTTGGTGATAATCTCTGTTCTTCCGAGTGTTGATTGTTAGTCTTTCTGTTTTCTTTTTGGTTTTTTGAGTGTCTTTTTTTTTTTTTTTTTGAATGGTGTGTAGATGCTGTTTCTCTTTATGTGTCTGTCGATGCCTGATTTCTCTGGATGGAAGGAAATAACTGGAATCATCTACCTCCATTTTAAAGCTAATTGTTACCCTTTTTAAATCAAGACAAAGCAGATGTTAATTATTTGAACAAGCTACTACTAGTTGGTGATTTTTTATCGTGAGTTGTTTGGTTAACCCATAGTTGAAAATAATTGCAGTTCCTGTTTTTAATTTGAAAAGCAACCATTTAGTCAACACACAGGAATACATCTGTGCCTGTTGATACAGTGTAATATTCTAGTGTTATGCCCGAAACTGAAAGGAACGATAGCGAGATTACAAATCCCCACCCAAGCAGCTTTATCTAAACATCTGGATATTAGATGCTACAGATGCAAACTAGAGTCTCATCTTTCTCATCCAAAGAAAGGGTCTCCTCTGCAGTGATAAACTATTCAGCGTGATTTGGAGAAATTAAATACTTTGAGCCTTCACTCTTCTTAATGATTTCTAAATGAAATCTCCATGATAGATGACTCCGGATGATAATGTCAGACCTGGAGTTTATACTTGTGAAAAATGGCATATTTAAATCCTACTATAAATAAGGAGGGAAGAGAAAGTCTACGCAATTCTTTCCTCTTAGCCTAAGAGGAGAGAGTTATAATTTAGGGGCAGCAATATTAGGTCGTGTGGCCTCCAAGGTTTAATGGGTTTTCTTTCTAACAAAAATATGGATTGAAATTGAAATCAGCTCAGAAGCTGAATATGCTAAGCAGTTTCCAGCCCTTGCTTGTCAATGTCAGGTTCCATATGAATTATCTCCTTTAGGAAGCCTAGCTCATGCTTCCAGCACTAAGATGAATAGCAAAAATAATTTGCACCTACTCACTCCTACGCTGAGGATCGAGTTTCTTCCAAAATAGCCTCTCTCATGATGGCAACAGCAAAGCAGGAAGTTGCACGGGAAGCCATCTCAAGCAGGAGTCTACTAGGGGGTGGTAGGCTTCCACCAATGGTTCTGTGTGTGTTACAGTACCACCCACACTAAAATTTTAGAGGTTCTTCTGGAGTTGTCCTTCTGGAAAGTTACTATAATTTCCATTACCAAGTTCCTAACTATAGGCCAGTGATGCCAAAAAGGGAGCACATGCATGCATCTGGGCCACAACCCAGAAGAGGAGCTGCCAAGGGTGCATGCGCACCCCCAAAAATGAACTTCCGGTTTCAGCTACTGAACTTCCGGTTTCAGACAGTTCTTTCTGGCAGACATGCACGTATGACGATCAGCTGGCCTGTGTGCATACTCACACAGGAAAATGGAAGACCAGCTCTTCCAGTTTCCAGCACTGTCACGTGCAAAAAGGCCAGCAGATCATCATGCATGCATGCGCACCAGAAATCTGGAAGAGGAATGGGCAATGTCACGTGTGCCAGGCGACATGGCTCCGTGTGCCATTTTGGGCACACGTCCATAGTTTCACCATCACGGCTATAGGCAGTCCTCAATTTAGGACCACAGTTCAATCAATCAGAATAGAGCAGAATAGAGTCCAACCCCCTGCTCAAGCACGAGAACCTGTACAATTTGAAACAAGTGGCTGTCCGGTCTTTTCTTAAAAACATTCCGCGATGAAGCACTCACAACTTCTGAAGGCAAGCGGTTCCACTGGCTATTTCTTTTCTCACTGTTAGGAAGTTTCTCCTTCATTCCAGGTTGCTTCTCTCCTTGATGATTTGAGCCCAGTTGAGCCCAAAGCTTCTGTTGCCCCATTTTATGACCTTTCTTGCCACAACTGTTAAATGAATCACTGCAGTTGTTAATACCTTTGCAATATTTTTCCTGTGTCCTTAAAAATTTTCTCCCGTACTCTCTTGTAATATCTCAGTAACCTCACCACAATCTCATGCTCACGCTAAACCGAATGAGAAATCTGGATCAGACATCTCTCCCTTTTCGTTTATGACACGAAACTTTTCATGTGGCTCTTTGCGCAACTTATCCTATTTATGAACTACCTTTATTTAGGACCTGGAGTCCTTTGGTTGAAAAATTCTCACATGTGCCTGCTTCATCACAATGGTGATGTGCGCTCAACTACTTTGATCTTCCTGATGCAAAAATTGTGATGCAGGACTTGAAAGAGAAATAAAACTTGTTTACCGCATTCTATTTTAACATTAAAAGTCCTCAAGGTAACTTATGAAAAGGCAAGATAATATCAGACAATCAACAATTACATTTTTTTTTAAAAAAATGTGCACTACTAACAAATACATCAAACCAGTTGCCACCACCAGGCTGATGTCACAAAGAGAAATGACCTGTGGTAAGTTCTTAATGGGGAGACCATCAAGAAATTTGAGAAATAAAAAAATGATCTTGGCTTTTTTTTAAAAAAAAAAGATTAACTTTCATTATAAGATAAAAATATAAAAGAAACAAAAGTTAGATAAGAAGGCTTCTTGGAAAAACTCAGAAGCACACATTCAGAATTTGCAGAATAACAAGAGTTGGAAAAGACCTTGGAGGTCTTCTAGTCCAAATGCCTACCTCAGCAGGACACCCTATACCACTTCAGACAAATGGCTGTCCAATCTCTTCTTAAAGACCTCCAGTGTTGGGGCCATCACAGCTTCTGGAGATAAGCTGTTCCACTGATTATTTGTTCTCAATGTCAGGAAATTTCTCCTTAGTTCTAGGTTGACTCTCTCCTTGATTAGTTTCCATTTGTTAGTTTTTGTATTGGCCTCAGGTGTTTTAGAAAATAGGTTGACCCCCATCTTCTCTGTGACAGCCCCTCAAATATTGGAAGACAATCATGTCACCCATAGTCCATCTCTTCATTAGACTAGACATACCCAATTCCTGCAACTGTTCTTCATATGTTTTTGCCTCCAGCCCCGTCATTATCTTTGTTGCTCTTCTTTGAATCTTTCTTAGAGTCTCAGCATCTTTTCATTCACCATTCTTGGGCTTGTTTCCACAAGGAGACAATGGATATCCTACGGCAATGAGAGAACAGGAAAGAAGAAAGAAGAGAAAAGAACTGATATTGCCTGAGAGATCGAGAAGTTGAGGGAAAAGTTATGAAAGGAAGAGTGCGTGACTTACCAAGGAAACTCAAGCCTGCTGGGAGAGCTTTCAAAGGCAACGGACCATGTATTTTGCACTGCCTGTCACCGACGGAGATGACAGCTCACAGCCTCTGAACATCTTTGTGGTTGTGGCTGTCTGGGATTTAAAGGAGTGTAATTGCAGGGAATTTGGACATTCATACTTAGCATTTTCTAATGAAGCATGAAAGAAATGAAATTTTGTAAATCTTGAAAAATCACCCTGATAGCAATTTTATAGGAAAACCCCAAGAATTGCTCACTGAAAAATATTTATGTCCAAAGACTACACAATCTAGTCTTTGATCCTGTAATCATTTTTCTCTTAAGGAAAGTCAAACCTTTCCTTGAAAAACTAGACTTGAAAAAACATCCATCCACCCACTATTCATTCATTCCCCTCCCTCTCATCTATCTATCCATTACTTATCATCTATCAGCTATCATATATTCTATCTATCTATCTATCTATCTATCTATCTATCTATCTATCTATCCATTTATCTGATAGATAGGTTATCTACCTACCTATCTACCAGGGGTGAAATCCAGCAGGTTCTAACAGGTTCTGGAGAACCGGTAGTGAAAATTTTGAGTAGTTCAGAGAACTGGCAAATACCACCTCTGGCTGGCCCCAGAGTGGGATGGGAATGGAAATTTTGTAATATCCTTCCCCAAGAGGAGAGGGAATGGAGATTTTGCAGTATCCTTCCCCCAGAGTGGAGTGGGAATGGAGATTTTGCAATATCCTTTCCCTGCCATGCCCACTATGTCACGCTCACAGAACCGGTAGGGGAAAATTTTGGATTTCACCCCTGCTACTTACCTATTACCTACCACATCTATTATCTCTATCTCTATCTATCTTTATCTATTTTTCTTTTCTTTTCTTTATTTATTTGTCAAACATTTACAAGATAGCAGGTATAGGTATAAACATAAACATAAAGGAAGTAAGGACAGAAAAATGGGGACAGTAGGACAGGGACAGTAGGCATGATGGTGCGCTAATGCACGCCCCCTTTATGGACCTCTTAGGGATGGGGTCCATGATAGACAGTTTGAGCTTGAAGATGTGAGGGTTTGAGGCTGTAACTATGGAGTTGGGTAGAGAATTCCAGGCATTATCTACTACCTATCATCTATCATCTCTATATCAGTGGTGTGGCTTGGTGGGCATGCCTTGGTGGGCATGGCAAGGGAAAGATACTGCAAAATCCCCATTCACTCCCCACTCCTGGGGGAACGATATTGCAAAATCTCCATTCCTACCCCACTCTGGGACCAGCCAGAGGTGGTATTTGCCAGTTTTTCCGAACTGCTCAAAATTTCCACTACTGGTTCTCCAGAACCTGTCAGAACCTGCTGGATTTCCCCCCTGCTCTATATCTATCTGTCTGTCTGTCTGTCTGTCTGTCTGTCTGTCTGTCTATCTGTCTATCTGTCTATCTGTCTATCTGTCTATCTGTCTATCTGTCTATCTATCTATCCATCCATCCATCCATCCATCCATCCATCTATCTCCTGCCTACCTTTCCAATCTTTGAACTGCTTTTCGGATTCCATTGATTTGGAAATTTACCTTAAAATCTATTACTGTGATTTACCATCACTGGGAATGTTTTCCATATGCTCATTTTAATCTGGACTGGAATTGGATATCAGTGCCAATAGAGTGCAAGAGCAGACAAATGTTCCTCTTCCACTGAATATTACCTTTGGATTTTGGTATTTTTAATTGGCATTTGGGCAAGGATGGAGGGAAACTGGGAAGCCAGGAGTGATACCGGTGCTCAGCTTGGTTATGTTGTGTAGAGGAAATTGGAACTGTTGTTGACAAGGAAAAAGCAGCATTAGGAGTCTTGAAGCTGAAAAACAGAGAATCCACATACCGCAGGAGAAGAGGAATCTAGCTGGACGCCTGTGCTTCACTACGAAACTATGTGATCAGGCGTGATAAATTGACACTTAAAGCCTGAAATTTAATGTAGAATGTATAACTCTATAGCATCAAAACATGCTAATATAAGGCAACTGGCAGTTGGAACAGAGGGGGAGAGGGAGTAGAATGTCCCAGAACACAGGCCAGATGAGTCACAGGCTGGCCATGCCTATGCCCTGTTTAGCGAAGGGGTAGCACAGAGTTTGTTAATATAAGGCAACTGGCAGTTGGGACAGAGTTTCTTTCAGATAGGGAGGGGAGTAGAATGTCTAACTCCTTAGCATCAGAGCATGTGAATATAATATTGTATATGAAATACTAATGATCTAATGGTCATTTCGAAAAATCCTTTCTTAGTGAGCACCTAGAAGCCAAGAAGAACATATGTGCCAAATTTCAACTTTGTAGGCTTTACCGTTACTGTAATACTGAAGATTTTGTGATGAGTTTACTCCTCTTCTGCACCCAGCCACAACACAACCATGGGTGTAGAGACTTGTGCACAGCAGCGTTATATTTATGAAACAGCAGCCAACACACTTAAGAGGTTAGCGATGGAAGACTCATTAGCAAATCAGAGATGCTGACTTGGCAGAGAATATTCTTGTTAAAGGCTTGATAGATATCTGAGAAATTCCTTGCAGTAGGCTGTGGGAAAAAAAGACCAAGAGAGACATTCTAACGCTAAAAAGCATAATTCGAGACTAAAGTTTGGAACAGATGGACAAGTCTAAGATCGTATCAACCTGATGCAACCTCCTGAACCAGAATTGTGTTTCCTTTGCCCCCATTTCTCTCTCTCTCTCCCTCTCTCTCTCTCTCTCTCTCTCTCTCTCTCTCTCTCTCTCTCTCTCTCTCTCTCTCTCTCTCTCTCTCTCTGCCTTCCTTGTTTAATGAAGTCAGGCTAAAGAAAGATAGAAAAGGGGATTTTTGTGCAAATGATCACAATAATGGGAACCGATAAGAATATCTCCTTGCTCAGCAGTACTGTTGGGCTGGCTAATTAGGCGGTTACTCTTCTTCGGATGATAAAAAGAAAATCTAGGCAGTGCAGGCATCCGAAGAGAGACAAATGTCCTGCAGTTAAGGGAAAATGTGTTTCGGTGTCAGGGGCAAAGAAGTGCAGCTGTATTGTCTGCATAAGGACTCCCTTGTTGCGAGAGAGGAAGCTGAGGAAGCAAACACAAAAAGAAATTGGAGATCCAGAGTAAGACTTCAGCTGTGATCAATCATATCAGAGCCATTTGGGGTACTGGTTAAGGTGCCACGCTAGAAACTATGAAACTATGAGTTCTAGTCTTGCTTTAGTTATAGAATATCAGAATAACGTTATTCTGAATAACATAATTATTTATTTGTTATGCTGCCCACCTTTCTCTCTCCTACAAGGTAACTCTTTCAATTTTGGGCAGAGTAGAAAGGCTGGGAATGCCTGCAAGGAACGACAGAATAACAGAGTTGGAAGGGACCTTGGAGGTCTTCTAGTCCAACCCCCTGCTCAAGTGGGTAACTCTATATCATTTCAGACAAACAGCTGTCCAATGTCTTCTCGAAAATCTCCAGTGTTGGAGCATCCACAACTTCTGGAGAGAAGCTGTTCCACTGATTAACTGTTCCAACTGATAGGAAATTTCTCCTTAGTTCTAGGTTGCTTCTCTCCTTGATTAGTTTCCATCCATTGCTTCTTGTTTTGCCTTCACGTCCTTTGGAGAATAGGTTGACCCTCTCTTTGTGGCAGTCCATTGGAATATTGCTGTCATGTCCCCCCTCGTCCATATTTTCATTAACCTAGACATATCCAATTCCTGCATCCATTCTTCATATGTTTTAACCTCCAGTCTCCTAATCATCATTGTTGCTCTTCTCTGTACTCTTTCCAAAGTCTCAACAACTTTTTTATATTGTGGCGACCAAAACTGGATGCAGTATTCCAAGTGTGATCTTATCAAGGCATTATGAAGTGCTACTAACAACTCACTTGATCTTGATTCTACATGTAAAAAGGGGCAGCGCTTCAATTTTGCAATTGCAACAGCCAATTGGATGTCTTGGACACATGCCTTAGTTATACAATATCAGAATAAGAGAGTTGGAAGGGACCTTGGAGGTCTTCTAGTCCAACCCCCTCTTCTTAAAAGCCTCCAATGATGGAGCACCCAAAAGTGCTGGAAGACAAGCTGTTCCACTGGTTAATTGTTCTCACTGTCAGGAAATTTCTCCTTCATTCTAGGTTGCTTGTCTCCTTACTTAGTTTTCATCCATTATTTCTTGTCTGGTGCTTTGGGAAATAGATTTTCCAAAAATTACAGAAATTACAGAAGCCCACTGGGTGATCCTGGGCCAGTCATTCTCTGAGAGTTCAACTCATCCCATAACAAGGGGAAAAAAGAGGCAGTGGCATTATGTACACTCTCCACATCTGTACAAATAAAGATAGAATATAAGTCTAATGACAATAATAATGTACAGTTTGCTTGGCCTTGGTTTACTAGGTAGACATGGGCCTTGACTTATGACCATAATCGGCACCAGAATTTCCATTGCTATGCCAGGCAGTTGTTGAGTAGCCTTGCCCAATATGATGACATTTCTTTTGCCACCATTGTTATGTAAATCCTTGCAGTTGTTAAGTGAATCATGCAGTCATTAAGCAAATCTGGCTTCCCACCATTGACTTTGCTTGTTGAAAACCAGCCGGGAAGGTCACTAATGGTGATCCCATGACCCTGGAATGCTGCAAGCATCATAAATACATGCAAGTTGCCAAGGACTCAAATTTTGATCACATGATTTTGGGGATGTTGCAATGGTCATAAATGTGAGGACCTCTCAAAAGTCTTTTTTTTTCCACTTTTTATTGTAACTTTGACTTGTCACTAAGTGAATGGTTATAAATCAAGGATGATGTATAATGGTTTATGAAATATAATCCAGTGTTCTGACCCAGCCTTAGCAGAAACAACAGACTCCTTGTCATGAAAACCTTCTCTTTATTTATCTCCTGTGAATTAATGGCATTCAAACACTGAAAAGTCCAGGCAATAATCCTTTAAAGTGTGAACTGCAGTAACAGACCTTATCAGTTCCTTGCGATAATTGCCGGGCCATGAGCTCCCAGCCGCAAAGCTGCAAATTAAATTCTGGCAAGCAGTCTTTGTAGCACGAAATGCAATGAGCAAAATCTTCCAAAATCTGAATGATTGTCTCCTACAACGATCACTCCCCTTTCCTTCTATCTATTCCCCAGCCAGGGAGGGGCCATTCAGTGTCCACATGTGCCTTGCTTCCCGAGTCAACTCCTTGTCCTCAGTTGTTCTCCTTTCCTAACAGCTCTTTGCATATGTGCATCTGGAACAGGCCCAAGCTGTTCTTCCTCCTCACTTATCTCTGCTTCCAAAGGCAGCTGCCTCTCCGGTGGCTGGGAAATGTCAGACGGCCCTGGTTCTATCACTGTGTCCAACACAGAGCATCCATCAGAGCCTTCCCCAGACTCCAGAGCTGGCCCAAATTCCTACCCAACCTCCTCATCGTCCGAGTCTGCCGCCAGCTCTGCTGGCAGCTGGCAGGCCACAACACGTAGGTCTTCTCATGCTGAGTGTACCTAGCCCTTTCTGCCTTATTCAATATACTGCGGTTGAAGAAATTGTGGCTTATTGCAATGTGTGCTTACTTGGAAGTTGAGCTCTTCAGTAAGCCATATGAATCTGCAGGATAGTCTTCAACAAGAAGTTGCTGCAGTTCTTAAATAAGCTCTTGTTGTTTTGTTATTTCATCTATCTACCAGCGAGAGCAATCTTGGATTGTATCAGCACAAATCTGGCGTTAAAAGTTCCATGCAATACTGCACTAATCAGACAGAATATTCTGTCCACTTCTGTGCTGAGGAACTGGAAAGAGTGTAGAAGATAGAAGCTAAATACAATGAGGGAGAGCTGAAGGAACTCTGTTTGTTTAGCCTAAAGCAGGGGTGTCAAACTCAACGCCCGTGGGCTGGATCTGGCCCATGGGGTGCTTAGTTCTGGCCCATGGGGCCACCCTGGAAAGAGCAAAGGATAAGACCATGGTGCCTCTGCCAGCTAAAACAAAGCTCAAGAGGGCCTCACACAGCCCTCCCGAGCTCCTTTTTCAACTGTGACAGCCTCCTGCAGCCCTTTGCCAGTGAAAACAGAGCTTGGGGAGGTGCACGGCCCTCCCGACCTCTGTTTTTGCTGGGAGAGGGCTGCGGGAGGCCATTGAAGACCAAAACAGATGTCAAGTTGGCCATGCCCCCTTGGCCACACACACACCGGTTCCCTAAGGTTAAACACAGCCCCGATGTGGCCCTCAATGAAATTGAGTTGGGCGCCCCTGGCCTAAAGGAAGATATGATAACTGTCTTCCAATACTTCAGAGGTGGGGACCTATGGCCGTTGAGGACTTGTGGACTTCAACTCCCAGAATTCCTGAGCCACCGTTTGTCTGAGGATTCCTGCCCGCTGTCATCCCCACCCCCGGAGGTCCTTTCAACCTGATGAGTCTTTGTTCCTATAGGACCGTGATGGCGAACCTATGGCACGTATGCCAGAGGTGGCACGCAACGCCCTCTCTGTGGGTACACGAGCCGTTGCCCCAGCTCAGTTCCACCGCGCCTGCACCTGCGCCTCCCACCAACCAGCTGGTCTTCAGGTCTCTGCCATGCATGCGTGGGGGGCTGGGGCACATGCAGGAGGTGTGCACATGCGCAGAGGCGGAGGCACATGTAGGGGGCCCATGTACACATGTGTGGGGGTGGGGTGCATGTGTGGGGTGCATGTGCGGGGGCCACACATGTATTGCACACACGTGCTTTGGGCACTTGGTCCGGAAAAGATTAGCCATCACTGCTATAGGACAATCGGATGAATAGAAAAAGTGACGTGATCTTTGCGTGCTAAAGAATAAGTAATCAGCCTCCTGTACAGTAATCGCTTGGAAAAGGCTTGCAAGGATCTCTGCCAACTCCTATGCAGAGAAGTCTCAAAGAATTTTGCCTCAGAGAATATCTTGGCAGGGGTGGAAAAGAAACCTTTGAGAACAGAGTTAATAGGAGATGCTACAATTATTATTCCTCCTCGCAGAGCTGTGATGCTGCCAGAAAAGTGAAGGAGCCTGGACAAGCCAATATAACCTTTGGGGAGGCCTACATTCCACCACCCATATTTCTCTCTTCATGTTCTCATTTTTGTTAATGAACTTTCTCTTTCATCCCCACACAGTAGGTTCACGATCTCTCTGGAAAAGAAAGAAATACAAATACAGAACATAGGGGAGGATCCTTTGAACTAGTAGGACTTGATCTCTCCCTGAGGAATGATCCTGATCTTGAAGCATCCCTGCTACAACTCCTAATTTCTGGACTTTCTTGTCCCAAATTTGCAACCGCGATGAACAATTTGGATAGGAAGAAGCTGGGGAACCTTTCACTCCACCTTCCTCCTCCCCATGGCAAAGTCCTCCAGAAGTCTTTTATTAATAAGTGATTTAAAAAAAAAAAATCTAGAACAACCTTTTATTTTTTCCATTCAAGAAAAAAAAACAATCTTTGACAAGATGAGGTTTTTCAGAAGTAGTTTGAAATTGTCTTCTTCCTAAGACTGAGAAGGACTGACTCGCCAAAGGTCAACCAGTTGGCATTGTGCCTAAGGCAGAATTAGAGCCAACACTTCTGTTGATTTCTCGTCTAGAGGTATTTCCCGAGAAGAGTCCTCCACTCCTCTACTCACAATAGAATCCCTTATGCCACCAGACTCGAAATTCTGGGCATGGACAATCTGGAAGTACGCCGCCTGCGGTCTGATCTAAGCATAGTACACAAAATCATCTGCTAAAACGTCTTGCCTGTCAACGACTTCTTCAGTTTTAACCACAATAGTACACGGGCAAACAATCATTACAAACTCAAGGTAAACCAATCCAAACTCGAATGCAGAAAATATGACTTCGGCAACAGAGTGGTCAATGCCTGGAATGCTCTACCCGACTCCGTTGTTATAGCCTGAAAGCCTCACAGCTTCAACCTCAAACTGTCTACTGTGGACCTCACCCCATTCCTAAGAGGTCCATAAAGGGGGCGTGCATAAGTGCACCGGTTTGCCTACCATCCCTGTCCTACTGTCCCCATTTATCTGTATTTACTTCTTTTGTTTATGTTTATGTTTATATCTGTACCTGCTATATGTACATGTTTGACAAATAAACAAACAAACAGTCTCCTGGTGATTGGCCCAAAGTCACCAGGCAGCTTTCATGCCTAAGGCGGGACTGGAGCTCACAGTCTCCTGGTGATTGGTCCAAAGTAATTCAGTCGGGTTTCATGACTAAGGTGGGACTAGAACTCAGAGTCTCTTGGTGATTGGCCCAAAGTAATTCAGTCAGCTTTCATGCCTAAAATGGGACTATAATTCACAGTCTCCTGGTGATTGGCCCAAAGTAATTCAGTCAAGTTTCATGCCTAAAGTGGGACTAGAATTCAGAGTTTCCTGGTGATTGAACCAAAGTCACCAGGCAGCTTTCATGCCTAAGGTGGGACTAAAACTCACAGTTTCCTGGTGATTGGTGTAAAGTAATTCAGTCAGCTTTCATGCCTAAAGTGGGACTAGAACTCACAGTCTCCTGGTGATTGGCCCCAAGTCACACAGCAGCTTTCATGCCTAAGGCGGGACTAGAACTCAGAGTCTCCTGGTGATTGGCCCAAAGTCACCAGGCAGTTTTCATACCTAAGGCGGGACTAAAACTCACAGTCTCCTGGTGATTGGCCCAAAGTAATTCAGTCAGGTTTCATGCCTAAGGTGGGACTAGAACTCACAGTCTCCTGGTGATTGGCCCCAAGTCACCCAGCCAGCTTTCAGGCCTAAAGTGGAATTAGAACTCATAGTTCCTCTGTTCCTGGATTGCTGCTTTGACAGCTGCATCAAACTAACTCTCAAGAAGCATCTTATTGGTAGCATGGAGATAATTACATCAATCTGCAGATACCTGAACTGCAACAGCTAAACAAAATTGCTGTTCAAAATATGCTGAAGCTTTGCTCGCTTCCAACTTGCCAATCAGCGGTTTAGTGAGCTGGGAGGACATATTTTACATAGAAAAGAAGTTGTGCAGGAGTGACTGTATTTGCCATCCTCGTTGTCATGATTGTGTTCCCCAGTGCATGCAGCACAGGTAGCAGGGCTGCATTTATCATTAAAACAGTGTTTTATTGTGCATAAATATAGACCATTAAGTACACAAACATAAATATAGATCATTACAATGCACAAAGAGCGCTAATATTCATGTACTATAATAGATATATGTTTTACTGCCCACTTTGCAGAGTCAAATTGTTCCAGCAATTGACTTCCACGCAAGTCTGATTTTTTAAAAAAAATAAAATATCCCAGGAATAAATTTGCAGGTCCACTTGATAGTCAGTAGAACAGAGAAGCAGGATTATTATTCTGAAAATATATAGGATTTATGGATCTTTTAATTTACTTGTTAGAGAACAGCCACATTTGGGACCAGAATTTGCATCGCTAAGAAAGATGGTGGTTAACTGAGTCACGTCCAATTTTTTTGCCACAACCGTTTGGTGAATTCATTTTGCCCCATCGACTTTGCTTGTCGAAGGCTGGCTGGGAAGCTCAGAGATGCTGATCATGTGGCTCCAAGAAGATGCAACTGTCCTAAATACATACCTGTTGTCAGGTGCCTGAATTTTTTTCCTGCGACCCTGAGGATGCTGCAATTGTTGTTAAGTGCAGGGAAAAGTTCATAAGTGCCATTGGCAACTTCAAACGGTTGCTAAATGAATAGCTGTGAGTCAAGGACTACCTATAAAGGGAGCTGTTTCTTTGTAGCACTTCATGGAATCACCAAGCAAACATACAATATGCAGGGGTGAAATCCAGCATGTTCTGATAGGTTCTGGAGAACCGGTAGTGGAAATTTTGAGCAGTTCGGAGAACCGGTAGAGGAAATTTTGAGCAGTTCAGAAAATAGGCAAATACCACCTCTGGTTGGCCCCAGGAGTGGGAAGGGAATGGGGATTTTGCAGTATCCTTCCACTGGAGTGGGGTGGGAATGGCAATTTTGTAGTATCCTTCCCCTGCCATGCCCACCAAGCCACGCCCACCAAGCCACACTACGCCCACCAAGCCACACCCACAGAACCGGTAGTAAAAAAAAATTGGATTTCACCACTGACAATACGGCATTACTAGAGGGCGTTCTGGGAAGTGTTGCAACAACAAAACAGGATATTTTTTGTCTAAAAGAGAAAGAATGAAAAGAAAGAATGGAGTATTTTGGCTGTAAAAAAGAAGCTGTGGGAAAAAATCACAAGGACTCCCACCACACTTGGAATATTGCATCCAGTTTTGGTCACCACAATATACAAAAGATGTTGCAGAGTGCAGAGAAGAGCAACCAAGATGATTAGGGGGCTGGAGGCTAAAACGTATGAAGAACAGTTGCAGGAATTGGGTTTGTCTAGTCTAGTGAAAAGAAGGACTAGGGGTGACGTGACAGCAGTGTTCCAATATTTGAGGGGCTGCCACAAAGAAGAGGAAGCCATCTTAATTTCCAAAGCACCAGAAGGCAGTACAAGAAGCAATGGAAACGAATCAAGGAGAGAAGCAACCTAGAACTAAGGAGAAATTTTCTGCCAGTGAGAACAGCTTGCCTTCAGAAGTTGTGGGTTCTACAACACTGGAGGTTTTTAAGAAGAGATTGGACAGTGATTTTTCTGGAAACGGTTTAGGGCCGTGATGGCGAACCTATGGCATGGGTGCCACACGGACCCATATCTATGGGCACCCAAGCGTTGCCCTACCTCAGCACAGCATGTGTGTGCTGGCCACCTGATTTTCGGGCCTTCCGAGCCCACTGGAAGTCGGGAAATGGACAGTTTCCAGACCTCTGGAGGGCCTCAGTGGGGAGGGAGGCTGTTTTCGCCTTCCCCAGGCTCCTAGAAAGGCTCTGGAGCCTGGGGAGGGCAAAAAAATGGGCCTACCTGTCCCACTGTGCCATCGTGTGCCAAAAGCGGGGGAGAGCGGGCGGGTCATGCATGCATGCGTGGAGGAGCGGGGCACATTGAATTACGGGTGTGGGCACGCGCACATGCAATCACCCCCCCACTACCCCCGCTTTTGGCACGCGATGGCAAAAAGGTTAGCCATCACTGGTATAGGGTTTCCTGTTAGAGCAATGGGTTGGACTAGAAGACCTCCAAGGTCCCTTCCAACTCTGCTATTCTGTTAAAAACAAGCTTGATACCCCCCCCCCCCATCCCAGGAAATGATAACCATTAAAGTGATATCACTCTTGTTAAGGTTCCTTATGCCATAGATCTATTGGGAATGAAAAATGTAAGTTTAGCCTCAGCAAGATCCAGGAGAGATACGCCTCCTGAGAATCCCGACTTCAGTCCTAAGCGGGACTGAGATTTTCATAAGGTTGGGAAGCCATGCATAAGAGATCTCTTAGGCCCCTGACGGAAGGGCTTACATCTTATACAGCAACCTACTTTTCAAGGACATTCTACCATTTCAGTTATCTAAAAATACTACGGGAAAGCGAAGCCCTCATTCACAAATAGCCTTTTAGCGTCAGCAATATAATGTGCCCGAACGGAAGCTCTCAGCTGAACATCTGCTTACTCACCACTGATTCAGATGGTTACAGCAGTGCCATTCAGAAAAAGTGCAAACATTCTTCAGCGTTATCATCATTAAAGGGAAACCGCCAGTGTTTCAACCCTCGCAAAATATTTGCCGCCTGCTTTCTTCTCCGTCCTTTATTACCTGAGTTTGCATAATCAGGTGCTATAAAATCTCAACACCTTTTACAATCACACGTCTCCTGAACCAAATACTTATTTTTTAAAAAAAAGAAAGAAGAGGAAGTGGCAGTATTGCTGCTTTTAAAAAAAGTTATTACTATGAATCATACACTCTGGAAATCACAGGAATATTGTAAAATACAGAAATAGGCTTCATTCATTCATTCATTCATCCATTCATCCATTCATTCAAAATAAATAAAGGAAAATGTGCTCATTCATGTGATTTAGATGGCTATCGCCTTGGCAAATACAGTTCCAGGCAGCTTGCAGGAGGTTTGAAACAAAAAGAGAAAAATAATAACGCAACACACAAATGGCTTCAATACAGGTAGTCCTCGACTTACAACCAGAATTTGGGACTCGAATTTCTGTTGGTAAGCAAGACAGTGGATAAGTGAGGCACACCTGATTTGGCATTTTTTGCCATGGTTGTAAAACAAATCGTTACGATTCTTAAGGCACCAGGGGCATCAGCGGAGCTGGGGAAGATTACATGTGTCCAAGACATCCAATTGGCTGTTGCCATTAAAAAATTGAAGCCCTTCCCCTTTTGACATGCATGTGATATAGCTGTGATGGCGAATCTATGGCATGGGTGCCACAGGTGGCACGCGGAGCCATATTGGTGGGCACGCGAGTGTTGCCCTAGCTCAGCTCCAGGGTACATGCGTGCACCGGCCAGCTGATTTTCAGGCCTTCCGGTCCCATCAGAAGTTGGGAAACTGGCTGTTTCTGGCCTCCAGAAGGCCTCCAGGGGGATGAGGAAGGCTGTTTTTGCCCTCCCCCGGCTCCTAGAAAGCCTCTGGTGCCTGGGGAGGGGGGAAAACCGGCCTACCAGGCCCACTGTGCCATCATATGCCAAAAGCAGGGGGAAGTGTGGGGGGGTCACGTGCACATGTGCGGGAGAGAGGGACATATTGAATTATGGATGTGGGCACCCGCACCCGCGACCCCCCATGCTCCCCCCGCTTTTGGCACGCGACGGCAAAAAGGTTAGCCATCACTGTGATATAGAATCAAGATCATGTGAAGTGTTAGTACTGCTTTAAATGCCTTGATAAGGCCCCACTTGGAATATTACGTTCAGTTTTGATTGCCATGATATAAAAAAAATGTTGAGAACTCTAGAAAGAGAGCAGAGAAAAGCAATAAAGACGATTAGGAGACTGGAGGTTGAAACATATAAAGAATGGGTGCAGGAATTGGATATGTCTATTATAATGAAAAGAAGGACCGGGGGTGACATGATAGCAGTGTTCCAATATCTCAGGAGCTGCCACAAAGAAGAGGGGGTCAATTATTCTCCAGAGCACCAGAAGACAAAACAAGAAGCAATGGATGGAAACTAATCATGGAGAGAAACAACCTAGAACTAAGTAGAAATTGTTCCTATCAGTTGGAACAATTAGTCACTGGAACAACTTGCCTTCAGAAGTTGTGGGTGCTCCAACACTGGAAGTTTTCAAGAAGAGATTGGACAACACTTGTCTGAAACGGTATGGAGTTACCTGCATGAGCAGGAGGTTAGACTAGAAGACCTCCAAGGTCCCTTCCAATTGTGTTGTTCTATAACTTCTGATATATTTTTAAAACACTTCAGTCAGGCAATTGGAGCCATCATCCCAACTTTTTTTTTTTTATCCCACCTGCATGGATAATCCTGATCGATGCAAGGATTAAGATATTTTGGGTTGATTTGAAAGCTCTTAATGACTTGTGTTTACTTCTGGAAATGCCTTCTCCTTACTTCTGTATTACTTCTTTGCTTCTATAATACCAATTGCTCTTATCCATAGGAAAGATCCTTTAGAAGATTCCTCCAATGCCAGACATTTGCTTCCCTAGACCTTCTCAAGGTCTGGAATGATTGTCGGAGAGCGATCTGTTTGGCATCTATTTCATTAAAGAGTTTGGTAAATAATAAATAAATAAACTTTATTGTCATTTTATATGTATACACAGTATACACATACAACGAAACTTACTTGACACCCAAAGACCAGGTCCCACACGCATAATCCCCAGCACACTCCCACCCACCACAATTCCCCACCCCTAAAACCACCCAAACATCTACACAACAGACCAAGTAATACTGTCCAACAATTCACTGATAATGGCATCAGTGAATGTATCTCTCCTGCCATTTTTTTCCTCCAAGAATCAACCTCGATATTGATTTTAATTATGTTGTTTTAGTTTTCATTGTGCATTTTTTCTTTTACCATAAGGCCCTTTTACTGTTGAAGGAACAATCATATAATTCAGTAACGAACAGATAGATAAAATGTCTTGAAGCAGAGGTTGGAGAAATAACTACCGTGTTTCCCCGAAAATAAGACCCTGTCTTATGTTTTTTTTGAACCCTGAAATAAGCGCTTGGCCTTATTGCCATGCACTCAAAAGCTAGATTGGGTTTATTATCAGGGGATGTCTTATTTTGGGGGAAATAGGGTAGGACAGTGATGGCAAGCCTTTTTGGCACTGAGTGCCGAAAAGGGAGCGCGCGTCTGGGCCACAACCAGACGAGGAGCTCCACAGGGTGCATGTGCACACCCGAAAATGAACTTCCGGTTTCAGCTACTGAACATCCGGTTTCAGCCAGCTACTCTTCTGGGTTTCTGGCATGCATGCACACCCGATGATCAGCCGGAAAACGGAAGACCTACCCTTCTAGTTTCCAGCATTGCTGCGTGCAAAAAGACCAGCTGATCGTCACGCACGCATGCACGCCAGAAACCCGGAAGAGGAACGAGCGACGCTGCACGTGCCAGGCGACATGGCTCCATGTGCCACTTCAGGCACGCAGGCCATAGGTTCGCCATCACAGAACTAGGAGGACCACTGCAAAAATCAACATGATTTGGGAGGTCAACACCGAGAGATGGCTCAAGTTAGGAAGCCCAACTGTAAGTAGAATGCATATGAAGAAGTAACCTGACTAGGGGTCTTGAATGACCACTGTACAGCTAGTCCTCGGCTGACGGCCACAATCAAGCCCAACGTTTCTGTTGTTAAGTGAATTTTGCCCCATTTTATGACCTTTCTTGCTACAGTTGTTAAGTGAATCATTGCAGTTGGTAAATTGGTAACGTAGTTGTTAAATGAATCTGCTTCCCGCATGGGCTTTGCTTGTCAGAAGGTCACAAAAGGGGATCACATGACCCTGGGACACTGCAACCGTCATAACTATGAAACCGGTTGCCAAAAGCCCAAATTTCGATCGTATGACCATGGGAACGCTGCAATGGTTGTAAGTGTGAAAAACGATCATAAGTCACTTTTTTCAGTGCTGTTGTGACTTCTGTCAGTAAACAAATGATTATAAATGAAGGGCTACTTGTAATCACAAAATCCTGAATATGTCTGTGTGTGTGCACACACATCAGCGGTGCGTTGTCCCTGGTTTGAGCCGGTTCTATAGAACCGGTAATAAAACCGGAGGGAGGCTCCGCCCACCAAGTCCAAAATCATCAGAATGTTGGACATTTATGCGCGCAGCCCCGTTGTGAACCAGTAGTAAAGGTAAGTAGAACCCACCCCTGACTCAGATATGCACACATAGCAATAACCATATACCGCTTTACAATGCTTTACAGCCCTCTCTAAGCGGTTTACAGAGTCAGCCTATTTCCCCCAACAATCGGGGTCCTCATTTTTACCCACCTCAGAAGGATCAAAGGCTGAGTCAGCCTTGAGCCTGGTGAGATTCAATCTGCCAGATTGCAGGCAGTTGGCAATTTGTCAGCAGAAGTAGCCTGCAGTACTGCACTCTAACCACTGTGCCACCGTGGCTCATGTACATGTACATACATATGTGTCAGAACTTCATATGGAACTGCATCATGCAAAGAGCCTTCCCTTGGGGTGGTATTTATTTTTATTTATTTATTTTATTAAATTTATATGCCGCCCTTCTCCGGAGACTCAGGGTGGCTTACAATGTGTTAAGCAATAGCCTTCATACTTTTGTATATTTTTTATACAAAGTCAGCTTATTGCCCCCAGAAACTGGGTCCTCAATTTACCTACCTTAGAAAGGCTGAGTCAACCTTTAGCCTCGAACTTGCAATAATTGCTGACAGCTGAATGTTAATAACAGGCTATTAGCCTGTTGAGCTATCTGAGGCTCTTATGGTATATATGATACTACACAATTGTTTGCTGATCAGACAAGGAAAGTCCATCCCCAACAACAGCTTGTTTTCCCAACTCGGTATTCGGCCGCAATCCCTGTCACGATTATATGACTTTGAATTATTTTTTTTTTAAAAAAGAAATACCCATTACCTCTCCTTTATTTCTCTAAAACAGACCGTTGGCATTCATTTCCTCTCCTTCTGAGCCCTGATGGTCAAAGTGCGTCTTTTAGAAAAAAGATCTAGCAGTCAATTACCTGTAATTGCACATTTCCAGGTCATTTCGGTGTCTTGTGCCAGCCGAGTTCTCTGTACCCTGTTATTTCAGGACACGGCCCTGACATGTTCAGGATTCCATATGTTGCCATTGGAGGTGTATTTATTTATTTAAAAAAAAATAAAAAATAAAACAGAGCCAAAGCAAAGTCACTTCAGGGAGGACAGAGCCTTATAGTCTTATAGGCAGAAAACGTCAGGTGTAAAAGTTAAAACAAAAGGAACAAAAAATTCCAATAGACTTTTGTCAACCTTGAATAAGGAGCCTGTCCTACATTTCCTATCTATTCACCCTGGTGGTTGTATAAGCAGGAGAGCATTACATCAGGAGCATTGAGGCCGGCCTCACAAAGAGGGTATGGAGCAGGGGTGAAATGCTCCCGGTTCGGACCGGATCATCGATCCAGTAGCGATGGAGGCAGGTGGTTCAGAGAACCGGTAGCAAAAATCCCTGCCGCTCCCCCCCCCCCCCCGCCCACACACCATACCCAGCTGAGCCGCACAATCATCTGAGGCTTTTTTCTTTTTTTTTTACTTTTAAAAGCATTTTTTCTACAACTTCTTCGGCCAAAAAAATGCTTTTAAAAGTCAAAAAAAAAAGCCTCTGATGATCACGCAGCTCAGCTGGGATCGTCAAAGGCTTTTAAAAGAAAAAAAGACTCTGCTGATCAGGCAACTCAGCTGGGATTGTCAGAGCTTTTTGAAAGCATTCGCCGAAGAGGTCGTAGAAAAAATAATTTTAAAGGTTAAAAAAAATGGCCACGCCCACCTAGTCACATTACCCTACCACCACCAAGCCACGCTCACAGAACCGGTAGTAACAAATTTTAGATTTCATCACTGGTATGGAGGGAAGAGTAGGGCGCCAAACAGATGTTGCATGCACCATGAGATGGAACTGTAAAACAATACAGATAGTTCACAACTTACAACAGCTCATTTAGTGACCATTTGAAGTTACAACGGCACTGAAAAAAGTAACTTAAATAGTAGGAGGCAGTGATGGTACAGATCAGAGGTGGTATTCAGCAGATTCTGACCAGGGGTGGGTTCTACTTACCTTTACTACTGGTTTGAAACAGGACCGCATGCACATGCTTCTGTGCATGCTCAGAAACTTCCTGATGACGTCCAGATTGGTGGACGGAGCTTCCTGCCGGTTTTATTACCAGTTCTTATGAACCGGTCCGAACTGGGGGCAATACACCACTGGTTTTGACCAGTTCTGGCGAAACGGTAGCGGAAATTTTGAGTAGTTCGGAGAACCGGTAAATACCACCTCTGACTGTCCTTGCCCCCATCTATTCTCTGCCTCCCGAGTCCCAGCTGATCGGGAGGAAATGGGGATTTCGCAGTAATCTTCCCCTGGAGTGGGGAGGGAATGGAGATTTTGCAGGAACCTTCCCCTGCCATGCCCACCAAGCCACGCCCACCAAGCCATGCCCACAGAACCAGTATTAAAAAAATTTGAATCCCACCACTGGTACAGATAGCCCCTGACTTACAACAGGTCGTTTAGTGACTGTTCAAAGTTACAACAGCACAAAATTGTTGTACAACAGAAGAAAGTTGATTTATCACTATTTTTCACACTAGCGACCATTTCAACATCCCTAGGGTCACATGATCGCAATTCAGAGACTTGGCAACTGGTTCAGACTTGTGTCCCAAGGTCACGCGATCCCCTTTTGCAATCTTCTGACAAGCGCAGCCAATGGGGGAGCCAGATTCGCTTAACAGCCATGTTAGTAACCGAACACCTGCAGTGATTCACTTAACAACTGTGGCAAGAAAGGTGGGTAAAATGGGGCAAAACTCACTTAACAACTGTCTCGCTTATCAACAGAAATTTTGGGCACAGTTGTGGTCATAAGTCAAGGGCTACCTGTACATCTTTAGCTGTGCATCGTGTTCCTCAACTGAGATTTTTTTTTTAGATTATTTGCTTGATGTATTCAACAACAGCTGATTGCAGGATTTATTCTGCAACTACTGCACCTCTAAATTCAGTTTTATCTCTGGCAGGCAAGATTCTGCAAAGATTAACCCCAGGGCATGAAATCAAGTTTCTACCACAAGGAAAACAGATATGGAGTAAGTATTCCTGCTTTCCTTTCCTATTATGGTACCTTCCTGTGGAACTCCCTTACCAGTGAAGCTGGTACTTGCACTCAGAGAAAAGTACCAAAGGGAACTGAAAAATATCAAAATGGCTGCCACAAAGAAGAGGAGGCCAACCAGGGATGGCATTTACTTACCTTCGCTACCAGTTCACAAATGGGAGCATGCCCGCGCGGGTGCTCACTTCGCTCGCGTGCACCACCTCCACGCATGTGCAGGGCATTCTGTGCATGTGCAGAGCATCAAAAACGGGACATAATGACATCCAGGAGGGTGGGCGGAACCTCCCACAGCCGCCGCTACCAGTTTGTCTGAACCGAATAGAACCGGCTGAATACCAGCACTTGGGCCAACCTATTCTCCAAGGCACCTGAAAGCAGGACAAGAAGCAACGAATGGAAACTAACCAAGGAGAGAAGCAACCTAGAACATTGTCATTTCCTGACAATGAGAACAGTTACTCAGTGGAATGGCTTGCCTTCAGAAGTCATGCGTGTTCCATCACTGGAGGTTTTTAAGATTGGATAGCTATTTGTCTGAAATGGTAGAGCAGGGGTCCCCAAACCTGGCAGCTTTAAGACTTGTGGACTTCAACCAGTGGTGGGTTTCAAAAAGTTTTTGCTACCAATTCTGTGGGTATGGCTTGGTGGGCGTGGCAGGGGAAGGATACTGTAAAATCTCCATTCCTACCCTACTCCAGGAGAAGGATACTGCAAAATCCCCATTTCCTCCTGATCAGCTGGGACTTGGGAGGCAGAGAATAGATGGGGGCGGGGCCAGTCAGATTTTTTACTACTGGGTCTCTGAACTACTCAAAATTTTTGCTATGGGTTCTCCAGAACTGGTCAGAACTTGCTGAAACCCACCTCTGACTTCAACTCCCAGAATTCTCCAGCCAGCTGGCTGGAGAATTCTGGGAGTCGAAGTCCACAAGTCTTAAAGCTGCCAAGTTTGAAGACCTCTGTGGTAAGAGATTGGAACTAGAAGACCTCCAAGGTCCGTTCCAACTCTATCATTCTGTTGTTGAAAAGAACTCTGGGAGATGAAGTCCATAATCTTAAACCTGCCAAGGTTGAACACTCCTGCTTTAAAGACACTGTGAATTCGAGGGTCTATTGAGAATACGAGACTAACATTAAAACACTTGCGCTTGGCTTTCCCAAGAGCAGAACTGCAGTTCGATGTTTTGTTTGTTTTGTGCACATACCTTTCGAGTGCCCTGCTAGGTTTCCTTCCCCGGTACGTACAACTCAACTGCTCTCTCTGTGAAATGGTTGAATTCCAAAGACATTCCCCCCCCCCCCCTCCTGCTGCCACTATTCCTGTTTTGCAACCACGCATAATATATGTACAGGCCTGCAGGAAGAGACCAACCCTTCATAAAGGAAAGATTTAGGCCGCCTGTTCCAGGCGCAAAGTGTACAATCAAGTCTCAACAAGACTGCTTTATATCTCTTGTGCAATTTCCAATCTTGTTTAACTATGCAAAATGTCACTTCAGGGAAGTGATCGTCCCTTCCTGAATTCCAGCCAACTCCAACCCTTATTCTTAAGTTATCGGGGACACCTTGAGTGGTTTTATGTCTAGTTTTTACCGTTGACTTTTCCCAAGTATATTAAGTTTTCAAAGACATTTTCCTCCACCCCCACCCCCACCCTTCCTGGAAGCTCTCACGGTGCTTTTTAAAGGCACGCGAGTTACAAGTAGTGACAAAATAAGCGCAAATGTAAAAAATTCTTGGGAAAAATCTTAGAACCCAAGCAAAAAGGAAATCTGTAGTATCCAGATCGGAAGGCATATATATAAATACCCTATGCCACCAAACTTGAAATTCTAGGCCTAAAAAATGTAGAACTACGCCGCCTTCGGTCTGACCTAAGCGTAGTACATAAAATTATCTGCTACAATGTCCTACTTGTCAATGACTACTTCAGCTTCAACCACAGCAATACACGAGCACACAATAGATACAAACTTAAAGTGAACCGCTCCAAATTCGATTGCAGAAAATACGACTTCCACAACAGAGTGGTCAGTGCCTGGAATGCAGCACTTGACTCTGTGGTTTCATCCCCAAACCCCAAAAATTTTAACCTTAGACTGTCTACTGTTGACCTCACCCCATTCCTAAGAGGTCTGTAAGGGGTGTGCATAAGTGCAGCAGCGTGCCTACCATCCCTGTCCTAATGTTCCCTATATTTGTATTCATTTTATGTATTCAATTCATTCTTATACATATTATCTAACATGCTTATTATATGACAAATAAATAAAATAAAATAGAATAAAATAAAATATAAAATATAAAATAAAATGCATTCAGAGGAATTCCTTCTTAAGGAAGCCAAAGTCTACAGGTCGTAAACCAGCTTACTGGTTATTCATTAATTGCACACTAGTCCTGTTTGCACAAGATGCTGAACTGAGTGAGGAGTGGATTAACATTTAATGCAGGGGTCTCATGAGGACTAACGTGCCAGCCTCATGGACGTAGCCTGAAGCTCTTTTCATGTATTGATATGAAACGCTAGTAAATCGAAACAGAGATAATACAAATGTATCTCGATATGCCATATGCCTCCTTCATGTTTCAGGATCTTTCTCTCAGCCCCTTATCTAGTTAGCAGACCTCCAGAAGCCCTGGCTTTAGGCTGCTGCTTCTAAATGCCAGGTGGTCTTGTGGTTAAGGTACCAGACTGGAAACTGGGAGACTGTGAGTTCAAGTCCTGCCGTAGCCATCAAAGACAGCTGGGTGACCCTGAGCCAGTCACTCTTTCTCTCTCTCAACCCCAACTCACCTCAGAGGGCTGTTGTTGTGGGAAAAATAACAGGAGGAAGGTGTGTTGGATATGTTTTGGCTTATACAACATACCACTCCATGGCGCTTTACAGCACTCTCTGAGCAGTTTACCAAGTCAGCATATTGCCCCCAACAATCTGGGTTCTCATTTTACTGACCAGACAGGATGGAAGGATGACTCAACCTTGAACCAGATACTTATTAAATAGAGATAGATAGATAGATAGATGATAGATAGATAGATAGATAGATAGATAGATAGATAGATAGATAGATAGATAGATATTATTTGTTGTTGTTAGTTGTGAAGTTGTGTCCGACCCATCGCAACCCCATGGACAACATTCCTCCAGGCCTTCCTGTCCTCTTACCATCCCCTGGAGACCATTTAAACTCATGCCGACTGCTTCAGTGACTCCATCCAGCCACCTCGTTCTCTGTCGTCCCGTTCTTCTTTTGCCCTCAATCTTTCCCAGCATTACGTTCTTCTCCAGTGAGTCCTTCCCTCTCATTAAATGGCCAAAGTATTTGAGTTTCATCTTCAGGGTCTGGCCTTCTAAAGAGCAGTCAGGATTGATCTCCTCTAGGACTGACCGGTTTGATCACCTTGCAGTCCAAGGGACTCGCAGGAGCCTTCCCCAGCACCAGAGTTCAAAGGCCTATAGATACTATAGATAGATAGAAATTATATATAGAGAAAGAAAGATGATAGAGAGAGATGATAGAGATGATAGATAGATAGATAGATAGATAGATAGATAGATAGATAGATAGATAGATAGATAGATAGATAGATGATGGATGGATGGATGGATGGATGGATGGATGGATGGACGGACAGACAGACAGATAGCTAGCTAGCTATAGGGCCTAGAGCAAAGGGGTTGACCTAGAAGACCTCTGAGGTCTCTTCCAGCCCTATGATTATATGTTGCACGTTCTCTGTTGTTGTAAGGCCTTCCTCATTATGCTTGGGAGGACTGACCTGGTATGTATCACCAAGACCTGACAGGGCCCAAAAGGGATAGTGGTGGCCCTTTGGGACAAATGCCCAGCTAGGTTTAAAGTATGGCATCTGGTAGAGCAGGGTTAGGAAGTGTAGCAATTGTCATCCAGGAATCACTCATGGATCAACAGATGTGAGACCATTAAGTTGGGTTCTAGGATCAATGGGGTTGTTGCAGTTCTACAAACTTTCTGCTACAAAGCAACCTCCCTGTCTCAGCTCCTTGATTCCAATCTCTGGGTTGGCAGTGGAGTTTCAAGACTAATGGTTTCAGGGAACTTCAGTCAGCCTTTTCTGGGAATTAGGTCTGCAGTCGCTCAGGAATTCATGACCTGTCCCATGCCAGGTCATCCAGAGCCTGGCATGGGACAAGAGACTAACTGAAGGTACCTTGGAGGTCTCCTAGTCCAGGGGTCTCCAACCTTGACAACTTTACAACTTGTGGACTTCAACTCCCAGTATTCCTCAGCCAGTGTGTGCTGGCTGAGGAATTCTGGGAGTTGAACTCACAAGTCATAAAATTACCAAGGTTGGAGACCAGTGGTGGGATTCAAAAATTTTTACAACTGGTTCTGTAGACGTGGCTTGGTGGGCATGGCATGGCTTGGTGGGTGTGGCTTGGTGTGCGTGGCAGGGAAAGGATACTGTAAAATCTCCATTCCTGCCCCACTCCAGGGGAAGGATACTGCAAAATCCCCATTCCCTCTCCACTCCAGGGGAAGGTTACTGCGAAATCCCCATTTCCTCCCGATCAGCTGGGACTCAGGAGGCAGAGAATAGATGGGAGCGGGGCCAGTCAGAGGTGGTATTTACCTGTTCTCTGAACTATTCAAAATTTCCACTACCGGTTCTCCAGAACTGATCAGAACCTGCTGAATAGCACCTCTGTTGGAGACCCATGTCGTAGTCCAACTCCCTGCTCAAGCAGCAGATTCTATACCATTCCAGACAAGTGTGTCCAGTCTCATCTTAAAGCTTCCAGTGATGTAAAACCAGCATCTTCTGAAGGCAAGTTCTAACTGTTACAAAATTTCTCCTTAATTCTAAGTTGTGTCTCTCCTTGATGAATTCCCATCCATTGTTTCTCATCTTGTCTTGTGGTGCTTTGTAAAATAGGTTGACCTTCTCTTCTTTGTGGCAGCCCCTCAAATATTGGAAGACTGCTATCATGTCTCCCCTAGTCCTTCTTTTTATTTAACCAAACATACCCAATTCCTGCAACTGTTCTTCATAAAGTTTAGCTTTCAGTCCCCTAATAATCTTTCTTGCTCTTTCCTGTTGGCTCTTTCCACAGACTCAACATCTTTTTTTATATATAATAAGGGATGCAGTATTCCAAGTGTGGTGTTTTATTAAGGCTTTATAAAGCGGTGCTAGTACTTTGTGTGTTCTTGATTCTATCCCTCTGTTAATACAGCCTAGGATGGCATTGGCTTTTTTAGCTGCCGCCGCACACTCCTGGCTCATATTTAAATTAGAACAATGTTCACCCAAGATCCAGTATCCCTGTTGAGATAGTGATATGTGATTTAAAATTGGAAGAGCTTTTGGGCTCCCCTTTGTCATGGCCAAATCATGTCCTGATTACTATGGGATTCCCTGTCACCATCATCCATCTGTAGGGAGATTGGACCAGGGGTGAAATCCAGCAGGTTCTAACAGGTTCTGGAGAACTGGTAGCGGAAATTTTGAGTAGTTCGGAGAACCAGCAAATACCACCTCTGGCTGGCCCCAGGAGTGGGGAGGGAATGGGGATTTTGCAGTATCCTTCCCCTGGAGTGGGGTGGGAATGGAGATTTTGCAGTATCCTTCCCCTGTCATCCCCACTAAGCCAAGCCACACCCACCAAGCCTCGCCCATAGAACGGGAAGTAAAAAATATTGGATTTCACCACTGGACTGGACTCATTGGATTGGTCCATCCTCAGCAACCGATGGACCCAGATGGGTTTCAGAGGAATATGGGGGTTGTTTATTTATTTAGATTACTAAATAAATTGCTTTGTTTATTTATCTAAATAAATAGTCTTCTGCACATGAATCTATGCACATCTTTATTTTTTTTTTTCATTTGCTGGAGATTAGGAGACATTTTACATACTCACACACCAACTATATTAAGGCACTAAAACTTGGCAAGCAAATAGGAAATCTAAATTAAGCTCAAATGCAACAGGGCAGCCAAGGTGGAGGAGTAAAGCAAAATAACATTGAGGAATCCAGATGAAAAGCAAGAATCCCCAACTAAATTAGGATGCTTTGGAGAGAGAACACAAACAACATATTAGCAGACAGAGCTCTATAAGTTACCCATACCACACACACAGGAAGAGATTTAAAGACGGAAAGCTCCTGACCATCAAGCAAGCACAGCCATTTTCAATTACCAGAACCAAGCTACTTGAGAGAAAAAGAATAGCTTATTTCCAAGTAAACTATTTTGCCCAAAGCACCAGCTCACACAACGTCTTCTTCCGTTTTGCCCACAACAACAGCAGCATTCCTGCAAGTTAGATACTTAGACTTTGATCTCCAGAACTCCAAAGGATTATCTCATTTGTGGGACATGATTTTCAGATGACTTTTTTTGCTGGTTTGGTAAAATCTGACAGGCTCGGCATGCTCCAAATCTCGACAGTCACACAAGGTCATCTTAACAGGACTTCAAAGATGTCACCTTTAATTTCTGTCTCATTTTATTCTCCTTTGACAAAACACATCTTCCTGTCGGGACTACCCAAACGGGTGTGCTACTTTTCAAGTTCCCTGGAATCCTTAATCAGGGAAGAGAGTATCAAAGAATGAGAAAAAAGAAAGAGAGACTAAGCATTAGATCAGAGGTTTCCGCCATGACTTTGACAGCTCAAACATCACTCCTTTTTGTTGGGACCTAGGCTTCCTGAGTCTTTAAAACACATGAGTAATCACAAAAACCTCTTTTATTGCAACAGCTGTGAATGAACATAATTCACAGTTGTGAATGAGCATTCACAACAGCTGTGAATTATGTTCATTCACAGCTGAGTCCCAACTAGTTGCAAAAAGTCCTTCCGGAGAAGTCTTTCAGGATAATCACCAACCTTTATCTCCCTTGACACTCTGCCAAAGACCTACTTGGCAAAGCCACATGGAGTCCAGAATTAAACAGAGATGCCGACTGGGAACAGAATTAACAATGTTGCTTTCCTGCAAAGGGCCCACATGCATTTGCTCCTCTTTTAAGCCTTATGGGAGGGACCAATCATCTCCAGACCTTACTCCCGAGTCGTCCCTTTTGTTTTAACTGTTCTTGCCTTCTGGCAGCTCTGTGCATGCACGCACTAGGAACAGGCTCCTCCTGTTCTTCTGCCTCTCTGATATCCGACTGTGGAGGCTCCGGAGTCCGCACATCACTCCCAGGTGGCCCTGGCCCCATCTCTGCCTCTGACACAGAGCCCTTGTCTGAGCCTTCCCCAGACTCCAGAACTGGCCCATGTTCCTCCCCAGCCTCCTCACTGTCCTACACTGCTGCCAGCGCCGCAGGCTGCTGGTGGACCACAACACCTCTAGAGCAGAGGTTTCCAAATGTGATAGCTTTAAGATTTGTGGACTTCAATTCCCAGAATTCCCCACCTCAGCATGGTTGGTTGAGGAATTTTGGGAGTTGAAATCCACAAATCTTAAAGTTGCCAAGTATGGATACTCTGGCTCTAGAAAGGAATTTGTAGACTGAGTACATTTTGGGATATATCCAGGGGTGGGATTCTACCAGCTCGGACCAGTTCAGATGAACTGGTAGCTCCAAAGATCAGCTGGGAGCAAACCGGTTTGTGCCAACGATCAAGTTGGCCCGCCCACCTGCCCCTGTGCTTTACTTACCTTTATCTTCTCAGCTAATTGGCATGGAATAGCAGATTGCTGCGGCTCAGGTGTGTTACACCCAAGTGGTAACACAGAAGGTTAGTATTTGTATAACTGTGCACGCGTGTGTGTGTGCAAAGCTTATGATCACTGAACCGGTTGTTTAACTGGCAGCATCCCACCACTGGATATATCTCATTGGTATCAAGTTGTACCTAGGATCCAAAAATGATTCGTCAGCCCCTTGTAGCAGTTTCTGAAACATAAAAGCCATTAGTTCTCATTTATCTTTTAGCCAGGTGAAGTTCACCTGTCTCCTGGAGAGACAGAAAGCTTATTAAATGTAATAAGAAGCTAGAGAAACTGAAAAAGGAATTATCTATGCACTGAGCTCTGATGTTCCCCTCTTAGGTTGCGTCAATGACCAATTTTCTATCAAATATTTAGACTGCCGGTAGTTGGCATGTTATTTCCAACCTCTTACAATTCCAAATATGGACAATAACTACCTTATTATTTATGTGTTTATTTCTTTTCTCAAAACATACACTACAGAAAGATACAAAAATAAACTATAAACATTTAAAAAACTAAAACAGTGTAATTAATTAACAACAATAAGCAAAACAGAAATAACATACAGTATGAACAATCTAGGCCAGGGGTGTCAAACTCGCGTCATCATGTCATCATCACGTGATGTATCGTGACTTTTTTCTCCGCTAAACTAGGGGTGGGCGTGGCCAGTGCATGACACATCCAGCCCGCAGGCTGCAAGTTTGACACCCCTGATCTAGGCATATTCAAATATTACACTGTGTGAAGATATCAATTTTTTAAAAAATGCTATTATTATAACACAGCATGAAATGTCTGCCAAAGGGGAACATATTGCATCATTTTTTTTTAATTAGTGAGAAAGTCTGCCTTTTCAAAAATGGATAAATAAATTGGACATTTCTTGAATCCTGTCCCTAATATCTGGAATAATAATTCTTTTCCAATTTCCCAAAATAATTCAATTAGCAATTTTCCATGCTCAGCATAGTCAAAGTTCCTCAAAAGCAATAGAATTCCAGATTTTTAGAACATAATTCAACCTCTTCAACAGAAAGAAAATTTCTCCATTAAATCCCTCTCTGTCTCTCTTTCTCTCTCTTGAAAATGGTGTTCCAAAAAGATGCCAGTAACTCATTATTTTTCAGTCTTGACAACTTTCTGAGGTGTGGACTTCAACTCCCAGAATTCCTCAGCTGGCTGGGGAATGCTGGGAATTGAAGTCCATACCTCTGAGAGTTGTCAAAGTTGAGAAATGCTTCAGTAACCCATAGGACCAGATCATATGAGATCAACTTCTAAACCTAACAATAGCATCATAAGAGACCCATCAAAACAGGTTTGTTCATAACACCCGAAGATATTTAGTATGATGTAAATATTGCAATAATAATAATAGCAATAGCAGACTTACTGTATATACCACTCCATAGTGCTTTACAGCACTCTCCGAGTGATTTACAAATACCAGCATATTGCCCCCAGCAATCTGGCTCTTCATTTTACTAACCTTGGAAGGATAGAAGCCTAAGTCAACCTTGAGCTGGTTAGGATCAAACTCCAGGCTGTGGGCAGAGTTTGTCTGCAATATTGGTTCTAACTGCTACACTACCACAGCTCTTTTTTTTCTTTTAATTATTTTTTTTTAAAATTTAATAGTGTAAAACATAAAAATTCAGTATCTACATAAACAGTGTGCTGTCTTGAGTACAATTGGTTTTGAGAGATAATAATGGTAATAATAACAATAGTATGATTGACATCAATAATAATCACATAATAATAATATTTATTTATACATTTTAGTAAATCTTCAATGTAATTAATCCTTCTCTTATACTTTTTGGTTTCTAACTTCTGTTTCTGCTAATTAGCCATTGATCAAACAAATCCCATGTTAAAAAATATTCAGTTTCTTCCTTCTCCTTAATTTTGAGTGTTAAGCTATCCATTTCTGCACATTCTAATATTTTTTTTATTACAATTTCATCTGGTAGGGATGCTTTTATTTTCCATTGTTGTGCAAACTCAATTCTGGCTGCTGTTCACATGTAAAATTAAATATGTATTCCCTTTATTATATTCCCTAGCTCTTGTTAAAGTTATAGTAAAGCTAAAGGTTCCCCTCACACATATGTGCTAGTGGTTCCTGACTCTAGGGGGCTGTGCTCATCTCCGTTTCAAAGCCAAAGAGCCAGTGCTGTCCAAAGACATCTCTATAGTCATGTAGTCACCATGACTGAACGCCAAAGGCGCATGGAGAGCTGTTACCTTCCCACCAAAGGTGGTCCCTATTTTTCTACTTGCATTCTTTTTAACGTGCTTTCGAACTGCTAGGTTGGCAGAAGCTGGGACAAGTAACAAGAGCTCACCCTGTTACGCGGCACTTGGGATTCGAACCGCTGAACTGCCGACCTTTCGATCGACAAGTTCAATGTTTTAGCCACTGAGCCACCACATCCCTTGTTAGGATTATACGTATCCTTTTTTTAAAAAGTCTTGTCTACCTACATGGTAGAGACTTGAGCACGTTGACCCCCAGTAACCATACCTAGAATATCAACAGAACCAACCTCCTTGCATTTGGATTAATATGGTGCTCTGATCAATAGTTTAGGAATTAGAAATTAGCTTCCTCTCTTTTTGCCGGAGGCTGATTTCTTGCAGAAAGGATATTGAGCTCTTAAAAGATTTATCGCTTGGGGAAAAAAATCTTGCTTCCATCTGTAGAAAGAGACAAATAGCAATCAATTTTTGGGGAGGGGGCGGCTCTAAGGTAGATTTCCATGGTGTTCATTATTGCCTATTGCCTATTGCCCAGAGTTTCCAGGAGATGAGTAGGATCTGGGGTACCACAAGGCTCAGTCTTAGGCCCAGTACTCTTCAATATCTTTATCAATGACTTAGATGAGGGAATAAAAGGGGAACTCATCAAATAAATGAGGGATAGATGAGGGAATAAAAGGGGAACTCATCAAAGGGGAACTCATCAAATTTGCAGATGCTACTAAACTGGCAGGAATAGCCAATACCCCAGAAGACAAACTCAAGATCCCAGAAAATCTTGACAAAAGTTGAACAATCCAACAAAATGAATTTTAATGTGGAGAAAAGCAAAACTTTACATTTAGGCGGGAAAAAGCAAAGGAGTACAGATTTACAGATTAACAGAGTTGGAAGGGACCTTGTAGGGCATCTAGTCCAACCCCCTACTCAAGCAGGAGACCCTACACTATTTCTGACAAATGGTGGTCCAATCTTTTCTTGAAAGCTTCCAGTGATGAAGATCCCACAACTTCCGAAGGAAACTTCGGAAGTTGGTTGATCCATTGGTTGATTGTTCTCATTGTTGATTGTTGGTTGTTCCATTGGTTGATTGTTCTCATTGTCAGAAAGTTCCTCCTCAGAGTCCCTTGGGAGTTGGGCGGCATAGAAATATGATTAATTAAATTAAATTAAATTAAATTTCTAGGTTGAATCTCTCCTTAGTCAGTTTCCATCCATTATTCCTTGCAGTGGTGAAATGTAAAATTTGTTACTACCGGTTCTGTGGGCGTGGCTTGGTGGTGGGGTAATGTGACTGGATGGGCATGGCCAACTTTTTTTTTTTTTTACTTTTAAAAGCAAAAGCCAAAGAGGTTGTAAAAAAATGCTTTTAAAAGCCTCTAATGATCCCAGCAGAGGCTTATTTTTTAACTTTTAAAAGCATTTTTTTAAGCTGAAGAGGGCTTTAGGCTTTTTTTAAAAAAAGCCTCCAATGATCGCGCAGGTCAGCTGGGCATGGAGGGGGGGACAGGGATTTTTGCTACCAGTTCTCCGAACCACCTGCTGCCATCGCTACCGGATCGGGTGATCCAGTCCGAACCGGGAGCATTTCATCCCTGATTCCTTGTCTGGCCTTCAGGTGCTTTGGAAAATAGCTTGACCCTCTCCTCTTTGTGGCAGCCCCTCAAATATTGGAACAGTGCTATCATGTCTCCCCTGGTCCTTCTCTTCACTAGACTAGCCATGCCCAGTTCCTGTAACCGTTCTTCATATGTTTTAGTCTCCAGTCCCCTAATCATCCTGGTTGCTCTCCTCTGCATTTTTTCTAGAGCCTCAACTCTCGTTTTATAGTATAGGTGAGATCTGGCTCAAAAACAGTAACTATAAGAGGGACTTTGGAGTCCTAGTGGATGATCACTTGAATATGAGCCAGCAATGTGCAGCAGCAGCAGCCAAAAAAGTTAATACAATCCTGAGTTGTATAAACAGAGGCATAGAATCAAGATCACATGAAGTAGCGTAGGGAGCTAATGCCTCCTACTAAAGGCAGCAATTAACATCCAGCTGCCTGTAATTCTGTGAGTTCAATCCTAGCCAGGCTCAAGGTCGACTCAGCCTTCCATCCTTTCTAAGGTGGGTAAATTGAGGACCCAGTTTGTGGGGGCAATAAGCTGACTTTGTATAAATATATACAAAAGTATGAAGGCTATTGCTTAATGCATTGTAAGCCTCCCTGAGTCTCCGGAGAAGGGCGGCATATAAATCAAATTTTAAAAAAAAAGTATTAGTGCCGCTTTACAAAACCCTAGAAAGACGACCCCTGGAATACTGCAACGAATTTTGGTCACCATACTACTTAAAAGATGTTGGGACTTTGGAAAAAGTTCAGAGAAGATGATCAAAAGTTCAGAGAAGATGATCAAAGATACGAAGAACAGCTTCAGGTTTTGGGTCTGGCTAGAAGAATTAGGGGTGACATGATAGCAGTATTTCAGTATTTGAGAGGCTGCCACAAAGAAGAGGAGGTCAAATTATTCTCCAATGCACCAGAGGGCAGGACAAGAAATAATGGTTGGAAACTAAACAAAGAGAGAAGCAACCTGGAATTAAGGAGAAACTTCCTAACAGTGAGGACAATTAACCAATGGAACATCTTGCCTTCAGAAATCATGGGTGCTCCATCACTGGAGATTTTTAAGAAGAAACTGGACAGTCACTTGTCTGAGATGATATAGATTCTCCTACTTGAGCAGAGGGCTGGACTAGAAGACCTCCAAGTTCCCTTCCAGTTCTATTCTAATCTGGTCTAGTCTAGTCTAGGATATAAATACCATGAATTAAAAAAAAATTAAATGTGTGACTTGAACTTCATGATCCGGGGCAAAGTGTACTGAGAACTAAAATGCAAGCTATTTGCATGCTTGATTGCCACAATTAAAAAGGATGTGTAAAGGGAACCCAAAGGTTTCCTCCCCCCCAGGAAACATGAGTAAGGCCTAGTACAGCTGGGAATTTGCACACCTGACCCCAGGCCCAATCAAATTTCACTTTTGTTGTACAGGAAGTCCCAAATGATGATTGAGAACTTGGCGTCATTTCCTTCTGCTGCATCCTTCACATATGCAAAATTAGTCCAAGCAGGTTATTTGACCAAACCACTGGATAATGAGTTTTAGTGTGGTTTTACATGGTTAGGAACTGCAAGGAACAATCAGAAATACACCCAGGTTAAATGTTCTGAGGTTTTTCATATCAAGGTTAAAGGGGAACCAAGACATAGGACCCCTATTGACATAAGACAACTATTTTTAGAAAGACCCATAACTTGAAAGGGTGTTGTGAGATGGTAGCACCAGAAAATGTGTAGGGTTAACTTAATGCAACATCAAGAGTAGGATCCTCATTCAGCTCCATTAATCTGCAGACTCTGAAGGGTGGAATTCTCCAATTTACTGTCCACAAGTCATCCTTAGTGAAGCGTGCAAACCAGTGTCTGCATTTCCTGCATTGGATGAGGAGAGCACATCTTTCTCCTTCTATCCTGGCCACTTTTTTACAGAGGCACGATTGAGAGTGTTTTAGTTTGGTGGCAGCAGTGCCTCAGATAGAAAGTCCATACAGAGAGTGGTAAGGACAGCCGAGAAGATTATAGGAAGCTGAGCTTGCTTCCGGTCATTCAGGATATTGCTTATAAGCGCTATGTGCTTAGAGCTCAAAGCATTGTAAGAGACTCCATATACCCACTTCAGGGTCTGTTTCTGTTGCTCCCCTCTGGGAGCAGGTTTCAAAGTATTTCTACCAGAACTAACTGATTCTGTAACAGCTTTGTTCCCTTGCCATCTGTCTGGTAAACTCACAAGATTTGTTTTTCTCGACATGTACATGTATACATCCGAACTAGACTGTGTTGTTTCTCTTGTCATATATATATGTGGGTATGTGGGTATAGGCATATTTATTTATTTTGTCATGTTTCTGTAGTGTATATTGGAGGTGGTGACTCTTTGAGAGCTGTATGCAACAAAATCTCACTTTAATGTATGCCGATTAGTCTACATTCAAAGTGACAATAAAGTTATTTTAAGTTCTAAGTTCTATTTCAGTTGCATGGGTTCAAGGCCAAGCTGGCTAGGAATTCTGGGATTTGCAAGAAAAGTCAAAAATTTTGGATACAACATTGATTTGGACAATTAGCAAAAACTTTGGGAAAGAAATTGGAAATTGACCTTAGCTACATCATACAAAGAGAATCTTTATAAAATGTTTTACAGGTGACATCTTCCCCCAGCAAGTTTGGCTAAAATATTTAGCAACATATCCCCAAAATGTTGGAAAAGTAAACAATTACCAGGCACATACTACCACATGTGGGAGACCTGTAAAAAAAGCAAGGAGATTGTAGTTACAAATTCAGATGTGGCTAGAAAAAAATGGTAGAGCAACGTATAGAATTCAAGCCAGAACTATTTCTATTAGGTATTATTACAGAAGGCTATAGCAAAAGGTCAATATACCTAATACTACACATCCTAACAGCAGCGAGAATAGTGTATGCACAACAATGGAAAAATGAAAGCGCCCCTTCAGAAAAAGAGATAATAAGGAAGATATTAACATGCGCAGAAATGGATAGACTAACTTTAGAATTAAAAAACAAAGGAGAGACAGAATATTATGACACATGGAACAGATTTTATCAATGGCTGGAAACATGAGGTGGGAGTCAGAACACGGAAAAATTAGGCTAAGTAGACCTAAAATGAGATATTATTTATGTATTAGAATGAATGCGTTGGTCAGAAATAATTGTATAAGACTATATGCAACTGTGTAAGTTGTATATATGTCTTTCATTTCGGTTTCTTTTCTTTTTTTTTAATTCTGGAAGATTTATTTTTATTATAAAAATTGCTTCTAATAATTTTCCAGTTTTTTACTTTGGTTTCTATGGCGGATGAAATGCCAGAGGAAGAAAAGGGAGGAGAAAGAAGAGCAGGAGAGAGGATTAGAATGGGAGGAAGAAGAGAGGAGTGGGGGAAGGAGAGGGGAAGTAGAAGGGGAGGAGAGGAAGAATGAAGAAAGTAGAAAGGGATAGAAGAAGGAAGAGGAGGGAAGGAGAAGTGGAAAGGTTGTGGTAAAACAAAGAAGAGGAAATGGTAAAAGAGCAGCCCCTAATAAATAAAAATGAAAGTTAAAGGATAAGATGAATGATCAATGATTAATGATGGATAAGAGACTGTACACTTAAATATATTTATAAGAAATAATTTTTTAAAAAAAATTATTAAAAAAAAAAGAAATGCCAGGATGGTCACACTGAGTTTGATATACTTATATGTAAATTATATGCAGGCTGCCCAAGTTCGAATCCGAGTAAGGGTATGGCTAGCTGATGAGAGCTAAACAGCTTGAAATAGATCTATACTAGTCTCCCTTTATTTCTTTATCAGCGAAATATAAATTTGGTATAAAATGGTTTGTCGTGAATGCAACTGCTTGAGGGCTCCTGGATTGGAGCTGAAAGCTAAAAAAAGAGCTTAAAAAGAGATTCAGACTCCACCTTCAGCCCATGAATACACATTGGCCACCTCTATTTTAGATGATCAGGGAGTCCATTGGAATCCAGTCATGTTCTGTACAATTGTTTCTCACAAGGGAACACTCAACACATTAGATGAGTCTTTTTCAACTTTGGTAATTTTAAGATGAGTGGACTTCAACTCTCAGCATGCTGACTAAGGAATTCTGGGAGTTGAAGTCCACCCATCTTATCGTTGCCAAGTCCAAACACTGCCTTAGACTAAGTTAAAATAAGAAAAGTTGGAAGCCCGGCAGTTGTCCTAACAGGTAGCATGAACCTGCTTTGGAAGTAACCCTCTTGGGTCCAGAGACCAAGATTAGCACTAATCCCACTAATCTCGGGACATTGAGGTAAAAGCGGGGAGGCCTCCTTTCATCTCCCACTTTGAACCCGGGGTTGTTAAAAATCTGAATTTGAAACTTCCTGCAGCCAAAGTAAGGAAGTTAATGGCAGCTTGCCTTGACAACTGTTTTTTCCTATTGGTGAATCACTAAGCCCTTTTCAGCAAGCTTTTTGATGAACTAGAGGAAAAAGTGGTCCCTGTAATTGCTCCCAGGGCACGCCTGCACCGTGGATTAAGGGTGAAGACAGATCAACCTCTCCCTGGGATCAGGTGTAGGATTAGTGATACAGAAGGAGCTTTGTTTCTATCAGTCATGGTGGTGGTGGAGGAGGCAGATTTGGTGCTGGAACTTCCAACTGTAGAATATCCCTTTCCAGGAAGTTATGGATGGGCATCCTTCTGTGGTCTTTTAGACTTCAAATCTCCTCATTGTTTACACCCTGTTTATGTAGGGATGGTTTTATGACCCAGGATGGCTGCAATAACATTTATCTGTTGGTGTTACTTTAATGTTAATCTTCTCTGGATATATAGCATTGTTTTAATAGCTTTCCATTTTGCTTGTGGGTGTGTTTGTACATTAAAATCTTCTTGACTGTTTCTGAATGATTCTAAATCAGGATGGAAAACCAGATGTACCAGATGTTGACTTCCAGAATTCCTGATCATTCCCTGTGGAGTTTATGGCATGTATATTTCAAGATATGTGGAGGGCGATGGACCACACTTGGAATATTGCATCCAGTTGATAGCACTATCCAAGGGGCTGCCAGAGAGAAGGGAGGTTTCAAGCTATTCTCCAAAGCATCAGAAGGCTGAACAAGAAGCAATGATGGAAACTAATCAAGGAGAGAACCAACCTGGAAATATAGAGAAATTTCCTGAAACATTTAGTCAACGGACCGGCTTGCCTCTAGAAGTTCTGGGTGCTCCATCACCATATTTTAAGAAGAGATTGGACAACTACTTTTCTGAAATGGTATGGTGTCTCCTGCTTGATCAGGCAGTTGAACTAGAAGCCCTCCAACTCTGTTATTCTGTATATTTCCCAAATATTCTTACAGATAAGCCGATCTGTTGTTAAATCAAATCCTATTAGGCAAGAGTGGATTCTAAAAAATTTTGCTACCAGTTCTATGGGCATGGCTTATTTTGTGGGCGTGGCTTGATGGTCATGTGACAGTGGGCGTGGCTTGATGGCCATGCGACTGGGCAGGCATGGCCAACTCAATGTCACTCACATCAAGGGGTGCCTCGCCTGGCCCCTCCCCTCCCAGCCATTTCTTGTCACACCCAGCCTCAACGTATCTATAGTTCTGTAAAAACGTTGTTCACCTTTTTTCAACTTTATTATCTACGTACTATAGATGCACTTTCATGGGCCACTGAAAGGAAGAAATGGCTCACATGCTTTGCCCAAGAGTGTGGTAGGCAACAGGCTTTAAGGGGCTGCCGAAAAGAGGGGGGGCAATGTATTTTCCAAAGCACCAGAAGGCAAAACAAGAAGTAATGGATGGAAACTGAACAAAGAGAGAAGCAACCTAAAACTAAGGAGAAACTTCCTGACAGTGTGAACCAATATAGGTGCAGAAATATTTCAGTCATAATTTCACATATAAAATAGCCATTCATGTAATACAATCTGCATATTGTTCAAAACAGTCATTAGTATTATGGCTGATGTTTGACAGCAAGCCTAACAGTCAAAGATCACAAGAGTGCTTCTTTCTCTGTATGTATACAAAAAAATCACATACCAGGAATAGCATATTAAGATGGGCTTATTAGGTCAGTCCTTCACCTCTTGATTTCCTCCAATTGTGCTGAATGACACCACCCATCATCAGAATAATAGGCTACTTGTAAGAAAAACTGCCTTGTAATTCCTATCTACATGGGTAATTCAACATATAGCAATAGCAATAGCACTTAGACTTATATACCACTTCACAGTGCTTTTACAGCCCTCTCTAAGCGATTTACAGAGTGAGCCTATTGCCCCCAACAATCTGGGTCCTCATTTTTACCAACCTCGGAAGGGTGGACAGCTGAGTCAACCTTGAGCCAGTGAGAACTGAACTGCCGATAATATAGTGGGAACACTACGGTTTTTGTTAATTCAAATCCTATTCGAACAAAATGAATGTGTAGTGGGAGATTTCCATGGGTCCTCATATTAAATCATTGACATCTAACAATCTTGCTGCCTTTTTAAGGTAAGAAGGAAAATACCGTATTTTTTGGAGTATAAGACGCACCAGAGTATAAGACGCACCTTAGTTTTTGGGGAGGAAAATAAGAAAAAAGCTGATTGGCAGGTGGATTGGCTTCCTGGAATACCCCCAATCAGCTGTTCCCAGAGGTGAATTTTAGTAACAGGTTCCTTGGTTGTGAGCTCTGTGCCTTGCTTTTTTTTTTCTGCCTCTGAAACTTCTGAAACTCTGAAATTCTCCTGCCTCTGAAAGCCTCCAAAACAGAGCTTCAGAAAAAAAGCCTCTAAAGCTCTGTTTGGGGGCTTCTTTTCTGAAGCTTCATTTCTGATGCTTCTTTCAGCCTCTGAAAGCTCTGTTTGAGAATCCGAGAGGGGCATTCGGAATAAAAGATGCACCCAGATTTTCACCTTCTTTTTGGGGGGAAAAGGTGCGTCTTATACAGTGGTGAAATCTAAAATTTGTTACTACCGGTTCTGTGGGCGTGGCTTGGTGGGGGGTAATGTGACTGGGTGGGTGTGGCCAATTTCTTTTATTTTACTTTTAAAACCATTTTTTCTACAACCACTTTGGCGAAGAGGTTGTAAAAAAAATGCTTTCAAAAGGCTCTGATGATCCCAGCTGAGTTGCCTGATCGGCAGAGACTTTTTTTCTTTTAAATGCCTCTGACAATCAGGCAACTCAGCTTGGATTGTCAGAGGCATTTAAAAGAAAAAAATGGGGTTTTTTTCCTTTTAAAAGCCTTTGAGGATCCCAGCTGAGCTGTGCAATCATCAGAGGCTTTTTTTTTTAGCTTTTAAAAGCATTTTTTTGGCTAAAGAGGTTGTAGAAAAAATGCTTTTAAAAGTAAAAAAAAGCCTCTGATGATTGTGCGGTTCAGCTGGACTGGGGCGGGGGGGGGGGCAGGGATTTTTGCTACCGGTTCTCCGAACCACCCGCCTCCATCACTACCGGATCTGGCGATCCAGTCCTAACCAGGAGCATTTCACCCCTGGTCTTATACTCTGAAAAATATGGTAACTATAATGTAAGGACAACTTAATCTATAAGGCAGAAGCTAGTAAAAGAATGCAGAAGGTTATGCAGCTAATCCTCAAGTTACAGCAGTTCATTTAGTGACTGCTCAAAGTTACAACAACACTAAAAAATGTGACTTATGACCATTTTTCACAGTTACGGTCGTTGCAGCATTCCCCTGATTGTGTGATGAAAATTCAAATGTTTGGCAACTGAATTTTTTACGACTATTGCTGTGACCCAAGGTCACGTCATCATTTTTTGCGACCTTCTGACAAGCAAAGTCAACGAGGAAGCCAGGTTCACTTAACCGGGTTACTAACTTATCCACTGCAGTGATTCACTTAACAATCGTGGTAAGAAAGGTCGTAAAACGAGGCAAAACTCGTTTAACAAATGTCTCACTGAACGACAGAAATGTTGAGCTCAATTGTGATCGTAAGTTAAGTTAGGTTATGTGAGTTACCAGATGTTAACGATCTATAGAAAATAAAGTATAAAGTTTGGAATCTGATGAATTAAAAAAAAAATGGGTGTCCTCACTTAGTATGGAGGAAAGGGTTACAAAAGTGGTTTTTTTCCTCACTAAATAAATCAGCTTTTGCTTGTATCTTTTGTAACTGTTGAGGCCAATGAAGTCATCCGAGGTTATATCAGGTAACGTTTGTAATGCTGGCACTTTTTTGTCACACTGGAGATCTGTCAGGATAACATATGATCATATGAGGTATGAAAGGTGTGCTTTTATAACAGAGAGAGAGTGAATGGCAAAGCTCTTAAAATCCTGAGAGGCAGCACCATCTCAACTGCTTATTAACACAATTTAATTGTGTATAAGAATGAGATTCTGACACCTGTTTAAGCAAGGAATGATATTAGAGCATTCAGCAGGAGAATCCCACAGGGGTGATTTTTGGATGCGATACAATCATTTTAATGAAAGACATCAAAACCTAGCCAAGGGAGGTACATTTTGTTAACATCACAAACAGTTATAAACTTCAGAAGCAGCTATCTCTACCTTGGGTAGAAGGCCAGGCACTTGGTTAAAAAAAGAAATATTTGATGTGACTCAAAATTATCTAACACAGCTGGAAAATTAAAGCCAAATCTCTTCCCTTCAAAAGCGCCCATTCCTTGTAGCTGCCAAATTAGGAATATTTGCTCAAAACAGTTCTTAACCGTTATCTCTGCGCTCAGCAAACATCATATTTATTTTTCTCCCTTTTTTTCCCCCAATTATTTTTGTCACAGTTCACTGATTTCCCTTTTTTCAAAAAAAAATATATAATTAATTAAAAAATCCTGTATTTTCAGTTGGTGTCTTGATGATTTCTTTACTCTGGAAAAAGCTGGAAAAAATAATGCCTGATTTCTCAATTTCACAGAACTGAATAGCTGAGGTGAAAATAATATGAGGTACTTTACATGGTTGTGCACACTAGGAAATGATCTCAAATCACTAATTTGAAAGAAATGTTTTGGATTTCTTTCAAGCATGATACTTCTCTGCTATCTACTGATAGTTCTTGTCTAGACTTTAATGCAGGTGGAGGAAAAATGCTGATTTAAAAGAGTTTGTTCTTTAAATGTAACTCTTAAAGCAACAGCATACCTTTTTTCAGGGATCCATAGAAGCCTGAAAAAGGGATGAGGGGAGAGAAAGACTAATAAATGGAACTATTTATATATATAAATAGTTTATATATTCGTATGTATGTATGTATGTATCTATGTATCAGTGGTGGGTTGCTCCCAGTTTGCACCAGTTCGCAAGAACCGGTAGTAAAAAGATGTAATAGTTCGGAGAACCGGTAATAAGATTGGATGGCCACGCCCCTGAACTGGTTCCCAGCCGGGTCCCCTTTCGCTTACCTAATCCACTCCCAATCTATTGCTGCCTCCTGAGTCCCAGCTGATGGCTAGAGGGAAAAAAAACTTGTTTAAACTCTTGCAGTGGGGCTTCAAAGAAGGGTCTTTGCTGCAAGGTGCCAAAATGAGGCAGGGAGAGAGATTTCTTTTTCTTCACCAAAAAAGGTAGGTGCAAAACTGCAAACAATGGGAAATTTAGGGCAAAAGAGGAGAGTTCAAGATTTTAAAACACAAAAGAAAAAAAGCTCTATTTAACTAAGGAATTGTAATAATTGAGATACTATTAATTGTATATTGTGTTGAAAGCAGAAATGGTTAAGTTGTGGTTTGGAGGAATATATGGGGGAAATCATTTGGTTTATTATTATTGATAAATATAATTAATTGATTTGTAAGAAATTGGATTGCATGGAAATAATTGGAATATTCATGTTCATATTAATTGCTATACAAAAAAGATAGTTATATAACTAATTAATTTATATTAAAATGTTGAATTTGTATTAAACAACTGTATTACATAATTAACCAATGTGAGGATGGATATAAAAATAGATGACAATGGGAAGGGGTATAATATAGAAGAGAAGGGAAAAATTGAATTTGATTAAGATTAGAGATGAGGACGAAGGGTAATATTGTTTTTTTTTAAAAAAAATAGATGAGGAATAAATATGGCAAAATGGAAATATAGAAATTGTAAATTTAATTGAAATGACTAAACACTGTTTAAATTTGTGAACTGGCCAAATACTCTATTCAAAGAAAATACATTGTATGTTTGTATATGTATTTCAAATTATTGCTATTTATTCATATTTGTTCTCTTTTATTCTTTAAAGTTTAACAATTCATTCTTTATCTTAATATCTTCATATTTGTTTGGGGTTGGCTTTCTTCCCTTTCATCTTTTTTATTGTATAGCAATCTTTCTCCTCAAACCTACCACCTCTCTCTTTTCTTTCCTTCTTATTTGCTCTTCCCCACCCCCTTCTTCTCCTCCCTACTTCCTCTTCCTTTCTCCTTCTCCTCCTCTCTTCCTCCCTCTCTTACCCTCACTCCTACTCTAATTTCCCTTCCCTTCCTTCATCCCTCTCTATTGCTGTATCCTTTTATGCATATGGACTACTCAGAGGGCTGAAAAGGTCATTTTTGACTGGTCCTTGCACTTTTGACCAGTCCTCGAACTTACAACTGTCCTCACATTTTACATTTTTGCCCTATTTTGTCACCATGGTGAAGAGAAGCAGTTGTGAAATGAGTGATATGGTTGTTAAGAACACTACAATGGGCATAAATGATGACCAGTCATAAGTGCGAAGACCGGTCAAAAGTGCGAGGACCTGTCAGAAATCACTTTTTTCAGCCCTCTGGGTAGTCCTCTTGTGCATATGGACTACTCAGAGGGCTGAAAAAGTTATTTTTGACTAGTTCTCGCCCATTTGACCAGTCCTCGAACTTATGACTGTCCTCACATTTTACGTTTTTGCCCTATCTTGTCACCATGGTGAAGAGAAGCAGTTGTGAAATGAGTGACATGGTTGTTAAGAATGCTGCACGGGCATAAATGTGAGGATGGTCATAAGTGTGAGGACCGGTCAAAAGTGCGAGGACCTGTCAGAAATTACTTTTTTCAGCCCTCTGAGTAGTCCCTATACACATAGCCATGGCCACCCAGTCACATGACCTCCAAGCCATGCCCACAAATAAGCCACGCCCACAGAACCAGTAGTAAAAAATTTTAGCACCCACCCCTGCTATGTATTTATACATACATACATACATATATTTATTTTCTTACTTTTCGTAGGATTTATGTGTGTTTTTCTTTTAGCCAGGTTTTTCCTATGTAACCAAGATTTTTCTGCAGCCCTAGTTGAGTGAAATCACATCCACTAGTTTCTGGGCTTTTTTTCTTCTGGCAGCCAGCAGGCCCCATGGATGTAGTGGATGTGATTTCACTCAACTAGGGCTGCAGAAAAATCTTGGTTATGTAGGAAAAACCTGGCTAAAAGAAAAACACACATATATTTATATATATACTTTATATATATACACACACATACACATACACATACACATACACATACACATACACATACACATACACATACACATATACATGTATATATCTCAGTGGTGAAATCCATTTTTTTTAACTATCGGTTCTGGGGGTGTGGCTTGGGGGCGTGGCTTGGTGGGCATGGCAGGGGAAGGATACTGCAAAATACCCATTCTCACCCCACTATGGGGCCAGCCAAAGGTGACATTTGCCAGAGGAGAACTTGTGGCTCAGAGGTTAATACAACTGCCTAACATGCAGGCAGCCCAAGTTTGAATCCACGTAAGGGTATGGCTAGTGTGTGTGTGTATGTATGTGTGTATGTATGTATGTGTATATATATATGTATGTATGTATGTATGTATGTATGTATGTATGTATATACACACACACACACACTCACCCCTGATAGATAGATAGATAGATAGATAGATAGATAGATAGATAGATAGATAGATAGATAGATAGAGCACCATGGATCCTACAATACCATATTTTTATGAGGTCCAAAACAGTTTTCTCCAAATCACTTTGACACACTTGTCTGGTATCTCACAAAACCTGATTGGGGTTCTGTGGTTGTGTTTAATATTTCAGTGCTTGACAGTTGATGTGATTCTCTGTTTGCTTCTTGCTCAGACAACTGAGACAAGCTAAGTCACCCGAGTAATTCAGTTTTAGATATCACATTTTATTTTCAAGGAAGGAGGATTTAAATTTGAAATTTTATTTTTTAAAATTGGCAAGGTCAGGTATTGAACTGTTTCTGTCAATTCTGGTTTCAAATACTCTGTGAAAGCATAGCTGAAGATGGAACTTTGGAAATTAGTAGGTCTTATCTCTTATGACTTGATGAGCTTTAATTTTCGTTGGAGCAACCTTTTTGTATCCCTGGAGCTCTCCTAGGTCCTGCAAGGTCTGCTAATTAGCAGCAATCTACTGTATGGTATTTACATCTTCCTGTTATCTGATTTCTACTTCTTCATTCCTGCCACTCCTGGAATGCTTGAAAGGTTGGACCGTATTTCACTGCAGATCACAAAGCCATCAATTTAGAACAGAATTCTTTATAGAACATAGAATTATTTATTGGCCAAGTGTGATTGCATACACAAGGAATTTGTCTTCGGTGCATAAGCTCTCAGTGTACATAAAAGCAACGAAGAATAAATCATGATTGTATTGTAAGCCACCCTGAGTCTCCGGAGAAGGGCGGCATATAAATCAAACCAATAAATAAATAAATAAATAAATAATCATACTCATCATAAAAATACATTCATCATAAATCATAAGATACAACACTTTTGTCATAGTCATAGTCATAGGATACTAAATAAACAATCAACATAAATTATACTAGGAAACTAAATAAAACAATATAAATCATAAAGATACAAGCAACAAAGTTATAGTCATAAGTAGAAAAGGAGATAGATAATAGGAAAGATGAGGAGAAGAAGAATAGTAATACAGCCTTACTAAATAGTTTGTCAATGTTGTGGGAATTAGTTGTTTAGCAGAGTGATGGCATTCGGGAAAAAAAGTGTCCTTGTGTCTAGTTGTTCTGGTGTGCAGTGCTCTATAGCGTTGTCTTGATAATTGCGGTAATACAATAAATGTGACATGCAAACATAACTAAAAAGAAAATAAGGAAAGAATAGAGTAGAGTAGAGTAGAGTAGAGTAGAGTAGAGTAGAGTAGAATAGAATAGAATAGAATAGAATAGAATAGAATAGAATAGAATAGAATAGAATAGAATAGAATAGAATAGAATAGAATAGAATAGAATAGAATAGAATAGAATAGAATTTTTTATTGGCCAAGTGTGATTGGACACACAAGGAATTTGTCTTGGTGCATGCACTCTCAGTGTACATAAAACTGAAGAAAAGCTCCATATCTTTTAAAATGGCTGCCCTATCAATATTAACCATGAACCTGAAAGACATGTGTGTTTACTCAATACTTATTTGTGTTTTTACATTTCCCTGAAACACTTAATTATCCCTTTAAGTTGCTACACAAAACAGTGTCCTTACACACCTGGAATACAAGTATGATATTCTTCGTCATGCTTACACCCAAATGTATCAGACTGGAGACAATATTCTGAGGAAAAGATATGCCAAACAATTCATTAACCCAGGTTCCAGTATCATCATGTCATTGCCAAATTAGCTGGCTCATGGCTATGCATGTTGAAGCAAGACAGTTACTGTTTAAATATCTGAAATTTGGAATTAACACTGAATTATCCTTCCAAGATTTAGGTATAATAAGGTTTCTGTGGAGCTTTCATAGATACCAGTATCAGGGTTGGGTAAACCATTATTGTGAGTAATCAACTGAATACATGTAGAATTGTGCCAAAATAGTTATGGATCCCTAAAGAAGTACATGGATCTGAAATATGGACAGCAATCAACCTTATTGTCTTTTGGGAAGTTATGAAGATCTAACTCTTCCTCCAGGCACACGGTTGTTGAAAAGCTCAGTCACGGGTGTGGTTTTCTTTGATATGTTGATAATGTAATTTTAAGGGCCTTGACTCAGTTTCTTTTGAAATGAATTTGTCTAGTATTGGCATTTTTTAAAATTCTATTTGTAGCCTAGAATTCCATTCCAGAAAACCAGCCAGCTATGCTGGTTGGAGAATTCTGGAAGTTGAAGTCCACAAGTCTTAAAGCTGCCAAATTTGGGGACTCCTGCTCTAAAGCATACGAGGAGCAAAACTCCTACTTATATTTTTATGGGAAAGCCCTCCAGATATTTGAAGATAACTAGTCCTAAACTAACCAGAGAGTTCTCTGGTCAAGTGGGAACTTCAACCTGGATCTTTCTGTTCCGGTCTAACACTCATTTCATCAAAATTAGATCACTTTTTTGTTGGTAGTATTAAGAAATCCCTTGATAACCTTTTAAAAGCTTGAAATGGCTCAGATCTCTGGGTGAAGAAGGATGCCTGAAGCAACCACATCGCTTAATAAAATGGAAAGAGACAAAAGTACAGCAAGTAGCTCAAAAGTACCAAAATGTAATTTTTTTTAAAGTTCTCAAGTACAGTTTCCTGTTACATCACAGGCCTCGCTAGAATAAACATCTCTCTTGGAAATGGTTGATCATGACCATTCTGAGCCTCAAGATTTGCTCCCTGGGAATCTGCCAAGTACATCTTACCATACATGAGTGCAGTAACTTATGCAATGGGAGTGTTCAAAGTGTCCAGGCAAGAAAAATTTGAATCCCAGCCAAAGGAAGCTTCTGATTTTTTAAATGACTGGGATTTGCAAAGTACTTTCCCTTTGGCTCTATAATACTTCTTAACCCAAAGAAGTTCAGACTTGTCAGATCTCAACCCACAAAAGAAGTCAGGTGAGGGTGAGAACTGTTTTCCATTTGAGGTGGACCTCAGCTGTGGGATTTTGGAGCTTTTGTGGCGAGGTAGCTGCACTAGATACATTCCATAGCCAAACTATGAGATTGGCTTCTCATTTCCTTTTTACACCATGTGTGAAGTGATTCACAACTTACCATGTCAGAGTTGACTCCAACCTTTGAGAAGTCCCTAGGCAGAACGGAATGATATATTTCCAGGACCACAAATTGTTTTCATTTACAGAACAAGAAGTAGGGCGGTGAGGTCCTTTTTCAATTCTGAATCATCAAAATGGGCTCCTAAGATCTACCATCTTAGTATTCAGAATTCAGAATAGATCTGGAAGGGACCTTGGAGGTCTTCTAGTCCAACCTCCTGCTCAATCAGGAGACCATATGCCATTTCAGACAGGTGGCAAGCCAGTTTCTTCTTCTTCTTCTTCTTCTTCTTCTTCTTCTTCTTCTTCTTCTTCTTCTTCTTCTTCTTCTTCTTCTTCTTCTTCTTCTTCTTCTTCTTCTTCTTCTTCTTCTTCTTCTTCTTCTTCAAGTTTTTTATTAGTAATTCAAGTTAAAAAAACAATGGACCTGGTTTAACATCTCTTGTTTTCACTATTACCATCAAATTTAAGCTAATACATAACATACTTCTTTATCTTTGTACAAATTTACATTACTTCTTGCATGTCAAGTATATAAATTAATTCCTCCTAAACAGCTACATCTACATTCAATACAATCATATCTTACATACAGATTTAACATACATTGACATGTCCATTTCTAGACATTCATTACACCTTCATCTTAGCATTCCTCCTCCTGTTCAACCGTTCATAAAATTTAGTCCAAATTTCGTAGGAGGCTGATTCAGTTTTTCTGAATCAGCGTACTACAAAATCTGGACTAATTCTGTAATTCTGCCCATTTCTGCACAATTGAGGATTTTGATTAGCACTTCTTCTTCCAAGGGGATTTCTTTACTCTTCCATTTTTGGGCAAAGGCTATTCTTGCTGCTGTTAATATATGTAATAATAGGTAGGTTTCTTCTTAAAAACTTCCAGTGTTGGAGCATCCACAACTTCTGAAGGCAAGCTGTTGCACTGGTTAATTTTTCTCACTGTTGAGAAGTTTCTCCTTAATTCCAGGTTGCTTCTCTACTTGATTAGTTCCCATCCATTGCTTTTTGTCCTGCCTTCAGGTGCTTTGGAGAATAGGTGGATCACCTTTTCTCTGTGGCAGCCCCACAAATACTGGAATACTGCTATCAGGTCACACCTAGTCCTCCTTTTCTCTAGTCCAACCATACCCAAATCCTGCAAATGTTCTTTATATGATTTAGTCTCCAGGCCTTTAATCATCTTCATTGCTCTTCTCTGCACTTATTCCAACACTTTCCAACACATATGTAACACTTTTCTCATTTTTTCCAACATTGGACTTTGTAGAGAGGAGAATGAAAGGAGATCCTCATGCAGATGTCTTCACTCTTATCAAATTGGATTTCATCTCAATATCGGGAATATTCCAATCGTGGAAATGATTTAGCTGAATTGATGCAATCAGAACTCCAGTGTGGTTGTCGTATCATTTATTGGCTGTAACAACAACTTCCTCCTAATGTTTTGTGTAGATCTATACAAATGTTGTTTTAAATATAATAATTGAATATAAATTATTAAGGTATTTGTTTTATTTTTTTCCCTCAAGGCCAAATGTTTTTCTGTCTTTCTCTGTGTATAGCATTAGCATTTTCTCTTTTTTTATCTTTTGTGGGCCACCCTTGCTGTTTTGTTTTTATTTTGCTAAAATAATACAGTGAGGAAAGTTTTCTCTGCTTTTGGTTTTTTTTCCCTCTCCCTAAAATTTGGGGAAACATTCCTAAAGGAACTCAACTTTCTATAAATTAAGACCATTGCTCTATGTTCTGACCTCAAGGATGGTCTTGAACCAAAATACAAATGAACACTTAGAAAATATGGTATTTCATCCTTTGAGAAGAATTTTGGATCGAGGGAGGGAGGGAGGGAGGGAGGGAGGAAGGAAGGAAGGAAGGAAGGAAGGAAGGAAGGAAGGAAGGAAGGAACGAACATAGGTAAAAAGAAACAATATTTCAGATGCTAAAAAGTAGATTTGAAATGTGCTTTTTGCAGATTTTTTAAAATGTATCAGTATTGTCAAATGGAGAAGATGAAGCAATATGATTTTATATGGCCTAGATTTAATAATTCATTGAAGAATCAAGCTTACTAGCTCATTGTAAGAATCATTACATGGTAGGTGTCTGTCTGTCTGTCATCACTGGGACCCCTGAATAACAGCCTACACCTAGATAAGCAGGTATAAACTCCAGACAAACAATCAAGCAGAAAACAATATCCTAATTAAGGAACTACCAGGAAGAAAACAACAGCCTCACCAATACTAGCCAGGCAAGCCACAAACCCCACACTCACTAGTACTGATGATATTGACTAGTTGGGTAATGAAACATCTGCAGCCAAACAACTAAGCTCAGAGTGCACCAAGGAGTACATCCTGACTGAGGTACTATATTCTCTTTTATTCCCTGATTGTATTATCACTGTTAATGACTTTTTTTTGTTGTTAAATCACTATAAATAATCATTAGTTTAATTATTCCTATTAACTCCCTCAAATCTCTCAAGCCCGCGACAGTTTTTGAATTCTATAATTAAATAAATCACACAATATGCATAATAAGGAGCACAATACACATTATTAAAATCTAATAACTTCATTACATTAAAAACTGATTAATGTGAAAAACTTGTGCCATTAAAAAAAGGGGGGGGAAGTTCAGAGGAACGGAAAGAATGGTCTGCTCGGAAGGCAAAATATGAAGATGCGTCACACACACAAACAAAACCAGAATTTTCTTACATTTTCTCTATTTTAGACTCATCCTACAGTCTGATGGTGGAGTTGAAGGAGGATTTTGGAGGATGCAAAAAAGATGGTTTGGGAGCCACATCTGAACTGGGGGAGCATATATATTTCCTACAACTGCTCTAAAATAAGTCCGTAGATGGCATCTTGTGGTCATGCCACCCTCCCTCAACCCATCCTCCCTGGAAAACAGCAGCCGATCCAGGTTCTGTGTCATTATCAATCATCACAGGACTGAGTGATCCTTTTAAAATCAATAGCCTGGTTCACGAATAAAGTGTTTCAACTCGGGGGTATATATTTACTTGCAATAGGACAAAGCCCTCTCTTTCCCCCCTCCCAGCTTTTTCATTTCGCATAAATTCAGCCAGTGGGATAGAATCTATATATAAAAGCTAAAATTATGGTTTGGAAAACAGCGGTGCCAACATATTTCCATCGAACCAGGAACAACTTGGAATCACTTCTAAGCCAAGAACATTTGTGGACAGATTTCTGACACACTATTGGGCCAGATATGAATAGTGTATGTTCCCTGATTTGTTAAGTATGGGTTAACGATTACTGAATGCTTTTTCTTACGAGGGGGTGTTGATTAGACTCCAGGCAGTGCTGGATGTATTTATGGGACCGATGGGTTCTTTCCCCACCCCCACTCCATTCTTTCTTTGTTAGTAATTCCTAGTTACTAAAATGTTCCTGGAAAGTTCAGGCATCTAGTCATCAAGGATACTTCAGGAATGTATTTATTTTTTTCAAAAGCAACCAGGTAAACAATTCCTTCGGTATTTTTGAAGCCCCATTATGGTGAAGATATTGAAAAGATATCAGACCACAAACTTCTCCTGTGAGGGGTCAACGTTCGCTGGTTAGAAGCAAAAGTCCTGAGCCAGCATTTTGCTTCTAATCTCTAACAGAAGGGAAGGGACCTTGGAGGTCTTCTAGTCCAACCCCCTACTTAGGCAGGAAATCCTTCACCACTTCAGACAAATGGTTATCTAATCTCATCTTAAACACTTCCAGTGTTGGAGCATTCACAACTTCAGGACGCAAGTTGTTCCACTGGTTAATTGTTCTAACTGTCAGGAAATTTCTCCTTAGTTCTAGGCTGCATCTCTCCTTGATTAGTTTCCACCCATTGCTTCTTGTTCTACCCTCAGGTGCTTTGGAGAATAGCAAAGAACTTGACTCCCTCTTTTTTGTGGCAGCCCCTGAGATATTATTGGAACCCTGCTAACATGTCTCCCCTAGTCCTTCTTTTCATCAGACTAGACATACCCAGTTCCTGCAACCGTTCTTCATACGTTTTAGCCTCCAGTCCCTTAATCATCTTTATTGCTCTTCTCTGCACTCTTTCTACAGTCTCCACATCTTTTTTTACATTGTGGTGACCAAAACTGGGTGCAGTATTCCAAGTGTGGCCTTACCAAGACCTTATAAAATGGTATTAACACTTCACGTGATCTTCATTCTATCCCTCTGTTAATGCAGCCTAGGACTGTGTTGGCTTTTTTTGGCAGCTGCAGCACACTGCTGGCTCATATTAAAGTGTTTGTGCACTAGGACTCCAAGATTCCTCTGACAGTTACTATTATTGAGTCAGGTACCACCTATACTATACCTGTGCATTTTGTTTTTTCTTGCCTAAGTGTAGAACCTTAATTTTCTCACCACTGAACTTCATTTTGTTAGATAGGGCCCAGTGTTCAGGTATGTCAAGATCCTTCTGTATCTTGAGCCTAACTTCTGGAATGTTGGCTATTCCTGCTTACCTTTTCTGCTTAGTAAGCAATCTTATCTTCTTAGTCTCCTCTTGGCTACCTTCAAGTGTGCTGGGACTTCAGCTCCCAGAAATCCAGGTCTCAATAGCCAAGAGTGGTTTACAATGTCAGCATTATTTGCATATTGCCCCCAACAAACTGGGTCCTCATTTTACCGACCTTGGGAGAATGGAAGGCTACATCAACCTTAAGCCCCATCCAGTGATGGGATTCAGCCAGTTCGCACCATTTTGGGAGAACCGGTTGTTAACTTTCTGAGCAGTTTGGTGAACTGGTTGTTGGAAGAAATCATTAGGGCAGAGAACTGGTTGTTAAATTATTTGAATCCCACCAGGATCAAACTCCAGGCTGTGGGCAGAGGACCCCATCAGGATCGAACTCCAGGCTGTGGGCAGAGTTTGCCTGCAATTCTGCACTGGACCACTGAGCCACAGGGGTCCTCTCAGATAGGGTCTGAGAATTGTTAGGGAGAGTTTTTTTGATTCTCTTTCTCTATCAAACTATCTCAACTTCACTGTTGCCCTCTGGAATGCAGCCCCTCCCTCTTGGGAATCGAGACTACATTCCATCACACCACTATTGTTTATGTGAATTATTTCTATTACAATTGTGATCCTCCAGATATTGCTAAACTACAGACTGGAGTAGATTCTGCCCTGCAATGAGAGATGCTGAGAAAGGTAGTTTAATGTCTGAAGAGTCACATGTTGTGACTCAAGCCAAGAATGACGTCTAAGCGAGATAGTTTAGCTGGTGAATCCCAGCAACAGATGTTGCTTAATCAGCAGACCTTGAACCAAATTAAGCTGTTGTTGAAACAACTGAACCAGATCAGAATCCGAGTGTTCCAAGAGCAGAGAAACTCAATCCCCTCCTGCATTCTCTTCTTCAAAAATATGGCTATACGACAAATACATAAACAGTATTGGCATTACTTTATATGAATATACATTTGTGCATGTAGAATGTTATCCAATATCATATCTAATATATCAATATAAAAATATATCAACATTATATGTTGGTATGTTTTCCCTTTAGGGTAAAATAAAAGCTGTTCACTCTGGCTTTAAGAGAGAGATTTGTTATTTTCTTTGCCAGGGGCAGGAGATGATAAATGCTGACTTGACAAATGTTGCGATGCCTAAGGAACAGGTGAACTATTTCAGGAGAGGAAAAATATAAAGAGATCTTCCTCTCCCTTTTTCCTTTTGGGAATTGTGCCACACCAGCCAACACACATGACAACCCTATGCAATTGCCTGCAATCACACTAAGTTCCAAATTAAAACATAGGTCTCTTTTCCCCTTGCATAACATATACTTTCCACAGCGTGTTTTGTTTCCTGAAGGACCATAAAATTAAGAACCATTCTTTGTTCCAAAGCAGGGGTGAAATCCAGCAGGTTCTGACAGGTTCTGGAGAACCGGTAGCGGAAATTTTGAGTAGTTCGGAGAACTGGCAAATACCACCTCTGACTGGCTCCCAGAGTGGGGTGGGAATGGAGATTTTGCAATATCCTTGCCCTGCCACGCCCACCAAGCCACGCCCACAGAACCGGTAGAGAAAAATTTTGGATTTCACACCTGGTCCAAAGGTGCTTTTTTTTTTTTCAAAAGGCAAATGGACTTCCTTTGTTTTTCCTTGAAGTTGTTTTGCTTCTCATCCAAGAAGCTTCTTCGGTTCTAATTAAGGGGAAGGGAATTCAGTTAGAACGGAAGAAGCTTCTTAGATGAGAAGCGAAGTATCTTCAAAGAAAATTTTTTAAAAAGTACAGTTGCCTTTTGAAAAAGCACTTTTTGAAAAAGCACATGACCTTGGATGAATTTGGATATCCTAGAATTTCTTTGTCCCATTCTACAGATGGAAGAATGCCTTCACGTTGTTTTAAGGGAAAACAGGGGTGTCAAATATTGCAGTAGATTATTGGTAGATAATTGGTAGATAAGGAGGATAATAGTATTCTGTGTTTCTCCTCAAGGTCTGTGGTGAGGTGTGATGCCATGCTGGCCACATGACCATAAAAACATCAATGGCCTAGAAACAGAGATGAGCACTGACTCCTAAAACGGGCTACAACTGGCTGAGTAAAAATCCACAGGAAACTCCTTTACCCTTTTTATTGGTAGGTAATATCGGATCTGCTGATGTAACCCATCAATTGCACCTTTAGGATTTGGGGGGGGGGGTGTTTCTACAGATCCAAAATGTCCATTTCGTGGACGATGTTGGCATTTTTGTGTATAAACATGATCTTCCACAACTTTACATGGGAAAATATGCAATGTTGGGGGAGAGTTTGCTGAACTCTCTTGAAATTCATCTGATGGTTAACTTGAGCAGCTGAAAACTTTGACAAACCTGAAAGAAAGTTCATATTTAAAATGAAAAAAAAAAAAAAGAATCCAGGAATCAAGTTTTAACAAAAAAATCTGCTCCCTCTGAGCTTAAAGGTCTTTTTCCATAACTTCAGAACTGAAGATATATTCTGGGATCTCAGTTGTCACTGGAAAGTACCATATTTTTTGGGGTATAAGATGTACCAGAGTATAAAATGCAGCTTAATTTTTGGGGAGGAAAGTAGGAAAGAAAATCTGCCTACCAGGTATTTATCTGGCTAGCGTGGTTAGTCTTGTCAGCTTCAACACATTGGTTTGCTGGTTTTTATCCCCCGCTTGAGGATAAACAACAGCTTCTAAAGCACAACTAATCTTTGGAAAGAGAAGCAATGAGAAAAGCAGGCAAACCATGGAGATCGCTTCACGCACTAGCGCCTCATTAGGGGTGAAAAAAAGTTTCACAGCTGAGAGACGGAGGGAGCAGGCAAAGACCCCTTCACTGAAAAAAAGCTTCTAAAGCACAGCTGAGAGTCGGAGATAGATCGCTTCACTCACTAGCACCTCGTTAGGGCTGAAAAAAAAGCTTCAAAAAAGCTACGTTCGGAGTATAAGACGCACCCAAATTTTCAGCCTCTTTTAGGAGGGAAAAAGGTAGCGTCTTATACTCCAAAAAATATGGTATTTTGCAGAGTTTAGTTACTTGAAAATATGCAGAGGCAAACTGGAATTAAGAATGGAAACATCCACTGAGTAAACTCAATGCCTGAGAAAGGCTGGGCCATTTCTCAAGATCTCAAGTGGAACTTCAAGCTGAGCTGAAAAAGAAATCTTCTGCATGAAAGTTGATGTAGCCACTGCTAAGCAACATGGTAAAAAAAATTCTAAAATAGATAAGGATATTGCAGAGAAACGAACGCATTCACAGATGTGCGCATCAGTAGAGCTTCTGAACATCTCCAGCTCTCTGGGTAATTGGTACCACTGTTGAGGAGGAGGAGGAGGAGGAGGAGGAGGAGGAGGAGGAGGAGGAGGAGGAGGAGGAGGAGAAGGAGAAGGAGAAGGAGAAGGAGAAGGAGAAGGAGAAGAAGAAGAAGAAGAAGAAGAAGAAGAAGAAGAAGAAGAAGAAGAAGAAGAAGAAGAAGAAGAAGAAGAAGAAGAAGAAGAAGAAGAAGAAGAAGAGGAATCTGCCTTTCTAGAATGTAAACCCATTATTTCATGTCCTATCCTGTCAGATGTTAGAAAATAATTCTCTTTTTCTCTGGGACACACTTTCAATTGTTTGGAGAGTACTTCATTATCTCTTCTCTTCCCAGGGCTATCAATTTCTCTTGGTAGGACTTACTTTCTAGTCCTCTAATTACCTCCATTATCCTGAGTAAATTCTTAAATGAAGTCTGGTTTAGAAACCATATTTCTGGTGAGGCAACCTAAGGATTCATTTGCTTGGAGAAGACTGAGCCAAAATAAGTGAAACAGATCTAGGGTTTGCTGTAGCTAGGGTTTTTTTTTTTCTTTTTAATTCTTCTTGGCACTCTCTGATTTTGTTTATTCGCTTGCAGATATTTCATTACCTGACTAGGTAACATTATCACTGCCAGTGAGGTAGCAAACCCTACACTCACTAACCCTGATGTTGTTAACTAGTTGGATATTGAAACATCTGAAAGCAAACAACCAAGCTCAGAGAGGGCCAAGGAATCCACAATTGAACCCTGAGTTATAGATACTATTTTCGATTGGTTGTTCTCCATCAGCGTTTGCTATCTTCACTGAACAGTTATGATAATAGAATGGAATGGAATGGAATGGAATGGAATGGAATGGAATGGAATGGAATGGAATGGAATAGAATAATAGAATAGAATAGAATAGAATAGAATAGAATAGAATAGAATAGAATAGAATAGAATAGAATAGAATAGAATAGAATAGAATAGAATAGAATAGAATAGAATTCTTTACTGGCCAAGTGTGATTGGACACACAAGGAATTTGTCTTGGTGCATACTCTCTCGGTGTACATAAAAGAAAAGATACATTCGTCAAGAATCATAAGGTACAAGACTTAATGATAGTCATAGGGAAACAGTCAATATACATCTTAAGGATACCAGTAACAAGGTTACAGTCATACAGTCATAAGTGGGAAGAGATGGGTGATACTGATTCTTTTGTCTTCCTTTTATTTTGGACACATTTAAAGAAGGACCTGGGGGAGGGAGGGAGGGGAATGTATGGTTTTTGGTTTTTATGTATAATCAATGTTTTTGTCTTATGTTGATTTTAACTTGGAAAACTTAATCAAATTTGTTTTTAAAAAAAATATTAAAAAAGAAGGACCTTTTTGTCTTTCTTCATGTCTTTGACCAATATCCACTCTGTCACTTTCTCTAAATTTCTGTGTGTTTTTGTTCCTTGGGGCCGCACCCATCTTTTCATTTCCTCTGTGTTTTCCCTCCCACCTCCACATCATCACTATCATCATTATCATGTTACATTTATATGTGCCCAACTCCCAATGCTGAGCAGCTTACAATTGTTAAAACAATTAAAATCAAGGAACGATAGAACATTACGCACAGAGAGATTCATAATTGAGCATTTGTATCAGCCACCATGGCTTTTTCTGCTGGCTTCAATTTCTTCATTGCAACTGTTTTCAATTGTGCTTTCAGTGCCTCCTTTCTCAAGAACTTCCATTAATCATAAACTCTATTTCCCACCAGCTATCTTGCCATCAAATCCTACTTATCATTTTTCAGGGTTTATTAAAATCCAATTTCTTACACTTCAAGATGCATGTTTGACTCTGCCCAGTTTTAATTTTCCTCCAGGTTTATACAGTTACTTTCTCCCATCTTTCTCCAAATTCCACTTTATTTCAGTCAGTTTACATCTGCCACCCTCTGATGACCTTTGAAGGCTTACAAAATACATAATATACAAAATAGATTGTATAGCTAGTATAAAGCTTTAAGTTAGTTTTGCATGCCCACACCCATAATTCTATGCGCTCTGCCCCCCCCCCACGCATGCATGAGCAACCCCCCATGCTCCCCCCACTTTTGGCATGTGATGGCACAGTGGGCCCGGTAGGCCCGTTTTTTTGCCCTCCCCAGGCTCCAGAGGCTCTCTAGGAGCCTTCCTGACCTCCCCGGAGGCCCTCCGGAGGCCGGAAACAGCCCATTTACCGACTTCCGTTGGGCCCAGAAAGCCCATAGATCAGCTGACCAGTGCACGCATGTGTGCTGGAGCTGAGCTAGAACAACGCTCACGTGCCCACCAATCTGGCTCCATGTGCCATCTGTGGCACGTGTGTCATAGGTTCGCCATCATGGATATAGGGTCTCCTGTTGAGCAGGAGGTTGGACTAGAAGACTTCCGAGGTCCCTTCCAGCTCTATTCTGGTTGGTTGGTTGGTTGGTTGGTTGGTTGATAAGGCTCCATTATGTCCTTCTCCAACCTCCAAAGAAAACAATTGATGCTTAGATTGGGTAGAATTCCCCTGGAGCAGCCATGTTTGGCAAAGTAAGGGTTTAACCCTAACCCTTCCTTTGCCAAACATGGTTGCTCCATGGGAATCCTAGTCTCTCCCAGAGAATATGAGAGGAATTAAAATCCCCCATTACTCTATGTCCGTGTCTCTTCGAAACATCTACAGTTGGATTCTGAAAAACATCCATATTTTCACGTCAGCAGAGTGGATAAAGATGAGCATCAAGGCGAGCATGACGTATATTTATTCCTCCGCTTGCTTTTATGGATGGTGTCTACAGTATCACTAAATTTATCCACTTCAACATTTGAGCAGCTGTGGATATTTTAAATACACGGTTCAGTTTTTCCACCTTTTGTTTCTTGCTTCTGCCTAGAATATATAAGGGATATGCACAGTGCAGGATTTCTCAAAATGCATTCAACCGCTGAGTATGGCATAGACATTTCCATACTGGGAGTTCTGCAGTACCAGTAGTACTGAATAGAATAGAATAGATTTTTTTATTGGCCAAGCATGATTGGACACCCAAGGAATTTGTCTTGGTGCATACGCTCTCAGTGTACATAAAAAGAAAAGATACGTTTGTCAAGAATCATAAGGTACAATGATAGTCATAGGGTACAAATAAGCAATCGAACCATCTTAGGAAACAATCAACATAAATCGTAAGGATACAAGCAACAAAGTTACAGTCATACAGTCATAAGTGGAAGGAGATGGGTGATAGGAACGATGAGAAGATTAATAGTAGTGCAGACTTAGTAAATAGTTTGACACCATTGAGGGAATTATTTGTTTAGCAGAGTGATGGTATTCAGGAAAAAATTGTGTCTAGTTGTTCTAGTGTGCAGTGCTCTATAGTGTCGTTTTGAGGGTAGGAGTTGAAACAATTTACGTCCAGGATACGAGGGGTCTGTAAATATTTTCACAGCCCTCTTTTTGACTCGTGCAGTATACAGGTCCTCAATGGAAGGCAGGTTGGTAGCCATTGTTTTTTCTGCAGTTCTAATTATCCTCTGAAATCTGTGTCTATCTTGTTGGGTTGCAGAACCAAACCAGACAGTTATAGAGGTACAGATGACAGACTCAATAATTCCTCTGTGGAACTGGATGAGCAGCTCCTTGGGCAGTTTGAGCTTTCTGAGTTGGTGCAGAAAGAACATTCTTTGTTGCACTTTTTTGATGAAGTTTTTGATGTTAGGTGCCCATTTTAGACCTTGCGATATGGTAGAACCTAAAAATTTGAAGGTCTCTACTGTTGATCCTGTATTGTCTAGTATTGTAAGAGGAGGACGTATGGGAGGGTTTCTCCTAAAGTCTACCACCATTTCTGTGGTTTTGAGCATGTTCAATTCCAGATTTTTTCGGTCGTGGTTTGCCATGATATTCTTCCAGGATCTTGTCTCCATTTTTAAGCTGTTTAATTATTCAAGGACAAATAAGGTGAATTAGATGCTACTGCTTTCTGAAATTAAAGAAAATAGTGGTGACAGGCAAAGGTTGAACCTTTTTGTCAAATTGAACAAAATATGGCCATGATGGCGAACCTATGGCACGCATGCCGGAACTGGCATGCACAGCCATCTTTCTGGGCACACGAGCTGTAGGCCATTGCTCTTCCGGGTTCCGGCACACCGGCCAGCTGGTCTTCATGCACATTGGAGCACCGCAGGGATAGGTTCTACTTACCTTTACTACCAGTTTGCAACGAGATCACATGCATGCACTCGCTTCTATTGATGTCAGCCTCCCGCTGGTTTTACTACCAGTTCTATAGAACTGGTCCGAACCAGGGGCAACCCACCACTGGAGCACTGGAAACCAGAAGAGCAGCCATCCGGTGTGCATGCGCCCGGGAAGATGATATTCTGGTTTCCAGCACACACATGTGCACCGGCCACCTGGTCTTCCAGTTTCTGGCATGCATGCCAAGAGGTGGGTATATGGGAGGGTTTCTCCTAAAGTCTACCACCATTTCTGGTCCACTATTTTCACCAGCCTCCTGGTGATTGGCCCAAAGTCACCCAGTTGGCTTTTGTGCCTAAGGTAAGACTAGAACTCTCAGCCTCCTGGTGATTGGTCCACTGTCACCCACATGGCTTTTGTGCCTAAGCCGGGACCAGAACTCATGATTTCTTGCTTTCCAACCTGGTTTCTGTTGTTTTAAGAAGTTATGTAGAACAGAATAGAATAACAGAGTTGGAAGGGACCTTGGAGGTCTTCCAGTCCAACCCCCTGCTTAGGCAGGAAACACCACTTCAGATAAATGGTTATCCAACATCTTCTTAAAAATTTCCTATGTTGGAGCATCCAGTGTTGGATCATGTAGTATCACTCAAAGGAAAAAAATTACTTAAGAAGTACAGATAACCTTGTGTTCTTCTCCCATTTGAATACACCGTAACACATACAGGTTGTTTTCTTAACAACCACACAGAAGTACTTTGCTCTTGTCTTCTTGCAAGAGGCTCTCTGGACTTTTGATCAGCCTGGGATTTTCTGGCTGTTTCCCATTCAGACCATAAGTTGGAATCTCCTGAGCTTTCAAAAAGATCAATTGAATTTGTCAAGTGAGGGTTAATGAAGAGGGCCAAAGAAAAGAAACCCTTTCCAAATTGAAAAAAATGAATATTAGAACACGAAATGTAGCTTGTAAGAACAAGTGTAAAACAGTTGTGATGGAAGACTTCCAAATTGGCAAAGAGTGACCAACAAAGGGATTTTAGGATTATGGCAGATAATTTGAGGAAATAATTGACATAGTTTATAGTGAAAGGAAAAAACGGGGGGGGGGGTGGAGGACCCACACGTACACACAACCCATTTTAAATTTGGAAATGATTTACAAAAGTCTTTCTTTTTTTAAAAAAAAAGACAATATTATGGTTGGTCAAACGGTCAACAAAATGTTTAAACTGGATTTGGCACTTTGATCTACCTATTAGGTTCTTCTCAAGGACTTGGAATAGGTAAACTTTATTGTTTGATGGTGTTAAAAGTATCTTTTTCAGGATGTAAGTGGTTCCAAGTAAAGCCTGAAGTAAAGTAAAAGTAAGAATTGCCTTTTGCAACTGATGGGGATTTTGTTAATGCTGATGCTGTTTCTAATGGTGCTCCAGATGTTCTGGGATTTCACCCAAGGCCCGGATCCCTATTGGTATTCCCTTTGCTTTCCTTTGCCAGTTTTTTCTATATCTATTTGCTGGTCTTGCTATTTTGTGACCTTCTCCAATTCTTTCTCTTCTTGTCTGCTGTCTCCAGGTACCGCCACACCCTCGCTATCCAGACTTTTTGTCATTCTTATCAATAATTGTTAAATCTGGGGAAGTGGTGAAATCCAAATTTTTTTACTATCGGTTCTGTGGGTGTGGCTTGGTAGGCGTAGCAGGGGAAGGATACTGCAAAATCCCCATTCCCTCCCCACTCCTGGGGGAAGGATACTGCAAAATCCCCATTCCCTCCCCACTCCTGGGGGAAGGATATTGCAAAATCTCCATTCCCACCCCATTCTGGGGCCAGCCAGAGGTGGTATTTGCCGGTTCTCTGAACTACTCAAAATTTCTGCTACCGGTTCTCCAAAACCTGTCAGAACCTGTTGGATTTCACCCCTGATCTGGAGTGTTATGTGACAGATGCTTATCTGTCCGAATTCTAAATTGTTATTATTTAAGATTTAATATAGCCGCCAACTCTAGTGGACTGTATAATAACTTTAAACAAATTCAACATCTGAATACATTTGAAATATTACTTACTGTTCTAATCACCGCATCTTGTAAAGGATATTGCAAAATAGAACAACTTGCATAGGAAAGCAGTCAAAACAAACAAGAGACTAAAGCATCTTCACGCCAAAGAAATAATAGCTGTATTTATAAAATACAATGAACACAGTTACTAAATTGGTTCATGTTCTGGGCTTCCATAGGACTCTGAACCATAAACAAATCAAGGAAAATTATTCCATGTAAGCTAGACCGAATACATTAATCCGTTAAAAAAATATCCATCAAATTAGCACCTTGTTAAAAGGTAGCCATTTAAGCAGACCTGGTTAAGCAAGTTGTATGAATACAACCAGTATTAGAAAGGTTTTAGCTTGTGGGGGGGGGGGGAGCCAGAGGGAAGGATGGGCTTTTATAACACAGTTCCAGCAAGCAGCAAATTATAAATTGCTTTTACTGATGGAATGTTGTTAAGGAAAATGGTTGTAAATCGAGGATTACACAGAGTCCTGTGAGCCGTGGTGGTGCAGTGGTTAGAATCGGGTGGGTTTCAATTTTTTTTACTACCAGTTCTGTGGGTGTGGCTTGGTGGGCATGGCATGGCATGGCATGGCATGGCTTGGTACGCGTGGCTTGGTGGGTGTGGCAGGAGAAGGATACTGTAAAATCTTCATTCCCTCCGCAATCCAGGAGAAGGCTACTGCAAAATCCCCATTTCCTCCCGATCAGCTGGGACTTGGGAGGCAGAGAATAGATGGGGGCAGGGCCAGTCAGAATTTTTACTACCAGTTCTCCAAACTATTCAAAATTTCCACTACTGGTTCTCCAGAACTAGTCAGAACCTGCTGAAAGCCACTTCTGGTTAGAATGCAGTTTTGCAGGCTAACTCTGCTCACTGTCAGGAGTTCAATCCTGACTGGCTCAAGGTTGACTCACCCTTCCATCCTTTTGAGTTCAGTAAAATGAGGACCCAGATCATTGGGAGAAATATGCTGACTTTGTAAATCGCTTAGAGAGGGCTGTAAAGCACTGTGAAGTGGTATATAAGTCTAAGTGCTATTGCGATTATTAAATGACAGGGTATTTTTAAAAAAACATAGAAAACATATGTCTGCTAAAATTTCCATGTCTATTTTAAGTGTCTTTAGGTTTTGCTCTAGACTAGGTAAGTTTATTTAATTGGAGACATAGTTTTGCCTTCTGCTCGTGTATTGTTTTAATGTGCTCAGAGAAGATCTGGTGGCGCAGTGATTACAGTGCAGTATTGCAGGCAAACACTGCCGACTGCCAGCAGTTCAATCCTCACCGGCTGAAGGTTGACTCAGCTTTCCATCCTTCTGAGATCATTAAAATGAGTACCCAGATTGTTGGGGGCCATAGGCTGACTCTGTAAACCACTTAGAGAGGGCTGTAAAGTACAGGCTGACTCTGTAAACCACTTAGAGAGGGCTGTAAAGTGCTGTGAAGCGATATATAAGTCTAACTGCCGTTGCTGTTGCTATTTTGGGGCCTAGGATACTTCATTGGCTTATTGTGTGTGTTGTGCACGAAGGAACCTTTGTGTGTTTGTAATCACATTTGCAAAATAAATATGAAGTCCTTCCCTTAAAAACCATTCCCTTAAATAAAAACAATCTACAATTTTCTCCTTGCTGGAAATGGGTTATAAAAGTCCAAGTATTTCATCGTGATGACAGAAAGTGAGAAGCTACATTGAGCAAGTGAATGAATGACAGAATGTATGAATGAGTGACGGAATGGAAAGGCATTTTGCTGAGTTATGTCCAAGTAAATGTTAGAACAGACTGTAGCGCTGGAGGTGCCTATGGAGATTCTCAATCATCCAGGGCTATTAATCCATTAAAAGTACCAAAAGGTACTTTTTCAAAAGGCAACTGGGATTTGTTTTTCCTTAAAGATGTTTTACTTCTCACCCAGGAATCTTCTTCGGTTCTGACTGAATGGTGGAGGATGGAAGGATTTATATCCTTGGATGCCTCTCGGAGAAGCAAAATGTCTTCAAGGGAAAACAAAGTTTAGGTGCCTTTTGAAAAAGCATCTTTGGAACATAGCTTTGCAGCGTTTGGAGGCATTTGGATATAGTGATCATTGCCCATGGAATCACATTTGCTCGTTTGATTGATGTTCTCATGGAAAATACTCGAGATTTGAGCCATAGGTGATCAGACTAACCCATGAAGTTTTATAAGTATATAGGGAAATAAAACTACGGATGTTTGATTAACATTGCTTTGTTTCTTATCGTAGGTGTTTTATTGCATTTTGACTTCAAATGTCAAGTCAATGGAAGTCACTGGAAGTCAAAATGATTTGGTGACATACAAATTTAATTACCAAACAGCAAAACTAGTTCATCGTGACACTGAACACTAGTTAAATTTCTCATTAACCTTGTTTAGGTTACAGCTCTGCCGTTCCTGGAACACTTAGACAAACACTTAATCAGATTCCCTTTTCAAAATGTTGAGCTAACCTGGGAGTAAAAATGAGAGAGGGAGAAGGAGGGAGAGGGAGGAAGGGAGAGGGAGAGGGAAAGGGAAAGGGAGAGGGAAACAGAGAGGAACACAGAGAGAGAGGAGGAGAGGCAGAGGGAGAGGGAAAGAGAGGGAGGAAGGGAGAAGGAGAGGGAGAGGGAGAGAGAGGGAGAGGGAGAGGGAGAGGGAGAGGGAGCGGGAAACAGAGAGGGAGCGAGAGAGGGAGAGAGGGAGAGTGGGAGGGGAGGGAGAGAGAGAGAGAGGAAGGGAGACAGAGGGGGGAGGGGAGGGGAGGGGGAGGGAGGGAGGGGGAGAGAGAGAGAGAGTGAGAAGCTCAAAGTCTTGACCGATACTCCTATCAGTCAGTATTGGAAAAATCAGAAGAGAATTCTATATTTGAGCAGAATGTTGTTGGTGGAATAGCTTAAGGAGGCCTTGAAGTCATGCGCCACATTTAAGTGAAATATGTTGTGTCACATCCTACCTCAGCAAAGCAAATTCAGCAAATGATGAAATTCTATGTGACCCAAAGTACCCAACTGAAGGGAACTAAACTGGAAGGTCAGTTTAAAAGGGATGGATGGATGGATGGATGGATGGATGGATGGATGGATGGATGGATGGATGGATGGATGGAGGCAGGTGAAAACAGTCCTCATAATTTAGGCCTTGAATGATGTTTAACTATATCTAACACCCTTTAATTGTTTTGTCTTTTTTTTAAAAAAAATTAAGTATTTATTGGCCAGATAGACATGTTTCTTACTTCTGTTCCTCTCGTTGTTTCTGATGTGTTTTTCACAATATAGTCTATTATTGTAGACTTCCATGGAGCCAATGCAAATGACAGTGGATACATTCAGTCAAGATGAGCCTCTTTTAAAAGCAAGTCTGGAAGTTTCTTCTTCTGATATTGACTCTGATACTGACTCTATAAACCTCTTAGAGAAGGCTGTAAGGCACTGTGAAAAGGCATATGTCTAAGTGCTATTGCTATTCTATTCTATTCTAACTGCTGAGCTGGGGCAGAGGGAGGGAGGGAGGGAGGGAGGGATTCAATGGTGAAATTCAAATTTCTTTACTACCGGTTCTGTGGGCGTGGCTTAGTGGGCATGATATGGTTTGGTGGGTGTGGCTTGCTGGGCGTGGCAGGGGAAGGATACTGCAAAATCTCCATTTCCTCCCCACTCCGGGGGGAAGGATATTGTAAAATCTCCATTCCCACCCCATTCTGGGATCAGCCAGAGGTGGTATTTGCTGGTTCTCCGAACTATTCAAAATTTCCACTACCGGTTCTCCAGAACTGGTTAAAGCCTGTTGAATTTCACCCCTGCATGGAGGGAGGGAGGGAGGGAGGGAGGGAGGGAGGGAGGGAGGGAGGGAGGGAGGGAGGAAGGAAGGAAGGAAGGAAGGAAGGAAGGAAGGAAGGAAGGAAGGAAGGAAGGGGCAAAGGCATTTTCAGAATTCACTACCTTCTTTCCAAGAACTTAAATGGCAGCCAAACACAGACATGATGCCAGCCTTCTCTGAAGCAGAAGAGAATGGAACGGGTTAAGCCCTCCCTGGCTCGCTCACCTGAGCCTGCTCTGAAATAAATCAGCGTCCCCTTTTCTGCTGCTCTCGTTGTCTGGAAATAATGCAAATGCTTTCGGCTCGCAGTGACATTGTGCTGCACTCGAAGGATACACGTAATAAATTGTCCCCTAATACTATTAAAGTGATCTTTTCTTCTTACTCAGTAGCTTTTGAGGTTGAACCGAAGCTTCCCACTCGCCATGCATTGTAAGACAATGTGGTGTCATCTTGTTCCCTTCTTCATCCTGTCACTTCTGTCTTGCCCCGACTTCAGCTTTTCCTTTCCTTTCTTTCCATTTTTTTAAAAAAATATAGTCACTTCCTTTCCTTTATTGCAGCTGGCACTGATCTTTTAAGTGCCAACAATTCACATTCATTCTATCAAGAAAATAAACTTGCGTATTTGAAAAAAGAATAGGTAGGATTTTTCTTCCTGTCTGCTAGGCAAAATATTTCCCCGCTTGATGATGGTTTTTAAATCCTCAGAAAAAGTTGCACTTTAGAAGGCAACACCTGAGTTTAAACAAAAGCATAGGGAATCTACAATTTTCTGGGGGGGGTGGATTTGGGGGGGGTCCTATTTTCTTAGGTCCTTCATTTCAGTTTAAAAAAGAAGGACCACAGCAAATTTGTCAGTGTTCAAATTGAAACTTTCAATAAAATGACACAGGAAAGCAGATATTCTGGAAATTTGTGTCTGTCCAGATGCTGCTAAACTACAACTCCCAAGACCTCATCCTGCATGGCTAAAAGCAAGTAAAGAAGTGTAGTGGTGGCCACAGATCCCAATTTTACTTTAAACAAAGCCAATCACCCAACAATCATTGTAAGCGTACACTGCGAATGATGGCTAATGTGATTACTTCCCACATTTCCCAGAAAAGATAGAAAATCTGTAGAGATCTTGGCAGATCTCTTTGTATAATCATGTTTGATTTGATGTGATCAAACCACCAAATGATATTGTAAAGCAGGTTTGTCCAGCCCTGTGGCACATAGGCTGCATGCCATCCTGGACGGATAGCAATGTGGTCCCACAAGATAGTAAACTTTTAACATTATTATGTGATTGAGCACTAGCAATAGCACTTAGACTTATATGCCACTTTTACAGATCTCTCTAAACAATTTACAGAGTCAGCATTTTGTCCTCAACAATCTTGGTCCTCATTTTACCGACCTCAGAAGGATGGAAGGCTGAGTCAACCTTGAACCAGAGAGGATCGAACTGCTGGCAATCGGAAGAATCAGCCTGCAATACTGCATTCTAACCACTGTGCCACTACGACTCTTTGTCTATACGCTTTGCATATTTATATATAAAAGTAAAGGTAAAGGTTCCCCTCGCACAAATGTGCTAGTCATTCTCAACTCTAGGTAGCAGTGCTCATCTCTGTTTCAAAGCCGAAGAGCCAGCGCTGTCTGAAGATGTCTCCGTGGCCAGCATGACTGAATGCCAAAGCTGCATGGAATGCTGTTACCTTCCCACCAAAGGTGGTCCCTATTTTCCTACTTGCATTTTTTACGTGCTTTTGAACTGCTAGGTTGGCAGGAGCTAGGACAAGTAATGGAAGTTCACCCTATTATGCGGCGCTAGGGATTTGAACTGGTGAACTGCTGACCTTTCAATTGACAAGCTCAGCGTCTTAGCCGCTGAGCCACCGTATCCCTTCAGCTCTTTATTTATATGTACAGTGTATATTTATATACTCTAACTGTGTTATATATTTTCTATGCAACCCAAAACAATTCCTCTTTACTCAGTGTGGCCCAGATAGGCCAAAAGGAAGGATACCCATGCTATGAAGCAAATGAAGACCCATTTCACTGGGATCTGAAATGAAGTCTTCTGTGTAAAATGGCTAATTGAAGTCGGTTAATCCCACCCAGCTGCAGCATACAGATGGACCTTGTTGAGTTGGGCGATTGAGGAGGCAGAAGCAAGCTAGTGATAACAGGTCTTTAATATAGAATGAGATTTCAGCAAAGGAGGCAAATAGCCTTCCTTTTATACTCTGCTGGCTAGGGCACTGACCAATCACAATTGACCCACTGTAATTTGAATCTCCCGCCAAAACTTATATACATAACACCCTTCCCCTCCCAGAAGGCAGAGAGGGCATCAGGTAGGGTCAGATTCTGCCTTGCGAGCAACCTTCTCTGTAAGTGTATATCTCTTACGTCACAGATTAGTTGCTCTAGGACTGCATCATCGAGGTCTCGGTATTCGCATTGCGTCGCAGCCTTATGCAGGGCAGCCATGTACACGCTGATCGGCTCTCCTTCCCGCTGTACTCGTTGCCGGAGCTCGTAACGCTGCACAAACTTCGATGGTACTGGTGCATAGTGTGCCTTGAGCACTTCCCCCGAGATGGTCTGGACCGGGGTCAGTTCTGAGAGTGATTCAGCCATGTCGAAGACCTCTAGTCCACAGTGGCTGAAGAACAGGGCCCTCTTTCGGTTCCTGGGGAGGCCCTGCATGTCGCTGGCTTCCAAGGCACCCTCGAACCAGATCATGTACGACTCCCACTTCTCTCTGGCCAGGTCGAAAGGCTTTGGCGGTACGAACGCTGACATCGTGGTCGTTCTGCTGTGTACGGCTCATCGGCCTGGTTGAATCTGCTGTAAATAGCTCTTTTTTCAGCTTGCTCTCCATGCCTCAATCCCACCTTTGTCGCCAATGTTGAATTGGGCTATTGAGGAGGCAGAAGCAAGGTAGTGATAACAGCTCTTTAATGGAGAGTGAGATTTCAGCGAAGGTTACAGGCAAATAGCCCTCCTTTTATACTCTGCTGGCCAGGGCACTGATATTTTTCGCCCTCCCCAGGCTCCAGAGGCTTTCTTAGAGCCCGGGGAGGGCGAAAACAGCCTTCCCCACCCCCCACCCCCAGAGGCTGGAAATGACCCAATTCCTGACTTCCAATGGGAGTGGAAGGCCCAAAAATCAGCTGGCTGGCGCTCGCATGCGCACTGGAGCTGAGCTAGGGCAATGCTCGCGTGGCCACAGATGTGGCTCTGCGTGCCACCTGTGGCACGCGTGCCATAGGTTCTAGGCTGATGCCTCTTTTAATTCCACCCCCAGGTTTTGCTACCCTTCTCCTGCATTTACAATGTATTGATTCACATCAATTGGCTATTGTTTCGGTCATTGATTTTAAGGTTGGGATGGCCTATAAATAATGTTAAAGACATACAAGCACAATTTTTTGACTCGATTTTCACAACCTTTTGCTATTCGACCTGAAGGTGGAGAGAATAGAATGCAAACTTTATATTGCCAAGGTCCAGTTTTTATTCTCAGTGGGGTGGGCCAGGAAATATTTGCCTTCAGAAGACTGATTGCAATAGACCTACTAACGTGATTGTATAAAACAGCTGTCGATTGGTTTAGAAGTACCATATTTTTCAGAATATAAGACGCACCTTTTTCCCCCCTAAAAGAGGGTGAAAATTTAGGTGTGTCTTATACACCGAATGTAGCCTCAGCCTTTGGCCTCGCAGCAGTTACCTCCTTGCAAGCAAACAGCCAGAAAAAACAGCTCCTTTCAGCTTCAGCACAGCCTAATTAGCACAAGTTGATTGGATCGGCCTCCCGACTCTCAGCTGATTTGCTCTCAGCTGTTTTGCGCAGGGCTCTGCTGCTTGCTGCAAAGAGGAAAATTGCTGGAGCAGATTTTTTTTTTCCCCTTGCGCTAATCAAGCTACACTGAAAATGAAAATGAAAGTAAAGCAGGCTGTTTGCTGTTTGCTGCAACAAGGCAAAATTGCTCAGAGGCAGAGGGAGATTTCTTTTTCTTTTCCTCACCAAAAAAAGGTAGTTGCGTCTTATACTCTGGTGAGTCTTATACTCCGAAAAATATGGTAGACAACGCTGCCTTTTAGGGCTGGATAGCATCTGATCTCAGATATCCGCTTTGAGTGTTTTGGAATCTAAAATTTCAGAGAAATAACATGGTTGCAAACAAACACAGCTGCTAGCAGATGTGGCATATCACAGCCCTTGCTAGTCCCCAGCTAGGTATCCTTAACTCTCTTCAGTTCTTCGCAGCAAATTTGAGGTGGCCTTCATTTGCAAAGTCGTTTCAGCCCTTCCCTTTCCAACTTGGTGACCAATGCTTTGGTTAAGGTCAAATCTCTGCATTGCACTGCCCTTCAAGCAATATTGAATCAGTAAAATATCCTTTCAGTTACGGTTATATTAGAGATAGCTATTGACTTCCTTCTTTTTTATTGCGCTATAAAACATGCTGCAGCAAGAAAAGAAAAAACAAAAAAAGAAAAAGAAAAAGAAAGAAAGAAACAACCAAACAAAGAAGCAAAGGTTTATTTTGCAACAGAGAATTCACCAGGATCGTTTACAGCTGACTCTTCAAGTCTTCAGCCGCACGTTGGCGAAGCTGGCTTCCTTGGGATATTCTGAACTCTCCTCCAGCTACTTTGACACACATAATTACAGCACGCATTTTATACAGGCCTATAAGTAGATGATAAAACGATCCCTTGAGTCTTCGGCGGTATAATCAAAACACAAATGGTATCTTATATGCATCAGTTTCTTCGCTTTAACGTTTTGTTTTGTTTTGTTTTCCTCCGTTGATTCACAAGTATTTGGATTCCCTTCTGTGGCTTCCAACAGCAAAGGATAAGAGGCTCCAGTTGTTGCATTGTTGTTGTTGTTGTTGTTGTTGTTTTGCCACTCCAAGTGTAGATGGTGCTGTCAGTATAGCCTTCAAGGGTGGCGGGGGGGGGGGATAAGCTGCAGGAAAGGGCATGGTAAGAAAATTGGCATGTCCTGAACTCAGAGGCTTCTGAGCGGAGAATCAGCTGATTAGAAGACTTTGGCAAAACTGGACATCTCTGATGGCACTGGTGCATGGAGCCAATTCTGTGGTTCAAAATGAGGGAAGAGTGAATAATCAGAGAGAGAGGGAGAGGAGGAAGAGGGAGGGAGAGGAAGAGAGGGGGAGAGAGAGACAGAGGGAGGGGGAGAGACAAGAAGGAGGGAGGGAGAGACAGAGGGAGGGAGAGGGGGAGAGAAGAGAGGGAGAGGGAAGGAGAGAGGAAGAGGGACGGAGAGAGAGAGAGAAACAGAGGGAGGGTAAGAGGGAGAGAGAGGAAGAGGAGAGACAGAGGGAGGGAGAGAGGGAGAGGGAGGGAGAGACGGAGGGAGGGAGAGAAGAGAGGGAGAGGGAGGGAGAGAGGAAGAGGGACGGAGAGAGAGAGAGACAGAGGGAGGGTGAGAGGGAGATAGAGGAAGAGGAGAGACAGAGGGAGGGAGAGAGGGAGAGGGAGGGAGAGACAGAGGGAGGGAGAGGGGGAGAGAAGAGAGGGAGACGGAGGGAGAGAGGAAGAGGAACGGAGAGAGAGAGAGAGACAGAGGGAGGGTGAGAGGGAGATAGAGGAAGAGGAGAGGGAGAGGGAGGGCGAGAGGGAGAGGGAGGGAGAGACAGAGGGAGGGAGAGGGGGAGAGAAGAGAGGGAGACGGAGGGAGAGAGGAAAAGGAACGGAGAGAGAGAGAGAGAGGGGGAGGGTGAGAGGGAGAGAGAGGAAGAGGAGAGACAGGGAGGGAGAGAGGGAGAGGGAGTGAGAGACGGAGGGAGGGAGAGGGGGAGAGAAGAGAGGGAGACGGAGGGAGAGAGGAAGAGGGACGGAGAGAGAGAGAGAGACAGAGGGAGGGTGAGAGGGAGAGAGAGGAAGAGGACAGAGGGAGGGAGAGAGGGAGAGGGAGGGAGAGACAGAGGGAGGGAGAGGGGGAGAGAAGAGAGGGAGACGGAGGGAGAGAGGAAGAGGAACGGAGAGAGAGAGAGAGACAGAGGGAGGGTGAGTGGGAGATAGAGGAAGAGGAGAGGGAGGGAGAGAGGGAGAGGGAGGGAGAGACGGAGGGAGCGAGAGAGCAAGAGAAACAGGGAGGGAGGGAGGGAGGGAGAGGAGGGGAGAGATAGCAGAGGAAGGGGAAGAGAGGGAGAGAGACAGGGAGAGGGAGGGAGGAAGAGAGACAGAGGGAGGGAGGAAGGGAGGGAGAGGGAAAGAGTGGGGAGAGAGAGGAAGGGAGAGGAAGGGAGAGAGAGGTGGGAGAGGGTGAGCAAAGTAATATCTCTACTCAGCAAATGTTCATTTCCATGCTGTAGGCCAAATGTGATAAAAGAGAAGAGGATTTGTAGGAATGAATCAGTGGATGGTAAAAGGCAGCATAGGTAATTCAAAATCATCACAGCATCCCCATGATCATGTGATCCAGTATACGATTCATGTGAAATCCTCTAAAGTCTGCTACCGGTTCTGTGAGTCTGCTACCGAATGAGCGTTTTGCACGCGCACAATGCTAAAAAAGGAACATTTTGAAATCTTCTGAGTCTGCAAAGGTAAGTAGAACAATGGGGGGGATCTGCTGTGCCACACAATTTTGATTAGCTAGAAAGCATGAAATCCGACGATTCTAACTAATATAAATTGCGCGTCACAGCTGATCGTCACCCAGCTGATTGTTAGAAATACCGGTTTGCCCGAACTGGTAGCATTTTTTACTACCAGTTCACCCGAATTAGTCTGAACCAGTAGCATTTCACCCCTGATGTGATCCAATTGCAGATGCTTGGCAACTGGTTCATATTTATGACCATTGATATGTCCCAAGGTCATGTGACCCCCTTTTGTGACCTCCTGATCAGCAATGGGAAAGCCAAATTCACTTTACAACCATGTTACTAACATAACAACAGCAGTGATTCCCTTAACAATGGAGGCAAGAAAGGTCATGGAACGGGGCAAAAGTTCACTTAACAAATAACTCACTTAATAACAGAAATTTGGGACTCAGTTGTGCTCGTAAATTGAGGACCACTTGTGCCTTCTCAGGTCTTTTCTTCTGGAAACTCAGATGCTACTACGGCCAGCTTTATCATTCAACAAAAGGAAGCAGCTGCTTTAGATAGCACTGTAGGTTTTAGAAAAAGGTGGTCATTTGTGACTTATCCTTTTGGGGTTGAATAGTGAACTGTTCTGCCCTGTTACATCTTGTATTTTGAAATCACTACTTGAGTGATGTACAAATTCCTGTGTATATATACTTCTGGCTGTGCTGAGAATTTTAGGTAGCAAAAATAGGATTTGGCTTAACCACAGATGGACTTACCTGTAAGGATATTTGGGAGATATACAGAACAACAGAGTCGGAAGGGACCTTTGGAGGTCTTCTAGTCCAACCCCGTGCTCAAGCAAGAAACCCTATACCAGTGATGGCTAACCTTTCTGCCATCATGTGCCAAAAGCGGGGGGAGCGCAGGGGGGTTGCGTGTGTGTGCCCACATCCATAATTCTATGAGTGACACCACCACCACCACCCCATGCTTCCCTCACTTTTGGCATGTGATGGCACAGCGGGCCCGGTAGGCCTGTTTTTCGCCCTCCCCAGGCTCCAGAGCCTTTCTAGGAGCCTGGGGAGGGCGAAAATGGCTTTCTCCACCTCCCTGGAGGCTCTCCGGAGGCCAGAAATGGCCTGTTTGCCAACTTCCAGTGGGCCCGGAAGGCCCGAAAATCAGCTGGCCGGTGTGTGCATGTGTGCCAGAGCTGAGCTCGCGTGGCCACTGATATGGCTCCGCGTGCCATAGGTTTGCCATCACGGCCCTATACCATTTCTGACAAATGGTTGTCCAGTCTCTTCTTAAAAACCTCCAATGTTGGAGCACCCACAACTTCTTGAGGTAACACGTCCCGCTGATTAATTGTTCTAACTGTCTGGAAATTTCTCCTCAGTTATTGTATCCTATGCAGTGTGAGGGATATAAATAAATAGATAAAGCTTTTTGAAAGTGCCAGTAAATACTCATGGATATGCCCACCTGCAGATAAGCCAATTCTTGAATTATTAATCAAAATACCATGAAAAGTGCACCATCTACAGATAAGCCAACTGTGAAAATTTTGAAGTTTGATCAGTGGTGAAATACAATTTTTTTTTACTACTGGTTCTGTAGGCTTGGCTTGGTGGGCATGGCTTGGTGGGCGTGGCAGGGGAAGGATACTGCAAAATCCCCATTCCCACCCCACTCCAGGAAAGGATATTGCAAAATCCACATTCTGTCTCCACTCCTTGGGGGAAGGATATTGCAAAATCTCCATTCTCACCCCACTCTGGGGCCAGCCAGAGGTGGTATTTGCCAGTTCTCCAAACTACTCAAAATTTCCGCTACCAGTTCTCCAGAACCTGTCAGAACCTGCTGGATTTCACCCCTAGGTTTGATGTATCAATGGGCAGTACACTTTTCAAGCATCAGTGGAGGTGAGGGATCCTTGGTGCTCTCTGATCTTGGTTGTTTTCTTGTAGTTGTTTCATTATTCAAATTAGATAATGTTGGAAGAAATGTCCATCTGGGTTCAGTTCCAAATGGGGAGTAAGACACTGGAAACATGGAGACTTCTTGAAAAGAAGGTGGACAGGACCACATGGGTTTGAGGTTCTGGGCAAAAAAGCACATGAGAGAGAGAGAGAGAGAGAGAGAGAGAGAGAGAGAGAGAGAGAGAGAGAGAGAGAGAGAGAGATTTATACCCTCTGTTGGGCTTTCAATTTGAGCTTGAATTCTGATTAGTTGTCAGACTCCCATGGGACCATGCAGGGGTAACTTTGTAGGTTGCCTTTTGAGTCCCAGACTTGGTTGAGCCTTACTAGGTGATGTAATCTCCCCAGGTGCCATGTGGTGAGTTCTGTTGCTAGATGGGTAGAGGTCTAATCCTACCTTTGTTGGATCTTGGGTGAGGGCGTTTGCTTATGAATAGACCTAGCTATCTCTTTATCTCTTAAGTGCTGACATCCGCTGTGGGCTACTGAGAGTGTGGGGGCTATGAAGAGGGAGTCTGCTTCCTGCCTAAAAACCTTGTTTCTCCCTTTCTCATCCAGGGAGGTATAATACTCTCCCTTTTTAATATTTCCTAGAATATTTCATTCTTCTAGGAGAGGGATGGGTGCTAACTTCCTAAGATAATATCCTCAGTGCTAGTGAGGAGTGAGGATCTGATTGAGAGCAACTGGTGACAAATGTCAATGCATCTGAAGAACACCAGGTTGGGGAAAATCATTTTAGGCTCTGGAAAACTGGTGTGACTAAGACATCATTAGATTCTATGTCAAAGAGGAAATCTGAACCTCAACCATCCAACCCCAACTATCTAAAAAGTGTAGGAAAGCCCCTTCCTCCCCAGAATAAAATATTTTTTATTTTTGATATTGAAAAGAGGCAGAAGAGAATATTTCCCCTACAGGAGAAGAGGAAAGATTTCATCTTAAAAGCAGAAAACAGCCCCAGTCTTCCTGCTATAGGAAAACAGCCTCAAGCAGAAGCATGTAGAGGCTAGGAATGGAGATTTTCTATCCATTCAGAAAGACTGGGCCGCTCTACTTCTAAACAAAGAGCAGCCAGAAACTCCAAATAAGCAGCACAATAGATAAGGAGTCAAAACTGACAAGATTAACTCAGACAAACAAAACACCTAGGATTTGCATTTTCTTTTTTGCCTGTAGAGCAGAGGTGGGCAGGTTCTGACCAGTTCTGGAGAACTTGTAGCGGAAATTTTGAGTAGTTCAGAGAACCAGTAGTAAAAATTCTGACTGGCCCCGCCCCCATCTATTCTCTGCCTCCCAAGCCCCAGCTGATCAGGAGGGAGTGGGGATTTTGCAGTATCCTCCCCCTGGAGTGGAGTGGGAATGGAGATTTTACAGTATCCTTCCCCTGCCACGCCCACCAAGCTACACCCACCAAGCAATGCCACACCCACCAAGCCACACCCACAGAACTGGTAGTAAAAAAATTTGAAACCCACCACTGCTGTAGAGCCAGCCATGACCCCATAGGAATCTGGCAACAGCCATAAAAATATTAAAGGGCATGTTCTTGCACAGGAACAGGCATCTCAATCACAAAGCCCAAAGAATGTGTAAAAGCCCATCTACTTTCAACCCACTTTGTCAGCCGCCCCAGAAACATGCTGCTGTCACTGAAGTTTCTGGCTAACAAATAAATGGAGAGCCTTTTTTCCTGCGGCCTGCCTCCATTTTGTTTCAGCATCTTTCTCCCGGCTTGGAACCGGACCCAATTTTTCTTCCAACAGAAGTCTGATAGAAGTCTCAATGACATCACATTGTTGGAAGAAATATCCAGACTCAGTTCCAAGTCAGGAGAAAGGCAGGAGAAATGGAGGCTGGAGGCTGATTGGAAAGGGGGTCCATTTATTGATGAAGCAGAAGCACATGGGCAGTTCTGAGCAGCTGACCATATGGAGTTGAGAGTGAAAGGCTTTTATATCTTCTCTTGGGCTTTGAGCTTGAGCTTCCTGTTCCTGTGCAAGAATGTGTATTCTATTGACTGTTGCAGGGGGTCATAGCTGACTCTATATGTTGTCTCAGCTCCCAGGTTTGGTTGAAGTTTGGCTGATGCAATGAAGGGTCTTGTCGGGCAATTCCTATTGTGCCTGAGGTCTAATCCTACCTTTGTTCAGGCCTTGCTGCAGGGAATTTTTGCCTATGAATAGAGCTATCTCTTTATCTCTTAAGTGCTGGCATCTGCTGTGGGCTATTAAGGAAGGTGGGGGTTGCTTTCTCCCTCTAAAAAAACATGTTTCTCCATTTCTCATCCAGGGAAATAGAATATTCTGCCTTTTTAATATTTCTCAAAGTATTTCATTCTTCTAGGAGAGGGGTGGTGCTAACTTCCTACAACATGCATAGTGACATCAGGACGCAAAGGGCAGAAGGTTGCACGATTGCTTCATTTGCACGATGACGTTGAGCTATGCATGATGTCATTCTCCCCATCCACCCCTTGTGGATGCCCAGGGGCAGCATTGTTAATTAGAATTATTAATTAGCACAGCTCCAATTATGCATCCTTCTCCGGAGTCTGCTGGCTTTGCCATAAGTTGTCTTTGGGGCAGTGGTAAAATTCATCTGGCTCTATCCGGATCGCACAATCCGGTAGCGCCAGTGGCGGGAGGCTCCGCCCACCCACCTGGACATCATCACATCCTGTTTTTGACCCTCTGTGCATGTATGGAGGAGGCACGCGTGCTCACATTTACAAACCGGTAGCAAAGGTAAGTAAATACTACTCCCTCATTGGGGCCATCAGAAGATATAAGGAAGCACGGAGTGTCATTTCTTGCTTCCTAGCTCCCTTTTCTATATATTCTCCTTCTGTCTATCTCTTTTATTCTACACACTTACAAAGACTTGCAGCTTAATTGCCTGATTTCATTAAAACACTTTCCCTTTATACTACAAAAAGTTAACGCCGGTTGTATTTTTTTCTCTTTTTCCTGTCTGGCTTCACAACGTACCAGGGTGCAAGAAGGAATAGATAGTTGCTTCAATAAGAGATTGTATTCTCCAGCCCAGGAATGACTGCTTCTAACTCAGGCTGTTTTTAAATACAAAACGTAATGAAATTGTCTAAAAATACGACGGGGAGCAGATAAATAGGTTTCCAAATTTGTAATAATCAGCATTCTGCTTCAAAAGCGCTGGCCTTCAAAATGCCCCCTGGTGATAAAGGTTTATTTGTTACAATCCCTGCTCCATTGGTAGCCATTTTATTACGTTATTGGAAAAGAGAAACATGCTAGCTAGGGAATTCTGGGAGTTGAAGTCCACACATCTTAAAGTTGCTGAGAAACACCGCTCTGAGAAGTCTTATTTGTAAATAGTTTGGGGGGAAGGAAGATTTAAGCATATAAACTGATGAGGCAGTTCCTTGAAACTATCGTTCCCCGATCACATTCTTAACTTTTTTTTTTCTTTTTCCAGAAAATGCCTAGAAGCAGTTGCCAACTTGGAAGGGAAACTCTTTGAATCACAGTAAGGATTGGAGCAGTTTCCTACTGCAGCATCTGTTCTTTTGCTGCTCCTAGGATAAATACTGATAGCAAATTGTCCCCAACAATCTGAGTCCTCATTTTACTGACCAAGGCAGAAGGGCAGAAGTCCAAGTCAACTTTGAGGTCTGTCGGGATCAAACTCCTGGCAGTGGGCAGAATTAGCCTGTAATACTACATTTGTGCCACAAGGGCTCTGGGTTAGATGGGGGTGGGTTCCTGGGGGTTTGGCAGGATTCAGGTGATCCTGTAGCCCAGGGGTCTACTATTTGGACCCATTTCCCACAGAAAAGAAAACACCGGGAGCCACAAAACCTGGGTCGGCATGGCCAACTCGATGTCACTCACTTCCACCAGTCACAGGACCCCCCCAGCCATGCCTACCCAGCCGATCATTAGGGCAGAGAACCAGTTGTTAAAAAACAATGGGAACCACAAAAACCTTTTGACATGTCTCTCTCTCCCCTTCCTCCCCCCTCTCTCTCCCTCTCTCTCTGTATCTCTGTGTGTGTGTGTCTCTCCCCCTCTCTCTTTATCTCTCTGTCTCTACGCTGGCCACTTCTCCATCCCCTGCTGTCACCCTTACCTTCTCAGGCCAGGCGAGGAGTGACTGGGAGGGGAGGATGAGGGGTGGGGCCAGCCAGTGGTGGGATCACCTGACAGGGAGCCACAGCAAAGGGCCCAAAGAGCCGCATGCAGCTGCAGAGCCGCAAGTTGCTGACCCCTGCTCTAGCCAAGGATCGCCAGGGTTCAGGAAACCCCCAAATGCCACTCCTGGCTGGCCACGCCCATCCCACCCCTCCCCTCCCAGGAGTCTTCACGCAACCCATTCATCATTCCAGGTAAGTGCAGGGGCCACATGGAGGGTTTGGAAGGGCAAAAAATGGGGCCTACCGAATGTTACGGAAGTCTGGAAATGGGTCTGTTTGCGGCCTCAGGACACCGGGAGAAGCAGTTTTCGCCCGTCCAGCGGCTCAAGGAAAGCCTCCGGAGCCTGAGGAGGGCGAAAAATGCCCCCTCACTATTGTGGTGCAGGTGGCTAACTAGGCCACACCCACCATGGCCACGCCCATCCAGCAACAGGGCAGCAAATCCGATGCTAAAGGATCTGAAGCTCACCCCTGGGGTTAGGCACAGGTTAGGCAAGGCACAAGTTACCAATAACTCTACAAGAAGGAGTTCTTGTAGAGTTCTTGATATGTAAAGAGTCATGGAGACAGGATTACTAGACTTCCAGCAAGTCCTCCTTTATATCTTTATGTCCTCCATCCATTAGACTTACTCTTAAAAATCAAACATGGTCCCCAGTCTTTTTGAGGTGTTAGTTTCTTGATCTGGTCTATCTACCTCAAAGACTTGGAGATGGGAGAACTCTGTGAGTAGAAGGAATTATTATCTTATGCTATGTAAGTGCATTGTGGTATTACAACTGCCAATAGCCGGTAAGTAGTAACTTAGTTTTGCAAAGAATGACCCATGTGTCAAAACCACCTCTCTATTCCATGTTTTCTAGCCTGCAGGGACTAGTAAGCCAAAACTCAACAGCAAAATATCAATTTGGGGCTTTGTTGTTTTTGCAAATTAATCTCTTAAAATCATGAGTTGCTTTGTACAACTCCCCCGCAAACTTCTCAAAACAGGAAAAAAGTTTAACCCTGCCCGAATTCATGTCATCGCTGTGTTGCTGGTGTGCCCTTGAGTGAGACTTAGAGGCTACCTGTATAAGGTAGCCTCTAAGTCTCACTCTTTTCTTTTCTGTAAAAGAAAAGAAAAGAAAAACAAGGGAAGGGAAGGGAAGGGAAGGGAAGGGAAGGGAAGGGAAGGGAAGGGAAGGGAAGGGAAGGAAGGAAGGAAGGAAGGAAGGAAGGAAGGAAGGAAGGAAGGAAGGAAGGAAGGAAGGAAGGAAGGAAGGAAGGAAGGACAAAAAAGAAAATAGAAAAGGGGAAGGGAACGAAAGCGTAGGGGAGGGGAGCGGAGGGGAGGGGAGAAGAGGAGGGGAGAGGAGAGGAGAGGAGAGGGGGAGGGGAGGGGAGGGGAGGAGGGGAGAGGAAGAAAAGAGAAGAGAAGAGAAGAGAAGGGAAGGGAAGGGAAGGGAAGAGAAAGAAGAGAAGAGAAGAGAGAAGAGAGAAGAGAGAAGAGAAGAGAAGAGAAGAGAAGAGAAGAGAAGAGAAGAGAAGAGAAGAGAAGAGAAGAGAAGAGAAGAGAAGAGAAGAGAAGTCCTAGTTGTGGAAAAATCCATCACCATCAAGCCGGGTAAAGCTTCAACACCCTTCCCGATGTTTCATGAAATATGCAGAAAAAAGAATAAGGAGAAAGTTTCTAGGCGTAAAAAAAAAGAAGCTTTTGCAAAGTCAGGTTAAAAGGCGAAGTGTTTCTCGCGATGAAAATGAAAATGAAAAAAGCAAATTCCAGCTATTGGAGTGGGCGCGACCTGTTCCAACCGGTGAACGCAGGAAAACACAACATAGGCAAAGATCTAAAGATGCATTGTTATTTTCCGTGATGAGCGAGTCAGTCACTCCCTGCTCCTAGGGAGCCCCGTTCCAAGAGCCAAACGATACATTAGATGAAGAGTTTGAAGGAGCCGAATTCCAACTGGGATACTTCCCTTCTTAGCCAAAGCAGCTGGGAGCGGTGAACCCCAGTCTGCATGGAAACTGTGATGCTGGATGGGAAAGCTATATTGTAGGAAAGCTTTAGCTTGGACCAGGGAAAGGCCCAACGTTCAAACAAATTTCAGTTCCCAAGCAAGGGATCTCCCTGGGATAACAAATAATATTGTTCTCAAGATCTTTTGCCTTGCCTGTTGGCTAAACCACCTGGCAGCTTTGCAGCTGAAAATGCTGTTAGTGTTAGAAAGCTTTTCCTATCCCTACAACTGCAAATTTTCAGTTATAATATATATAACTGAACGAGACGATACCTCCCGCCTACCAGCCATTTGGAAACCCGCCCTTATTGACAAACGAGTCCCTAACACGACGAATGACACCAGACCCACACTCACGAGAGCCACACAGGATGTCACCACCACACATCCACTCAGAAAGCAGACTCAAACCCACACTGATAATGAGGCACGACCAAGGACCAGAAGCCAGACCGCAGCTGCATCATCAGCCACTTTAAACCCCTCCAATCCATACATGAAGCAGACTGACACCCACCATGAAGATCTCTCACGGCCACAAACACGAAGCCAAACAACAACAATGCAGCTCACCAGCTCAAATCCCCCTGCAACTCAGACCAAGCCGAGCACAACCAACCCCCCATCCAATCAGAGCACAGCCAAGCCCCTAACCAATCAGAACATACCTCCAGCCAATCAGAACACAGCCAAGCTCCCACCCAATCAGCTCACATCCCCACTAGCAGTTAAAAGGAAGAGACAGCTGCGATCTCACATTGCTCCTGGAAGCACGAAGCCGAGAACACCAGCCTGATATATATATATATATGCATCTGGAGACTCTCCTGGTTGGAAGAAGCTGCTCCGTGTCCTATGCAGATAATATGCAGGTTTAGGAATGTTTATTTATTATTCATTTAGCATAAGGCATGTCATACATGGACTAGCAAGGGATGTTGACCTGCCTATACTCAACTGAATTATTTAGTTTCTTCTCCCCTTCCCCCAACTGTACTACTATGCCTTCCTTCCTTCCTTCCTTCCTTCCTTCCTTCCTTCCTTCCTTCCTTCCTTCCTCCCCTTCTCATCTTCCTTCCTTCCATCCATCCATCCTCCCCTTCTCATCTTCCTTCCTTCCTTCCTCCCCTCATCTTCCTTCCTTCCTTCCATCCATCCATCCATCCTCCCCCTTCTCATCTTCCTTCCTTCCTTCCTCCCACTCATCTTCCTTCCTTCCTCTCCTTCTCATTTTCCTTCCTTCCCTTCTCATCTTCCTTCCTCCTCATCTTCCTTCCTTCCTTCTTTCCTTCCTTCCTTCCTTCCCTTCCCTTCCTTCCTTCCTTCCTAAGCTATAGTAGACTTATATATCATTACATGATGCTTTACAACCCACTCTGAGCAGTTTACAGAGTCAGCCTATTGCCCCCAATAACCTGGGTCTTCATTTTACCGATCTCGGAAGGATGGAAAACTGAGTCAACCTTGAACCGGTCTGGCTCAAACTTCTGGCAATGGGCAGAATTAACCTGCAATACTGCATTCTAACCACTGCACAACCACCGCTCTTAACACATCTTTAGCCTGTTTTGCAAAAAAACTAAGCAGAGTCAGACTTGATTAATATTTGAAAAAGAGGCTACAGGAAACGAAAAGGCCACCAGCTTTAAAAATAATCCAAGAAAGTGGCAACTGTAATCTATTTCTACATTGTTGCCAGAGGTGGGTTTCAGCAGGTTCTGACCAGTTCTGGAGAACCAGTAGCGGAAATTTTGAGTAGTTTGGAGAACCAGTAGTAAAAATTTTGACTGGCGCCACCCCCATCTATTCTCTGCCTCCCAAGTCCCAGCTGATTGGGAAGAAATGGGGATTTTGCAGTATCCTTCTCCTGCCACACCCACCAAGCCATGCCATGCCCACCAAGCCACACCCACAGAACCGGTAGTAAAAAAAATTGAATCCCACCACTGATTGTTGCCAAGAAAATGACATGGAACGAATGACATGGGAAAGAGGACCTAGGCTGGACATTGGGAAGACTTCACTTTTATTGTTGTTGCTGCTGATTGTCTTGTTACACAAATAAAAGTCCCAGGGGAAACAAGCTCTACTGAAAGTAGAATGGATGTGAAGCTTCTACTCTCCCCATTAATCAGAATAGAGCTGGAAGGGACCTTGGAGGTCTTCTAGTCAACCCCCTGATCAAGCAGGAAACTCTATACCATTCCAGATAAATGGCTGTCCAATTCTTCTTAAAAACCTCCAGTGATGAAGCATCCACAACTTCTGAAGGGCAAGCACTTCCACTAGTTAATTGTTCTCGCTGTTAGGAAGTTTCTCCTTAATTCCAGGTTGTTTCTCTCCTTGATTAGATTTCATTCCAGCCCTGCTTTCTGGTGCTTTGGAGAATAGGGTTTTGTTTTGTTTTTATTAGATTTATATGCCGGCCTTCTCTGGAGACTCAGGGCGGCTTACAATGCGTTAAGCAATAGCCTTCATACTTTTGTATATTTATACAAAGTCAGCTTATTGCCCCCACAAACTGGGTCCTCAATTTACCTACCTTAGAAAGGATGGAAGGCTGAGTCAACCTTGAGCCTTGAACTCGCATAATTGCAGACAGCTGGGTGTTAATAACAGACTAACTAGCCCGTCAAGCTATCTGAGGCTCTTGAGGTTGATCCCCCGCTTCTTTGTGGCAGCCCCTCAAATAGTGGAATACTGCTATCGCATCACCCTCTAGTCCTTCTTTTCTCTAGACTAGCTACACCCAATTCCTGCAACCGTTCTTTGTATGTTTTAGTCTCTCTAGGCCTTTAACCATCTTAGTTGCTTTTTATCCTGCTGTGATCCAGCCAAAATTCCTTGCCTGTGGACCAGTTGCTCTTCAGATCTTCATCAGGAAAGTCTCTGCCAAAATCCACGAAAAAAACCAACCCCCCCCCCCCAAAAAGACTAAAGAATTCTGACTTTGTTTTCTCCCCCTGTTGGTTGCTCCCGCCCCACCCCTTTCTCCATGCTTCCAGTGTGGCTGGAGTCGTTCCCCCCCCCCCCGGGGCTTGCTATGTACATGACTACAAACACAGGCATGCTAATTGTACACACACAATTAACATCACACCTAGAGATTTTTTTTTTCCCAAAGAAAAATCGTGGGAAAATCCTGCGTTTTTGGTGTACTCCCAAGCTACGGGCTCCAGAAGTATTTTTCTTTTCCTCTTCCCCATCCCACTGAGATTCTACTTTTTCTGCTTCTTCTGACTCTGAAAACATCACATCACCTGTCTGTCAGGGGTGGGTTCTACTTACCTTTACTACCGGTTTGCAACGCACACGCGCACTTCTACGCTTGCGCAGATTGTCCATGATGACATCTGGGCGGTGGGCCGAGCTTCCCACTGCTTTTACTACAGGTTTGCAAGAACCGGACCGAACCGGGAGCAACCCATCACTGCTGCTGTCTCTCTCCACACTGTCTCTTCCCCAGTCTGCACCTCCCTGGATTGTCACTTTTCTGATCTGAGTCATTAAGACAGACCTCTCTGGGTTCTTGTGTTATTTCAGGGCTGTTCCAAGTTCAGAGGAAAATCTTTTGCGAAGCTAAATGGTTAAACCAGGTGTCTGCAACCTGAGAGAGAGACCTGTTTCTCACAGAAAACACTGGGAGCCACAAAACATGGGTAGGCGTGGCTGGGGGGTGTCAGTGGGTGGGAGTGAGTGAAATCGAGTTGGCCACTCCCACCCAGGTTTTGTGGCTCCCGGTGTTTTCTTTTCTGTGGGAAATGGGTCCATATGGCTCTTTGAGTGTTTAAAGTTGCAGACCCCTGGGCTAAACTAATGGATCAATTTCCTAACGATGAAAGCGGAAAGCATTAGAGGCTTTATTGTTAATAATTCATTGACTAATAAGACTAACATTAATGCTAAAAAACAGAAGACTGAATAAACAAGACAGGAGCTGAAATAGTAGAGGCAGCGATGGTACCAATTGTCCTCGATTTACAACATGTCGTTTAGTTCAAAGTTACAACAACACAAAGTTGTTGTACAACAGAAGAAAGTTGACTTATGACCATTTTCCACTCTTACAACCATTGCAGCATCCCCGTGGTCACATGAACAAAATTCAGATGCTTGGCAACTGGCATGGATTTATGACGGTTGCAGTGATCATGTGATCACCTTTTGTGATCTTCTGACAAGCAAAGTGAATGGGGAAGCGTGATTCACTTAACAACTGTGGTAAAAAGGGGCATAAAATGGGGGCAAATGTCTCACTTATCAACAGGAATTGTGGGCTCAGTTGCAGTCATAAGTCAAGGATTGCCTGTAATTTTTATTAATACTAAAGATTTCAGTTTCTTCATCCACATCATTGGATATTTCTAGTTGTGTCTTTCTTCACAGCCATTGGGGGTGCAATGTTTGAGCAGAGGGTTGGACTAGAAAAGGTTCAAGGGGGAACCTTTACCTTTACCTTTATACATGGATAGATTAGGTAGAAAGATATATAGGTATTTAGGTGGGTGGGTGGGTGATTTAGTAGGTAGGTTTGGTTGGTTGGTAGCCAGGTAGGTTAGGTTAGGTTGGTAGGTAGGAAGGTAGATGATAGATGATCGATAGATGACTGATAGGTAGGTAGGTGATAGATATAAAAATAAAGCATGGGTTAACTATTGTTGAACATCTCCAAGAAAACCGCAATCATAATTAATTGAGCATCTCAATGCAACGTCCCAACTCAAGGGCATCTTTTCTTGTCTGTTTTATAGTATAATTCTAAATAAGGCTAATTCAATAGCTAGGTATTATGTGCAAATGTGTGTGTGTGAAATAAGGCAGTCTAATGCAGTGAGTAAAAATTCTGGGAGTTTTTCTCTAAAGTTTCCCTGAAGGAATATCAGGTTGGAGAAAGATGAGCTAATAAAGTAATATATAGCATCTATTATCCTTTTGATGTGGTACCATTTCAACATCTTGCTCTTTTTTTTTTCCTGATCTTTGAGACGAACAAGTGCAGACTCTTTTCTTTTACATATATTTAAGAACTTGATCATCCTGTCCATTGTGTTTATCATCGTTTATTTTTTGTTTTATCCAAGAGAGGGATTTTTTTTAAAGGAAAACTACTGGCTTTGTAAATGTGATTTATTTATTTGGAAAATTTATATTGTTGCCTACTCACAGGCGACTCAAGGCAAGCTTACTGGAAATAAAAAGACAATAGAAAAATAATAGAAATAATAAAAAATAAAAATAATGTGGGCAAAAGAATCTATCTATCTATCTATCTATCTATCTATCTATCTATCTATCTATCTATCTATCATCTATCATCTCTATCTATAATTTCTATCTATAATATCTATAGGCCTTTGAACTCTGGTGCTGGAGAAGACTCCTGCGAGTCCCTTGGACTACAAGGCGATCCAACCGGTCAGTCCTAGAGGAGATCAACCCTGACTGCTCTTTAGAAGGCCAGATCCTGAAGATGAAACTCAAATGCTTTGGCCACCTAATGAGAAGGAAGGACTCACTGGAGAAGAGCCCAATGCTGGGAAAGATTGAAAGATTGAGGGCAAAAGAAGAAAGGGACGGCAGAGAACGAGTTGGCTGGATGGAGTCACGGAATTAGTAGGCGTGAGCTTAAATGGACTGCAAAGGATGGTAGAGGACAGGAAGGCCTGGAGTAACGTTGTCCACGGGGTCAAGATGGGTTGGACACAACTTCGCAACTGACAACAACAGACTAATGCATTGTAATTATCTCCAGCTGTCTGCAATTACTGTAAGTTCGAATCTCACCAGGCTCAAGGTTGACTCAGCCTTCCATCCTTTCTAAGGTGGGTAAATTGAGGACCCAGTTTGTGGGGGCAATAGGCTGACTTTGTATAAAATATACAAAAGTGTGAAGGCTATTGCTTAACACATTGTAAGCCACCCTGAGTTTCCGGAGAAGGGAGGCATATAAATCATTTTTTTTAAAAAAACAAAAAACATCCCTCCATCCCAACAACAAACACCACACACTTATACCAGTCATTTAATGGGCTCCACTCTGCTCTGGGTTCTGAAAGAGGGAGCCAGTCTAATTTCCAGAGGGAGGGAGCCACCGCAGAGAAGGCCCTTCTTTTGGGTCCCACCAGTTGTATCTCCTTAGGGGACCAGCCTCACATCATTCCTTGCCTCCCTGCTCTAGTGGGTCAGGTAGATGTGACCGGCAAGAGAGGATCCCTCAGATAACTTGATCTCAAGCCATGAAGAGCTTTAAAGGTGACAACCAACATCTTGAATTGAATACCTGGAAGCATATCAGCAGCCAATGCAGCACCCGCAGGAGACGTGAATATGTGCGCACTGAGGTATGTACAAAAACATGTAGGCCGCTGTATTTTGCACCAGATACTTCCAGATGCTTCCGGATGCTTTTCAAGGCAGAGCACATTGCAATAATCAAGACGGGAGATGACTAGGGCATGAGTGACAATGAGTAGGGATTTAGATATTCTTCGTGTCCCTTCTCTATCAGAACATGAAATTATGTGTACACATAATGGTTGGAATATTTTTTTTTAATTAGATTTATATGCCGCCCTTCTCCGGAGACTCAGGGCGGCTTACAATGCGTTAAGCAATAGCCTTCATACTTTTGTATATTTTATACAAAATAAGTCAGCTTATTGGCCCCACAAACTGGGTCCTCAATTTACCTACCTTAGAAAGGATGGAAGGCTGAGTCAACCTTGAGCCTGGTGAGATTTGAACTTGAAATAATTGCAGACAGCTGAATGTTAATAACAGGCTTTTAGTCTGTTGAGCTATCCAGGCTCAACAATGAGTAGGGGATAGCTACCCTGTGAGTAGGGGATAGCTTCGTGTTGTCCATTTTATTAATTGTATTTTTATTGGTCAGTGACCAAAATAAAATTCTATTTGTCTGTCTGTCTTACCTGAAATAGTTTTTAGGTAAACTTTACATTCTGTCACCTTGCCCAATTTGGTAGATGTTGGATATGTAGGTACTCTTAGATTTACGACCACAATTGAGCCCAACATTTCTGTTGCTAAATAAGACAGTTAAGTGAGTTTGCCTCATTTTATGACCTTTCATGCACAGCTGTTTAAGTGAATCTCTGCAGTTGTTAAGTCAGTAACAGGGTTGTTAAGTGAATCTGCCTTCCTGATTGACTCCACTTGTCAGGGACAATGCAACCGTCATAAATGCGAGACAGTTACCAAGCGTCTGAATTTTGATCACCTGATCCTGGGGAGAAGTGGTGAAATCCAATTTTTTTTTAACTACTGGTTCTGTGGGCGTGGCTTGGTGGGTGTGGTGTGGTTTGGTGGGCATAGCAGGGGAAGGATACTGCAAAATCTCCATTCCCCCCCCCCACTCCAGGGGAAGGATACTGCAAAATCTCCATTTCCACTCCACTCTGAGGCCAGCCAGAGGTGGCATTTGCCGGTTCTCCGAACTGCTCAAAATTTCTGCTACCGGTTCTCCAGAACCTGTCAGAACCTGCTGGATTTCACCCCTGCTGGGGATGCTACAATTGTTGTAAGTTGAAAAATGTTCATAAGCAGTGGTGGGATTCAACCGGTTTGCATGACTTCAACTAAATCAGTTGTTATATTACTGGCTTGCCCCTCATCTCCCTGCTCCTTTCAGAAATCCTCACGCACCCCATTTTGGCTCTCAGATAAGTGCAGGCAGGCCTACTAGGTCCAAAATGGGGCTTAGGGGGGTGCAGCGTGGCCTCCGCATGGCATGTTTTTGCTCCCAAGGGGCTGCAGGGAGGCTTACTAGGCCCAAAAAGGGCTCAGTTTTTGCTCCCAAGGGGTTGCAGGGGGCCAAGTGCTGCCTGTCACACCCCCTGGCTACGCTCACCATGGCCATGCCCACCCAGCTGGTCATTAGGGCAGAGAACCAATTGTTAAATTATTTGAATCTCACCACTGGTCATAAGTCACTTTTTTCAGTGCCATTGTAACTTTGAACGGTCGCTAAACAAATGTTTGTAAGTTAAGGATTTCCTGCAGTGGATTTGATCTCCCACTACCCTCAATCAGCTGGCAGGAACTGATGGGTGTCAAAGCCCAACACATCTAAAGAGCATCTGATTAGGGAATGCTAACCTTGGTAGGAATTTATTAAATCTGAACGTCGGTGATATTCCACAACCGAAGAGATCCGTCATTTCGAACCAGAGCTCATCAAGAAAACATCTTTCCAAAATCCTCATCACTCCTGCACTAGAAAAAGGAAGAATCTGAGCTGCCAATTAATAATGGTCTGGAAAGTAATACATTAAAAGGCTGTGTTTGAGAGCTGCCAGACCGAAGAAGCTATTAATTAGCCTTGGGTGCACATTAGCTTTCACTTCTGATAGATTCTCCTTGGAATCCACCCCGTCTTTTTCCTTGGCGCCTGAGTTTGGTTTTTCTGCATCTCACACTTCTTACAGTAAATAAGGACTTCGTTTTTGATTTAGCTTTTAGCAGAAGCGTGTCCTCAATGTACTTGCTGATTAGCCCAGATTTTGCCTGTCACTTGGTTTGGTTTGGCTTTCGGTCTAATGGCCCCTTCAGCATGTTTTGTCCCAGTGTTTCTCAATCTCAGAGAAATTAAGAAGTGTGGACTTCAACTCCCAGAATTCCCCAGCCAGCAAAGCTGGTCAGGGAATTCTGGGACTTAAAGTCCACACCTCTTAACGTCGCAGAAGTTAGGAAAAATGCTATCTAATATGCTGACTCTATAAACCGCTTAGGTCTGTAAAGCGCTGTGAAGCAGTATATAAGTCTAAGCGCTATTGCTATTGTTTATCCTAATGTTGACACCAATTCAATTGATTTGGAGAAGAATGGATGCTTATTGTGGAAACTCTGCTAGAGATGCCTACATCCAGAAAACGATAAAGAAAATGAATATCCCCTTCATTCTTTGTAATGATGTTCACCTAACAACTAAATGTCTTGGGATCCAATCAGGGTAAAGAATACTGTCCCCATGCCCAAACTACATTCAAATTAAAAAGGGTTTACACTCAGGCTAGAAAAACCAAATGTACAGAAGTGAAACTTGGCTCAACCGCAGTAACTGCAAGAGGGATCCTGGAATCCTAGTGGACAATCATTTAAATATAAGCCAGTTAGTGTGTGGCAGCAGTCAAAAAAGCCAATACAGTCCTAGGCTGTATTAACAGAGGGATAGAATCAAGATCACAAGAAGTGATAAGGTAAAGGTAAAGGTTCCTCCGCATATATGTGCTAATCGTTTCCAGCTCCAGGGGGCGGTGCTCATCTCCGTTTCTAAGCCGAAGAGCTAGCGCTGTCTGAAGATGTCTCGGTGGTCATGTGGCCGGCATGACTAAACACTGAAGGCGCATGGAATGCTGTTACCTTCCCACCAAAGGTGGTCCCTATTTTTCTACTTGCATTTTTCACGTGCTTTCGAACTGCTAGGTTGGCAGAAGCTGGGACGAGTAATGGGAGCTCACCCCGTTACATGGCGCTAGGGATTCGAACCGCTGAACTGCCGACCTTTCGATCGACAAGCTCAGCATCTTAGCCACTGAGCCACTGCGTCCCCATTCAAGAAGTGATACTACCGCTTTATAATGCCTTGGTAAGACTATGCTTGGAATACCCCATCCAATTTTTGGTCACCACAATATTAAAAAAAGATGTTGAGACTCTGGAAAAAGTGCAGAGAAGAGCAATAAAGATGATTGGGGGTGGGGGACACTAAAAGTGAAACATATGAAGAACTTTTGCAGGAGTTGGGTAGGTCTAATCTAGTGAAAAGAAGGACTAGGGGTGACATGATAGCAGTGTTCCAATATTTGAAGGGCTGCCACAAAGAAGGAGGGGGTTAACCTGATTTCCAAAGCACCAGAAGGCAAGACAATGGATAGAAACCGAACAAAGAGAGAAGCAATCTAGAACTGAGGAGAAATTTCCTGACAGTAAGAACTATCAACAATCAACCAATGGAACAACCTTCAGAAGTTTGGATGCTTCAATACTGGAGGCTTTTTAGAAGGGAGTGGACATCCATTTGTCCAGAATAATATAGGTTTCCTGCTTAAGCAGGGGGTTGGACTAGAAGACCTCCGAGGTCCCTTCCAATTCTGTTATCCTGTTAAAATCTCCTCTTTCAAGTCTGAAACCCACCAGTACTGAAAGGATTGGTGTTATAACTGTCAAAATTCCTGGCTGGGTTTTCATCAGCTCTTTGTTCCATTCTGTTTAGAATTTTCCATTTATAACTGTACTTCCAAAATCAAACACCCAAGTGGATTCCTTAGTGTCTGGAAAGGAAATAGAAGAATGCTTACTTATACTTTGAATGTAAAAATTATAAATTAAACTACATATATACTTTATAAAGCATGTGCACAATATTGTATATATTTGGAGGGTGGGAATATGGTTTTATCATTCATCCTGGGAAAAAAGTGTCTGTGGATGCCAAGAATCAACGTCAGCTTGATGCGATATTATCCTCATTATGGTTACAATGTGAATCATGTATCAATTGTAAGCAGTTATAATTTATAAATAGTGTATTTGAGGAGTAAGTGCTTGAAATTCTGTTGCTAAGGTTGCACAATCAAAAAGTTCACTATTTACACTATTGCCAGCTGTGCTGTCTGGGCTGGGAATTCTGGGAACTGTAGTTCCAACATCCCCAGAAGGGACACGTGAGATTGCTTACCTGTTTCTGCAGACTAAATTCCCACGGGGTTAATCAATTACAAATTCACAGGGCTGTGCAAAGAAAGGTTTAACTTTACACTTAGCTGGGTTCACGATCCTCAATAGTGGGGTCATTAAGCCATACAAAACATCTGGAAGGTGGTGGGGTTGGAATATAAAAAGCAAATAACCCAGGGGTGGGTTCCATTTATCTTTACTACTGGTTCACAGCATGCGCAAAGCACCCATGATGACATCCTGGCGGGTGGGCGGAGCCTCCTGCTGGTTTTGCTACCAGTTCTATCAAACCGGGAGTAGCCCACCACTGAAGTAACCCAAAGAGAAATAAACTGGGTTTATAAAGCAAGCTGCAATCAGTTGTAACGTTAAACCAGTAGCCAGGTGCCTGAAAAGCAGTCATGTGACCATAGATGAGATGCCACCATCAGAACTCCAGAACTAGGCAGTAAGAATCTTTTGCGGGGTCTGTGTTAACTTCAAATGGTCACTAAACAATTACTAAGCAAGGATTGCCTCTACTTTATTTGTTTGTTTATTTATTTGTTCAACTTGTATGCCGCCTTTCTCTGAAGACTCAAGGTGACTTACATAGACATACATGCATGGACACACACACAGAGTCTTTTGATCTATTCAGCCTTTCTAAGTAACTTCCGTATTATTTATTTATTTATTTAATTTATTTTATTGGATTTATAAACCACCCTACTCCCGAGGGACTCAGGGCGGTGTACAGCCATAAATAAAACATATAAATACAAAAATTTAAAATAGAATAAAACAGATTAAATAATTTGGCTGACAATTTAAAACCCCAATAATTTAAAACCAATTAAAATTCGCAATTAAAAAGGGGAAAAGAACTTAGGTCAGGCAGGCTTGTTGGAATAAGTGAGTCTTGAGCGCGCGACGGAAGATGCGCAGGTCCAGGATCCTCTGTATCTCTGGGGGGAGCTCGTTCCAGATGGTAGGTGCTCCTACAGAGAAGGCTCTCCCCCTGGGGGCCGCCAGCCAACATTCTCTATGGGAGCGTATGGGCCGGTAGGAGGCTATTGGTGGTAGTAGGTGGTCCCGTAAATAATCAGGTCCTAAGCCATGGAGCACTTTAAAGGTGATAACCAGAACCTTGAAGCGCATTCGGAAGACCACCAGGAGCCAGTGTAGCTCGCGCAAGAGGGGTGTTACACAGGAGCGCCACGTCACTCCCATAACCGCCCGCTCGGCCGCATTCTGCGCCAGTTGGAGCCTCCAAGTGCTCCTCAAGGGGAGCCCCATGTAGAGAGCATTACAATAGTCCAGACGGGAGGTGACGAGGGTGTGAGTGACTGTGTGTAAAGAGTCCCGATCTAGAAAGAGACACAACTGGCGAATCAGGCGAACCTGATGAAAAATCATCCCAGTTATGGCCGTCAAGTGCTCTTCTAAAGACAGCCGTGAATCCAGGAGGATGCCCAAGTTGCGAGCCCTTTCTGTGGGGGCCAGTGATTCACCCCCAATAGTCAGCGATATAATATAATGGCAGAGAGGGCTTGTTTAGCAGTCTTTGATGACCAATGTAGAAAGTTAGCACCCACCCCTCTCCTAGAAGAATGAAATATTTTGGGAAACATTTTTAAAAAGGCAGAATATTATATTTCCCTAAAGGAGAAACATGCTCTTGGAAAGCAGCCCCCAGCAGATATTTGATGCCCAATGAGAAGGACTGGGCCAGCCTATCTACAACACAAAAGGCCTTCAGCTCCAGGGTGATGGGATTAAGACATGACCCTCCAGGACATGATGGGATTATCTAGCAGCAGCGCTCACTGCATTACAAAATCACCTGGGGACATTGCATCACCCAACAAGCTTCAACCAAGCTTGACTCAGAAAACCTACAAGGTTAGCTCTGAACCCTACAGCAGCCAATAGCTTGCACAGGAACAAGAAGCTCAAGTTCAAATCCCAAGAGAGGGTATAAATAACCGTCTCTCTCAACTCCATGTGGTCAACTGCACCAGGACCATGTGCTTGATGGTTCTGCTTTATTAAAACCATCTTTCCAATCAGCCTCCATGTTTCCAGTGTGTTTCTCCCCACTTGGAACTGAACCAGATGGACATTTCTTCAAACACCAGTGACCATTAAGGAATTTGCTAGGTAGAAATTGAGAGAAATCATTCTTCATATCCTTGTGCTTTGGGGCATAACTGGAGATAAAGGAAATGGAGGAAGATAATTAGAATTAGCAGATCAGAATCCCAAAGGTGATTTGCCAAAAGGCAAGTGGACTTTCTTGGGTTTTGCTTCTTGAAAACATTTTGCTTCTCCCCCAAGCAGCTTCTCCAATTCTTCAGGACAACCATGACCTGGATGATTGAGACTCTTCATAGACATTTAACAGATCAGAACTTTATGAAATGAGGAAACTGCTGGGGAAAACTCATGCTGGTCTAACATGTTTGAAGCTCTCCCCAACCCCACCCCTGAGTTTATTTTTTCTGCTTGTAAACTGAGTCAATGTTTCAAAATAAAGATGAATAAATCACTCCGTTTCAGTTCCATGCTGTTTCTCATTAGTTTAAGCTTATGTTTGATCTGCTTCATTTCTGCAGCAGTTTTAGACTTGTCTGTGAACATTCTGAGTGTGCTTTCAGTCAATTTTTCTTAATGCATTTCTTTTTCTACACTATTCTGCCCGATGCATAGTATTTTTTAAAAAGTGGTGAATTGTATATGTTTTCTTACTTATTTATAATTGTTTTAAATGGTGCATTCTAAAGAGACAAAAACTGACCTGGATCTTGGAACTCTGGACTGGATTTGGACTATTCTTCTATATTAAAAACAAACCATTCAGGCAAGGTCTACCCCAATATGGGAGGGAGCATACTGCTTTCCTTTCACCTTTCAGCTCCAGTCCAGGAGCCATCAGGCAGTCACTTTCATGACAAACTATTTTGTACCAAATTTATATTTGCTGATAAAGAAAGGCGAAAGGGAAGCAGTATGCTCCCTCCCATATTGAGGTAGACCAGGTGCTTCAACAGAAAAAAACACTTAATCTCTCCCCTGCCTCATCTGATCAACGGAGGAGAACTTGTGGCTCAGAGGTTAATACAACTGCCTAATATGCAGGCAGCTCAAGTTCAAATCCGAGTAAGGATATGGCTAGCTGATGAGAGCTAAATAGCTTGAAATAGATCTATAGTAGTCTCCCTTTATTTCTTTATCAGCAAATGTAAATTTGATACACACACACAAACATACATATACATATACATATACATATACATATACATATACATATACACATACATACATACATACATACATATATATATATATATATATACGTCTGTGTAAGTTTTCACGGGTATATATGTGTGTATAGGTGATATCTCGGGTTTCTTCCCGTGTAATTGCAAACATATCTTTGGAAGTATTGCAGCGACGTTTCGATGAAATCTCATTCATCATCTTCTGGCTGATGTTCTCGGTTTGGTGCCTATGGGCAAACTGTGTGATCTTAACTGACTTATTATTCAGAGATAATAAGATAATCAGAGAGGCCATTGAAATAGAGAAAAGACCATATTGCATGAATAAACGTGATGACACCTCCCGTCTGCCTTCTATTTGGAAACCTGCTCTCATAAATAGACGAATCTTAACACAAAGTGTAAGCCATAGGTCAAAGGTTCATCAGGAGACCTGTGTTGCCACCATTTCCAACATAGCTTATCCATCAACCCACATCCCAGCAACAGTGCTTCCACCCAATCAAAATACAACTACATCATCAGCCAATCAGAATAAAGCAGCACTGTCAACCAATCAGAATACACCTCTGCCTCCTTTTAAAGAGGGATGTCAGTTAAGATCACACAGTTTGCCCATAGGCACCAAACCGAGAACATCAGCCAGAAGATGATGAATGAGATTTCATCGAAACGTCGCTGCAATACTTCCAAAGATATGTTTGCAATTACACGGGAAGAAACCCGAGATATCACCTCTACACACACACACACACACACACACACACACACACACACACACACACATATATATATATATATATATATATATATATATATATATATATATATATATATATATATATATAACAGTTTTTTTAAAGAAGAAAGAGCTGCTCAGCCACCTTTGAAACAGCTAAGATGATCCAAAAGATGAATGTTCTTTCAAGCAGAATATCTGTGATAGGATGCGGCTGGCACACAGGGGTGTTTAGTCTGCCAACCCTCTGGCTGAATCAGCTATATTACCAGAACACAGCTATTGTGTGCCTAGAGGGAAAAAATAGACTAATAACCCCAAGGTCTAATTTCATTTGATCATTGACATTGCTCCGTGAGCTATTACAATAGATGGGAAGTATGCAAATATATACAATTAATGTCTGCTTTAATCTTTGCCCCACGCCTGAACATACACAGTTCATTAACATCACTTTAAGGAGGAACGATGCTTATTAAAAAGAATGAGTTGCATCAGCCTTGAGGTCTCCATCCCCTTGTATCTTTTGACATGTGTCCGTTTATCCTGTACCTAAACATCTAGAATTATATGCAAACATATAGAGTAGGAAAGCGCTTAACCCAAATGCTTATGGAGATTCTCAATCATCCAGGTCATGGTTGTCCTAAGGGGCTTTTTCAAAAGGCAACTAGACTTTCTTTGCTTTTTCCTTGAAGACGTTTCACTTCTCATAGCACAGTGATGGCTCATCAGGGACACAACCAAGAAGAGGAGCTGCCCAGGGGGCATGCACGTGGGAGGGGGGGTTCCTCCCAGTTCGGCCCAGTTCCATTGAGCCAGTAGCGGTGACGATATGATGTCACTGAACTGGTTCTGCCCCCCCCCGTCTGCCCCACCTCCTCCGCCCCACCCACCACCACCCCGTATTATTCTTACTTTTTATTTGGCCCCACCCCTAATCTATTGCTGCCTCCTGAGTCCCAGCTGATGGGCTATAAGGAAAAAAAACTGTTTAAACTCTTGCCGCGGGGCTTCAAAGGGCCGCCCTACAGCTGATCAGTGGTAAAAGACAGTTTGGTGGTAAACCGGTGCCTCCAAAAACAAATGAGTAGATCAGTCCTGCAAAAATAAATGAGTAGACCAGTGCCTGCAAAAATACATGAGTAGAAGGGTGCCTGCAAAAATAAATGGGTACACCGGTACAGCTCTGCAAGCAGTTAAAAGCCTGGTAGACCAGTACCTCTGCTAAATCCTAAAGAATTGTCACATGACCATCAAGCCATGCCTACAAAATAAGCCAGGTCCACAGAACCGGTAGTAAAGAAAAATGGAACCTACCTCTGAGCCGCGTGCTGGGAAATGAGCTTCCTGTTTGCGGTGCACACTTCCGGTTTCTGCCGTCTGCACTTCCAGTTTCCGGTGCACATGTGCGTGCAACAATCAGCTGGCCAGAGTGCATGTGCACACCAGAAAATGGAAGACCAGTTCAGTTTCCAGCACAGCCACACACACGGAGACCAGCTGATCATAGCACGCACATGACACAAGAAGAACAGGTGAGGCCGTGCATGCCAGACGACTTGGCTTTGTGTGCCACTTTGGGCGCACATGCCATAGGTTCACCATCACCATCATAGCACAACAAAGGAAAACAAACCCATCAGGATGCAGTCCATCTGCATTTGAAAGACAAAGGCCACTCCTTTGAAGACAACAAAGTCCACATTCTGAAGAGAGATGACCTCTAGTTTGAAAGAGGGGTCAAAGAGGTCACCTATGTCAAAACTGAACAGCCCTCTCTCAACAGAGGGGGAGGGATACGACATCATCTATCTCCAGTCTACAACACTGTCCTTTCAACAGTTCCAAGAAGGCTCCACACCCATTTGCACTATTCAGGTAACCCTGAGGGCAGAGATAAACCTCCAAGTGGTCTCAATGACTCTCAGAGAGAGTGCTAATGACCAGATGACTGCAAGGAATATAAATCCTTCCATTCCTTCCACAATTCACTCAGAACTGAAGAAGCTTCTTGGATGAGAAACAAAATGACCTCAAGCAAAAAAAAACTAAATACAGTTGCCTTTTGGAAAAGTACCATTGGGACAATTGTGACCTGGATAATTGAAAATCTCCATAGACATACACGGGCTTAATTTTACTTAGATAGGAAGGAAGGGGAGTATTTTTATTTGTAGCCCTTGGCTCTTCCGCATCTATTCATCATAGTTGTGGTGAACCGGTAATCAATGCAAAGAAAGACTTTCACAGCTAAGGATATTTAAACGTTATACTTTATGACTAAATTCTGCAATAACAGAGAGCAGATTTTTCTATCTGATATTGAATCTATTTCAGAGTTGAAATGTGGGATGAACTTCTCACTTGCTGACTATGACAAAAAGCCACAACTTGGTTCCGTGCATATTGCAGAAATAATATCCTGAGCTCCAGATTTGCAGAAGGCACAATATTCATCTCCTTCAACACCATAAAGCATCTCTGTGTCTTCTCCTGTTATCTCTTTGTGTAAGCCATTGTCGCCCTCCTTTGCAGATGAAAATGCTTCTAAGCTGACTTAGATGGGTAAAATGGGCTGCACATGCATGTACGTCTGTAACGAATACTGACTGGGGAATTCTGGGAGGTAAAATCCACCATCTTAAAGTTTGCCAAAGTTGAGAAACAACTGTCTAAACCTGTGATGGTGAACCTATGGCACACGTGCCCGGAGTGGCACATGGAGCCATGTTGCCTGGCATGCGTGGCATCACCCGTTCCTCTTCTGAGTTTCTGGCATGCATGCAATAATCAGCTGGCCTTTGTGCGTGCGGCAATGCAGAAACCGGAAGAGCTGGTCTTCCATTTTCCAGTGGGAGCATGCGCACTGGCCAGCTGATCAGCATGTGCACATGCGTGGCAGTAACCGGGAGATCTAGCTCGCATGTGTGCACTGGAAACCAGAAGTACCTTATCTGGCGTGTGCATGTTCCCTGGGCAGCTCCTCTTCCTGGTCACAGCTCTGATGAGCACTGCCTTCTCAGCACGTTTTTTTTTTTAATTAGATTTATATGCCGCCCTTCTCTGGAGACTCAGGGCGGCTTACAATGCGTTAAGCAATAGCCTTCATACTTTTGTATATTTATACAAAATCTGCTTATTGCCCCCACAAACTGGGTCCTCAATTTACCTACCTTAGAAAGGATGGAAGGCTGAGTCAACCTTGAGCCTGGTGAGATTCGAACTTACAATAATTGCAGACAGCTGGTGTTTAATTACAATGCTTAATCTGCTGAGCTATCCAGCCTCCCAGCACTTGGGGCTGCGAATGGGCATGCACGTTCCCTTTTTGGCACTTGATGCCGAAAAGGTTCGCCATCACTGGTCTAAACTGTGACTCCACTTTAAGGTAGATTAAGAACATAGGACATTTGAACAACAGAATTGGCAGGAACCTTAGAGGTCTTCACAAGTGATGGCGAACCTTTTTGCCACCGAGTGCCCAAACTGAAACGTGCAAGCACATGCATGCATGTGCACATGTTGGCACACCGGAAACCCAAAGACCAGCTGGCCTGCGCATGCATGCCTGGGGTTTTTGGCCCATTTTTCAGACCATTTTCAGAATGGTCGTTTTCAGGCTATTAGGGGCCGTTTTCAGGCTGTTTTCTGGCAGGTTTTTGAGCAGTTTTCAGGCAGGTTTTTGGCTGGTTTTTGCCTGAAAAAACAGCCTAGTTTTTTGCTGTTTTTGGGCTGTTTACAGGCCATTTTGGGAGGCTTTCTTGGGCCATTTTCAGACTGTTTTTGCAGACATTTTCATGCCGTTTTGGGGCTATTTTCAGGCTGTTTTTTGGGCCATTTTTCAGAAATCAGAAGAGCCACTGGCGACGGTGCACGTGCCCACAGAGAGGGCTCTGCATGTCACCTCTGGCACGCGTGCCATAGGTTCACTATCATGGCCCTATACCATGACAGGCAAGACGCCATCCACTCACTATTTAAAAACCTCCAGTGATGGAGCACCCTCAGCTTCTGAAGGCAAGTTGTTCCACTGGTTAATTTTTCCCACTGTTGAGAAATTTCTACTCCGTTCTAGATTGTGTCTCTCTTTAATTAGTTTCTACCCATTATTCCTCATCTTGCCTTCTAGTGCTTTGGAGAATAAGTTGACCCCCCTTCTTCTTTGTGGCAGCCCCTCAAATATTGAAACACTGTTATCCTGTCTCCCCTAGGCCTTCTTTCCTTTAAACTAGGCATACATGTAATAGTTTGTGGTACTTCAGAATCTCATCTGGATTTTGGATTCGAAAGAGGCATTTGGCTATATATTGGCTTACCTGAAATTGGTGGTGGGGTTTTTTTGCAGTGCTAAAATAGGGCATTTGGTTTTCTTGTCGGTGGACACTTTTACCTTCTTCCACTCCCAAGTTTCTGTGCTCAAGACAGTCATTTTTTTTTCCATACCTGGAGTGTCAGCATCCAGTGCTCAGAGCCTCTGAATTAACAAATATCTCCCCTCTTCCAGTCAGTGCCACTGGGAAAACTGCCAACTGGCTATCATTTCAGCATTTCAGCTCATTGTGTATTATATGCAATATAGAGATAGTGGTTTTACACTTACTTAACAACTACTCAGATTTTTTCAAATATATATACTGAATTTATACTGAACAACACTTCCGAATTGGTAGGGAAGGTAAGTAGATTTCACCCCTGCCAAAAATGGCTGTATTCGGTGCATAAGAAGCATTAACATTTCCACCCTCTTTTTTGGGGGGGGAGGGGGAGGAGTGTGTCTTATACTCTGAAAATTACGGTATATACAAGTAAGTATATAAATGATGACACCTCTCCTGCGTGAGCTGCATTGGTTGCCGGTGGACTTCCGGGTGCGTTTCAAGGTGTTGGTAATCACCTTTAAAGCGCTCCATGGCTTAGGACCAGGGTACTTACGGGACCGCCTTCTGCCGCCAATTGCCTCCCACCGGCCGGTTCGCTCCCACAGAGAGGGCCTCCTCAGGGTGCCGTCAGCCAGACAATGCCGGCTGGCAACCCCCAGGGGGAGAGCCTTCTCTGTGGTAGCCCCCACCCTCTGGAACGATCTTCCTCCAGAACTGAGAACGATTGCCGACCTCCAGACTTTTCGTCGGGCTTTGAAAACTCATCTTTTCCAACTTGCCGGTCTAGCCTGATCCCTTCTAATTTTAAAATCTTTTAGAGTTTTTTAGATTTGATCTATTTTAATACCTATCTGTTTTAAATTTTTCAGCCAAATTTATATTTGTTTTTAGAATTATTTTAACTTTATATACTGGTTTTTTATTCAGCTGCTCACCGCCCTGAGTCCGTAAGGAGAAGGGCGGTATATAAGTCTAATAAATAAATAAATAAATAAAGGACAAACCCCACTCCCTAACACTGAAGATGTTACTTAGACTGGTAATAAAACATCTTAAAACAAACAACTCAACTCAGAAAGCACCAAGGATTGCACATCTCTTTTCTTTTCGCATGTAATACAGTGGTGGGTTTCAAAATTTTTTTACTACCGGTTCTTGATGGGTGTGGCATGGCTTGGTAGGCATCTCAGGGGAAGGATACTGCAAAATCTCCATTTCCTCCCGATCAGCTGGGACTTGGGAGGCAGAGAATAGATGGGGGCGGGGCCAGTCAACATTTTTACTACCGGTTCTCCGAACTACTCAAAATTTCCGCTACCGGTTCTCCAGAACTGGTCAGAACCTGCTGAAACCCACCTCTGATGTAATAGTATATGATAGGGCATCGATTGAATGACATTTCTTTTGCAATTTCTAGAAACTGCTTTTGAAAGTTTAGGGGTAGATAGAAGCAAGAGGAAATCCACCCGAGGGAAAAAAGATTTCTCATTGGACAATTAGGACTTAATGCTCATTGAGCCTTGGGATTTATATCTTAATAGATTTCTCTAGGATTCTATCAAAACTCTACTGTTTTATTCTTGGTAACCAAGATTGCTGCTCACGCGTGGATATTTTTTCTTAGAGAAAATATCAAATTGGCTTGGGGGGGTGGAAACTGGAGATGACAAGGCAATAACAATAACTAAAAGCCGTTTAACAACAACAACAGAACAAATACCCACCATTTCGATTAAAACTCCTCATTTCCCTCCAGCCATTCTTTCATTTTAATGCTTTATCTATTTTTCACAAAAATAAGAATGTCTTTTTTCTTGGCGTGGATATGCTCTGAAAGAGCATTAATCTCAGAATCTTTTAATTACCTGCCTTTATGCAAAGACTGTTTCTCAGATAGAAGAATAGTTAAGAATGAGGCAGATTATTAGCTGCTTGGAAAAATTGCTTGGAAAAATCTGAAGTACAGAGCTTTTGCCAGCTCAGAATATTGATGAAGACTAAGCGAAAGCCATCCACCAAATATTATTATACAGCTCACATTCATTTCATAAAATATTATATATGGGCTGTGTATATGATATTACCTGTTTATTTTAACATAAAAATGGAAGAAGGGCCACATGGTGAAGACTAAGAGCTTACCTAATCCAATATTTAGTTTTACTTATTTATTAACTTATTAATTTATTTGTATTCTACCTTTACTAATTTTACAAATAACTCAAGGCAGCGAACAAATCTAACACACCTTCCTCCTCCTATTTTCTCCACAACAACCTTGCAGGGTGAGTTGGGCTGAGAGAGAGTGACTGGCCCAAAGTCACCCAGTCAGCTTTCATGCCTAAAGCAGGATTAGAACTCACCATTTCCTGGTGATTGGCCCACCAGTTGTCCATCTGGTTTTCATGGTCCGAAATAGGACTAGAAATCATAGTCTTGTGGTGATTGGCCCAGAGCCACCCAACCAGCTTTCATGATAAGGCAGGACTAGAATTCAGCATCTCCTGGTGACTGGCCCAAAGTCACCCAACCAGCTTTCATGGCTATGGCAGGTCTAGAACTCACAGTCTCCTGGTTTCTAGCCTGGTGCCTTAACCACTAGACCCTCCTTACATATTATGTTCCCCTATGGCCAATCTTCTTCAGAGGTTCCTTCAGAGTGACATAAAAGCGGAAGAACGCTTCCATTCCTGGCCCTCAGCAAATATCTTGAAAACAACACTTCCTCCGATGCAGGAATTATTATATAGCCATCAAAGATAGTGATGTGTCAAAGCAAGGAGGACAACCTGACACTTCGTAACCCTGCTCTGATCCCCATAGCAATTTGCTCCCACCACTGTATACCTATTAAATGTTCAATGCACACCTGAGAATACAGTATGTCCAAGATGTTTTAGAAGTTTAACTCAGCATTTCATGCAGCAGGAGGAAAACATCTGAGTGCTTCTCGATGCTTTCCAAAGTCAACACTGACAGCTGAAGACATTTTTTGAAATGAATATTCCCTAAACCCTTCCAAGGTCATCCCCTCCAATAGTATCTATTAAATCAAGGCACCGAAAAACGAATAAGATGCCCGAGAGGCAACAATAGAAAAGGAATGCCAGGAAGATCTATGGTTCTGTTCAGTTTCATCTTTATTCTGGTTGCCTTCAGAACACTCGGCTGCGTCTGGGTTTCTGTTTCTAGTTCTGTTGTCAAATTTCAATAAATCTCTGTGAAGTTCTTGGATCCTTTAATCTTGGGAATTGGAGATCAATGTTTCTTAGCCATTAATATCCTTCACTGGGAGAGTTAACTAGCCTGGATGTCTGAATCTTCTCTTTTAATCATCTGAGTAGGAGATTCGCGTGTTTTAAAAACCAGTTTAATTCAAATACATTTTTCCATTCACCTAGGAACTGATTTGGAGAGTTTTGGGGTAGGTGAAAAAAAAAAGGAGGATATTCATCCAGGAAAATGTCTTCTTTAACAGTTTAACTGATATTTGGCTGTTGATGCCTATCCTTGATGATGAGGAACACCACCACCTCCTCCTCCTCCTCCTCCTCCTCCTCCTCCTCCTCCTCCTCCTCCTCTTCCCCTTCCCCTTCCCCTTCTCCTTCTCCTTCTCCTTCTCCTTCTCCTTCTCCTTCTCCTTCTCCTTCTCCTTCTCCTTCTCCTTCTCCTTCTTCTTCCTAGCATATTCCCACAGGTGCATGGTCCACTTTTTGGATCATTGAGTGCCACTTTGCACAGTCAGCTGAGTCACCAGGGCACAGGCCCACAGCTTGCATATCTTTGTTGACAATGTCTTGCTATCTCTGTTTTAGGTGCCCACGAGGTCGCCAGCCATTGATTTCTAGTTGGTAGTCAGTCTTGGCCACGGTGGAAGCTGCTGCTCTCTGGACATGTCCATGCCAGTGAAGTCAGCCTTCTCTCATCTTCTCTATAATTGATGCCACACCAAAATGCTGTCGAATGGTGTCATTTGTGATGTGGTCTAGAAGGGAGATGCCCGATATCCAATGGAGCATTCACATTTCCATGGCATAGAGATAGCTTTCGGTTCCTGTCGTTGCTGCCCAGTATTCAGTGCCATACAATGCAACAGGATGGATGGTTGTGGTATGTCCTTAATTTGACTCTTCAGCTTGAAATCTCCACTGAAACACCTTGGCATGAAAACATCAAGCTATTTCATTGCTTAGGATGCTGACAGGACCCTGTAGGTAGGGTGTTACCTGTCATAAATGCATTTCTAAATGTTCTTTAACTCATGAAAGTGGATTGAGTGGGTTTGAACAACAGTCTTCACATGCTGAATATCCACTGTAGCATCTACATCACCTTCACTCAATGATTGGCAAGCTTCTTCTGCAGAACATACACTCCTACAAGGACATTCTTAGTGCCAGCCGACAAAAGATCATGCATTGCTTCATTTCTGAACTGTTGGAATTATATGATTCAAGAACGGTCCATGGTCTGATTCTTTAGATGAAATATCAAAGCAAGATAATTCAAAATATTCAGCCTCTGCAACCTGGTATAAAAGAATATGTGGATTGAAGCAAGGCTGACATTCTAATCTTACACTTCAAAGAGAAGCTCAGATCTAATTTAATGTTTGTTCCTTTGGAATTCTGTACATCCCAAGGATTTTGGTGGGGTTGCTAGCTCAGATATACATGGAAATGCTGGCTTAGAAGTCCTATAAACTTCAGGAAACAATGCTGTAAAAAGGGGTGAAACATTGATTTAAGGCAAACATGCTTTCTTCAATCAAAGCTCTTTCTTTAGCAATGTGACCTGAAGTTCAAGCCAATGTTCCCATACATATGCCCCAAAAATTTCCCAAAGGTGATGTTTCAAGAGGCAACTAGACTTCCTTTGTTTTTCCTTGAAGATGTTTCACTTCTCATCCAAAAACCTTCTTCAGCTCCAGTTCTTCAGAACTGGAGAAGTTTCTTGGAGGACAACCAAAATGTCTTCAAGCAAAAACAAAGAAGGTCCATTTGCTTCTTGAAAAAAACACCTTTGGGATAACCATGACCTGGATAACTGAGAATCTTCACAAGTATTTGTTCCAGAAAGCCCTATTCTCTTCACCACTGATACAGATTCCACAGCTTCATTGGTTCACCTTGGATTTAAACTGCTTCCCAGCTCCAAAGCATGAGCTGGTCAGGAACTGGATCTCAGTTTAGAGATGCCAAGAAACCCAGTGAAAATGGCAAGATTTTTCTAGATAAACTGGAAAGAAAGAGATTATTTTTCTGGGAAGCTCCCCTAAAGCCAGTTTATAGTGAACCAACCTACCTGAAACAGTTCCCAAGGTAATAAATTCTCACGGTAATGTCATTCCCTTGATCCCAATCTTGCAGCTGTTGTGTTTGGCTTTGGGGTTTGGATATAGAAATATCTAAAAGAAGAAATAGGGAACTTTCTAAACATTTCTTCTCTAACTCCCTTGCCCTGGGCATTATCCGCATGTCCCACTTGCCTATGGCACAAAAACACTTTAGAACTCTTATTGAGGGACAGGTCCTCATGATGTCCCCTCCATTTCTATCTCCACCTCTGAAGCCACCTCAGTTTTTCCTGTTCTGGTTGGGAAAAGGTCTTTCTCTGCTTCTTGCAATGGAGGACAATCTGGAGAACTAGAGAAGACCTTGAAGATGACATGATCACCCATCTCCTCCCACTTATGACTGTATGACTGTAACCTTGTTGCTGGTATCCTTACAATTTATATTGACTGTTTCCCAATATGATTTGATTGCTTATTTGTTCCTTATGACTATCATTAAGTGTTGTACCTTATGATTCTTGACGAATGTATCCTTTCTTTTATGTACACTGAGAGCGTATGCACCAAAGACAAATTCCTTGTGTGTCCAATCACACTTGGCCAATAAAGAATTCTATGCTATGCTATGCTATGCTATGCTATGCTATGCTATGCTATGCTATGCTATGCTATGCTAAGCTATGCTAAGCTATGCTAAGCTATGCTATGCTATGCTATGCTATGCTATGCTAAGCTATGCTATGCTATGCTATGCTATGCTATGCTATGCTATGCTATGCTATGCTATGATCTAAGACATGGATCTGTTCAACTCCAGTCAACCCACAAAGTCTGCTATAGGAACAGCTTCTTTTTATCCAGTCACTGGTAGACACTGAACTTTCATGGCCTTTGTAGTCTGGGCTACAAGAAAGATTATTATTTTTTTCTTTTCTTTTGGAAATGGGGGACAACTGGACATGAGACTATGGGTCTCGTGAAAGTCTAAATGTGAATGATGATGACGGGAATAGAGCAGAGCAGAGCAGAACAGAACAGAACAGAACAGAACAGAATAATAGAGTTGGAAGGGACTTTGGGGGTCTTCCAGTCCAACCCCCTGCTTAGGCAGAATATCCTACACCATTTCAGACAAATGATTTTCCAATCTCTTCTTAAAAACTTCCAGTGTTGGAGCATTCACAACTTCTGGAGGCAAGTTGTTTCACTGATTAATTGTTCTAACTGTCAGGAAATTTAGTTCTAGATTGCTTCTCTCCTTGATTAGTTTCCACCCATTGCTTCTTGTTCTGCCCTCAGGGGCTTTGGAGAATAGCTAAACCTTCTCTTCTTTGTGGCAACTTCTAAGATATTGGAACACTGCTATCATGTCTCCCCTTAGTCCTTCTTTTCATAAAACTAGACATACCCAATTCCAGCAACTGTTCTCTATAAGTTTTAGCCTCCAGTCCCCTAATCATCTTTGTTGCTCTTCTCTGCACTCTTTCTAGTGTCTCAACAGGTAGGTAAATTGAGGACCCGGATTGTGGGGGCAATAAGACAGCTTTGTATAGGACAACACCGCTTGGGGGGGGGGGGGGGCAAAGCCCTAATAAGCAGGTATGTACATAAAAGTATGCAGGCTATTCCTATAATGCATTGTAAGCCTCCCTAAGTCTACGGAGAAGGGCGGCATATAAATTGGACTAATAAATAAATAAATAAACAACTTTTTTACATCATGGCAACCAAAATTGGATGCAGTATTCCAAGTGTGGTCTTACCAAGACCTTATAAAGTGGTATTAATACTTTTCCCACTTTCTCTCTCTCTCTCCCTCTCCCCCTCTCTCTTTCTCTCCCACTCTCACTTTCTCTCTCTGTCTCTCTCTCCATCTTTCTCTCTCTCCCTCTCTCTCTCTCCTTCTCTCTTTCTCTCCCACTCTCCCTCTCTCCTTATCTCTCTCTCTCCCTCTCTCTCTCCTTATCTCTCTCTCTCCCTCTCTCCCTCTCTCCTTATCTCTCTCTCTCCCTCTCTCTCTCCTTATCTCTCTCTCTCCCTCTCTCCCTCTCTCCTTATCTCTCTCTCTCCCTCTCTCCCTCTCTCTCATCGCTCTCTCCCTCTCTCCCTCTCTCCTTATCTCTCTCTCTCCCTCTCTCTCTCCTTATCTCTCTCTCTCCCTCTCTCCCTCTCTCCTTATCTCTCTCTCTCCCTCTCTCCCTCTCTCTCATCGCTCTCTCCCTCTCTCCCTCTCTCCTTATCTCTCTCTCTCCCTCTCTCTCTCTCTCTCATCGCTCTCTCCCTCTCTCCCTCTCTCCTTATCTCTCTCTCTCCCTCTCTCTCTCCTTATCTCTCTCTCTCCCTCTCTCTCTCTCTCTCATCGCTCTCTCCCTCTCTCCCTCTCTCCTTATCTCTCTCTCTCCCTCTCTCTCTCCTTATCTCTCTCTCTCCCTCTCTCTCTCTCTCATCGCTCTCTCCCTCTCTCCCTCTCTCCTTATCTCTCTCTCCCTCTCTCTCTCCTTATCTCTCTCTCTCCCTCTCTCTCTCTCTCTCATCGCTCTCTCCCTCTCTCCCTCTCTCCTTATCTCTCTCTCTCCCTCTCTCTCTCCTTATCTCTCTCTCTCTCTCTCCCTCTCTCTCTCTCTCTCATCGCTCTCTCCCTCTCTCCCTCTCTCCTTATCTCTCTCTCTCCCTCTCCCTCTCTCTCCTTATCTCTCTCTCTCCCTCTCTCTCTCTCTCTCATCGCTCTCTCTCTCTCTGTCTGTCTCCCTTTCTTCTTCCCTCTCTCTCCCTTTCATGCCATTTCAAAAATGTTTAGAGAAAGGGAATTAATTAGAAGAAGGCCTTCATGACCTTTTTCTAGATTGAGTGGTCTTTGCGTTATGGTACCTAGCAGGACAGGGGCATTTCAGACCAGTATCATCAGGGACCAGTTTCTACGGAGGGTTTTTGGTACAGCAAATGCAGCTGCAGCAACCCCTTAAAGAGATCGATGGCTTTCTAAGAATATCAGAGAGCCATGTGTCTGCTAGGCTGCTTGCCAAGAAATTCTTTTCCAATGAAGTACCCAGGAGGGGAGTTGCAATTTTACTGCGCTCCGTTTTTCAAGTGGCTAGAGAATGGGACAAGCAACTTCACATACTGAGGAGGCAGGGGGACACTGCCAGTCAAACATGGAAGAACTTCAACATGAGACAGAGACCTTAATAACAGAATAAGAGTAGGGGGGGGCTTGGAGGTCTTCTAGTCCAACCCCCTGCTCAAGCCGGAGACCCTGTACCATTTCAGACACATGACAGTCAAATATCTTCTTAAAAATCTCCATTGATGGAGCACCCACAATTTCTGAAGGAAAGCCATCCCACTGGTTAATTGTTCTCACCAATAGGAAATTTCTCCTTACTTCTAGTTTGAATCTCTCCTTGATAAGTTTCCATCCGTTACTTCTGTCCTGCCCACAGGTGCTTTCTACAATAGATCCACCCCCTCTTCTTTGTGGCCACAGCTCAAATATTGGAGGACAGCTATTTGGTAGACTAGACATACCCAGTTCCTGCAACTCTTCTTCATATGTTTTAGCCCCCTAATCATCTTTGTTGCTCTTCTCTGCATTCTTTCCAGAGTCTCAACATCTTTTTTTAGGCCATGGTGAGCAAAAATTGGCAACCTGAAGATTCTGGGAGTTGAAATCCACACATCTTCAAACTGCCAAGGTTAAGAAACGCTGCTTTTGATCATCTCAGATGCTCATGGTGATGATGATTAAATCATCATCTGATTTAGAACAGCTCCAGGTGCCCTTCATGGTGAGGGAAGGCAAGATGTGACTTAGGAAAAGGCCTAAATTTTTGCTTCTTCCCCTGCCTTCTTTCCCTGGTGAATAGGTGGCAGCCCTCAAATATTAGAACCCTGCTATCATAGATGCTCTCATGTCAACAAACCTTGTCTATCTAAGACAGCTTTGCTCTGATTGAGCTGCAGTGGTGCAGTGGTTAGAGTGAGTACTGCAGGCTACTTCTGCTGACTGCTGGCTGGCTTCAATTTGGCAGTTCAAATCTCACCAGGCTCAAGGTTGACTCAGCCTTCCATCCTTCCAAGGTGGGTAAAATGAGGACCCAAATTGTTGACGGCAATTTGCTGACTCTGTAAACTGCTTAGAGAGGGCTGCGAAGCGGTATATAAATCTAAGTGCTATTGCTATTTTCTTTCTCTAAAATGAACTACAGCTCGTCTTTCAGTGGCTTTTCTTATTATTGCAACCAGTAGATTTTAAATGAACACTGGGTTCACCAGCTTGTTAAGCTGAAATCCAGCACAGGGCTGCATTCATACAACACACACAACGTCCACGCAAACAATGTTCTGGCTTAATGTGACTGCCCAGGTCACTGAAGGTTCCCCCATCAGCTTGAATTGTAGGCCACTCAATCCCACTTTAGCAAAATCTAAGTTTAGATAGTGGAGGGTAGAGGGAGAGGGGGTTTTTTAGCTGACAAAGAACATAATTTTAAGAGCTCAGCAGTTTGTGGATTTCAAAGAATTGAGGTAGCTACGGAGAAGGTCAGAAGTCAGCAAATCTTCTTAGAAGATTCCAGTGCTTAAAGGGGGTTATATAACAGGTTGAACCCCAATCCTTTCCACAGCATCTTCCTTCAGCTTCACCTGCCATTGGGTTATAGGTGGTCTTCAGCAAGTTATTTCCATGGTACCAAATAGGAGAGAGGGGTGGAAATGTATTTATTAAAAACAAATAGATCACCATAATTCTTCTCAAGCAACTTTGGGAGACTCCTAATCCCTAAAGTTGAAAAATATATAAAATCATATTAAAACTATAAAACTTGACGGATTAAAACATTAAAAATAACAAAAACCTGGTGCCAAGTCAGTTTCTAATGTGCAATTGTCTAGTCTTTTCTTGTAGAAGAAAAAGAGGCAGAGCCTGGGGTGGAGTCAAAAAAGCAATTAGTCTAGAATCATTGCAGTCTAAGTCCAACCCTCTTGAATTCTGTTAACTCATATCTAGTACAGATTTAGTGCTGTTAGTTGACTAAATTCCTATGTGTAAGAATGAGCCTATAATCTTAACTGGGAATTAATGTGTGGATCTGATTCTTCACTCCTGACACTCCTGACATTTCCCTAACCCTAACTGAAATTGTAACCGTAACCCAGGGGTAAAATCCAGTAGGTTCTGACAGGTTCTGGAAAACCGGTAGTGGAAGTTTTGAACAGTTCGGAGAATTGGCAAATATCACCTCTGGCTGGTCCCAGAGTGGGGTGGGAATGGAGATTTTGCAATATCCTTCCCCCAGGAGTAGGAAGGGATTAGGGATTTTGTACTGTCCTTTCTTTGGAATGGGGTAGGAATGGAGATTTTGCAATATCCTTCCCCTGCCACGCCCACGAAGCCATGCCCACGAAGTCACACCATTTATTTATTTATTTATTTATTTTCATTTTTATACCACCCTTCTCCCAAGGGACTCAGGGCGGTGCACAGCCAACAATAAAACACACCTATATACCAAATTTAAAAACAATTTTAAAACATACTAGATAATTTGGCGCCAAATATCTTTAAAATAAGATAACCATTAAAATTCGTGTTTAGGCCAGCCAGCTTGTTGGAACAATAACGTCTTGAGGGCATGGCGAAAGGTGCGTAGGTCAGGGATCATTTGTATCTCCATGGGCAATTCGTTCCATGCCCAACAAGCCATGCCCACAGAACCAGTAGTAAAAAAATTTGGATTCCACCACTGCCATAACCCTAACTCTAACCCTAACCCACATTCTCACCCTCAAGTTTGGCAGGCTTCCATCCTTTTATCCTTTTGTAAGGCTCTGAAGACGTAGCTTTTCCCACCCACACTGAATTACACCAGTGATGGGTTGCCCCTGGTTCAGACCGGTTCGCAAGAATCGGCAGTAAAACTGGTGGGAGGCCCCCCCATCACCCCGGATGATGTCATCGGTGATCTGGGCATGCGCAGAAGCTTCTGCGATCCCGTTGGAAACCTGTAGTAAAGGTAAGTAGAACCCATCCCTGAATTCCACCTACTGACAAGTTGAATAAAGGTCCCCTTCCTGCTTTAGAAAATAGAATAGAATAGAATGACAGAGTTGGACGGGACCTTGGAGGTCTTCTAGTCCATCCCCCTGCTTAGGCAGGAATCCCTCTACCATTTCAGACAAATGGTTATCCAACCTCTTCTTAAAAACTTCCAGTGTTGGAGCATTCACAACTTCTGCAGGCAAGTTGTTCTGCTGATTAATTGTTCTAACTGTCAGGAAATTTCTCCTTAGTTCTAAGTTGCTTCTCTCCTTGATTAGTTTCCACCCATTGCTTCTTCTCCTGCCTTCGGGACAAGTATTTGTTTTGTAGGTATTGGGTCTGTAGGAAGTGATTCCAGGTCTCCCTGATTCACTTCTCTCCAGGAATTTATTTTATTTTTATTTATTTTATTAGTTCAATTTATATGCCGCCCTTCTCCGGAGACTCAGGGCGGCTTACAATGCGTTAAGCAATAGCCTTCACACTTTTGTATATACCTGCTTAGTAGGGCTTTCGGCCCCTCCTAAGTGGTGTTCTTTTTTGTACAAAGTCAGCTTATTGCCCCCACAATCTGGGTCCTCATTTTACCTACCTCGAAAGGATGGAAGGCTGAGTCAACCTTGAGCCTGGTGATGTTGGAACTCGCAGTAATTGCAGGCAGCTGGTGCTCGTTAACAGCACTTTAGTCTGCTGCGCCACCAAGGCTCCTAAAAATTGGGCAAACCTAGCTTGTAACTCACTTCAATTTCTTCCGCTGCATCTTTTAAAATAAAAGCCACAAGGGTATTCTTGCTGACTGTTTGGACTGTCAAAATTACCGTTTGGGCTCTTTGATAGAGCGGCTGATTCCCTGTCCTCTTTGTTTTGGTTGCTTTGACCTTTTTTCCTGAAAAGCAAGAAGCAGCCTGATTTGCATAAACAAAGCCACCAGTAAATAAGAGCCAGAGGCACGTCCTTCGTCCTTGTGATTTCGCTCCAGCCATCATCCCTTTTAATCGGCAGTGCGAAAGGAGCCGTTGCCATGGAGATTCAAGGCAGCAGCAAATTCTATCCCCGATGCCAAGATCCAGACATGCGCGCGCACACACACACAGAGAGACCAAAAAAAACCCAGTCTTTCTCCTACCACCACCAGCCTTGTGTGCATAAACACCGACTTTTGCAGTAGAGAAAAAGCCTGCGGTGGCTTTTGGCGGGCCTCCTAATTGCTCTCCGCTAAGGTTTAGTAGATGAGAATAATTCATGCCCAGCATCAAGCTTGGCTACCACCGTGCCGACAATTTTGCAATTCTGGGGGCTGCAGCTATTTTTAAAGCTGGGCTTCTCTCCTGAGCTTTCGCTGGGTGATGAAGCCAAGTTCTTCTCGGCGGAATGCAAACCGTGTGAATGATAGTACGGGCAAGAACGGGGCGCCGTATGAGGCACACTGATGCTACCGCTGGACGTTTTTAAGAAGAGATTGGACAACCGTTTGTCCGAAATGGTATACGGCAGTGATGATGAACATTTTCGGCACCAAGTGGTCATCTAGTTGAACCCCCCCATCCGAGTAGGAAACCCTACACCAGTGATAGCGAGCCTATGGCACACGTGCCAGAGGTGCCATGCAGCGCCCTCTCTGTGGGCATGTGAGCCATCACCCCTGCTCAACTCTGCCATGCATGTGTGTGCACCTCCCACTGGCCAGCTAGACTTCGGGTCTCTGCGTGCACCTTCATGAGCTGCATGTGGGGGGCACACATGCATGCCCGGTGGTGCACATGCATGCGTGGGCTGCAAGCAGGGGCAGGGCACATGTGGGGGGCACACGTACATGCACAGGGGTCAGGGACATTTGCAGGGAGTGCTCGCACATTGCATTTTGGGAGTTCGCACTTGCGCATTGGGCACTTGGTCCAGAAAAGGTTAGTCATCACTGCCCTACACCATTTTTGTCCAGTCTCTACTTGAAAGCCTCCAGTGAAGAAGCTTCCACAACTTCTGAAGGCAACTTCTATTCCATGGGTTGATTGCTCTCACTGTCAGAAAATTCCTTATTTCTAGGTTGATTCTCTCCTTGATCAGTTTCCATCCATTATTCCTTGTCTGGCCTCCAGGTGGTTTGGAAAATAGCTTGACCCCCTCCTCTCTGTGGCAGCCCCTCAAATATTGGAAGACTGCTATCATGTCTCTCCTGCTCCTTTTCTTCACTAGACCAGCCATGCCCGGTTACTGTAACTGTACATCCTATGTTTTAGCCTCCAGTCCCCTAATCATCTTGGACTGACCATCAACTTACTTAAATTCAGTGGTGAAATCCAATTTTTTTTATTGCTAGTTCTGTGGGTGTGGCTTGGTGGATGTGGTGTGGCTTGGTGGGCGTGGCTTGGTAGGTGTGGCAGGGGAAGGATACTGCAAAATCTCCATTCCCACCCCACTCCAGGGGAAGGATACTGCAAAATCCCCATTCCATCCTCACTCCTGGGGGAAGGATATTGCAAAATCCCCGTTCCCTCCACACTCTGGGGCCAGCCAGAGGTGGTATTTGCCGGTTCTCCGAACTACTCAAAATTTCCGCTACTGGTTCTCCAGAACCTGTCAGAACCTGCTGGATTTCACCCCCACTTCAGTTCAGAATAGATTGTGTGGTTTCAGACCTGGGTTATCAATCAATATACATTTCCTGTACATTCCCATACCATCGCTGCTCCTTTCATCTTAGGGTCTTCCTGCCCCACGTTACCTAATGACTGGGACAGTCCTGTCATTCTTCTCCTTGCCTTCTTTCTTTACTTTTTAAAAAAATCACTGTTCTTTTCGGAGTTCCCTCCCATGAGGTGGTCAACATGTCTCCATAAGGAACAGCAATTCCAGTAATCAGATTTGAAGCTTTCTTCTTGTAGCAATGGGAACAAAGGACACTTCTCTGTTTACACAGGAGATACTCCTCATATAATTTTCCTAATCAGAAGGCGCTTCTTGGAAAGAACCAGAGGGTGAAACAGGAAGTGGTTGGGGAGAAGGTATAAAGAAACCAGCGGCCAGGGTAGAGTTATTCCACGCAGCCCAAAGGTGCTTTTTCAGGAAGCAACTTTTTCCTTTTGAAGGCATTTCACTTCTCATCCAAGAAGCTTCTTCAGCTCTGACTGGATGGTGGGGAATAGAAGGGTTTATATTCCTTGCAGACAGCTGGTCATTTGCATCCTTTTAGAGGGTCGTTGAAGCACTTGGAGGTTTATCTGTGTCCTCAGGGCCGCCTGAGTTATACTCCTGGTTCCTGGGGTCTGCAATTTTTTCTTCCCTGAAAATTCATTCCTAGTACCCTCCACACACACACCATTCAAAGGGTGTTCATCCCAAATTGCATAGCTAAAAGTCTGTAGAGATTCTCAGGTCATGGTTGTCTACAGACTTATTGTCAGAGTATGAATATTCATAGACTGGAATAGATCGGCCAATGGGGACTGTTTGGATAGACATGGTAGCAGTTCAACCATTGGGGACTGGCTGGAATAGGACATGGTAAGAAGGTCAGCCAATGAATAGGCATGGCAACTGGTCAGCCAATGAGGGCTGTTTGGGAGCTGAAACAGCTTGGAGCCTGGGCGTGGCTTAGGTTAACTGATATGTATAAATGTAACTCCAATTATTGTCCTTCCTTCTGTTAACTGTGCTTCTGTGATTATGCTTCTGATTCTGAGAACTGCTCTTGGTATTGTATATATGGCTCATGTGTTATTATGTATATAAAGAAGTTTCTTATTTAATGAATCCTGCTGCATCAGTTACCTGTGTGTCCTTTCTGGATTTGATTGTCTGCAACAAACTCTGACACTTATTCCATGCAGCCTATGCAAGAATCTGATAGACTATGGCCAAGGCAAATTAGCAGCAGATAAGAGTCAATGGATTTCAACTGGGGAGGGTGGAGGGGGTGGACTTAGATCTCTTTTGGGTATGTAGGGCCTCCAGACTGATCCCATCCTCAGGCTCAGTCTGGTCATATCCTGCAGAAGTTACTGGACTAAAAGGCAGTTGTCTTTTCTGAGACAGAAGAATTATTTCATTGGAATCATGCAAGATATGGAATGAGGGAAGCCAACTTTAATTGGATGAAGTGGGAAACTATTGTCCCAGGTCAGGAGTGTCTCTCAGAGAGAGGCTCTGCAATTGAAGCTCTTTCCAGATTGATGTAGAAATAAATGCAAAATAAATGGGATCATACAGAGAATCCTCATTGCAAGATCTTTCAACATTACAACGGTACAGTACATGCCAATTCTTAAGTAACCAGGACATCTCCTTTTCCTGGGGTGATTGCTTAATCTTTGTTCCCCGCTGGCCAATTTCTTCCTCAAACTATATTTGCCACATGACAAAGCTATACAATACATTCAATACACAGCCTAGAATTGTCATTCTTCTTCTTTTAATACTAGTGGGGTACCAATGGGGTACTTAAGTGAGGTACAGTAGAACCTCTGGTCACAAATACTTCTGACCATGACCAAATCGGGGTTTTTTGTAAGCGACAAATATCCTATTGTTTGTTTACATCACACACAACAGCGACCCACATATGGCCGCTGCATTAATTCTGCATTAATTTTGGTTACGTTCGGATCGTGACCAAATCGGGTTGCAACCAAAGTTATGGAATGAATTATGGTCATGACTAGAGGTTCTACTGCAATATGTTGGGGTACTAATTGCGCCTGAGATTGTTTGTCTTCTACAGAAAACTCTAGTGCAAATCTGAGAGTTTTAAAATAGGGCCAAGGGATGGCTAAGAAATCTAAATGTAGACTTTCCTCATTTCTCAGGATGGGACCAATCCAAGAATTGCAATTTAGGGACCTTCCTAAAATTGCAGTTTTCAAAATTTTATATGACTGTTTGCCAAGTAATTAGGAGGAAAAAATCAAGGAGAAAAATTATACCAAAACACAGAGATTTATAAAATACAAAAAATATATATCTACCATATCTATCTATCTATCTATCTATCTATCTATCTATCTATCTATCTATCTATCTATCTATCTTTGCATTACCATGATGTAGATTACTGCCATCTCACACAAAACAACATGGTAGCAATGAACAGTTGAATAAAACTACAAATACATAAAGAACAAGCATTATAAAAATATAAAAAATCATTATTAAAATGAGAACATTGTCAAAAAAATTAAAATATACAAACTCAATGGAGAGAGCAAGAATATTAACCAGAGTAGAGCATGTCTTCATTCCCAAAGACCCCCAGGTCTTATGACATATATGCCTTAAGCAAACTTGCAAAAATAAGTGAATATGCTTAGAGGAATGTGCATCAGAATTATACATATGAATTTAATTTAATGAGATATATTTGCAAAAACGAGATACTGGGGAAAACTGAAGTTGACAGAATTGTAGAAAGATAAACCAAGAAGAAGAAGAAAAGCAGATTTTTTTTTCCTATGTTTAAATATTCTTCATCTGAATACTGGAAAGAGTTTCTCCTTTTTATGGGTGTTAGCCCAATTGAGAATTTGCTTCCCAGAAAGTTTCACCTGGTACCTACACTGCTAAGACAAATACCTTCTTTAATATTCTCCAGCCTTTGAAGGCAATGCGCACATTTTTATGATCAATCTTCTCTTTACTAATTATGAATAATGTCCAGATGTAGTCATCCCAGGGTATTAAAATGTTGGAATTACATCCAGCATGAATAATGGATTTGTTTGGATCTTATTTAAGGAAAAGTGGTCTTGATCTCACCCTTTTATTTATATTTTGCTTTCTTGATTTTATGGCTAATTACTTAATTTTTCTTTCTTAAAAATAATTACCTGAGAGGTACTGTTGCCTATATAACAAGGAAGGGAGGGAGGGAGGGAGGGAGGAAGGGAAGGAAGTGTTGTAAGAAACATCCTTGTAGGTTCTGCTCCAAGTGGGGACAAAGACACTGGAGACATGGAGACTGCTTGGAAAGATGGTTTAATGGTGGACAGGATCACATGGCTTGAGTTCCTGAACAGAAAAAGGCAGGATACAGCGAGTTTTTCGGGTTTTATGCTATCTCTGGCTTTGAACTTCCTGGGGCCCAGAAAGAGTATTCTGATTGGTTCTCAGACTTCCAGGGGGTGGGGGTCTTAGCTAGCCTTGCTGGCTGATGGTCACATGTGCTTCCCTGGTCACATGCAGTGAGTTTCTGCTGCTATTGTGTAGAGGGCTAATCCTATCTTGCTGGATATTTGGCAATTCCTACTTGGCTGTGCCTGAAGGAGATAGATCTTTGTTATGTAGAATAGACTGGCCCAGGCCTTCATGGCCCACTGATAAAGGGTGGGGGCAGAAAGATGGGAGCTGCTTCAAAGCATGCTTATCCATTTCTCATCCAGGAAAATACAATATTCTGCCTTTTTAATATTTCCCAAAAATATTTCACTCTTCCAGGAGAGGGGTGGGTGCTAACTTCCTACAATCCCTACTCTTTTTTTTTCTTTTTTCTTTTTTTTTCAAAACGTGAGTTTTCGAACAAGTTCTTGGCAAACTAAAATTAAAATTGATCAGATCAGGGAGACTTGGTAGGTGCTTTTAATTGTTCTAATGCAAAGGGGAAAGCATTGATAGAGGCAACAGAAAAGGATTCCTTCAGTGACTTCCAAAAGCTTTCAACCGTGAAGGTCTAGCAGCCAGGGGAAAAGTTCTGGTAAAAATTTTACAGTATCCAATTTTCCATGCCAATTAATTTCAGATTTCAGATATCACTTTCTGTGAGCTTTCAGTCAGGTTTCAAGCAAACATATGTCCCAATTTTTTTTTTTCTCACAGCCATGGTTTTCCTTTAAATTACAGGCTGCCCATTTCATGGGTTGGTTACTGAACCTGCCCTAGCTCTTACTTTAGTGCATCCAGGATTTGTGAGTCCAAATTGAGGTTATCCAAGCTTTTTTCTTTCTCTTTTTTTCTTTTTCTTTTTCTTTTCTTTTTTTTTCTTTTTTGGTGTTACACACAATGAGCCCTGGAACTTCTACTCATGAGACCACCAGTGCAATATATCTTTCTTTACTGGGCAACTGGGCAGCATCGTTTGTGAGTCACAGTCAGGGCTTGGGTTTTGGATATCACTTTTCTGCTATCTCTTCAAGTGAGGGGATTGCCTGAGGGGGATTATCCCCTCCCCCATGGAATTAGCAGGGAGATATGACTACTTGGGCTTTTAGTGCCACAGAGCAAAAAATCAACCTAGGAGAAGCTTTGTGTGGAGGTAAGTGAAGGGAATAGTTTCAGTCTAATTCTGAATGGTGTGTCTCTCTACGTGTGCATGTGTATGCAGCTACTTTTACAATACAAGCAATACAAACATTTTGGACATATTTCTCCTCCCCGCCAGACAGATCTAAGGTGTACATAACTTGCTGTGGCAACCACTCCCAAATACAATTCTTACAATAAACTGATTACAATCTAAATGAGACAAGAAAGAAAACCTAACAATGAATTTTCACCCTCCCCATAGTCTTTCCAGCTGTTTTCTGGGGATTGAAAAGAGTCTTTTAGTCTTTACTTGTCCATCTCACAGTCTTTTCTTTCACATCTGCTAGGTAGCATGCTTGGTGGTAAGGCTGATCACTCAGGCTTGGGAAGGTCTGCTCCACTCTGGTTGCTGTGCTGACTTTCAGTGAAGACTGGATTCAAACTCAATTCCTGGTTCAAACAGATGGAAGGTCTCCTCTGGAGGCAGCATCTGAATCCATGTGCTCTGCTTCCACAGGTTGCAGAGTTATTTGTGCAGGGCTGAAAGACATTAGAACA